>OY728135.1:0-1200000 GCA_963277665.1 Viscum album
CGCTCAAATTTATCCTTAGTCGTCCAATGCTTATAGGACGTCTGGAAAGGTGGGTAGTTATTTTGTAGCAATTTGATATCCAGTATGTGTCTCAAAAGGAAATAAAGGTCCAAGATTTGTCTGATTTCTTTGCTGAACATCCTTCAGTAGAAGATACATCTTTAGATACTAAACTTCCTGATGAGGAAGTCTTCTCTATTCAAGATAATCTTCAAACATGGAAAATGTATTTTGATGGTGCTTCCAGAAGTCCAACATGGAAGAAAATGGAAGATCCTAAATTCAAAAAATTTGGGTTCGGAATTGTGCTCATTTCTACAGAAAAGGAAGTACTACCATATTCCTTCTTATTGTTGGAAGGTGGTACAAATAATGAAGCAGAATATCAAGCTCTCATCATAGTATTGGAGTTGGCGCTTCAGGCACAAGTGAATCACTTAAAGGTGAAAGGTGATTCATACCTGGTAATCAAACAAGTCAATGGGGATTATTCCATCAGAAAATAAGAGTTAATCCCTTTGTATGATTATGTCAGAGAGTTAATGGAAGAATTTCCTTCAGAACTGACATTTTATTATGTCCTGTGATCACAAAATTCCCAAGCTGATGCACTGGCTAATATAGCCACAACTCTGGAAGATCCAAATTGGGACGAGAAAATCATCAGTATTACCCACCATCGTACAGTTTCACCTTATGTTCAAATCAGAACAGAGGAAATCAATGAAATTAGTCTCATTTCTGAACCTTATGGTCATACTATGGGATGGATGACACCTATCAGGGAATACCTTCAAATGGAACACTCCCCACCTGATAAAGCTGAGAAATAACAAGTCCGAAGACGTGTGGTCAATTTTACTCTTTATAATAGCTCTGATCACCTAGGAAAAATTCTCTAAAAAAGAGGTTTTGATGGAATTCTCTTCAGATGCATTGATGGTGAGAGAAAATGGTTGTCATGAAAGAAGTACATGCAGGAGTCTGTGGTCCCCAACAGTCTGGACATAGAATGTCTGATCAAATTTGAAGGCTTGGATACTTTTGGCCTTCAATGATACAAGATTGTGTTGATTTTACTAAGAAGTGTCATTCTTTCCAAGTACATGACAATTTCATTCATCAACCCCCAGAGTTGCTTCATATAGTTAAATACTCATGACCATTTTCCACATGGGGAATGGATGTAGTAGGACCTTACCCTTCAGCTACATCCAAGCAGTTTAAGTATATTCTTACTGCTACTGACTTCTTTTTCCAAATGGGTAGAGGCAATACCTCTCAAAGAAGTCAGTTCTAAAAGCATTGTTAGCTTCATCAAGTCTAACATCATTACCAGATTTGGTGTACCTCATACCATATTGACGGACAATGGCACAAAATTTTATTCATCCGAGGTAAGAAAGTTGTATCAAGAATACAACATCAAATCCAACCATTCATCTCGGTATCATACAACGGCCAATGGCCAAATAGAAGCCTTCAATAAGACTATTTCAAACATACTACAAAATATGTTGGATAAAAATAAGAAATCATGTCTTGATAAACTTTTTCATGCTTTATGGGCTTATCAGACCACCACCCGCACTGCTACGCGGTCAACTCCATATTCATTGGTATATGGAATAGAAGCAGTCTTTCCCATTGAAGTTCAATTACCCTCGCTCAGAGTAGCCATTTTGATCAGTCATCTATAGATGAAAAATCTCAAAAGCTATTGGATTAATTGGAATGATTAGATGAAAAAATATCGTGCACCCTGCACCACTTGGAAGTCTATCAGAATCAAATAGCCCGGGCTTTCAACAAAAAAGTTCATCTTCATTCATTCATTTAGGGAGAATTGGTATTGGTTCTCAGAACTCCAATGATACCATGAAAGAAACCTCCCAAGCTTGATCCAAAGTGGGAAGGACCTTACTCAATACACAAGGTCTACTCCACTGGAGCTTATTCTTTAATCTCAATGATGGAGAACTCATCATGACTCCAACCAATGACATATTTTTGAAGAAGTATTTTGTGTAACACAAATGTTCTTTCATCCAACATGATGTTAAACTGTGTACTTTCTTCCAACATGACATTAAACTATTTTCCCCATCTTACATCCAACATAACGTTAAAATGTGTTGTCGTCCAACATGACGTTAAACTGTATTGTCTCTCTTACGTCCAACATGATGTTAAGATATGTCATCCTAGCTATACCACATTAAAATGTGCACCTCTTCGTCCCACATGAAGTTAAACTATGAAAAAGTCCCTAATACGTCGAACATGATGATAAATTGTGTCCCCATTGTCCTCACTGCAAGACATTAAACTGCATATCCATACGTCCTAGCTACATGATGCTAAACTGTACAACACTCTTTCATCCAACATGACGTTAAACTGTATTGTCCTAGATACATGACACTAAACTATGCAACACTCATCCTTGCTATATGATGTTAAACTATAAAACCCCTCTTTTTTCCTTACTGCATGACATTAAACTGCATAATCCCCCCCTTAAGTCCTTACTGCATGACATTAAACTGAACAGTCCCTATTTCTCCCAACATGATGTTAAACTGTGCCCTGTCCCTTATATGTCCTACATGACATTAAACTGTGCATCGTTAGGGTTGTTTCTACCTCTTTTTTCTCACACTGAGTATGACTCACATGAGATTAGAGTAAACTTCAACCATAACACCCTCTCTGGGCTGCTAACCACGTGTAAGTCCCAACACCATTTTTTAGGTCGTTTTCCTAAAGAACAACTTGATCACCAATTCATTCTTTAATCGAACTACGCTGACTTTGACCCTTGCCTTATAGACTGGGTACGTAGACAAACTCCTAAGGTTCAAGCCCAAAACCAATATATTCACATCGGTTCACCTCTATCTCATACGATTTTGATTCGTGAAGCCGCCCCTAGAACCAATATTTTTTATATTGGTTCACCATCTTCCTTGCTATATGACGTTAAACTATTCACACTTTTGTCCTGTACGATAATAAACTACAACATTCTTTGACACCCTCACCTGAGAGGGAATCATTATTTACATTGATCTCCAATCATGTTATATTCCAAAGACTACGTGCATACATGGTAATGCCCGAACCTTTAATCTTGGGTCAAACCATTATTGAACTAAAGTACCCTTTCACCCTTCACTTGTACGAACCAAATCTGTATAGAGGGTATTTCAAGAACTATGTATGGCTTGATTCCCATCCTTATGGTATACATAGGAATATTCAAGCGTCCCTCGAATCCAGCCCCAAGTTTTTGGGCCTAACCCCAAATTCCACTTTCAGTCCCTTGGCTGAAAAGTCCCCCTGTGAAAACATGAATGTGGTATGAAAACCCTGGTTTTCATTTACATCAGGTTTTTAAAACACACACTGTGTATTCCTTATTATGGTCCGAGCTCTATGTCCCTAAACTAAGATCTCCTACATTCTTGTCCTACATGATGTTAAAATATATTTCAAGAACTATGTATGGCTTGATTCCCATCCTTATAAGATACGTAGTGAAGTCCAGCACCTCAATTAAGGACCCAACCAGAACATGATTATGGTCAACATTGGTCTATGCATCTCTTTCATGCATTAGACAATACCCATTTTTCATGTGTCATACTCCTAACCTTGAATAATTTCATATCTTCGTAACCCTTTTTTTTGACTTCTGGTCACAAAATGTCTGATACCCGAGAGTTCTTTTGCCTGACTATGTAACACTTTCCCTTAGGTGGCCTTTCATAAGTAGTCTACATAACGGACTTTTCAGCCAAAAGATACTATTATTTGACTATGTAGCCAATTCCCTTAAGCGGCCCTGCATAATTCAACCCCCTAACGGGTTTGTCAAATAGTGGTAACTTCATTATTAGGAGGAAAACCTCTTTTTTCCTTATTTGTACTAACGACAATATATAAGGATCTACAAAAAATATCCATCCTTAACATATTTGTCCCATACTCTTTTTCATGATCTGAAAGTATTCGAGTCTATGGTTTATATTTTCCTTCCCTATGTTTGGGTTAGACCTTCACAGGAGTGACATTCATCCAATTCTTTGATAATCTTGATTGGAAATATCATCTCTATATTCATGTACCTCTCTCCATACAGCAGACTCTGTGCTTTGGAAAATTTGAATCTCCATAAACTTTCACTGGCTTTTTAGTAATAGAAAAGTAAAATTTCTGAGATTTCTTTTGCCTGACTATGCATCATGTGCCCTTAGACGGCCTTGCATAAGTAGTCTACATAACAGACCTGTCAGCCAAAAGATGCTATTATTTGACTATGAAGCCAATGCCCTTAAGTGGCCCTGCATAATTTAACCCCCTAACGAGTTTGTTAAATAGTGGTAACTTCATTCTTGGGAAATACTTCTTCTAATGACTTTTAGACCTTTTTTCATATCATTCCTCAGATTCAAAATTTCTTAAGTCATAGTTTACATATTTTCCCTCATACTTGAATATGGTAATATGTTTTTAGATAAATTATCAAGGAATTGAGTCAATTTTAATCCTTTTATTCAAAGCTATTTCGACCTTAAACATTATACTTTTTATGTTCGACGTGCATGACTTTAAACTGACCACAAAAGACAAGGGAACTCTGAAAAAAAGTCAAGTCTCAGCTCACTAAACATACTGTTTGTATGATTTAGGTAATATTGAGAAATAAAAAGATTCAAAGTTTGTAGGGTTATTTTTATAATCCTAGAAAAAATCAAACTATGCTTACCAGGCCCATTGTCTTAACTAAATTTTTTTAAGCAGGTAGAAAAAGAATACAGACACAAATGATTGAAGATGAAAGTGTCCTTCATTGATGCACAAGAGTTAGAAATACATCCATAGACTGGAGTCTCTTCTCTTTTTCAGGAATTACAAGAGTATTTCAACATAACTCTTCATTTGATTTACGGCATCCCGAGCTTCATCAGAAGCCACTTGAAGCTCATGCACTCGACCATATTCACTCTTTTCATCTTGATGGAGTGCTTTCTTGGCATCTACAATAGCTTTAATACCATTTTTTTGAACTCCTTCTAGTGAATTGTTAAGCTGGTCAAGTTCCCCAGTAACAACATCTAACTGTTGCTGAAGGTGCATCTACTGGACAACTTTCTCCTTAATCTTATGCTTCAGCTTCTTCAACTTGGCAGCATGATCAGCCTTAGCTCGAAACACCACAACCTCAAATTTGTTGATATTGGTCAACATCCTTGCTCTGGTAAAATCTTGACGGTACTTTTACTCCTTCTCCCTTATTAAGATGACTTGTTTCACCGCGGCATGGATCTCTTAATATCCAAAACTGCCAAGTCCCAACATGATGAACAAGGATGATAGTCGCAGGATCTTCGAAGACATATCTTCAAGAGGCACTTCAGATATGATCTTCTATATGTTCTTCCATGCCTTGCGATGTGAAAATTGGAGTGCCTTTTGTACCTCCAGGTCTGACTCAGCATCACTGTCATTGGTGGGAATATAATCTAGGATTAATGCACTTAGAGAAGTGCCATGTTCTGCTCATTCCCCCCTGATCCTTGTTGCTTCGCTTTCTATTCTTGTTGGGGCGGAGGCTGAGGCTTCACCTCCAGATCTAGCCACTAAAATTAACGACCCTTCATAGTCAATTGAATGTTTTGGTTAGTTTCAAAGGATAACAAAAGTTGGTTAAGTTGTCCTGTAAATTAAGTGCAGCCACAAATATTATTATCTCTTACCCAACGGTATATCAACAACATGAAAATGCTTCTCCCCATCTTTCCTAGCTTCAATAGGATTTTCAGGATGAGTTTCAGGAAGCTCTATCGGGTTAAGCTCCACTTTATCTAGTGTCTCTGCAATAGTCGGGTTGTCTATACCCCCTTCAGGCATTGGAAGTTCAATAGCTTGCTCAGATGGAACTGCACATTTCAACCAATGATTGTCAGAGATGTAATAAAAAATTATTTTAATAGGACGAAGGATAACACTCACATCCAAAATATTCTAAATTACATGGTAATTTAACATGATCTAAAAAATCTTCAAAGGATGCGCCAAGTTTCATCATTTTATCCAGTGATATATCGGATTCTTGGTTAGTCTCACCAGTGGGAGAATTCGATGTATCTTCTTGGCGACCCTCATCCTACAGCCTCTAACCCCGGACAGTTTTTCATATAAAATTACGGCATCAGTTTCTGTGGCCTCCAAATGTTCTGGGGCAGGTGTTGAACCTAAATTATGACAGAATGGAAGTCAATTGATGTTTTCATTTAACATCTTATGAATCATTGTTAAATTACCAGAAGCAGGATCTTCTCTCCTTGCAGCAGTAGCAGGAGCGGTATTGAGAACAAACACTGTCTCTTCTTCAGGAGCAGCCAAGTTAGCATGAACTTGTGATTATTCACCATCACCCTCCGTTGTTCTCAGAGGAGGGTCAATCCTCTCCCTCAAAGGGAAAATTAAAGAATCCCCTGCAATCCCAAGAAGTATGATCAATCTTTTAATGGGTTAATACTCATGACTATCCAAAGGACTTACCACTACTGATGAAGCATTTAGCTGCAAACTTCTTCCTTCGATGCCTTTGCTTCTTTGGCTTTTTGGGAGTGTTGACATTATCATATCCAAATACAGGAATTGGAGAATGAAAATCCATGTCTAACTCCTCGTCCATGGCTTGCTGGCCTGGAGATATCTCACTCATCTCATGAGGAGATTTAATAGCTCCGATGACAGTGCCACCAGGGCTATACTATGGTGAAGGAACCTCAGCAGTTCCATTCTTTGCAAGCTGCAGGATGAAGAAAGTAATTTCCTTGAGTAACAAAGCTTTAACTGGAATCAAGTTGCAAAGAAAATAAGGAAAAAAGACTTACATCTTCAGGATCCACGTAATCATGCCACTCCTCATCTCCGGAAGCACCAGTCCCCTCAGTGGTTCCACGATCTATCATCTCCTTCACCCGCTTGGTGACCGGAATGGAATCATCAGTGGCATATATGAGCATCTACAACTCTATGATGTAATCCAACACTTCATCAGGGTTATCCTCGAAATGGATATCAGTGGAGGCCCAAAGATTCCCTACTCCAGGGATGCGTAACCCCTTGCACAGGTCCAGCCAGGCAGTTTCAGCATCGCAATATAAACTCCACCATGTCTGGACAACCTCTGGTTGTAGATATTCAGCATGTGTACTAGAAGGCTGCGAGGAGGGTCCTATAATCTTGGACTCCAGTTTTTTCCCAGCTCCTACAATCACAGATAGAGAACAATAAAATAAAACTTTTTTCTCTATAAAGTAATAGAGATTAAATTTCCCCAATGAAATAACTCACTAGGAGTCGATGGAGTGTCTCTTGATTATGATAGGAGGATTATATATGGCACGAGGCCGCTTTGACACATGCCGTGCCTCATCATCCCCATCCTGAGAATCCGGCGAGTCAGCCCTGGGTGAGGAACCTGGTGAATCAGCTCTGGGTGTAGAAGAATCACCTTCCAAATGAAGGGTTTCTTTCTCTATAGTTCTTTTCTTTTTACCCACCCGATGAACCGGATGATTCATCACCCCTTCAGGGTATGATGCTACCCAGTTCTCGGTATACCATGTAGTCAAGTTACTCGCCGCTCCAGCAACTGGTAGATCAAACACTGCCCCGGTCTTCTCCATAGATGTCAGCAACCATAGTTGTCAAGCAACCATCGGATGCTGCTCTAACCTGACATGCATAGGAGGGGATACAACAGTCTACTGCAGACACTTGAATTGGTGTGCAAATCTGTATGGAGCATAGGCCTCACATATAATCTCTCCGTCAATCCTGGTGGCCAATACACCATCTCTGCAAGACAGCATGTATGACCTCAATTCTAGGCCAGCTGTTCCATCATCAAAAAACCGCCCGGTTGGCGGGTTTCCATAAGAAAAGAAATGTAATTCCTTGAACATGCTCAGTCTCACCTTCCTATCATAGGAGTTTAGAGCTAATGGAGAAATTCCAGAAATGCCTGTACTGATGGCCTGAAAGAAATTCCAGGAATCTGTACTCCATTCTGTACAACATATGTCCTAAAATGAGTGGTGATCCATCCCCACAAAACTTGGAATGGTACCACTATTCTCAAAGGAGACTTACCTATAAATACATGGAGTAATATCATGTGAATCTTCTCCAAAATAGGGGTGGTCAACCCAACCATTTACCTCTCAGACAACTTGGATACAACAATGAAGGTCCCTGGCCTGACGCCTCTCTTCGAATCCCTAACTGGAAGAAGATAAAAACTGAGTCACAAGGCTAAGAATCCCTCCAGACGGGTCTTTTATGGGATTCTATGATCCACTTCATACCCCCACTTCTCAAATTCTCCCGCTTCTAGAGTTGGCCAGAATGTGCCAGAAGCACCCCTCTTCTCTGTTCTGGGGCAGGTAGTAGGATGAGTACAGATGGGCCCCTTCCCCTCCTTCTTGGTAAGAAACATATCCATCCACTCCTCTGGATTAATATCCTTTCTAGAATGAGTTTGGGAGGTCTTTGAGTTCTTGATCTTGTAGAAAATTTTCAATAATTCCCAAGCCAAAATCGGAGTCTTATCCGAATTATTCCAAGTCGCCTTGGGAGGGATGAATTCATTATACATATTTCCCAAAATTGGAGCTCCCGAGATCTTATAGACATCCCACAAACTGATGCCTACTTCTCCATGAGTCATATGGAAAAAATTGGTTTCTGGGCTCTAGCGGCTGATTAGCTCCGGCACAAAGTAATCATTCCCATAGACATATGTCTGCCCAGCCCAGACGACTTCATATATTTCATCTCTCTTTAGATCTTCAACAAACTCTGCACAGGTTTGTTGCACCCAATATGACCACATCCAAGTTGGCTTCACACCTCATCCAGGACAGAAGTCCCAACTCTTCTTCCAGCCTTTGGATTGATCCATATAAGAATTTCGGAAGATTGAAGGATAAAAATGTGGTTACAACTCATGCTTGCGAGGTTTCAAATCTGGAGCACATGGGATATGATTCATTATAAATACCTTCTCCACTGTTCCAACATTTACAAATGATCCTCCAACCGAGACATTTTCTGAAGCAAAATTGGTGTAAGTTTGAAACCAAGAATGCGGGAGATAGTTATTCAGCTCTGGAATGTTGACTTCTTGCAGATGACCATGGCCATACAGAGGCAGGTAGATGCTCTGTGGAAAATTAAGATGATACTTCTTCAAGTACTTGGCCAAATCTGAGAGAGTGCTGTCGCATATATTATACTAATCATGGCCAACGATGTTCATCATATCATCAATCTTCTTGCTATCTAGTTCATTATCCGTTCCAATTCTTCTAGGAGCCATTTAATCTAAAAAAAGTTGAATAATTAACTCTTAAGTAAGTTTATTTTTCATAAAATTTGTGAAGAAAAGTTAAAAAATGGCTAAGGCATTAAGGCGCACAAGTCTCATGTTTGGCGTGCAAGTATAATTGTGTCTCGCAAGTTTTGGCACGTAGGTATCACTGTGCAAGTCCAAATACCTCTACAGAAGCACGACACAAATAAACAACGAACAAGAGGAAAATCAAGACACTTGCGTGACAAGAGCCACTTGCACGATGAGAGCGAAGTGCTTTGAGAGTCGGGTGCTTTTTGCGAGAGTGGCACCCATATTTATAGGAAAGGCCGCACCCCTGTGCGCCGAAGCCTGCGCGGCTCGTACCTGCGCGCCACGACCTACACGCTCAAAACTTGCGCGCTGTAGTTCCTTGATTTTCTCCTTTACCTCAGAGTCAAATAATCCTTCCTTTCGGATCCAACTCTGAGGGGGGACTTTTGTTGATGCTCCTTTCTGTTACAGAGTCTAACAACTAAAAAAGGGGAATACCTTAAGCACAAAGAGATTCATCCTTTGAAGAAACATAAAAAATTAACAAAGGCATGAACAAGGATTTGTTTAAGCATGGGTCGTGCAAGTTCCAAGATGGTCGCGCAAGTATACTTTCACGCCACATATGGGTCGTGTAGGGGACTTGCACGCCCAATTTTATTTTTTCCCAAGGTCCTCAATGGCCTATAAATACCCCTTGTGGGCCCCCATTTTGGGGACAAAAAATCCAAAAGTCAGATTTAAGCTCTCGGCGCCCTAGTCTCTACTTGAAGTCTTCCGAACACTTCTAAGGTAATTTCTTACGTAGAATGGAAGATCTAAAGAGGAGGAACAAGGACTAAGTGTTGTAATTCATCAACACTTGAGCGCCTAAGTGTCTAACCCTTAAGGGAAGTGAAGACACTTCTGCGACACCTTATCCCTTCAATAGAACTTGCGCTCCACCATTTTGGAAGCCTTAAGGGATAATACTAAGGGCTTGAGGCAAGACTCGCCCAAGTATTACCTGATGGGTTAACCATCACCCAAGTACACATGTGTCGCACAAGTATACTTGCGCGATCAGGAATTGTGCGCCCAAACAGGACTTGTGCGCCTGCCTCTTTTTGGGTGCCTCTCCTACCTATTCAACTCTTTTCTTCAAATCCACCTCTCCTCTTCAAGATTTAGCCTTCAAAACCCTCTTCAAATCCATTTTTTTGGCATGGTTCCTTTTTTGGCTTCCTTATCTGAAAGGAATTATGTGGAACATCTCTCAAAACCTAGTGATTTACATATATTTATATCACTAAGGTTAGAGATTTCCTCCATTAAACCTCATCATCTAAGATGATAAGATCTTTAATTTTGGGCCTCCTTCTCAGGAGTAATCCCCAGTCACAAGTTCCCTAACTTGGGCCTCATTCTCAGGAGTAAGCCCCAATCACAAGCTTCCTAATCAGGACATCCTTCTTAGGAGTAAGTCCCAATCATAATTCCCTTTTGATTTGGGCATCCTTTTCAGGAGTAAGTCCCAATCATAATTTAAAGTTACCTAGCCTGGGACTCCTTATTAGGAGTAAGCCCCAGTTCTCAAGTCCCTTTAACCTGGGCCTCCTTCTCATAAATAATCCCCAGTCATAATTTCTCTTAACCAGTCTTGATTTCTTTTGATTTGGGATTCCTTATCAGGAATAAAACCCAATCATAAGTCCCCTCTAATTTGGGCATCCTTCTCAGGATTAAGTCCTAAGTTAAGTATCCAAATCTCCATAAAGAACATATACCTTTATGGACCTTATTCCCGGGTTTCTTCTCTAATGTAAATCCCAATTCTCATCTATCTTGGGCAATCATATGCACGTAATCCCCACATCATTCCTTATGACTGCATCTTTTGTGGCACAAATCGTCAGGTTTACTAATACCTCTTGTTTCTCACACTGAGCATGACTCATGTGAGCTTAGAGTGTAAAAGTAACCACAACACATCTCTTTGGGCCGTTAATCATACATAAGCCCCACAATTCTTAATCGAACTACGTGGACTTTGATCTCTACCTTAAAAGTAGAGTACCTAGGAAGCCTTTCTAAAGGTTCAAGCCTATCACCCATTAATTCTCATCTGTCCCATATGAAGTTAAACTATATCTTAATTCACGAACTATGTGGGTTCTAATTCTTTTTCTAAACAAGGATACGTAGGTAGCCCATCTGCGGGTACAATCCCAACTCTGAAATAATCCACGTCCTTCTGAATGACAATAAACTTCAAGTGCCCCACTGAGTGGCTTTAAAACCAGTATGGTTATAATAATGACCAAGAGATTTCTATATAATGTGTTAAAGGATACCATTGACTAAGAATATCTAAAAAATACAGATGATTCTCTATCAATGAAGAACCTCAAATACATATAAAATAATATCTAAATCTCATACATATCAATCATTGATTGTCAGATCTAAAGGAAATCTCATTTTCATACTTGGTAATTTAATAAGGATTTATGAACATAACTCAAATCTATAAATAGAGTCCCGGAGTATACAATAATTCCCCCCAAAAAGGTGTGATGAGTCCGACCTCCCATACTCTCGACCAATGCAAATTCTTAAGCCTCATCGGTCCACAACTAATGAGCACCTACCTTTGGAAAGTAGGTCCAAATGGATATAGAATCATTGGATGTTTCCGGTTCTATGAATAAACCCGTTAGAAACCGATTGGAATGTTTGAACCTTAAACAAACATGGTAATCCCCATTTCCAGAGGAAACAGTAGTATGAGTATTGGTTATACTACTAATGATAAAGTGACAGGGAATAGAATGTGAAAGGTATGGAATGTTCTAACAATATAAATTATCTACACTATATCTTTTCCCATCCTATTCTACGTGTCTCTCCCTACTTCATTCTCAGAACCCTATGCTAATGTGTCTATATCTCCACCAAAAACACCACCCATGTTGTGTCTCCCAAAAACCTCATTTATTCTCACATCCCCTCCCTAACTTTGTCATACCAATCTTAACCTATTCTCGAACCCTCTCCCCACCTTCCCCCATCCCAAGATCCACCTCTTCCCCAACCCTCTACCCTCCTTCCCCCATCAGTCCCATATCCGTTTCACCTCCTCCTCTGCCTTGGTCTCCAACTCCACCTTAGGCTCAGGCTCAGTCTCTGCCTCCGACTTTGATTCCACCTTCACCTTTGACTTTTCCTCCATCATCTCATCATTTAAACTTTCTTATTCCCACATATATCTTCTCCACCACAACACATTACATATTTATCCCCTTTCAAATCATACCCCTAAAACCCTAAGAAAAGCCCTTCGTCTGGGTTCTGTCAACATCTAGGTTCCATACCCTAATTGGAAATCATCCTCCATATAGACCTGATTCCATATTTGAAATCTTATGAAACCTAAAAAAATTCACCTTTTAATAATAATGGAAAAATAGTTGATAAAATTATCTTTTTCAACTTCCTCTTTTTATGTATTCTCTCATGGATGATCATCCTTTCTTGGATTCTTCTCTCCTTACTATACCGGGCAGTATCTTCTAATTTTTGGCTTCAATGTGTAATTTAGGTTTTACATTTCCCCTTTTCTTGATTATTGGTTGAATTTATTCAAATATTTATTTTCATCTCCATTTTTAAGATGTTTTTTGAGGGATTTGTGTACACCCACTTGACTTTTCATTAACATACACTAAATACTGAATGATCCGACTAGGCTCTTTTGATGCACTTATCAACTTATATCAGGTAAATCCATCTATTTATTTCATTGAATTCTCTATAATTTTAGGATTAAAATTTTATGAATTTAAATCTCCAAAGGCATGATCACGTCCCTTGAGATCCCGAGATTAAAGGGGACTATTATAATACCACTTATCATTGTCTTCCAAATCATTTAATCCATGTATTTGGATAAATTTGGATCTTAGAAACCTATTTCAGTGTTCACTACCTTAGTTTCAACCTAAAAATTTCATATGAATTATTAATTATGTATTATTATTTCTAGTGGTGAAAATTTGGTCCAGATATGTATATTGTTGTCTACCAAGTACCTGATAAATCAAAGTCTCTATACACCATGACCACCATCTTAAAGGTATGGATTTTTGAAAAGAAAATAATCTTCTTCCAATTGATTTTTTCTCATAATTATTACATTGCATCATCACCATTCTGATTACCTTTGATGTATATACTAACTGACCTATTTAGATCTTTAATTTTTTATTTAATTTATAAATTAAGCTAATCAACCATAACTACTCAACAACATTTGAATATGTTTGTTTCTTAACATGAATCCCTTTTTAATTCATATCACTCTTACTATGTTTTGATTGTTAATATGATTTCTGAGTTTTGATTAAGAATGACTGAGTTTGACTTTATTCCTAATTTTTTTGGCGAGTTTTTGATTTTATAATAACATCCAGATAACACATCAAGTTTAAACAACAATCATTGAATGTTTTTTTAAAACAAGATCCATGAATTTTATGAGATATTATAAAACTGTTTGACAAAAATTAATTGTTGAAAGTTATTTACTTTTAATAAAATTATATTATTCATGTTAAATTTTTATTCCCATAAATATTATATTATATCCATAACCATTATGACTACCTTTGATGTTTTTTTTATATGTAATGCCTTCTGATTTATATCTGCATCTTATGATTTCACATTTAATTTCTTAATTAATTTAACCAACTATTAATAATCAACAATAGTTTAATCTATATGTTTTTTATAATGATTTATTTTCTTCCCGACATTATTTTATATGGGACCATTCAGAGTTTTTAATGGTTAAATATTATATCATGTATTTATTAATACTTTGTTTTTCATTAATTGTTTAAATTTAATTGTGAAAGATAAGGTTATATGTAATTATATTATTTAATTGTTTTTTTAGAATTGATAATATTAATGAATGATGTGCTATATATTTATGTTTTCATTTAAATTTCCATTCAACATTGTAATACTATCTTTTTACACACAATCAACCTATATTTATTTTATGTGATACCGTTTTCTTATGTATCTGGGAATTATTTGTTCATTTTATGTTTTAAGGTTTAGGGTATATAATTTTTAGATTAGATTATATGGAATATGTTTTTGTTTTCAGGTTTCAGCTTTTAGGTTTTAGGGTTTAGAGATTAGGGTTTCTGATATAGGGTTTTGGGTTGAGGTTTTAGGTTTTTTTTAGAATGGTTTTCAGGTTTAGGTTTAGGATTTCAGGTTTAGGGTTTAGGTTTTAAGTTTTAGAGTTTATTATTTTTAGATTAGGGTATAGGGAATAGTTTTTTAGGTTCATGGGTTAGATTTATGTTTTAGAGTTCAGGTATTAGGGTTTCAGTTATAGTGTTTTGGATTTCAGATTTTGAATTTTCTGGTTTTGTTTGGGGGTTTTGGTTTATGATTTCAGGGGTTGGGTTTATGTTCAAAGGTTTAGGGTTTATAATTTTGAGATTAGGGTATATTTAATATGTTTTTGGGTTCAGGTTTCAGCTTTTAGGTTTTAGGGTTTAAAGATTAGGGTTTCAGATATAGGGTTTTGGGTCTAGGTTTTAGGATTTTTTTGGTATGGTTTTCGGGTTTAGGTTTATGATTTAAAAATTTGGGTTTAGTTTTTATGGTTTAGAGTTTATTATTTTTATATTAGGGTATGTGGAATAGGTTTTTAGGTTCAGTGGATAGCTTTTAGGTTTTAGAGTTCAGGTATTAGGGTTTCAGATATAGTGTTTTGGGTCTAGGATTTAAGATTTTTTGGTTCGGTTTTGGGGTTTTGGTTTTTGATTTTAGGGGTAATGTTTATCTTTTAATGTTTAGGGATTATAATTTTTATATTTGGGTATAAATAATATGATTTTAGATGTGGTTTCAGCTCTTAGGTTTTATGGTTTAGAGACTAGGGTTTCAGATATAGGGTTTTGTGTCTTGGTTTTAAGATTTTTTTGGTATGGTTTTCGGGTTTTGGTTTATTATTTCAAGGTTAGGGTTAGGGTTTTAAGGTTTATGGTTTATTATTTTTAGAGTAGGGTATAGGGAATAGGTTTTTAGGTTTATGGGTCAGATGTTTGGTTTTATATTTCATGTATTAATGTTTCAGATATAGTATTTTGGGTCTAGGATTTCCGATTTTTTGGTTCTAGTTTCAAGTTTTAGTTTATGATTTTAGGGGTAGGGTTTATGTTTTAGGTTTAGGGTATATAATTATGATATTAGGGCAGATGGAATATTTTTTTGGGTTCATGTTTCAGCTTTTAGGTTTTATGATTTAGAGATTAGGGTTTCAGATATAGGGTTTTGGATATAGGTTTTAAGATTTTTTTGGTATGGTTTTCGGGTTTCGGTTTATGATTTCTGGGTTAGGGTTTAAGTTTTATGTTTTATGGTTTATTATTTTTATATTAGGGTACATGTAATATGTTCTTAGGTTCATGGGTCAGCTTTTAAGTTTTAGAGTTCAATTATTAGTGTTTCTGATATAGTGTTTTGGGTTTAGGATTTAGGATTTTTTTGTTCGGTTTCGGGGTTTTGGTTTATGATTTCAGGGGTAGGGTTTATGTTTTAAGGTTTAGGATATATAATTTTGAGATTAGGGTATAGGGAATATGTTTTTTTGGTATAGTTTTAAGATTTTAGGTTTTAAGGTTTAGAGATTAGGGTTTCTGATATAGGGTTTTGGGTCTAGGTTTTAGGATTTTTTGGTATGGTTTTCGGGTATAGGTTTATGATTTTAGGGTTAGGGTTTAAGTTTAAAGTTTTAGGGTTCCTTATTTTTAGATTAGGGTATAGGTAATATTTTTTTATGTTCAAGGGTCAACTTTTAGGTTTTAGAGTTCAGGTATTAGGGTTTTGGATATATTGTTTTGGGTCTAGGTTTAGGATTTTTTGGTTCAGTTTTGGGGTTTTGGTTTATGATTTCAGGGGTAAGGTTTATGTTTTTGGGTTTAGGGTTTATAATGTTGATATTAGGGTATAGGTAATATATATTTTTGGTTCAGGTTTCAACTTTTTGGTTTCAGGGTTTAGAGAGTAGAGTTTCAGATATGGGGTTTTGGGTCTAGATTTTAGGATTTTTTTGGTATGGTTTTCGGGTTTAGGTTTATGATTTCGTGGTTAGGGTTTAGGTTTCAAGGTTTATGATTTATTATTTTTAGAGTAGGGTATATGTAATAGTTTTTTAGGTTCATGGTTCATGTTTTAGGTTTTAGATTTTAGGTATTAGGGTTTCAGATATAGTGTTTTGTGTCTAGGATTAATGATTGTTTTTGTTTAGTTTTGGGGTTTTGGTTTATTATTTCAGGGGTAGGGTTTATGTTTTAAGGTTTAGGATTTATATTTTTTATATAATGGTATAGGAAATATGTTTTTGGGTTTAGGTTTCAGATTTTAGGTTTTAGGGTTTAGATATTAGGGTTTTGGATATAGGGTTTTGGGTCTAGCTTTTAGGGTTTTTTTAGTATGGTTTTCTGGTTTAGGTTTATGATTTCAGGGTTATGGTTTAGTTTTTAAGGTTTAGGGATTATTAGTTTTATAGAAGGATATAGGGAATATTTTTTTAGTTTTATGGGAAAACTTTTAGATTTTAGAGTTTAGGTATTAGTGATTCTTATATAGTGTTTTCGGTTAAGGATTTAGGATTTGTTGGTTCAGTTTTGGGATTTTGGTTTATCATTTCAGGGGTAGGATTTATGTTTTAATGTTTAGGGTTTATAATTTTGAGATTATGGTATAGGGAATATATTTTTGGGTTCAGTTCTCAGCTTTTAGTTTTTAGGGTTTAGAGATTAGTGTTTCAGATATAGGGTTTTCGGTCTAGGTTTTAGGATTTTTTGGGTATGGTTTTCGGGTTTAGGTTTATGATTTCAGGGTTAGGGTTTAGGTTTTAAGGTTTAGGGTTTATTATTTTTATATTAAGGTATAGTTAATAGGTTTTTTGGTTCATGGTTCAGCTTTTAGGTTTTATAGTTCAGGTATTAGTGTTTTGAATATAGTGTTTTGGGTTGAGGATTTAGGACCTTTTGGTTTGGTTTTGGGGTTTTGGTTTATTATTTTAGGGTTATGGTTTATGTTTTAAGGTTTAGAGTTTATAATTTTTATATTAGAGTACATGGAATATGTTTTTTCATTTAGTTTTTAGCTTTTAGGTTTTAGGTTTTAGAGATTAGGGTATCAGATATTGGGTTTTGTGTCTAGGTTTTAGGATTTTTTTGGTATGGATTTCGGGTTTAGGTTTATGATATCTGGGTTAGGGTTTAGGTTTTAAGATTTATGGTTTATTATTTTTATATTTGGGTATAATTAATAGTTTTTTAGGTTCAGGGGTCATCTTTTATGTTTTAGAGTTCCGGTATTAGGGTTTCAGATATAGTGTTTTGTGTCTACAATTTAGGATTTTTGGGTTTGGTTTTGGAGTTTTGGTTTATGATTTCAGGTGTAGGGTTTATGTTTTAAGGTTTAGTGTTTATAATTTTGAGATTATGGTATAGGGAATATGTTTTTTGGATCAGATTTTAGTTTTTTGGATTTAGGGTTTAGATATTAGGGTATCAGATATAGGGTTTTGGGTCTAGGTTTTTGGATTTTTTTGGTATGGTTTTCGGGTTTAGGTTTATAATTTAAGGTTTAGGGTTTATATTTTAAGATTTAGGGTTTATTATTTTTATATTAGGGTATAGGGAATAGGTTTTTAAGTTCATGGGTCATCTTTTAGGTTTTAGATTTCATGTATTAGGGTTTCAAATATAGTGTTTTGGGTTGAGGATTTAGGATTTTTTGGTTTGGTTTTGGGGTTTTGGTTTATAATTTCAAGGGTAGGGTTTATGTTTTAAGGTTTATGGTTTATAATTTCTAGATTAGGGTATATGGAATATGTTTTTGGGTTCAGTTTTTTGCTTTTAGTTTTTATGTTTTAGAGATTAGGGCTTCAGATATAGGGTTTCGGGTCGAGGTTTTAGGATTTTTTGGTATTGTTTTCAGTCTTAGGTTTATGATTTCAGGGTTAAGTTTAGGTTTTAAGGTTTAGGGTTTATTAATTTGAGATTATTTTATAGGTAATTGGTTTTTAGTTTTAGGGGTCAGCTTTTAGGTTTTATATTTCAAGTATTATGGTTTCAGATATAGTGTTTTGGGACTAGGATTTAGAATGTTTTTGTTCAGTTTTGTGGTTTTGGTTTATTATTCCAAGGTTAGGGTTTATGTTTTAAGTTTTAGGGTTTATAATTTTTATATTAGGGTATGGGGAACATGTTTTTGGGTTTGGGGTTCATCTTTTAGGTTTTAGGGTTTAGAGATTATGGTTTCAGATATAGGGTTTTGGGTCTAGGTTTTTGGATTTTTTGGTATGGTTTTCAGGTTTAGGTTTATGATTTCAGGGTTAGGGTTTAGGTTTTAAGGTTTATGGTTTATTATTTTGATATTAGGGTATATGTAACAAGGTTTTAGGTTTAGGGTTCAGATTTTAGGCTTTAGATTTTAGGTATTAGGGTTTCCGATATAGTGTTTTGGGAATGGGATTTAGTATTTTTGGTTCAGTTTTGTGGTTTTTGGTTCATGACTCATGTTATTTGATTTCGTTATGATTCATGTCTTATGAACTTCCAATAATTATTCCACGATTCATTTTTATGATCTTTTATATGAAAGGTATGAACTTATAATGATACGATCATGTTTTCATACACTTATGCTCATGTTATACTTACATATATCCATTGTTTGGCATTAATGAGAATATGTGATCACCCCTTTCTTATGTTTCCTTTCCTTAGGTTGTGAATAAAGGTTTTAAGTAGGATTAATAAAGGGGGAGATATTTAAGGGAGATTTTAAATATCTTTTACCAATATAGAATATTATGTTTCCAAGATTCCAAAGACACTAAACTATTATGGTCCTCGAGAATATACTTTTTTAATGTGCTGAATATTCATCTAAAATGATGTAATATCCATGTATGTTAAGCCTAAGTAACTATAGATGGTATCAAAGGAAAGGTTTAGTCATCCTTTGAAAACTAGGATGAGAAAAAAAATATTTGTATCCCTAGGTATATTTCTAAGGATATGTCTAGGGATGTATCTAAGGATAAGTCTAAGGATGAGTTAAAGTATAGAAAAATTTACTCAAATTTTTTTAAAGGATGGAGTGAGTGGTTTCCTTGAAATACATCCATTTATAGATACTATAATTGGATTTTTATTTGTAAAAAATACATATAGTGGTAACAACCCCAAACCATATTGATCTAGACTCAATTGGGAACTCGTGTACGATAATGATCCTTAATACACAACTGGTTTGACACTCCCAGGGGATATGATTTAAAATTAATGAACAATTAATGAACCTTCCTGAAGTATTTAAATAGATTATGACTATGAATAACCTATGATAAACCTAAGGTGTCTTAGATTATGAAAATAGATTTCATGATTTAGACATACTATTAGTAATTTTTTATGATTATGCAGTTTTCTGTTATGATGAGTGTTTCTCACATTATGGTTTCTGGTTTTAATCAATGGAATTAACTAGAAAGAACCATGTTAACATTTAATGTTTCAGATGCAGTAAGTATGGGAATTATGAAAATTTATTTCCTAAGTGGAAATCTCATGAAGAGAATCTGGAAGGTAGTACGAGTATTGATTATACAACTGAAGATAAAGAGACTGAGAATGACATGTGAAAGGTATGGGATGTTCTAACAATATTTTTTACATTTAATGTAAGAAACATGATTAAATTGAGGTTGAGGAATCTTAATACATGTTTCATATCTTATATTCTAGGAAAGGGGTATTAAGGAATAAGATGAGGAAGCCTAAGTAATGGTTTAAGAATAATATAGGATAATTGAAGTGCATATGTTTTGGAATTCAAAGATTATGTTATATGAATACAAAATTATATAACGATTTTTTGTAGAAGTTTTTCTTTAAGGATTTTCAATAATCTGTTAAATGATACTGATGACCCATAAAATTAATTTAATGGCAAGGATATATTAAGGGAAGGCAACCATTAATATGCTCCTGAGGATGAGAAGATGATATTTTATGGTTTATGGTTTAGGGTTTAAGATTTATATTTTAGGGTTTAGGGTTTAGGTTTTAAGGTTTAGGGTTTATTATTTTTAGATTAGGGTTTAGAGTTTAGGTTTTTATGATTAGGGTTTAACTTTTAGGGTTTAGTGTTTAGGGATTATGGTTTGGTGTGTAGTGTTTTTGGTCCATGTTTTAGCATTTTGGTTTAGGTTTTAGGGTTTAGGTTTTAGATTTTAGGGTTTAGGTTTTAGATTTTAGGGTTTTGGGTTTAGGTTTTAATGTTGAGGGTTTTGGATTTTTATATTAGGGTTTAGGTTTTAGTTTTTTGTGTTTAGGGTTTAACTTTTAGTTATTAGAGTTTTGGGATTATGGTTTTGGGTATAGCATTTTGGGTGTGGGTTTTAAGATTTATGGTTTTTGATCTAGGGTTTAGGTTTTAGATTTTAGGGTTTAGGTTTTTAGGTTGAGGGTTTATTATTTTGATATTAGTGTTTAGTGTTTAGGGTTTAGGTTTTTACGTTTAGGGTTTAGCTTTTAGGTTTTAGAGTTTAGGGATTATGGTTGGGTATATGGGTTTTAGTCCATGTTTTAGGATTTATGGATTAGGTTTTAGGGCTCAAGATTTATATTTTAGGGATTTGGGTTTAGGTTTTAATGTTTAAAGTTTTGGTTTTTGATATGAGGGTTTAGGGTTTAGTGTTTTGGGATTAGGGTTGAGCTTTTAGGTATTATAGTTTTGGGATTAGGGTTTGGGATATTGGGCTTTGGGTCTAGGTTTCGGGATTTAGGATTTAGATTTTTGGGTTTAGGGTTTAGGGTTTAGGTTTTAAGGTTGAGGGTTTATTATTTTTTGATTAGGTTTTAGGGTTTAGGTTTTTAGGTTTAGGGTTTAGCTTTTAGGTTTTAGATTTTTGGGATTATGGTTTGGGGTATAGGGTTTTTGGTACATGTTTTTGGATTTTTGGTTTAAGTTTTAGATTTTTGAATTTTGGGTTTAGGTTTTAATGTTGAGGTTTTAGAATTTCGATATTAGGGTTTAGGTTTTAGATTTTATGGTTTTGTGTTTATATTTTAGGTATTAGTGTTTTGGGATTTTGATTTTTTTATAGAGTTTTAGGTATAATTTTTAGGATTTATGGGTTTAGGTTTTATATTACAGGTTTTAGGGATTAGGTTTTAAGGTTAAGGGTTTATTATTTTGAGATTAGAGTTTAGGGTTTAGGTTTTTAGGTTTAGGGGTTAGGTTCTAGGTTTTAGACATTAGGGATTATGGTTTAGGGTATGGGGTTTTTGGTCCATGTTTTTTGATTTTTATTTTAGGGTTTATGGTTTAGGTTTTAGATTTTTTGGTATAGGGTTTAGGTTTTAATGTTGAGGGTTTAGGATTTTTTAGATTAGGGTTTAGTTTTTTGGGTTTCAAGTTTAGCTTTTTGGTTTTAAATTTTTGGGATTAGGGTTTGGGGTATAGGGTTTTTTTCAAGGTTTTAGGATTTATGGTTTAGGTTTTAGGGTTTAGGTTTTAAATTTTAGTATTTTGGGTATAGGTTTTATGGTTGAGGGTTTATTAGTTTTAGGTTAGGGTTTAGGATATAGGTTTCTAAGTTTAGGTTTTAGATTTTAGGTTTTAGATTTTATAGATTATTTTTTGTGGTATAGGGTTTTTGATCTATGTTTTAGGATTTTATGTGTGTGTTTTGGGGTTTAGATTTTAGGTTTTTGGGTTTAGGTTTCAGGTTTTAAAGTAAGGGTTTAGGATTTTTGGATTAAGATTTATGGTTTTGTTTTTTGGGTTTTGGGTTAAGATTTTAGGTATTGGAGTTTTGGGATTGGTGTTTGGTGTATAGGGTTTTAGGTATAGTATTTTGGATTTATGATTTAGGTTTTAGGGTTTAGGTTTTAGATTTTAGGTTTTAGGGTTTACGTTTTAAGGTTGAAGGTTTATTATTTTGTTATTAGGGTTTAGGGTTTGGATTTTATGTTGGAGATTTAGGATAGAGTGAGTGGTTTCCTAGAAATACATTCCTGTATGGATACTTCAAGTGGATGTGGCTCTGGCACAAATGTATATAGGGGAAAGAACCCCAAAAACACCATATTGGGCTAGACTCTATCGAGAAATGGTGTATGACAACGGGCATTTCTAGACACCTGGTTTGAAACTACCGAGGGATATGCTTTTTAAATTCATGAACTCTTCATGAACCATCATGAATGATTTAAATATAAGATGACTATGAATAACCTAGGATAAATCTAAAGTTTCTTAGATTATGGGAATCAGTGTCATGATTTAGACATCCTGTAAGTAATTTTTCATGATTGTGCAGTTTTCTGTTATGATGAGTGTTTCTCTTATTATGGTTTCTGGTTTTATTAAATGGTATAAACTAGAAGGAACTAAGTTAAAATTGAATGTTTCAGATACAAAAAAGTATGGGAATTATGAAAATTGATGTCCTTAGTGGAAATCTCATGATGAGAATCTGGATGGTAGTACGAGTATTGGTTATAGTACTGATGATAAAGTGACAGAAAATGGCATGTGAATGGTATGGAATGTTCTAACAATATCCATTATCTACACTATATCTCGTCCCATCCAATTCTACATGTCTCTCCCTTCTTCATTCTCAGACTCCTATGCTAATGTGTCTATATCTCCACCAAAAACACAACCCATGTTGTGTCTCCCAAAAACCTCATTTATTCTCACATCCCCTCCCTAACTTTGTCATACCAATCTTCACCTCTTCTCGAACCCTCTCCCCACCTTCCCCTGTCCCAAGATCCGCCTCTTCCCCAACCCTCTCCCCTGCTTCCCCCATCAGTCCCGCATCCATATCACCTCCTCCTCCGCCTTGGTCTCCAACTCCGCCTCAGGCTCAGGCTCAGTCTCCACCTATGACTTTGATTCCACCTTTGCCTTTGACTTTTCCTCCATCATCTCATCATTTACGATTTCTTATTCCCACATATATCTTCTCCATCATAACACATTACATATTTATCCCCTTTGAAATCATAACCCTAAAACCCTAAGAGAACCCCTTCTTCTGGGTTCCGTCAACATCTGGGTTCCATACCCTAATTCGAAATCATCCTCCATATAGACCTGCCTCCATATTTGAAATCTTATAGAACCTAAAAAAAATTCACCTTTGAATAATAACGGAAAAATAGTTGATAAAATTCTCTTTTTTGACTTCCTATTTTTATATATTCTCTCATGGATGATCATCCTTTCTCTGGTTTTTGTCTCCTTACTATACCAGGCGGTATCTTATAATTTATGGATTCAATGTGTAATTTAGGTTTCACCTTTACCCTTTTCTCGATTGCTGGTTGAATTTATTCAAATCTTTATATTCATCTTCATTTTGAGATGTTTTTTTGAGGGATTTATATACACCCACTTGACTTGTCATTGACATAAACTAAATACTGAATGATCTGACTAGGCTCTTTCGATGCACTTCTTAGCTTATATCAGGTAAATCCATCTATTTATTTCATTGAATTATCTATAATTTTAAGATTAAAATTTTCTGAATTTAAATCTCAAAAGGCATGATCATGTCCCTTGAGATCCTGATATTGAAGGGAACTATTATAATACCTCTTATAATTGTCTTACAAATCATTTAATCCATGTTTTTGAATAAATTTGGATCTTAGAAACCTATTTCAGTGTTCACTACCTTATTTTAAACCTAAAAATTTCATATGAATTATTAATTATGTATTATTATTTTTAGTGGTGAAAATTTGGTCCAGATATGTATATTTTTTTCTACCAAGTACCTGATACGTGAAAGTATCTATACACCATGACTACCATCTTAAAGGTATGGACCTTTGAAAAAAATAAGCTTCTTACAATTGATTTTTTTCTCATAATTATTACATTGCATCATCACCATTCTAAACACCTTTGATGTTTATACTAACTGCCTGATTTAGATCTTTAATTTTATTATTTAATTTATAAATTAAGCTAATCAACCATAACTGCTCAACAACATTTTAATATGTTTGTTTCTTAACATGAATCCATTTTTAATTCATATCACTCTTACTATGTTTTGATAGTTAATATGATTTCTGAGTTTTGATTAAGAATGACTGAGTTTGAATTTATTACTAATTTGTTTTGGTGAGTTTTTGTTTTTATAATAACATTCAGATAACACATCAAGTTTAAAAAAAAAATAATTGAATGTTTTTTTTAAACAAGATCCATGAATTTTATGAGATATTATAAAACAGTTTGACAAAAATTAATTGTTGAAAGTTATTTACTTTCAATAAAATTGTATTATTCATGTTAAATTTTTATTCCCATCAATATTAGATTATATCCATAACCATTCTGACTACCTTTGATGTTTTTGTATATGTAATGCCTTCTGATTTATATTTGAATCTTATGATTTTGCATTTAATTTCTTAATTAATTTCACCAGCTATAACTAATCGACAATAGTTTAATCTTTATTTTTTTATCATGAGTTTTTTTCTTCCTGACATTGTTTTCAAGGGGACCATTTATAATTTTTTAATGGTTATATATTATATCATGTATTTATTAATACTTTGTTTTTCATTAATTGTTTAAATTTAATTGTGCAAGATAAGGTTATATGTAATTATATTATTTAATTGTTTTTATAGAATTGATAATATTAATGAATGATGTGCTATATATTTATGTTTTCATTTAAATTTCCATTAAACATTGTAATACTATCTTTTTACACACAATCAACCTGTATTTATTTTATGTGATACCGTTTTCTTATGTATCTGGGAATTATTTGTTCATTTTATGTTTTAAGGTTTAGGGTATATAATTTTGAAATTAGGGTATATGGAATATGTTTTTGGGTTTAGGTTTCAGCTTTTAGGTTTTAGGGTTTAGAGATTAGGGTTTCTGATATAGGGTTTTGGGTCAAGGTTTCGGGTTTTTTTGGCATTGTTTTCAGGTTTAGGTTTATGATTTCATGTTTAGGGTTTAGTTTTTAAGTTTTAGAGTTTATTATTTTTTTATTAGGGAATAGGGAATAGTTTTTTAGGTTCATGTGTCAGCTTTTAGGTTTTAGAGTTCAGGTAATAAGGTTTCATATATAGTGTTTTGGATCTAGGATTTATAATTTTCTGGTTCTGTTTGGGGGTTTTGGTTTATGATTTCAGGGGTTGGGTTTATGTTCAAAGGTTTAGGGTTTATAATTTTAAGATTAGGGTATATTTATTATGTTTTTGGGTTCATGTTTCAGATTTTATGTTTTAGGGTTTAGAGATTAGGGTTTCAGATATAGGGTTTTGGGTCTAGGTTTTAGGATTTTTTTGGTATGGTTTTCTGGTTTTGGTTTATGATTTTAAAGTTTGGGTTTAGGTTTTAAGGTTTAGAGTTTATTATTTTTATAGTAGGGTATGTGTAATAGGTTTTGAGGTTCAGGGGTCAGATTTTTAGGTTTTAGATTTCAGGTATTAGGGTTTTAGATATAGTGTTTTGGGTCTAGGATTTATAATTTTTTGGTTCGGTTTTGGGGTTTTGGTTTATGATTTTTGGGGTAAGGTTTATATTTTAAGGTTTAGGGATTATAATTTTGAGATTTAGGTATAGGGAATATGTTTTTGAGATGTGGTTTCATCTTTTTGGTTAATCAGGATCTTAGCTAAATGGTTTTTTCACCAGTGTGGTTGGATGGGTCACTTTTTCCCTCGGAATCCGGGGATGACCGCCTTTGATTGGAGGTTCAAAAATTCCGATCGGTTTCTAATGGGTTTGTTTGTAGAACTGGAAACATCCAATGATTCCATATCCATTCGGACCTACTTTCCAAAGGTAGGTGCTCATTAGTTTGTGGATTGATGAGGCTTAGGAATTTGCATTGGTCGAGAGGATGGGAGGTCAGACTCATCACACCTTTTTAAGGGAATTATATTCTATTCCGGGACTCTCTTTATATATTTAAGTTATGTTCATGAATCCTTATTACATTACCAAGTATAAAATGAGCTTTCCTTCAAATCTGACAATCAATGATTGATATGTTGGAAATTTAGATAATCTTTTATATGTATTCGAGGTTCTTCATCGATAGAGAATCATCAGTATTTATTAGAGATTCTTAGTCAATGGTACCCTTCGACACATTTATATAGAAGTCTCTTGGTCATTATGATGACCATATTGGTTTTAAATACACTCAGTGGGGCACTTGAAGTTTATTGTCATTCAGAAGGACATGGATTATTTCAGAGTTGGGATCGAACCCGTAGATGGGCTACCTACATATCCTTTGTTTAGAAAAGGAATCAGAACCCACTTAGTTCAAGTAAGGGAGTATGATGTTTATGATTGATGGCTCAAAGAAGGATGTCATAATTACTTTTACACTCTAAGCTCACGTGAGTCATTCTCGGTGTGAGAAACAAGAGGTATTGGTAAAAAAATTAGACAATTGTTCCATGAAAGATGCAATCATAAGAAATAATGTGGGGCTTATGTATGTATGACTGCCCAAATAAATGAAGGTTATGATTTACTTTAGGGAAGAAATCCAGGAACAGGGTCCATAAAGGTATATGTGCTTCATGGAGATTTTGAATACTCTAACTTGGGGCTTACTCATGAAAAGGAGGCCCAAATTAGGAGAGGACTTATGATTGGGTTTACTCCTGAGAAGGAATCCCAGATCAAAGGTAAATTAGGACTGGTTAAGAGAAATTAAGACTGGGGCTTACTCCTGAAAAGGAGGCCCAGGTCAAGGATTAAGGTTTGGGGCTTACTCCTGAGGAGGATGCCCAAATTAGGGGACTGGAGATTACTCCTAAGGAGTATGCCCAAATTTGGGAACTTTAAGAATTGGGGCTTACTCCTAAGGAAGATGCCCAAGTTAAGAATTATGACTGGGGATTACTCCTAAGGAGGATTCCCATATTTGAGACTGGGGCTTACTCCTGAAAAGGAAGCCTAGGTTAGGGGATCTGGGGCTTACTCCTAAGAGGATGCCCAAATTAGAGGACTTATGATTGGGGATTATTCCTAAAAAGGAGACCCAGGTTAAAGGAATTATGACTGGGACTTACTCCTGAAAAGGAGGCCCAGGTTAAAGGAATTATGACTAGGACTTACTCCTGAAAATGAGGCCTAGGTTAAAGATTCTCTCATTTTAAAGGATGAGGTTGAATGAATGAAATCTCAATATTTAGTGACATAAAGATGTGTAAATCACTAGGTTTTGAGAGATATTCTACAGAATTCCTTTCAGATAAGGAAGTCAAATCAAGAAATCATGCCATAAATGGCTTTGAAGAGTGTCTTGAAGACTGAATCTTGAATAGGAAAGGTGTAATGGATTAAGAGGGGTAAAATGGGCAAGAAAGGCACCCAAAAAGGCAGGGGCGCGCAAGTCCTGGTAGGCGCGTAGGTACTGCGTGGGCGCGCAAGTCCTGGTCGCGCAGGTATTCCTGCGCGACAAATGGTGTACTTGCATGACAGTTAACCAGAAGGGTAATACTTGAGAGACTCTTCATTAAAGCCTTTAGAATCCTCTTGAGGTTCTTCCAGAAGTGGGGTGCACAAGATCTATTGAAGGAGTAAGGCGGTGCGCAAGTGTGGTCCTTTTCCCTTAAGGACTGGCCACTCAGGCGCGCAAGTGTTGATGAGTTTCAACACTTAGGCCTTCCTCCCCCTATTTAGATCTTCCGTTCTAGGTAAGAAATTACCTTATAAGTGTTTCAGAAGCTTTGAGAAGAGACTAGGACGTCGGGAGCTCAAATCTGAGTTTCTGGAAAAAATCCTCCTCAAATGGGGGGCCCACAAGGTCTATTTATAGGCAGGAGAAGACCCCGGGCGATTATCATTTAGGGCGCGCAAGTCACTTGCACGACCAACATCGGCGTGCAAGTCACTTTCACGACCAACATCGGCGCGCAAGTGTACTTGCATGACCATTGAGGCGCGCAAGTATACTTGCGCGACCATTGTAGAACTTGCGCGACCTTTGCGCAATGTTCTTCTTCTTCCTTCCTTTGTTAATTATTGATATTTGTTCAAAGGATGAATCTTCTTTGTTCAAGGTATTTCCCTTTTCATTCATTTAGACTCTATGACGGAAAGGAGCGTCAAAAAAAGTCCCCCCTCAGAGTTGGATCCGGAGAGAAAAGAGGATTTGAATCTAAGGTGAGAAGAAATAAGAAATCTGGTAGTTTAATTTCATGCATGTCGAACATAAAGAGGCTAATGTTTAAGGTCGAAATAGCTTTGACCAAAATGGATTAGAATTGACTCAATTCCTTGAAAATTCATCTGAAAACATATTACCATACTCAAGTATGAGGGAAAATATGTAAGCTATGACTTAAGAATATTTGAATATGAGGAATGATATGAAAAAGAGCTAAAAGGAATTAGAAGAAGTAGTTTCCAAGAATGAAGTTACCATTATTTAAGAAACCCGTTAGGGGGTTGAATTATGCAGGGCCACCTAAGGGCATTGGCTGCATAGTTAAATAAAATAGTATCTTTTGGCTAACAAGTCTGTTATGCAGACTGTTTATGCAAGGCCACCTATGGGCACGTGCTGCATAGTCAGGCAAAAGAACTCTCAAAAATTTACTTTCCTAGTGCTAAAAGCCAGTGAAAGTTTATGGAGATTAAAATATTCCAAAGTATAGAGTTCGCTGTATGGAAAGAGGTACTTGAATATGGAGAAGATATTTCCAAACAAGATTATTGAAGAACTGGATGAATATCACTCCTACGAAGGTCTGACCCAAACATAGGGAAGGAGAATATAAACCATAGACTTGAATACTTTCAGATCATGAAAAAGGATATGAGACAAATATGTTAAGGATGGCTATTTTTTTGGATCCCTACATACTGTCATTTAAGACAAATAAGGACAAAAGAGGCATTCTTCCCAAGAATGAAGTTACCACTATCCGAAAAACCCGTTAGGGGGTTGAATTATGTAGGGCCACCTAAGAGCATTGGATTCATAGTCAAATAATAGTATCTTTTGGATAACAAGTCTGTTATGTAGACTGTTTATACAAGGCCGCCTATGGGCACGTGCTGCATAGTCAGGCAAAAGAACTCTCAGAAGTTTGACATTTTTGTGACTAGAAGTCATGAAAAGGGTTATGAGGATCTGAAAATATTTAAGGTTAGGATTATGACACATAAATATGGGTATTGTTCAATGTATACAGAGATACACATATCAATGCTAACCATAACCATGTTGTGGCTAGGTCCTGAATTGAAATATTGGACTTCACTACGTATCCCATAAGGATGAGAATCAAGCCATACGTAGTTCTTAAACTACAGTTTAACGTCATGTGGGACAAAAGGATTAGAGATCTTAGTTTAGGGTCATAGAGCTTGGACCATTGTAATAAATACACAATGTGTGTTTTCATGGGGACTTTTCAGCCAAGGGACTGAAAGTGGAATTTGGGGTTAGGCCCAAAGATTTGGGGCTGGATTCGAGGGACACTCGAACGTTCCTACGTATCCCATAAGGATGGGAATCAAGCCCACGTAGTTCTAGAAATACCCTTTGTACAAATTTGGTTCGTACATATGAAGGGTGAAAGGGGACTTTAGTACAATGATGGTTTAACCCAAGATAAAAGGTTTGGGAATTTCCATGTATGCACGTAGTCTTTGAAATGAAACATGATTGAAAAATCAATGTAAATAATGGTTCCCTCTCAGGTGAGGGTATCAAAGAATATTGTAGTTTATTGTCATACTGGACAAAAGTGTTGTATAGTTTAACATCATATAACAAGGACGAATGTGAACCAATGTAAAGATATTGATTCTAGGGGTGGTTTCACGAATCAACATCGTATTATATGGAGGTGAACCGATGTGAAGAGATTGGTTTTGGGCTTGAACCTTGGGAGGTTTCCTACATACCCAACCTAGAAGGCAAGGATCAAAGTTTGTGTAGTTCAATTAAAGAATGAATTAATGATCAAGTTGTTCTTGGGGACAATGACCTAAAAAATGATGTTGGGACTTACACATGGTTAGCAGCCCAGAGAGAGTGTTATGGTTGAGGTTTTCTCTAAGATCACGTGAGTCATACTCGGTGTGAGAAACAAGAGGTAACAACAACCTTAACGATGAATAGTTTAATGTCATGTAGGATATATAAAGGGACTATGAAATTTAAAGTCTTGCAATTAGGACTATTGGTGATGCACAGTTTAGTGTCATGTAGCAGGGAAAAAATACAGTTTAATGTCATGTAGGACGTATCATGGACTTTCTGTACAGTTTAGTGTCATGTAGTTAGGACGATGGGGACAATAGAGTTTAACGCCATGTTGGACGACAGGGGGGGGACTGTGCAGTTTAATGTCATGTAGTGAGGACAAAAGAGTGCAACATTTTAAAGTCATGTTGGATGCATTGAGGATTTTTTCCATAGTTTAGCGTCATGTTGGATGAAAGTGCGAATAGTTTAAGGTCATATGCATGGACCGTGGATGGTGCAGTTTAATGTCATGCTAGACAAAAGTGTAGTTTAAGGTCATACAGGACCTTTGATGCTTATGTAGTTTAACGTCTTTCCAGACGTAAGGGACTTCTATAAAGTTTAGTGTCATATAGTTAGGACAATACAGTTTAACATCTTGCTGGACGTAAGGGACTCACAAATAGTTTAGGGTCATATGCATGGACCGTTGATGATGCAGTTTAAGGTCATACAGGACCTAGTTGCAGTTTAAGGTCATACTGGACCATTTAGGGAATTTTTTCACAGTTTAACGTCGTGTGGGACGAAGTTGCAGTTTAAAGTCATACTGGACCATTTCTGTATAGTTTAACGTTATATAACAAGGATGATCTAGTGCTGCACAGTTTAGTGTCATGTTGCAGGGACATTATAGTTTAACGTCTTATAGCAAGGATGATCTGGTGCTGCACAGTTTAGTGTCATGTTGCAGGGACATTACAGTTTAAAATCTTATAGCAAGGACGATCTGGGGCTGCACAGTTTAGTGTCATGTTGTAGGGAAATTACAGTTTAACATCTTATAGCAAGGATGATCTGGTGCTGCACAGTTTAGTGTCATGTTGCATGGAAATTACAGTTTAACGTCTTATAGCAAGGACGATCTGGTGCTGCACAGTTTAGTGTCATGTTGCAGGGACATTACAGTTTAACATCTTATAGCAAGGACGATCTGGTGCTGCACAGTTTAGTTTCATGTTGCAGGGACATTGGTGCTTTGCAGTTTATACAAAATACTTCTTCAAAAATATGGCATTGGTTGGAGTAGTGATGAGTTCTCCATCCATCAAGATTAATGAATAAGTTCCATTGGAGTAGACCCTATGTATTGAATAAGGTCCTTCCCATTTTTGATCAAGCTTGGGAGGTTTCTTTCCTGGTATCATTGGAGTTTTGAGAACTAATACCAATTCTCCCTAAGTGAATGAACGAAGATGAACCTTTTTGTTAAAAGCTTGTGCTATTCAATTCTGATAGATTTCTAAGTGGTGAAAAGTGCACAATATTTTCTCATCTAACCGTTCCAATTCATTCAATCGCTTTTGAGATTGCTCATCTGTAGATGAATGATCGCAAATGGCTACTCTGAGCGAGGGTAATTGAACTTCAATGGGAAAGATGACTTCCGTTCCATATACCAATGAATATAGAGTTGACCGAGTTGCAGTGCGGGTGGTAGTTCGATAAGCCCATAAATCATGAAAGATTTTATCAGGCCATGAACTCTTATCTTTATCCACCATCTTTTGCAGTATATTTAAAAGAGTCTTGTTAAAGGCTTCTATCTGGCTGTTGGCCGCTGCATGATACTGAGATGAATGGTTGGATTTGATGTTGTATTCTTGATACAACTTTTCACCTCGGATGAGCATAAGTTGGTGCCATTGTCCATTAATATGGTATGAGGGACACCAAATCTGGTAATGATGTTAGACTTGATGAAGCTAACAATAAATTTGGAACTGACTTCCTTGAGAGGTATTGCCTTTGACCATTTGGAAAAGAAGTCAGTAGCAGTAAGAATGTACTTAAACTGCTTGGTCGCAACCGAAGGGTAAGGTCCCACCACATCTATCCCCCATGTGGAAAATGGCCACGAGTATTTAGTTGTATGAAGCAACTCTGGAGGTTGATGAATGAAGTTGGCATGTACTTGGCATGAATGACACTTCTTTGTGAAATCAATACAATCTCGTATCATTGAAGGCCAAAAGTATCCAAGCCTTCGAATTTGATCAGACAATCTATGTCCAGACTGGTGGGCACCACAGACTCCTTCATGCACTTCTTTCACGACAGCCATTGTCTCTTCACCATCAATGCATCTAAAGAGAACTCCATCAAAACCACGTTTTTAGAGAATTTTTTCTAGGTGATCTGGGCTATCATAAAGAGTAAAATTAACCACACGTTGCCGGATTTGTTCTTTCTCAGCTCTATCAGGTGGAAGTGTTCCATTTTGAAGGTATTCTCTGATAGGTGACATCCATCCTTTAGTATGACCATACGGTTCTGGGATGGGAAAAATTTCATTAATTTCCTCTGTTCTGATTCGAACATAAGGTGAAATTGCATGACGGTGGGAAATACTGATGGTTGTCTCGTCCCGATTTGGATCTTCCAGAGCTGTGGCTATATTAGCCAGTGCATCAGCTTGAGCATTTTGTGATATTGGGACATAAGAAAATGTCAGTTCCGAAGGGAATTCTGCCATTAACTCTCTGACGTAATCATACAAAGGGATTAGTTCTTCTTTTCTGATGGCATAATCCCCATTGACTTGTTTGATTACTAGGTTTGAATCACCCTTCACCTTTAAGTGATTCACTTGTGCTTAAAGTTCTAATTCCAAGCCTACGATAAGATCTTGGTATTCAGATTCATTATTGGCACCACCTTCACACAATAAGAAGTAATAAGGTAACACTGCCTTTTCTGGAGAAATGAGCACAATTCCTAAGCCAACTTTGTTGAATTTAGGATTTTCCATTTTCTTCCCTGTTGGACTTCTGGAATCACCATCAAAATACATTTTCCATGCTTGAGGACTTTATTGAATAGAGAAGACTTCCTCATCAGGGAATTCAATATCTGAAGACGTGTCTTCCACTGAAGGGTGTTCAACCAGGAAATCAACCAGATCTTGTCCTTTTATCGCCTTTTGAGACACATACTGAATGTCGAATTGCTGCAAAATAACTACCCACCTTGCTAGACGTCCTGTAAGAATTGGACAACTAAGGATGAATTTAAGCGGGTTATTGCGAGATAAAAATTAGACCTCGTGATGTTGCAGGTAGTGTCTCAACTTCTGAACTGCAAAGATTAATGCCAGGAAGCATTTCTCAATACTTGAATACTGGGTTTCTGCTTCAAGCATAATTCAACTGAGATAGTAGAGGCTATTTTCATTCCCAAAATCATTCTTTTGAGCAAGAAAGGCACCCAATGATTGCTCTAGAGCTGTTACATAGAGGATAAGTGGTCTTACTTCAACAGGTGGCATAAGTATCGGTGGAATCAAGAGGTATTTCTTGATAATATCGAATGCTTCTTGACATTCTTCAGTCCACTGGTAAGTGACTCCCTTTTTCATCAATTTGGTGAAGGGTAAACTTTTTCCTGCTAAATTGGCGATGAAATGCCGAATATAGGCTAAGTTTCCTTGAAGTCCTCTTAATTCTTTCAAATTTTGAGGAGGTGACATACCAAGGATTGACTTGATCTTCTCGAGATCGACTTCAATACCACGATGACGTACAACAAAGCCGAGAAATTTTCCTGAGGTTACCCCAAAAGCACATTTTAAGGGGTTCATCTTCAAATTATGTTGTCGAAGCTTGCAGAATATGACTTCCAAATCATCCAAGTGATTAGAACGTTGTTTGGATTTAACCACCAAATCGTATACATAGCATTCAATAAATTTTCCTAAGAAGGGTTTGAAGATACGACGCATGACACGCTGATATGTTGCACCTGCATTCTTTAAGCCAAAGGGCATTACCCGGTAGAAAAACACACCCTGAGGGGATCTGAAGGCTGTTGATTCCTCATCTTCTAGGGCCATTCAGATTTGATTATATACATAATATCCATCCATGAAGGAAAGTGCTTCATAGCCAACTGTTGCATCAATTAAAAGTTCTGTAATCGGAACTGGGAAATCATCTTTAGGACAATGCTGATTAAGATCTCTGAAATCGATGGAAACTCTAATTTGTCCATTCTTCTTCTTTACAAGGACAATATTAGCCAACCACTTGGGATACTAAACTTCTCTGATGAAGTTATCTTTGATAAGCTTATCCACTTCAGCTTCAATTTTAGAATCATAAGTTGGGTGTGTTCTTCTCACGGCTTGTTTAAATCCTCGATGTTCTTCTGGTAAACCCAAATGATGAGTAACAACATCAGGATCAAGCCCGGGAATTTCTATATAGTTACAAGAAAAAATATCTCTATTTCTCTTTAGAAAAGAAATATACATCTCTTTCTCTTCAAGAGTCATGGCCGCACTGATTAATGTGGGGCATGGATCTTCCTTTGTACCCATATTTATTTCTCTGAGTTCATCCACAGTGGTAGAGATACCCTCTTCAAATGCTGGAGGAGCATCTCTGAGATCTTCCTCTTCTTCTTCATCATGTATTATTTCTTCCGTTTCTACTTGCTAGTAGATGAAAAATCAGAATTTTCATGATCAGAAGAGATGTAAAAATTTGCACATTTTGAAGAGGAAGCTTCCATTTTTGACCCTATTGATGATGAAGGGTATTCTTTGGGTAATAAAGAGGAGATGATGGATTGAGAATCGACATCATTGTTCACCTCTAATATTGCTATAACTTCTTCTGGCCTAATTGGTGAAGCATAGACTTGTTGTATTTCAGCAGATGAAATGAAGACGTCACCATTTGTGCTTTCATCACTGCTTGGTAGATTACCAATTTCTCCCATGTTGTCTAGCTCGATTGTCGTAATTGACATTATGGATCTTTCCATAAGATTATTTTGATTTGGGTCTATCTTGTCAATTTGACTGATAGGCAACACATAATCTGTACTCACATGTGTAAATGGATTTACTGGAATTTTTTCCAAACCATATGGAGAATTAAATTTGGTAATTTCTTTTGTTGTGGATTTCTCCTTCCCCTTCATGTGATAGAATTCCGCCTCAATGTATTGAGACTCACATGTCTTGAATGGGGCCTTATCACCATATAATGTTACAACTTGACCATCGAAACAGTATTTGAGACATTGATGGTATGATGAAGGGATAGTCGCATGCTGATGTAGCCAAGGTCTTCCAAGCAAGACATCGAAAGCTGAGTCTTGATCAACAATCATGAAATCCAAATTGGATACAAGATCTCCAAACTGAGTTCTGAGTGTAACTTCGCCTAGTGGTTCTTGTTCATTTTTATCATATCCTTGTAACATCATGGTAGAAGGAGATAAATCAGATTCCGTGAGGCCCAATCGACGAAGTGTACGAATGGGCATGAGGTTGACTCCTGAACCATTGTCAATGAAAGCTCTTCGGACATCTACACCATTGAACTTCCCAGATAAATACAAAGGTATAATATGTCCATTCACAACATCATCTTCATCTTTATCAATAAAAGATATTATTGCATGGCATTATGCAGGATTATTCTCTATGTGATAGACTTCAGCTGTAGCAATTTCAGTTTCAAACTTCTGAGGACTTGAAAAAGCCTCGATGAGTGCTTCCCAATGATATTTTGAAAGATTCAAAGCATCCAGAATTGATAACTTGGCTAGTACTTGGGCCAAGTGTTTCAATACATCATACTTCTGATCCAGAGGTCTATGTTTCCCAACAGGAATATGTGGTTTAGCAGGTACCTTGGAAGCAAATGCTTTGGAAGTTGATGCATCTTGTATTGGGATAGGAGTTGGAAACATCCTTGGTTTTGGAAGATTAGACCGATTAGATCCATTTACTTGCTGAGAGAAAGAAGATGGAACCTTCAATTGGTCTTCCAAAATAACTATGCCAGGACTGAATTTGCTATTAGTATAAGAACTTGCTTGTTCTTGCTGAGCTCGCTGAAGAGCTCTACCACAAGTTTCTGCTGCGTATACAGTTCTAACAGGGGTAGAATTGGAATAGTGGATTTTGAAATATCCACGTCTTCCCCTGTATCCTGAGCCCCTGGAACTTCCTTTGATTCCTCTGTTTGATACAGGGAATTCAGGCTCATTGAAATCGAAACTGCGACTGACATATGGATCTGTTAATTGAATCATATTAACAGAACCAAAGATTAACTCTTCTTCTGATGAAGACTCTTCCTGATTAGCCTGTTCAGGCTGTGCCGTTTGGTGGGGCGGTGCCTGTGGCTTTGAAGTATATGGAATGAAGTCCGCCAAAGTCAAAGAAGACTTAGGCTTTGACACATACTCATCCTCTTCTGATTCTTTTTCTTTCTTTGAATAATGTCGTTTCTTTGAGTACTTTCCCTCTGACGAAGAGGGTTTTGCCGCAACATTCATGGAAGAAGACACAATTGGTTTCTTTAATTGTGTTCGTAAAATAGCATGAGTTCGATTGATTGTCTTTCTGACAATCCAATCATCATATTTCTATGCATTTTTTCTTTTGACTTCCTGCCATTCATTTTCCTCCTCTGGAACTGTAGTAGTGACACATGCTACCTGGGATGAGGAGCCTTTCAATGTGACCTATCCCGAGTTGACCATCTTTTGCAGGAGGTATTTGAAGAAAAAACACTCCTGGATGGGATGCCCCAACATTTGATGAAAAGGGCAATAATTAGGACGGTCTTCATCTCCTTTCATGGTTGGCCTCTTCGGTATTGGAAATTGAACTAAATTGTTTTCCAGAGCCGAAATGAAATAACCAGGAACTTGTTCATTTTGGAAAGAGTATGTTTTTCTCTTCAGATCCTCAAATTGTTTTCGTTTTTGATCTTTTTGATCATCTGGATGAAAAGGACTTTGTTGTTGGTGCTCAGAAGGTGGAGCCCTTCAAGAAGATGAAGGTTTTGAGGTAGAAATAGGTACAGGTGCTTGTTTAATCATAACTGTAGTAGTTTCTGCTTTACCCATTATCCTTCCTGGAGCTGATGGAATTACACAAGATTTAGCCTTAGCCTGTATAAGGGAATCTTCAATCTGCTGAGTGATTGAAGTAAGGTCTCTAAACCCTCCTGTGTATTTCACAGGGATTAGTGGCGTGTGTAATTCTTCACGCAGATTTTCCACACAGATTGGCAACAATTCTTCTTGAGGGAGTGCTAAACTCAAGGAATATGTTAATCTCTTCTAGCAAGAAATGAAATCAGAGACTCTTTCATTCTCCCTTTGCTTACAGTTTATAAGATCGAAAACTATTGTCTTTGGAAAAGTTGAGCTGAACTGAAGGAGGAATTTTTGGCGAAGATCCTCCCATCCGGTAATTAACCGGGATTGCAAGCTTGTATACAAACAAAAGTTGGTCCTTACAAGGTTCGCACGAAGCATCTGAGTTTCACCGCTTCTTGCTGCACCGGAGTTCCCATAATAGGATCGAAACAAGACATGTAATGCGTCAAATGTTGCTCAGGATCGCCTGATCCATTGAAAATAGGGAATACAGGATTCCCAAAACTGGATGGAGGAGAAATTGAATCTACCTATTCAGGGTAAACTTTATTTTCTGGTTGAACTTGCGCACGTTTCCCTTCCATAGTTTCTAACCGAGCCGTTAATGACTCAATAGTAGTTATTAACTTTTGAGAAATATTCGGTTGAACTTGGACTTGGGTAGGTGCAATGACTGGAGCTTGGACAGATGTGGCGATTGGTGCTGCAACTGATGGTAGCACTTCCAACTGTTGTTGCACTTGACCCGTAGGATTAGACCTGTGAGGGTGTACTGATAGAGGATGGTATTCTTGATCCATCTCAGTAGCTTCAACAAATTGCTTTGGCTAACTGACTCCAGCATGCTTAAGAAGAAGACTAATCTGAAGTAGTTCTGCATTCAACCTTCTTAATTCCTTCATTTCTTTCTCCTGTTGTGAAAACCTCTACTCTAGTGAGAGCGATTGAACTTATCCAGAGGAAGGATATGTAACCTGGTTCTTTCCCTTCCCTTTGTTGGATCCTTTTCGGAGAGGGGGAAGTGGGTTACTTGAAGGATTACTTAAGTTCTAAGTAATCCTTTGACTTCGTGTACGCACACCTTCTTCATTTGTGTCAGTGCATATATCTTCTTGAGCAGGAACCTCTTCATCTGAGTACCCTGAGTGAGCCTCATCTGCTGGATCAGCAACAACGGCATTGATGACATTGATTGATGCATAACGCATCACATTACTTCTATCAGTATTTCTGTGATATTGTCTTCTTCCATGTCTTTGATGAGACATTGCCTTTTGTTGATTCAATCTCTCAGAAACTTCTTGACGAACCGTAATTTGGAGGGAATCTCCTGATAATTTGGCTCTTCGTTCCTCTTGAGTTTTCTTCCCTAATTGAGAAAATACCGACTTTCTCTGAGGAGGGTATTGATGATTTGAAAAAGTCCCCAGTCCAGTGGACTGGGGTTGTTACTGCTGTTCTCGCTCAACTCCTCGAATCCTATTTGTTGATTCTGAGGGTTGGTTTAAAAGAGTCCCCAGTCTGGCGAGCTGGGGTGGCTCTTGACATGCTATGTCTAAGACTTTCTTGAAAGTCCTCCTGATATTGCGAACCTTAGTATGGAAATTAGCTGGATGCATTAATCTGTATTCGCTTTTATCACCCGGTTCAAAAGACCGTTGGATGATTTCCGACACTTCTATCACTTGATGATGTGCTTTCTCCATACAAGAGGCCTGTTCAATATTCTCGTTTGCTTGATGTAGAAGTAATTCAACAACTTGTTCTCTGTATGCTTGATTTTGAGAGGAACTAGTGGAAGCCTGTTCTTGAGCAAGCTTTTGATTACAAACAAATCCCATTGACTGTGGCCGACCATGGGAAATAACATTGCATGAGACCATTTTCGGCGGGCTTTGCTGACTGGAGAGCACCGTGAAATGCAGTGCTCCATGAACACCCCATCCTCTGACACGAATACTAGATGGGGCATTGGCAATTAACTGACGCAATCTTCTTAGTGCGCCAAAGCATGAACGTTGAAGGGCTCTCTACTGCTTTTCAGCCTTCAGATATCGAGAGAATGATAGAGACGCCAAATCAATCTGACATTGTAACCCTTCTATTATCTTAAGATTATTTTCATATTCATCATAAGATAATACTTTCTTTTTCAACTGAAAAAGAGTTTTCCATATGTTGAGATGAATATCATGAATTTCATCTTCCGTCAACATTTTTGGAATATTATACTAAGAGTCAGCCAGAGGCCAAAACATGACTGGCCCTTCACCTTTCGCCAGTTGTTTTCTCATATTCAGCATTTCCTATTTATCATTTGATGAAGATTATTCTACTTGATTTGACCAGAGTTGGTGTTTCCTTGTTGCTTCATTGGATTCAACAGGATTGGTAGAGAAATCATTGATCAAACTAGAAGATGCATGACTTAGGGGTGGTTAGGAGAATGACCTACACCCTGGGCTATCTTCTGATTGAGAAAGTATTTCACCTTCAAGCGATGAAGCTTCAGACATGACTGGTTTCGCATTTGTAAGTGCCTCAAGATAAGAGGGCTTTCTCGGCACTACATTGTCCACTGGAGTATTTTCCGGGCAATGTGCATCACTACTGCGGAGAGGACTTTCGCAGCTAAATTCATCATCATGGGGAGGACCACCATAATGGGTTACAACAAAAGATGATATCTCTTGCTCCTTGGTCTTCTGACCACACAGAGGGTTCCTGTGGCTCTCATATGAATATGAAACTTCGAGATCAACCGAATTATCATGAAGCAAGCCTTCATGAGTAAGTGTCTGTTTAAGACCTTCGGAATTAATGTTCCCACTATTGGGAACTGAGGGAGTAGAATCTTGAATTCCAACAGATAATTTCCTGAGGGCTTCAAGAACTCCAGCATCGAGCAAGGCCTTGTTACAGATTGGCACTTGATCTCCTGACTGTGTTGGGCGGGTCTTTTTCTTAGACACCTTCTTACTTTCCTTGGAAACCACTTGTTGATGAAAGTGGCTGCTCTGAGTAGGTATATGTGCCTGATCAGGAAATATGGCCATGTTAGGCTGACGATATCCTCTCAAATCAGGTGTATGTTCCTGACTTGGTTGTCCGTATGATATGGGGGAGTATGCCCCACAACCTTCTTGGACTAGAACAGATGTGTGTGTCTATTCCGGAGTGAATTGTTGATGTATCACTCCACTGGTAGGGATAGATTTATGTGTCTTTCCCTAAGATTCCGCTGAAGTTGTTATAATATCCTGGCAAGCATCCAGAATATGAGCAAGGATTTGCTTCTGCTCTTTCACCATTGATAGAATATGCTTGGTGACTTCAGCTGCCGGAACGGGAATATACATCCATTCCGGGCTTGGAGCAGGTGTATGTGCCGACTCCTGTCCTCCTTTTACTGTCAGTGAATCCTGACAGTACTCAAGTGTGGGGGCAGAGAGTTGAGTCTACCTCCTATTTGTTGTCGGGGCTTTCCGACTAACTTCTCCAAATGCTACCAAGCGAGACTGTTGATAGGATTGATTAATACCAGTAGGTGTATGTGCCTACTGATTGCACTTCACCAAACGTGGTTGATGAGATCCATCATATGTAGTCAGACAAGCCTGCTGACTAGATGATGATGTATAAATAGGTGTATGTTCCTGCCTATAGTACTCCGCCAGAATTTCTGGGCGGGATTGGCGTGATGCTGCCAGACGAGTCTGCTGGACAACGGGTATAAAACGGGTAGGTTTATGTGCCTGCTCGTTGCTTGCCACCAAGTTAGGTTGGTGGACTTCTCCGGAGATGGCAGAGATGAGAACCTGCTCACTGTTGACCAGATTCCGCCTCTGGTGGTTCGTCTTTCTTGCTCAGGTTTGAGGAACCTGAGCCGAAAGCCTAGAGTTGGTACCCTCATCATGTTGAGGGCACACTACCGCACGAGTCTGGCGGTGATTGTTGGTGGGAGCCCTCAGGAAGGACTCCTGTCTGTTTAAATTAAGGTCCTGAGGGACCTGCTCATTCACCTCCCCAGAATAAGGGAGTGAATGGTGATTGCGTTCCAGGGATAACGACCCGAAACGGTTGGAGACGGTAGTCACCACCGCCTACTTCTTGATCACTAGTCGTCGTTGTCCGGACGACCGATGTGAGTTGTTTACTTGGAGGGCTTGTCGGGAATCTTCTAGAGTTGGGATGGTACTGTGTTGATGGTACTCCTTAACCAGTGCGTTTGATACCCAGCGTTGAAGACGCTGAGAAGGTGATATCATCCTAAGAGAGGACGTCGATCCAGTAGGAGTAGCAGCAGTGGCATTTGTAGGAGCAGTATTCACAGGTATGAACTTGAGAGCAACCATTCTAGAAATGCAGAAGATCTTGGGAAAAGAGTGCCTGTTTGATATAACAGACGTAATCAAGATAAATTCAGCCACTACATCTTTTGGATGAGCACATATATCAATGATTGTTTTTTTGGCCCTCTCATTGAGTTTTAAATAGGGTCCTAAAAAATAGGTAAAACATCATTTTAACTTGGTTAAGGATTCACATCGGGTTCACCATTTTTTGTTTCCCTCAGAATCTAGGGATGACCGCCTTTGATGGGAGGTTCAAACATTCCGATCGGTTTCTAATGGGTTTGTTCGTAGAACCAGAAACATCCAATGATTCTATATCCATTCGGACCTACTTTCCAATGGTAGGTGCTCATTAGTTTATGGATTGATGAGGCTTAGGAATTTTCATTGGTCGAGAGGATAGGAGGTCGGACTCATCACACCTTTTTAGGGGAATTATTTTCTATTCCGGGAATCTCTTTATAGATTTAAGTTATGTTTGTGAATCCTTATTACATTACCAAGTATAAAATAATCTTTCCTTCAAATCTGAAAATCAATGATTGATATGTAGGAAATTTAGAGAATCTTTTATATGTATTCGAGGTTCTTCATTGATAGAGAATCATCTGTATTTATTAGAGATTATTGGTCAATGGTACCATTCGACACATTTATATAGAAGTCTCTTGGTCATTATGATGACCATGCTGGTTTTAAATCCACTCAGTGGGGCACTTGAAGTTTATTGTCATTCAGAAGGACATGGATTATTTCAGAGTTGGGATTGAACCCGCAGATGGGCTACCTACGTATCCTTTGTTTAGAAAAGGAATCAGAACCCACGTAGTTCGAGTAAGGGAGTATTATGTTTATGATTGATGGCTCAAAGAAGGATGTCATAATTACTTTTACACTCTAATCTCACGTGAGTCATGCTCGGTGTGAGAAACAAGAGGTATTGGTAAAAAAATTAGACAATTGTGCCATGAAAGATGCAATCATAAGAAATAATGTGGGGATTATGTATGTATGACTGCCCAGATAAATGAAGGTTAGGATTTAATTTAGGGAAGAAATACAGGAACATGGTCCATAAAGGTATATGTGCTTCATGGAGATTTTGAATACTCTAACTTGGGGCTTACTCCTAAAAAGGAGGCCCAAATTAGGAGAGAACTTATGATTGGGTTTACTCCTGAGAAGGAATCTCAGATCAAAGGTAAATTAGGACTGGTTAAGAGAAATTAAGACTGGGGCTTACTCCTGAAAAGGAGGCCCAGGTCAAGGATTAAGGTTTGGGGCTTACTCCTAAGGAGGATGCCCAAATTAGGGGATTGGGGATTACACATAAGGAGGATGCCCAGATTTGGGAACTTTAAGAATTGGGGCTTACTCCTAAGGAAGATGCCCAAGTTAAGAATTATGACTGGGGCTTACTCCTAAGGAGGATGCCCATATTTGAGACTGGGGATTACTCCTGAAAAGGAATCCTAGGTTAGTGAATCTGGGGATTATTCCTAAGAGGATGCCCAAATTAGAGGACTTATGACTGGGGATTATTCCTAAAAAGGAGACCCAGGTTAAAGGAATTATGACTGGGACTTACTTCTGAAAAGGAGGCCCAGGTTAAAGGAATTATGAGTGGGACTTACTCCTGAAAAGGAGGCCCAGGTTAAAGATTCTCTCATTTTAAAGGATGAGGTTGAATGAATGAAATCTCAATCTTTAGTGACATAAAGATGTGTAAATCACTAGGTTTTGAGAGATATTCTACAGAATTCCTTTCAGATAAGGAAGTCAAATCAAGAAATCATTCCATAAATGGCTTTGAAGAGTGTCTTGAATACTGAATCTTGAATAGGAAAGGTGTAATGGATTAAGAGGGGTAAAATGGGAAAGAAAGGCACCGAAAAAGGCAAGGGCATGCAAGTCCTGGCAGGCGCGCAGGTACTGCGTGGGCGCGCAAGTCCTGGTCGCGCAGGTATGCCTGTGTGACAAATGGTGTACTTGCGCGATGGTTAACCAGTAGGGTAATACTTGAGCGACTCTTCATTAAAGCCTTTAGAATCCTCTTGAGGTTCTTCCAGAAGAGGGGCGCGCAAGATCTATTGAAGGAGTAAGGTGGCGCGCAAGTGTGGTCCTTTTCCCTTAAGGGCTGTCCACTCAGGCGTGAAAGTGTTGATGAGTTTCAACACTTAGGCCTTCCTCCCCCTCTTTAGATCTTCCGTTCTAGGTAAGAAATTACCTTAGAAGTGTTTCTAAAGCTTTGAGAAGAGACTAGGGCACCGGGAGCTCAAATCTGAGTTTCTGGAAAAAATCCTCCTCGAATGGGGGGACCACAGGGTCTATTTATAGGCAGGAGAAGACCCTGGGTGGTTATCATTTAGGGCGCGCAAGTCACTTGCACGACCAACATCAGCGCGCAAGTCACTTGCATGACCAACATCGGCGCGCAAGTGTACTTGCGCGACCATTGAGGCACGCAAGTATACTTGCGCGACCATTGAAGAACTTGCGCGACCTTTGTGAAATGTTCTTCTTCTTCCTTCCTTTGTCAATTATTGATATTTTTTCAAAGGATGAATCTTCTTTGTTCATGGTATTTCCCTTTTCATTCATTTAGACTCTGTGATGGAAAGGAGCGTCAACAGTCACTTTCTTAGGTATTGTCCTTGACCACTGGTAGAATAATGAACTTGATTCAGGATGGTAAATCTATGGATATTCTATAGAAACTTATGATATATGGGTAATGATGGAGCATTTGGGAAAATCAGAGTGTGGGATGGAGATCATATATACCACATCACTCTTTTAGTTGTCGTTCTACTGGTCGTTCTAGTAGAGGTAGTGGATGTGGTGATTTTGGGAAAGAGAACCCGTATAAGTAGAGTGGAGCAGATTAGGGGACTTAGAGTGCATCATCGAGAAGAGGGGAAATGTAGTTTCATGTAGTTTAGTGTACACATATGGATAGCAAGGCTGGACCACCGATAGTTAGTGGAACTATTCTTTAAGCTTCTACTATAACTTGTGATTTATTTGATACTTTTTCAACTCATTCTTTTATATTTACACAACTTTTGAATGGTTTGAGGCTAACAATGGAGTTTTTGAGAAGGGTTATGATGATCGATACAAACTACTATAAAAAAGAGCTTTCTAGAGATAAATATGTCATTTATCAGTGCTAGGGAAGCACTGACTACCAAAGTGATATTAAAATCCCTATGCCTTAATCATCAATAATAAAGCATCAATAAAGGGGGTCCTTCATCAATTCTATTAGAAAAAATGATAAAGGGAAACAATTATTAATTCTTTATTTGGGATCGATAATATATACCTTTATCAGCACTTAAAAATACACTGATAAATGTCTCCATTATCAGATCTTCTAAAAGTGCTGAGTTAGGGGCATTCTTCCGAGTTCGCTAACAGTACACTACAACACTAGTGCAGTGTTTTGTAACAACACACCATAACACAAAATACACCATGAAATTAGAAAAAACAAGTACTAATAATCAATATAAATAAAATAAAATTTATAACACAAATACAAGAAAAAACACTATATTATTGACATTTCAAATATTTGTTTTCACAATTACATAAGTAGAAATTATTAAATATATTCCAAAACATCGATGTTATTTTTTATATTGATCCTAACCACTTCTCAAGATAAAAACACACCTATATAAGAATAAAATTCTTATGTTAGTAATAATATAATGAAATAAATTAACCAAAAAGTGTTACTTTTAAACTAATCTTTGAGTAATTCTAGGAACATTGTGTATTAGATTGAGTTGCAGTTGATTCATACATATCACAAAATTTAATTTTTGTCTTCAATAATTATCTATATAAAAATTAACTAAAAATATATATGATAATAATGATAAGGAAATTAATTAGGTAATAGAAGATATAGTGATGAGAAAATAAACCAGGCTTGTTTTCTTAGATTTGGCGATGTGATTCGCCTTTTATACTAAAATGACACTTATATATTGAATAAAATATCTTGGATTCATACTGATCACACCATGTGTCATAAAAATGGGGTTGTGGGAGATCCATACAAGTGCCATGCTACTATGCGAAGTGGTGGAGTGTTCCACCCTCGATGGCGAGAGTCTAGTAGCTAAAAGCATCACTAGCTTACGCTCTTACCTAAGTAGCATGGGGCCTGTAGAATCCCATTTGAATCAGCATAGAACACCTTCCAAGGATAAATATACATGGTAATTGAGGTGTGGTTTATTCCAACACAACTCAAATGACTTATGGATCATTCACCTAAAGTATCAAAAAGTACTGATGTATTTTCACTATTTTTTTGTATGTCACTTATCTTTTTTACTAAAATGATATTATAAACTAAAAACATGCACTTTGAATAATAATGGTCACATCGTGTGTTTGTTTGACATGATAATAATTTTTACACAACAAAAATTAATTTTGAATCATCATCCTAAATTATCAACACAATCTGAGTTCTTTTGCTCTGTTTTTTGTGAGGGAAATTTTTTGAACTAAAATTTCATTTTTAATTTGATAACAGACACATTGAGTAATATTTGGAAAATTTTGTATCTTATTAAGGGTAAAATGATTCTTACACATCAAAAATGACTTATGGATCATTTTATTTAATTATCAAAACAATCTGAATGTGTTTTCCAGGTTTGGAGTAGGTCACTTGTACTTTATACTATAATTGATATTAATTTAAAACAAAAAGATGGTCTTGATTTCATAATGGTCAAAAGGTGGATTGGATTATGGTGTGTATGGTTATTAAACATGTCTAATGACATATGGATATTTTTCCTAATGTATCAAAACAATATGAACATGTTTTCTACATTTTTCATATGCCAGTTGTATTTTTTTTAAATGTCATTTTAAACTGGAGACACATATTTTTCATCATACCATTCACATAATTTGTTAGATTGATATGATAATGATTCGTTCAATGAAAAAATGACTTATGAATCATTTTAATAAATTATTTAAAATATCCAAGTGCATTAGCGTGGTTTTCAATGAATGAAATTTTTTGAACTAATGTGTCGATTTCAAACTGATATCTTACACATTGAGTCATACCTAAAACATCATGAACAATATTGTGGCACAGTTTATTCCTATATGTAATAAATGACATATGGATCATTTTCCAAAAATATGAAAAATATTTGAATGTTTTTTCTCATTTTTGAGTATGTCTGTTTTCCTTTTTACTAAAATTGATTTCTATTTTACATAAAATGACCCACCTGTAGTCATACCAGTAAAAAAATTATTACACATGAGTTTTAAATGATTCCTACATATATTAAATGACTTTTAGATATTTTTACAACTGTATAAAAATAATCTAAATGTGTTTACTCTATTTTGAGTACATCACTTGTATTTTTTATTGAAATGTCATTTTAAACTGGAAACACACACTATGACTCACACTGATCACATCATGTATCAGTATGATGTGATACTAGTTCCTATATGTCAAAAATGACTTATTAGTCGATGTAAAAAATTATTAAGAAACCCAGAGTGTGTTTTCTTAGTTTTCAGTGAGTGACACATTTTGACCTAAAATGTTGAATTTAAACTAATAACGGAGATATTGATTCATATCAAAAACATCATGTATCATTTTGAGGGGTAACTGAATCTTACACATAAAATATTTCTTATAGATAATTTTCCTAAAGTATCAAAACAATTTGTATGTGTTTTCATTTTTATGAGTAGGTCATTTTTTATTTTTAATAAAACTAATGCCAATTTTAAATAAAATGATACACTTGGAGTCATATTGGTCACAACATGCATCTGATTGAGTTTTGGTTGATTCATACACATCCCAAATGACATATATATCATTTAAATAAAGTTTCAAAAGAATATGAATGTCTTTTCGTGGTTTTGATTATGTCAGTTCTTCTTTTCTTATAATATTTATGTCTATTTTAAATAAAAATAAGCACTTAGAGTTATACCGGTCACACCATGTGTCAAAGTGAGGGTAAAATGATCCCAACACTTCAAAATGACATATAGATCATTTTTTTAAAAGTATCGAAACAATGTGATTTTTTTTCTCCCATTTGACTATGTCAATTTTATTTCTTAAGTAAAATGTCATTTTAAACTGCAAATAAATAATTAAAGCATACAGATCATATCATGAATAATTTTGATGTGAGAATAATATTTACTCATAAAAAATGAGTTTTTAATTGATGTACTAATTTATCAATTTAATTCAATTGTGTTTACTCAGTTGTAAATGAGTAAAACTCTTTATACTAAAATTTCAATTTTAAATTGATTATGGACACTTTGAGTCATACATGGCACAAAATGTATTAGATTGAGGTGCCTCTGATTCCTACAGGTCAATTTTTTTTATAACAGCGGTGACATGAATTAGTGACCCAAATAATGCCACAAATCAATTTATTAGAAGAAAGAGTTACAAAATAGGCATGATGTGTATAGAGCTTATACCAGTAGGGATTTATGGGAAGAAAACCAAGATTTCAATGAAAAACAAGAATTAGAACATCGTCCTGTCACATGTAGATGCCACCATGGGAAAGCACAAAAGATGTTGGAAAGCTGAATCTACTCTCGTGCAAGAATATGAAGCTGACATCACATCACCAACAGAGATAAATAATCAATTTCTATAAAACATCGTGTCTAGATTTAAAATCAACCGCAACTAGAGACCCAAAAAAATCCATTAGTCCCTTTAGAAAATTAGCAGAAGCATTAAAAACCTTAGTGATAATGATAGGTTTAGTTTTCTTCTAATTTTTTTTTCATATTTGAGTGGAACTATAACTTCAAGGAAACATAAAGATAAACCACATATCAAATCTTGTCTCAGAACCAAGGGATCATCAGCAAACACACTTGTCAATAGATCAGACATGGGAAGAGTCAGAAAACAATATTCATCATAAAAAAATGAACACTCAAAACTAGAGCATTAACACTCATCAAAATTAAAGTTCATGTTGAATTATTATTGTTAAAAATAGTAGAAGATGAAACCAATGGTCACAATATTTAGCACCAAAAAAACACCCAAACATAAAGTCTCAAATCATAAAATGTACAGCCAGGATAACTAGAAAGAAATACTTTTAAACAAAAAATAATTCCCAGGGTAGGTATCTAAATTTGAAATATGGATTATTATTGTATTCATCAACCGTTCTTATGATCATACATTTTCTTGTTTTAAGGTATTCTTCAGTAGAAATATTAGCATTTTTGTATTTTTCATGTGTAATTTCATCCTATTCATCCATCCATGCACGAACTGCATCACTCACCTCATCATCAATCAAATAAGAATCACTGTAAACATGATCATTCTCCATGTCATTTTCCTCAAACTTTAATCCAGAGGTTGGAATAGGTTTAACCGATTGTTTAATAAGCTCATGGATAACCTTCCTAGAGGATAGAAGGGATCTTATGATGATTGTTCTTTCAATGTTAGAATAATATCTACGTTTCCAAGTTTTAATGGGATTTGGGACAATGAATCCATCAGTATCAACCATTGGTTTTTTCCATTACTAAAACATAATTTGATATATTCTTCCTCAATTTAATTAGAATGACCAGTGTCCTCCTAAATCCATTAACTAGAATCAGATAGTTCCCCTTGTTCATTATCCCTTTTTTCATTTGAATCAAGTTGTTTCACTAAATCCTCCACCATGGTAATATGGATGATGCTGGAACATGTGGTGGCATGTATGGAATTTATAAATCCTGATATTCATTTAATTTCAGAAGGCTATTTGTTATTAACCAAAATATCCTTATTCACATTAGTCTTTTTCCATTCGTTAAAAAGTCCAGATGGACCAGAATTTTTACTGTGAATAACATTAGCCACATTGAATCCAAAATTATGCTTATTAGTTTCAATCCAAGTGTCTTTCTAAGCCTCATAACATGTTGTCTTATGGCCAAATAATTTTGAAGCATATCTATGCTTAAAGAAAAGATGGAAGTAATTTGGAAGCCTTTCATTAACAACCTCTTAAGAGAATCAAGAATCACCATTCTGGATCTAAATGTGAGAGGGTATTTCCTAACAAACATCAATTTCAACCCAAATTCTAGCAATAGAAGTTCTTGAAATATTCCTCACCATTGCATCCATTTTCAAAGGATAACCAATAATCTTAAAAATTGAAAACAAAGAATATTGTTTAATCAATTGAAACAGAAGTGCAGGAAAACAAATCAAGATACTAACTATATGAGATTGGATAAGGGATCGAATTATGGGGTCCATTTAAGAAAATTCATGGAACAACCCCCAAAATACCACGAACATTTCACCCAAAATCGACAATAGTCATCCTTAGAAGAAAGGTGAAATAGAATATTAGAAGAATTCAATAGGCCGATATGAAAAATTAAAAAGAGGATGGATTCAAGGGAGGATCTTAAGAGTTTCAATTAGGATCTTCAATTAAAGAACTTCCCAAAAGGAAATATGTGATCATTCGATGAAAGTAGATTTACCTCAGTTGGTGAGAATGAAACTGCCAGTTGACCATGGTGGAAAAAGTGCTTAATGTTGACACGAATAATAAGAGTCATGTGATCATTTAGGAAAGGCCCTGTAATATCAATAAATCTCCCAAGGACCTCATCTGCAAAGGAATGATTCTTTTAAGTACGGTTTCTGTCACTGTGAGTCGGGTTTCTCACATGTTCATCCAGATTCATCCTCTCCATCAATCCAAAGGGACCCTTCAGTACCAAATTATTCCGAGATTGTCCTAAAGGTCAAAAATGACATATGAATAATTATATTAATGTATAAAAACAATTAGAATATTTTTTTAGTTTGAGTATGTCAGTTTTATTTTAAATTTAAATTACTATCAATTTTAATAAAAATATTTTCTTAGAGTCAAACCTGTCAAACCATGTGTCAGATTGAGGTACGGCTAATTCCAACACATCTAAAAGTCTTTGAAAAATTTCAACATAAATTTTTACTATAATTTCAATTATCTTTCATGGTCTAAATACCAACACAGCATATTGAATCAATGTACTTATCCTAAAAAAATTTCTCATTATTTTAATCTAGCGTAGTATAGGAATCTCAAGTGCCAATTATATAAAGGGATGTCACCACAATGTCATATTAAATTCCTGTACCCCTAAGTCTTTCAAAAATGATAAAGGTTTTTATACTATGAAAATCAATTCAATATGAACTCTTGAAGCATTTCCATGCTGTCATTATCTCAGTTGCAAGTTTGAAGTCCAATATCTCACGAGCATGAGCAACATTGAACAAAACACCCCAACATGAATGATAGAATACAACTGTATAGAAAAACATTACTATATTAAAAAATAATTTAAACATAAATATGAAATAATAAATTAATTCAATGGAAAATGATTTTACTATTTTAAAATCTAGATTGGATCTGTGGTTGAGCAGTGGAGGGAACTTGATGGAATATGAAAAATACCAACACTGTAGGGTTGAAATGTTTTTGAGGGAGAAGATGTTTGTGGATATTTTAGTGTAAAAAAGCATTAAAGGTGGAAAATACCACCCCAACATGAACTAAAGAATCCACCTACATACAAAAACATTTATTATATGAGTAATACAAAAAATAAGTAAAGTAATCATAAATTGTAAACAATATATTAATTCAATGAAAAATGATTTTAGTTTGAAAACACTTATATTACCACTTTGATTGAGATGTGGAATAAACATGAAGGAATGTAATAAATTCCAACACTATAGGGGTGAAAAATATTTGAGGGAGAAGAAGTCAATGGATGTTTAGGTGTAGAAAGGAATGAATGAATGATAGAGAAACCAATCATGAACAAAATAAACCACCTGTATAAGAAAATAATTCTTATGTGATTAATAGTAAAAATAAATAAATTAAAGTAAAATATTAAATAATTAATTATTTATATGGTAAATTATTTTACTATGAAAACATCTATATTACCACTATTATTGAGTAAAGGCAGTGTCATTTCTATTCCTAAAAAGGTTGTGAAGGTAATATGAAATAAATTGATAAATCTAACACTACATGGGTGAAATAGTCTTGAGGGAGAAGAAATATGAGGATGTTTTGGTGCAGAAATGAATAAAATTGGGACATAAATATTCAAAAATAAACAAACTTTGTAAGGAATACTTGAAATTTAATCAATGTTTTATTATATAATTTTTTAGTAAAATAGATAAATTATATAGTTACATTACCATTACAACCCCCAAAGGGTCTCCTTCATTATAGTTTGTTATTCGAAGGGATTGGTAACATAATCATGTGCAGAAGACATTGTCTGCATGAGTTTCCTAACATTTAATTTACATTTTGTTAATGTAGTGGAGAACATATAATATTATGAAAAAGAACATAGTTTAATAATTTTTTTTAACTTCTCATTAAACCCTCTTTCATTTTTAATAGTTTTTGGGAATTGGATCCTCTATCAAAAACCCAAATAAACTCTTTATGTTCCCATGTAATGTACAAGACATTTTCTATATTGGGACCATCATGAAATGATTGTGACCTCAAAATGAAATGATATTCCTCAATTGAATTTTCATCTTACATAATATTTGTTTTAGTCTCCAGTAGGACAATCGACTAATTCATATTTGCTGGATATAACACATAAATACATTCACTACTTGTGATGAAATTATGAATATCTCATAATTTCCCCCTTCCACACTAAAATCCATCTTTTTTATGCCCATTTCATCAACTTTCACTGAACTCATATTTTCAACTAATTTTCAATGGAAAATCAGAACATGAAATGTTTTATAATCTAACTCATATATTTGTTTGGTAATGGAAAAATATGAAATGTTTTTATGAATTGGACTTTAATTCTTGGAACCAAATATGTGCATCACTTCCACTACAATCATAACAACACTATTTTGCATCGTACTAATGTCATTATGTTCTTTTGTATTGAATGTATAATAATTTATTAAAAAACCAATGTAATATATAACATTTTTAGGTGGACCCCTGACTATCCATTGAAGTCATTTGGAATTTGAATTCACATTTTCAAATAACTCCTTATAAATTTGATTTTAGAACCATACTATAAACTGTTGATTGTTTATAATTGATATCCATCCACCAGCCCATGATTGATTCAATTATCTATGGATTTCATTGTGGGGTTCAATGTATATATCAACATTGTTACTACTATATTAAATTTAAAGGTGTTATTTCTCCCTCTCATTCAAGGTAATTGTAACAATATCTCATCAAGAAAATGGTTAACCCATAAGACATCCGCTATGATGAGACTTTGGGAGACCGATGTTGTCAACATCTAATATGTAAGAGGTGTAAAATTAAATATCATCACAAATAATATATTCTTCTACAATACATCCTTCTAGATTAATTTCATTTTTTACATACCCTTTCAAATGTTTCATATACCGTTCAATGGGGTAAATCCATTTGTAATATACAGGACCAAAAAGTTGAACCATTTTGACAAACTAAACCATAAGATGAAAATTAAATCAAATAATTATGGTGGGAAGAACATCTATTATTAATATAATATGACATAAATATTCTTATTGATGATCTAAAACATCATTGGTTCTATAACGTTATTGCTTATGGATTTGAAAAAGAAGAAGATTCTGGGTAATGTATGCCTTAAATTTTGAGTCAAATGCAATGAAATATTAGAGACATAAAATCATGAATCAAAACATGAAAGTTGTGTAATTTTATTCCTTGTGACATTAAATTAGTCATTGACATTAAGTTATTATTATTTGATGAGTACCCCTCTATAACATTTACACTATTAAGGAAATGTCAAAATTTCAATTTTTCTTATCTCGATTCTTTAATGTGTGGGAGGAATAAATGGCTAGAAATTACCCTTGATTGGTACCGACTCTTCCCTTATCCCCACATAAATCATGTCCAACCAAGCCCTGATTCCATATTTCAATTTATCAATAAAAATTATAAACATTTAAATAACAACATCAATTTAATTTTTTTCTATATACATGGAATTACGATAATGAATGACATACAAAAAATTCCAATATGGTAATTCACTGAAAAATGATCTCTTATTCCAACCTGATTCCTTATGTTTTTCAAAAATGGTTTACCTAAAATAGGGTCAATATCTTTTAGTTTACCAACTATTGATCACCTATTATAATATATAGTGTTGTAACTTGTTTGAAATTACCATCTAACACCTAGTGATGAAACTAGAAATCTCACACTTCATACTAGGCCACCAAAACTTTTGACATAAGTATTTGTACATTTTGGTGACACTGGGGTGAACTACCCTTGCTGAGATGTGTAATTCCTACATCATATCCTCTCTAATGTATGCTGGGACCCATACACACCCCCAAAACAACACGGTATTGTTCCCATCCATGGTCTAACCTAAATATTTATCACTATATAAAATGAATTTCCTTAGGACAAGACCTTTATTATCTAATAACTTCTAAAACCTTACTCATTCCAGAAGAGAATACATCACTACCAAGGTTTAAAGGATTTTATATGCATGGTATTCTTTAAGCACATGATGCATCTCTAAGAATAAGGTCATAATTATTCAATTCCCCTCCAGATTCTTGAGCAACCAATTTCAGAGTCCTTTGGCTTAGAGCCATCGACTATTGAATTTCCATTTCCATGTATGTAGGAATGTTCAAAATCAAACGGTTGCTGGTACTCGACCCAATTTTTTTGTTTGAGATTCATATAACCCTATTTAATGATATACATGAGCCTTTTGTTATCATTGAATGCAAAAAAACACTCTCCAAGTAGATAGTGTCTACAACATAGTAAGGCATGTACAACAGAAGTGATATCGAGGTCATGCATTGGGTTGGATTTATTGTGAGGCCTCAACTGTCATGAACCATGCACAATGAATCACTCATCCTATATTAAAATACCTCTATGACCAATACATATTACATCACATAAAATAGTTTACTCATTCCTGGATCTGGCCGAATTTTTATTAGCGCTGAAGTCTAATGGCCCTTTAACACCTGAAATTCTACATTGAAAGATTATGACCATAAAAATTTCAAAACCTTCTTTTTCAAGACTATAAGCAGTGCTGCAAGGTGTATGAAATTAGGGATGATGCATCTATAATATTCAGATATCTATAAAAAACTAAAAATATCCAAGACATTATTGGGTAGCTCCCATGAAACTAATTATTTTATTTTCTATGTGTATACTGAAACACCAAACTCTAAGATTATATGAAATAGGAAGTGGAATTTATCAATCTATAAGTGGAATTTTCTAATCATAGCATAAAATTGATGTTCTCTCAGTGCACTTAGAAAGATATCATGATAGGTAGAATGGATGTGTCTAGAGTGTGAATAAACTATGATATTTTCAATATAGACAACCAAAAATGAATACAAATACTGGTGGAATATCTGATTCATTAGATCCATGAAGACCGCATGTGCGTTCATGAGTCTGAACGACATTACCAAGTACTCATAGTGAAAATACCTACTCTCAAAAGTTGTGTGAGGTATATCTGAAGTCTTGAAACACACCTGATGATAGCCTGACCATAGTTCTATCATTGAAAACACCTTCACTCCTTGAAGATGATGAAAGATGTAATTTATTATAGGAAGTGGATACTAATTCTTTATAGTGATCTAATCCAGAAAAATATAATCTATATAGAACCTAAGGGTACCATCATACATATTTGGAAAAAAGGACTACAGAACCTCAGAGAGATGTGCTGGGGAATATAAATCCTATATCTGCCAAATCCTCCAACTACTTCTTGAGCTCCAGAAACTTCTTTGGATCCATATTATAAGGAGGAATGGTTACCAGTGCTACTTCTTGTGAAAGATCAATAGTAAACTATACCTATCACACATGAGGTAAACTAGAAAAGTCGTTAGGAAAAACTCAATTGAATCAATCCAATATAGGAGGAAAAAATACTAGGTTGTAACCATTGATCATCTATGAAAAGACTAGTGATCTGAGTGGTCAAACTACACAACCTCTATTTCTCAAGTATATCTCTAGTCGCACTATGATCCCATTCTCCCATGCATATATGGTAATGCCCTCTGGTGATGGGAACATCACCCTCAAATGATAGCAATCAATATGGGATATATATATAATTATCCAACCCATTTCAATGATTACATAAAAAAAACATATCACAGACGTACTGATTCCACAAAAAAGGTACTTTCCAATCTCAGGGTGATGGCCTTTACAATGATGAATTCTCTCATGTTGGATACCAAATGGTTTATCTAGATTCATATTTACATGAAAGTAATAAACATCAAGGCCCATACCCTTAGTGATTGACTCAGATATGAATGAGTGAGATGTTCTTAAATAAAACAAAGCAAACACAACAGAGGAGGATATTAGAATAATACCTCATACCATAGATAGTCTAGAGTTATTCTCTTTTGGTGTAAGCTCGAATACATGAAACTAGCCTGTACTATTGTCTTGAGTCACTACCTAACATACCTGAGCAAACCCGCACTTATTGCACTGAAAATCATATTTCTTACTTCCTTTTCCTCGACTACCACCTCGACTTGAACGACTGGTGGTATTCTAATTACATACTTTTCGGGATGCTACTGACCCTTCTCCTGACCAAGGAGTAGGTGTAGATCCATGCTCGCTAGTCGATGAATAAAATGTATTACAAAAGTGATGAATATGACCCACTCTACCGTATCTTCTAAATTCAAGTGGATCATGAAATCACTAAGATTTGGAAAGACCTATATTTCTACACTAGTGATAGATGAGAGCACATTCCACATGACGATCCTGATAGCTTCTACCACAATGAGTAATCTCGAAATGCCTCTTTCACCTAGATGAAGAACCATTTGATGCTCTAGGTTCGAAACCACCCTGGATCACACCCTCATCATATCTTAGATTCTGTGCTGTAATATGTTCAGGTTTTACTTTTTTATAAATAGTCATCATCTTGAACACATTGACCTATGACAAGATGGCGTATGCCATCCCATCCTCGAATTCCCTAGAGGCCATAATATTATTAGCATATACAGTACAACTGAAGCATTATAGTTCTATTAAATAATATGAGTAATCCATAACTGGAATACTTCCCTGAATTAGGATAATGAACACTCTAGCTCTATCATCCCTCAGAGTTTTGGGAAAGAAGTAGTCATTGAAGACGACCTAAAAATTTTCCAAGACCATATCTCTATGTCATTTTTAATGGTTGATGATAACCCACCACCTAATAGATGAATCATGAAGCATATATTTAGCTAGATTGACCCAATAATCTGTAGGTATTACTAGATGCTCAAATATAGATAAGATATACTTGATGCAAGACTCCACATCAAGTGGTCCACCATCCCCCATGAATGCGTGATGTTGTTCCTATTGGAACTCATGAGTCATCTCTACTATACTCGATGCAGGTCACTCTATGCCATGAATTTTCTAAATAATATTAAGGTAACCATCTTGAAACTTTCCATCAACTCCCATTTCTAGAAAAAAATGAATAGAAATAGGTGGATCTGCTAGAGGAATCACTGGTTGCTCAGGGCCCGCCACCTCAGGAGTATGATCATAACTGCCTTAAGGGTGCACGAACAGACAATGTCATAGTAGAATTACACTATAGTGCAAAACACACACCTTAGAATAGATTCAAACAATTTAGGAGATTTCAATCTATAAACTAGTATAGGTATTGATTCTTTCCTATAAGAGTGAACATAACTCTCTGCCTGCTTCAAAATCAAGGTCTAGAAGGTGGAACAAACCTCAATAGTTCATAAGAATGAAGAAACACCCACTAACCAGTACTATGGATTAGTTTTGGTCAAATAATATTTGTCAGATATGTATATGATGGATGTTTTTCACTTTATAAGTCAAATCCATTTTGAAATTGTGTCTGTTTAAATGTTTGAATCAATTTAAAATGGTTGAATTAGATGTTTTCCCATTTTTTGATCCATAAATGAACATGCACCCAATGAACCAAAATATGGAATCAATTTAAATCACACCATAACAAGATCCTACTCATTTTACCGATGTTTTATTGCTCAATGTTTCATAATTGACTACTTATGGTGTCTTCTTTAACCTATTCGGGAAAATAATGTTAGGTTATGATAGATAGTTTAAGTATCAATTTTGTTTTCTTACCCTGAAAGATGTTTCATCACAAATTAAGGCATTTTTAAGAAAATAAATATATATAACAGGAAAATGAACACTGAATATAAACGTGGTATGGAAATAATGAATGAACAACTATCATAATGTGCCTATAGTGGTGCATGATCTATTACAAACCTCTCATTTCATCAGGTGATAGTAATGAAATAAGAATTTCAATGACATTAATATCAATAAGATCACAAGCCATGTGGGTCACCCAATAGTGAAATCATATCAATAGTAATAGGCATAAATAGAAAACCAAATCAATTCAGTTAACAAAGGCCTTACCTCGTACATGTGTTCACGATGCCCAAGCATTCCATGCAACTAAGTCTCATGCGTTCCCAATTATCCAATAAATTATTTCCAAATTGTATGTCAAGAAATGAACCACTCTGATACCACTTTGTAATTTCCTGACCCGACTAGCCTATAAGATGGTAGTCGAACTGGTGGTCCATATGGCCTCAAGAGCATCTCTCAGTATGCCAGAGGCTATTGACTAGCTACGTGGGTGTAAGGGTGGTATAATGAGGAGAGGATACCCTAATATCATAATTTCATAGTGGATACATTCAATAATAAATATTAGTGGTAGAATATGTAAACATAATGATACAACAAACTAAAGAATCATAATAGACAACTTATAAGTAAGCAACAGAAAATGACAAACAACTTATAACATAATCTAAATCCTATAAGACTGTGTCTGATATAGGGTGCATGACATGCTATAATTCAAAAAAGGAAAAAAAATGGGAAGGAAGATAAAATAATTAAAAAAATAGAAAAAATAAAAAATCTTCTCCAAGAAGCTTGATCTAAGCTCGATCCTGTACTCCTAAGCTCTCACCAAGCAAAACATGTTAATAACATGTAGCAAGGACTTTTCCCTTATCTATTACAGAAGGAAAATAATCTTCTTGGGTTCCAAGGGAGGCATGTGTGGGCTGTGAGATAAAACTTTAGAAGGACACCACAAATGATGTCTATATGTAATCTGAGTATTTATAATAACCAAGACAATGTTCAGGTAATTTGGAATAAATAATGCAATGTTGAAATAAACAACCACCTCACTCAGATTCAAATGAGACACCCTGTGAGTTTACATGCTTCATCTCATTGCTGGAAGGAATTTCTAAACTGTAACTATATATATACAATATTAATATGTATATATGTATAATATAAGTGATATATTGAATCCACCTATATGAACCAAGTGTGTTCTGATACCTAACTATCATATATCTGGAATGCCAGTGCTGGGTGGACTAGGACATAACTCACAAGAATCTATCTCCAGGGAATGCACCCACAATCTAACACCTGACCCAGTTCAATGATATCTCATGGTCTCTTCAAATCCAACATGATGGGTGAGTGGTTTCCCATCTCACACACCTCCCATCATAAACAATGTAAGGGTGAGTGTTCTTTCCATCTAACATTCCTTACCATTCTTATTATGTTAGGTTGAGAGGTCAGTCCATCTCACATTATGTACCATCAAACACACTTTAAAGGTGAGTGGTCTATCAATCTCACTTTCCAGTACCACCAAAAATTATTCTAAGTGTGAGTGGTCTATCCATATCGCATTCCTTATACTAAAAAAAAGCCTATATGGATGTAGCATAATATTTATAATTTTCATGTCGAATTACCTCTCATCCGTTTCATTTCACATTACCCATATAGATAGAAAGTGCCATAACCATTAATTATATACTATATAAGGAATGAAATATTATGCATTTCAATTTAAACAATAAAAAAGGCATGATCACATATTCAATTGAATCATGAGGAAAGACCACTCATGCACGTCATCAGCCATATTCAATTCCGTTTAAATAGTTCAGTTGACATATGGTAATTTATAAAACATAAAAAAAGGCATGGTCTAAATAATCATTACCTTGTATATAAATTCCATTTAAATAATATCTTGGAAAAGTAATCCATTACAATTGATACGTCCTATTCGAATCCATGCATTCAATATGCCTAGACATGGGAAACTCACATAAAAGGGAACATTTCAAGGTAAGTGTCATGGAAAATAGTCATATGCTGACTTGGGAAATTTCGAGCCAAAATGGTACAAACACCTAAGGGGTGTCTTGGGTTGTTGAATTTTACATGATTCAAAGGAAATTACATTTAAAAAACATTAGAAAAGGATAGAATCTATTTTGGACTTTTTGTGAAATTGGACTAAAATGGATAATTTGTCTTGGCACACTTTGTGGTTGTCCATAATATATATATGTGATGTCAAATACCATAATGAAGATGCAATAGGTAATAAATTGGGATTAATGGTTAATTTGAAATGATGGAATCAACACATTAGATATTCATGGAAATGTAAGACATATGGAATGATGAAAATAGTTATGAAATGATGAATATCAGATGGAAAATAATGTGACCACCTACCATAGGCCCATTGAAGACTCCATGTCAAAAATAAAGATCTGAATAGAAGTAGGTTTGAAGAGATATGAGAAATATTCCAATGCCCAGAAAATAGGGCATATGATCCTGTACTTAAATAGCACAAAGGATGGTAGGAAGAACAAGGATATGAATAGAGAGGCTAGGGGAGCTCACCAAAAAGGATCCAATGCTTCTAACAGATTAAAGAACAGACATCAGATAAAGATGATGGATCAAAGCCAAGATTTTTTATTTTGGGATCTTAATAGAGGAAGAAAGCCCCTGGTTTGGTCACAAGAGGGAGGATAAATAGTCGATAGGTTTTAATTTTATATTGGGGTAAAAATGGTCTTTTCACCCAAAATATCTACTCCGCATAGTTTAGGTGCACCATTTAGGCATGTGGTTAGGCAACTCGTACGCCAACCGTGAATGATTGTATGTAGATGATGGGGCCCCACAAGTTTATGTTCACTATTTAAATAACCATAAACAACCTATGCCAAAGGGATCTATCCCCCATATGCAACTGGCAGCATGAACATGCGCCCTGGGTTTCACAATTGCGGGAAAACCGTGTGGCCCTGTTGTTTTCAAATTTTTCAAAACTTCACAATCCAATTAACCCCAGACTCTCTTGGGACCATCCATAGGCCATTATCCACTATTACCATGATCCAAATAAATGTTCAAATTGAAAACAATTATCTGAACCTTTTTGAGATGAAGGGTTGTTACAAATTATTTGAATAATTAATTAATGGAATGTGTCTTTTTGGATTTTTTGTGATTTTAGGATTATAGAATTGGATTAATTTATTTGTGAATTAATTATTATGATATTGGGATTGCAAAAATTGATTTAATAATTGGTTAATTAATTAATTAGATCAGGGTACTGTTGAGTTGAATTAACTAACTACTGAATTAATTAATGGGTTACATGGTCATATGGATTAAATGATGAAAAATTATATATTGGTAAATTGATTATTTTATTACGTATAATTAAAGTATTTAATATTTATTCATTTTGATAGTTTGAATGGTATATCACAATGTGAAATGTAATAAGAGGGTCAATGTTGATAAACAATGTTTGATGTGTTCTATGTGGGATATATGTGTCTGTGATTGATATATTATCCTTGGACATATATTGAGGTTAAAAATTCCCATCAGTAAGAATCAAGTTTGGGAAAATGACCAAGGCTCAAAATACCCATAAGAGATAGCGATTTTGTGATCTGGTCTAAGGCCTTAAATACCCATGTGATATTGTGGTGTGGGACATGGAATGAGGTTCCAAATAGCCAAAGAGATAGAGACTATGAGTCATGGACTGATGCTCTAAATACCCATATGTGACATTGAGGTATTGGATAGGGATATAGGATCCAAATACCCATGGGGTGTTAAACATGAGGTTATAGACTCATGATATGGGATTGGACAAGTGATATAACTTTTCATGGTATGATGTGACATGAAATGATAAATTATAATTATGATATTGTGATATGGTTAAAACTCTAGCTTGGGTCGAAGAAAATATTAAGGGCTCGAGTGTCCTTTATAACCCATGGATTTGTGTGGTTAAATAAAGATTAATTGATTAAATGTTTACTCTTTAAATTATTTATTTTATTTTATTTATTATACAACTACATACACAATTATTAACTGGATATTAATTTAGATAATGTTTTTGGTGGCCTATTGAGTTTTACTCACACCATAATTGGGTTTCCTGATCATTACCTATAATGACTCAACCACAGAAGCCCAGTTCCAGTGCATTATTTTAATACATTGGCATTGATACAAGTGTCGAATCCCAAAAGGATGATTATTTCAATAGACTTTGAATTTATATTTCATACATGAACATTACATTACAATTAAAAACATAAAATAAAACATAGAGAATCCTTTCCAAATATCATGATTCTCCTAGATTAACCCTATATATCAGTTATATTATACATAATCGCATCCTTGGAAAAATGAATCATAAGAATGGGGTGATCTCAGATGCTCATTAAGGGTAAATAAAATAGAGGAAGCATTGATAAATAAGAATAAACTTTTAAGTAAAGGTATAAAATTGAAACACAATATTTTTAAACATAATAATGACCATAATATAGAAGAATAAGTCAAATAATTCCATTTTATCACTCAAATGTATATTCTATTTGTCAAATAATCACATGTAATATCACTAACTAATCTCATATTGAGGGAATGCATAATATTGGACATCTACACTATCTAGATATATCCTCATGATAGATATTGTCAAGGTCTATCCTCATGATAGTTTAAATCTGTGGGTAGAAACCCATCTGATTTTTATCAAGATCGATCATCTTCACAATTTTAAGATTTATAGAAATAAATGTTCAGGATTTTTTGCCACCTAATTTCAACTCAAGATACCTACCAATGAATCAAGGGGCTATAGAAGGCCATGCCCATCACTTACAAAGTGAAATGCATTCCACATATGCAAATATTAACAACATAAAAAAATTTATTGAAAAAATAGAATACAAAATGTGAATACATTAACCATAAAACAAGAAAAGTTTTAAAATATCACATCCATAGTAAAACTATTCATAATAGATTCAATAAAATTAGGTAGATGATATCATAAGAAATCAACCTCAATCAAAAATTAAATTCAGCAAAGGATATTGACATAAATGAAAACACTCTAATAAAATCATTTGAAATATGTTGAGAAAAATTCTATTTTTATTTGAAATCATTTATTTAAAAGACACAAATTTATAAAAAATGGATTTTTGAATAAAATTTTCCCATAGAAAATTAAAACATTTGTGAGAAATTATAAAGTGAAAATTTCCAAAAAAATTTGTCCTTATAAATAAATCTATAAAAACCATTTTGAAACATGGACATGAATGAGAAACATTTAGATGAATAAATCTTAGAAACATTTAAAAGATGTTTTAATTAAATATTAACTTACATAAAACATTAAAAAGATTCCTTTTGAAAATATATTTATGTAACAAGGGCATGGGTTATAAATATATCACAGTAAATACTTACATATAAACAATCTCAGATGATAATGCGATTGCAAAATTAACCCTTGTCTTTGGACCGATTCTTTTTGTACAGGTCTAAAACATTTGTATAGTAGTTTTAAACATATTATTAAACCATACCAGAATAATAATAATATTTATGATATCCGATATGATTCATTTATGACATTAAATTTCCCATTCATTAACAACTTTATATTAAAACAACATTTTAGTTAATATCTGATTTGTTTATCGTACGTGTTTGGACTTTTTATTCTTGATCATATTATATAGATCATGATTTACATTATTTCATAATGGAAAAAAAGATTTATATATCATATATATTAAGTATATAAATATATATAATAGATAGATATATGAAATGGAATACACCATTCATGGAGATAGTATGTCATACTTATGCATGAACCCAATTTCGGTTTTCTTATCGTATCAAATGAAAGAAAGTAAATGACATATATATACACATATTATTCCAATAGCCTTATTATTCCATATATTTCATAATTATTCATTATATATATTTTTATGAATATTTACTTTATGGGGACAGTTGTCCATAAATGTACATTTTATGATATTTTAGACCATAGAATAATCACATTGTATTTTTTTTATTGATTTTTATTATTTTTAAATAATTTAATAAATAAATATATTTATAAAATATCAATAGTGTCAATTTCTGAAACTATTCATTACCTTGACATTAAATAAAATCCAATAATAAATATAACATTGAATAAAACCATTTAATAAACTAGAAACATGTCCTAGTAAAATATATAATTTGTGGATACCCATAAATAATTAAACTTTTATTTATTCTAATATATTTAAAATCATTTATTTGATATTTATATTAATAAAATTATTAATTCTTCACTATTGTTTCATCATTTGTGGTGGTTATTTAATATCCAAAATTTATAAATAAAATTCTATAATATAGATAAGGATTTAAGATTTCCAGAGACTATTTATGATAGATGTTATCTTCTAGGAAATATTATATTAAAATATTATACTAGTTAAAGATCTATAGTGTGATCAACTTGAATTACTTTTAAATTAAATATTGTAAGGTTCTTATTCATATCAATGTGGCTATAAATTGTCATTAATTCAACACATGAAAAAATATGGATAGGATATAAAAAAATTGATTTAGCTATGTTTTTAGGTCATTTAATAATTCTTATAATTTTTATTAAAATAATTTTAATTATTTTTATTTTTCTTTCACAAGAACTTCATCAGCATTGTATATGACTTTAGGGTAAATATTTACTTCAAAATTATTTAAAAAAATTATCACGATGAAGATAAACATTTTTGAATTCAAGTTGTTATTTATAGTCAAATTAATATCTTTTATAACCCTATATTAAAAATTATTTATTTTTTAAAATAATGAGTGATTTTTTTAACTTATCTTTAAAAAATATAATAAATGTCATAATCTAACACAAGTTTCTTAAAAGGGTTATAATTTCGACCTAAGGTTGATTTTGGGAGAAACCCACTTATCCATTGAAATTAGGACAAGTGTTAGGGTGACCTTATTTTATTATAATACTATTATTACCCTTAATTACCCGATTTACCCTTAATTGTGGTAAAACAAATTTACTAAATTTACTATTCAAAGTCCGAAAAAATAAAAATAACCTATTTACATAATTTGGACCCACTGATTCGAAATTTGGAATCCCTTTTTAAAATTTAAAAATAATGAAATTTTGATAATTAAATTAATATTATTATCATTGATGGAATGAGAAAATGAGTCTTTTAAAAGTAAGGACCATCAAAGGATTGACATGTGTTTATTTCCAATTTCAATGTGGAATTGCTTCCAATGACCAAAATTATATTAAATGATAACGAATATTCTAGTTATACATTAAAACCAATCTAAAATATATTTTAACATAATTAATTATTTTGATGACAAAAGTTGTTTTCAATTAAATTATTATATTTATCACTATTCATCAAAACATAAACCATAACAAAAAATACTATGAAATCAATCAAAGTATGTTTCGATTTCCCTAATTCAATGAATAATATTATTTTTTCATATAAAAATTCTAAATGTGTTAGAAATTGGATTTAAAATAGGTTCTCTATTAAAAGGAAGTAAAATTACAATTTTGGAAAACTAGTTCTTTTATGCGATAAATTGGATTTAGTTATCATATCATGTCTAGAAAAATGTAATATGAATCTTAAAGTAATATGGAATATATTAATTTTCTAATGTGGTTTATAATATTCACTACCGCTAACTTTACGACTAGTGTTAATAGATCGTGGTGCGCTCAAACTCGGTCTTGCATGCCATAAAAATGACTGAATTTATTTAAAAAGAATCATAACATGAAATATTGGGATGCTACATTATCCCCTCCTTTAATAAATTGTTTCCTCACAATTTTAAATTGAATTTTGAGAATTAGAGGTTGTTAATAGAAAATACCTTTGTGGAAAACCCAGATCAGATATAGGGTTACTAAAATATACTATTAATAAGAGGGAAAGGTAAATGAAAATTTCCCCACCAAATTAATATTTATAATAGTAAAAAATTACATGAAAGAAGAGATATGTACATGGAGGAAAAAAATGCATATTTATTAGGAGTGATTGAGGTCATCAATCACAAAAAAGTGAAAAATCAATGGAAAATTGAGGGTCTCAAAGCAATAAATCTCTGATAATTTAAAATAACATTGGTCCAACAAAAAACAAGGTATTAAGATTACACATTTTTTTAGATACTTTTTTAAGAGTTTAGGGATTATTTTACTATCTAGATAATAACATGTAAAAATTTATTTGATTTCATTCAATGTAGCAATGTTATCCTTTGGTTGTGCTTAAATATATTTTCACTACATTTAATTTAATTGGAGATGGATATTCAGTTAGATTATTTATGCATGAAGCACCTATAATGAATCATATGCTCCATAAATATTTCATTCATCCTTTAAATGATTACTACAACCAAAAGGGTTATAACATAAAATCCAATAAATCATACTTAATCCTCAAAAATAATATCCAATTTTATACTTAATCCATTACAATCTTAATTCTCTTTCAAAATATATTTTTACAAGCTCAAAATCTGTAAATTTATATAGAAAGTCATTAAATTCCAAAAATCATCTTAACATCAATTTTTTCCCAAATGTCATAATGTTGAACTTATTGTCACATACCAACTATTTGATAACCATAATGACCATAATGAAAATTTTCATGTTTCCAAATCCTGAAAGAAGAAGTACTATAGTACAATGCATATATATCTCATGATTTTTATAACCAAGCCTCCATTTACGAAGAAATTCTCAAATCTAAAAATAGAAGAAAATTAATTAGTCTACTTCATTATTAATCCATTAACTATGCTTCAACATCATAGTCCTTAGTACCTCCTTCATCTCATATTTCTTTTGTAGACTCATCATTATCAGAAGTATAACAACTACATGTATAACCTTGATGATTCTAACCATTGACCAAGACTCAATGTACAAATATAGAAACACTAATCATAGTTTTATTGTCATAAAGAATCATTTATAGGATCTCTAAATGGTATCATATTCTTCTCATTCCATAATTCCATATGATTAATATTGGTTATCCATTACCAAATCTAAGGATGATATCTTATACTTAGACTTATCCTTGTCACCTATTTTACGGTTATGTTCTATAATCCTTGTTTTCTAAATTTAATTTCCAAGGATGTTGCTAAACTTTCTCTCATACCAACTGTAACTCACAGAACCTAGAAGCCTAGATCCATGCATTATTTTAATACATTGGTATAGATAAAAGTGTTGAATCCAAAAAGACCAATTAGTTTAGCAGTCTTGGGAAATAGATTCCATACATGAACATTACATTACAATTCAAAACATAAAATACAACATAGAGAATCCATTGAAATAACACTATTATCTTATCTGAACCATTCATATAAGTTTTAATATACATCATTGCATCCTAGTAAAAATGTAACAAAATAATGGGGTAAGATCTAATGCTCAATAAGGGTGAATAAAATAAAGGAATCTTTGATAAATAATAATAAAATATTAAGTAAAGGAATAAAAATTTAAATAGAAATATTTTAAACATAATACTAAGCATAATATGGCATGAATAAATCAAATAATACCATTTATAATTTACATAGATATTATACTAGTTGAATGATCACATTTAATATAAATAACTAATCTCATAATAAGGGAATGCATAATGCGGGACATCTGCACTATCATGATATATCCTCAAGATAACAACTATCAAAATATATCCTCATGACAGTTTAAGACAGTGGGTAGAAACCTATCTGATTTGTTTCAAGATCTATCCCCTTGAAAGTTTGATGCTCCATGTAAATAAACGTGAAGGGTTTTTTACCACTTGATTTCATCTCAAGATACCCACCAATACATAGAGGGGTTATAGCATTGAAAGTTCCCAATCATTGTGATTGTATCCCTGATATGGGGTGGGGTGAATTTGTGATAACTTTTCTTTTATGTTTCAATTGAAAAAAATTACCTTTTATTACATATTAAATTCCATTATAAAATAAATTTAAACACACATCCACATGAATAAAAAGACTTACAAGGTTCACTATTCAGTAAGAATAGATACATCCTTGGTATGGTTTGGAAATGATCCAATCCCACACAATCCAATAGAAATAATTCCTTGATTTTGAACGATTATGATGTACCTTGACACACATACAACACATTGAAATTAATCTACAAGTGTTTATGCACCCTCTTAGAACAAATAGGGCAATACATCTGTAATGTAATAACCGATGTTACCTATGCTTCATTCAATTTAAACAAATGTATTCAATTAAAATATAAATATTCAATTCCTTACCCAGTAGAAAGGTAAGAACCTATTGGAAATTTTCATTTAAAACTCAGTAAATTTTCTAAAAACAACTACTCAGAGTAAGATTCTTCACAATACAATTCTTCTAGTCTAATTGTCTTTAATAAAGAAATAGAAACGAATAAACACCACTTTAATCTCTGAGTATGATTAAAACCATTACAATTATTCCTCAGTTTGAGAAACCCAATTTGGAAATCCCAAAGCCGATTAATACAGCCAATTACTCGGAATAACAAGTTGAGTATGATTAAAAATACGAATATAATGATCCCTTGAGTATGTTGATATGGTGAATACAACATTATGATCTTGGTTCTTCTCATTCACTTCTCCATCAAAACCTCTTTAATAATAGGTGAAAAAATGGACCCTTCTTTCTCTCACTAAAATCTTGAAGCTCCTCTTTATAATTCAGTAAATAGTACTAACATTTAGAAAGTACAAAGTACTTCCCATTTTATAGGTTACCCTCGAAGGGTTTGGGTGGGAATCCCAAAATTGTTTTCCACTCACAGAAATGCACCCAAATCTCAATTTCAACTAAAATCTCAGGATTAATTTTGACTTTTTCAACTATTCTTGAAGCTACTCAATTCTTATTTCAACTTTCAAATGCTTCATCAACCCTTCCTTTGAATCACTAGACTGATTTCAATTATCGAGTCTGATTTCAATTACTGAGATAGATTTTCTCATGCTGATTTCTTAAAAACAAATCTTTGTACCATTTGAATAAATAATTTATAAAGAAATTTATATCACTCTTGAATGTTGAAAAAATGATTCTTTTGAATGTCATGACCCCCTTGATATCACATCCAGCAAACTCCTTCATATCTACTCTCAAATGAATTCTACTTATTTACCTTTTCTCCTGAACCAATTGAGAAATATAATTCAATTCTGATTTAAAGGCCCTTGACCCAATTGAGATACATGACTTCTCATTGTCTTATTCTCTTGAAATAATTTAAAAAATAATCTTTATGGGTAAAATAAGTGATTCAACTCTTGAACCACCTGTTAATGACATTGGAAAACAAATTATGGCTCATCTACCTCAACTAACATCATTCAGAAACCAATGCTTGAATCATGGAAACCTTCATGAATTTAAATTCATTTGAGAATATATTTATCATCATCATAATTTAATTGGAATGTATCATAACTTTCTGTTAATACCGGCTTCATTATTTTCTTCTCAACACAGTTATGATCTTCTTGGAATATGATTGGTCTAGATATGATAATTTCTATGTATGATCATTTCAGATATGATTGGCCTTGATATGATAATCCTAATAAGGATCATCCTGGATAAGATCATTCACTTCTTGATACTGATCCTCTTGGATATGATCATTTAATTTTTTAACTGGAGTACGATCATCCACTTCCTAATACCAATCCTACTAGATACAATCATTTAATCGATAATAATGATCCTTTTCGATCAACACAAACTCTTTTATTTCTCTTCCACTAGGATATGATTGGAAATAATCTGCACAACCATTTCAATCAGAATCTTCTTTTCAATCACCTTTTTTACATCTGGCTTGTATCATAAGTTTTCAATTCAAATCATGATTTATAATAAATAAAAAAAATATCAAATCATCATCACATGTGGTTAAATAATAGTCATAACACTCTGATTATTCATCAAAACAACCAATCCTTTCACATCAGTTCTAGAGTGAAATAGATAACCACTTACTTCCAGAAAGATGCATTCTTCATGCAACTGATTCTCTCTTACAAGATAATAATAAATTCCTCATAATGATGGATAGAGTGAGTCCAATTATTTTTAAAACATGATACAGATTCCTTTCAAAACACAAGACTGATTCTTTTGAAATCAAATATGATTTTCACACAATATAAAGTAAAGTGATTTCCTTTCATTATAAAATTTTACTTGAAAACAAAATACAATATTTGAAAATAATCACCTGTATCATCAACTTGGTCCAAAAAATATCCCCTTTGTTTTTTTATCAACTACGCTTCATGAATAACTGAACATTATAACCTCAAACAATGTATTACTCTCAATAATTAAAATCCTACATGAGCTAAATCATTATAGAAAACAAGAATTGTTGATAGAAAAACCATGCTGTTCAAAAGTAGTGATTGGGGCAGCCTTTTTATTCTTCCTTCATCAACTCTTCTTCAACCTTATCCTTTTTCATTCTCCCGGGAATACAAAACAATTTATTATCCTATAACCAATCTAATGAAAAATTCGAATAGTTCACTCAAAAAATAATGTTGAACTCATAGCTTACCCCCAACTCCACCTTTTGTTATGCATAAAATGTATAGATTTATAAAACAATTCATTTATCCCCTATGAAAACAGTATACAAAGGTAAGATGAGAGAGGGGAAAAAACACATATCTCAACCTTTATGAGGAAGAGGTTGGAAACCCACGATCAACCTTAATTAAGAGGATGATTCCTTTAGTAAAATTTTTATGAATATGTCATCATCTTGTTCAAATGTTGGAACATACTCCATATTCAATTCATTCTTCTCTACATGCTCTATGATGAAATGATATTTTATATCAATATGTTTGATGAAATGATATTTGATATCAATATGTTTTTAATGAGAATGTTTAACTAGATTTCTGGTGTGATTGATTGTACTTTGATTGTCACAGCCTAAGAGAAAGTGTAACTTCAATTCATCCAGTATGTCTTCCAATTGAGTTTCCATCCATATATGTTGAGAAGAAAATTTAGTGGATGTAACATACTCAGATTCATCCATACATAGAATTACTGAATTATATTTCTTATAATGCTAAATAAGTAATTATTTCTGATAAAAAAATATGTTCACCAAGCATGGATCATCTATCATCAACATTTCCTACCTAATATCCATCTGAATACCCAAAAAAATCAATACTATCTAAGCTATAATACCTAATTCCAAATATTGTTGTGCCTTTGATGTACCTGAGAATTCTTTTTCTAGAAATAAAATGTGATTCCTTTAAAAAACTCTTAAATCTAGAACATAAGGTAATAGTATAAAAAATATCAAGTCTTGAAGCAGTCAAATAAAATTGGATTCTAGTCAGCTTTTGATACTGTTTCGGATCAACTTCTTTTCATTATCCATATTTGGATAACTTTTTTCCCGCTGATATTGGTGTGGACATAGGTTTTGAATTTTCCATTCCAAACCTCTTAAGAATTTACTTAGAATACTTTTCTTCAGATAGAAAAATGTATTCCTACTTTGGATGTATTTTTAATCCAAGAAATTATTTCATTTCTCCCAACACAGAAATTTCAAAAACCTTCTTCATCTCATTGGAAAACATTTCACAACATCATTCATCATTCCCTCCAAATTTAATGTCTGTAACATAAACAATTAAAATGTGGGAATACTCTTTACTTTCTCTGATATAAATATTGATATCCACTATTCATTTCTTGAAATTCATCTTACTTGAGAATGTTTCCAATTTTGAACACCATGACCATATAGCTTGTATTTGTCCATTCAAAACATTTTTCAATTTTCATTAATATCATTCATCTTTCCCAACAACAAACCCACAAGGTTTTTCAATATAAACATCATATTCAAGATCACAATTTAGGTATGTGGATTGAACATCCATTTGAAATATCATGTAGCCTTTTTTGTAGCAATAAAAAGAATGATTATAATGTTTTCAGGTCCTTCTAATAGAGAAAAGGTTTCATCAAAATCTGTAACCTCAATTTTTGAATACCGTTAACTAACCAATCTTGATTTATTTCTTATCACATCACCTTATTTATTCAGATTTTTCCAGAAAACCCATTTTGTGATAATAAAGTTTTTGTTTTCGGGCTTGGGTATGAGTTCCCATGTATCATTCTCTTCAATATGATGAAACTCTTCATTAATGGCCTAAACCTATTCTATATTCTCAAGATATTATTTTACATCATTTAGTTTTACATTTGAATACAGAGAAGTACGTGTAATAGAATTTTTTTCTTCTAGTTTAATCCTTCTGATGTCGGTCACCTATTATATTATGAGCTTCCACTTGTGTCCTTATCCTAGGATGAGACATTAAACTTTCTTCCTCATCACTGTAAATAAATATGTCTGATTCCTAACTTTTATTAGGATTACAATTGTTTTCATCCTTATTAGAATCATTTTCTTCAACTTTATCAACATCCATTTCTACATGAATGTGTTTATCTTTCTCAGATCATTCAATTACATTCACATAAATAGAATCAACACTTATTTTTATTTCTTTTTTGAAGAACCTATAACCTCTTCCTTCTAAAGCATAGCCAAGAGGAATTGCATCTTCACCTTTCTGATCAAACATTCAATAGTTTCCAACTTTTTTATTTATAATACATGGACTCCAAAAAACTCTGTAGTGATTTAAACGTGGAGTTTTTCCATAGAATAATTCATATAGAGTAATCCCTTATTAAGATATATAGAAATATTTTTTTTGAATATAAAAAACATTACTCATGTCTTGTCTCCAAAAGTAATGAGAAAGTCCATGTTCAAGTAACATGGTAATTCCTATTTCCACAAAGCATCAGTTCGTTCTTTCAGTGACACAAATTTTTTGGGGAGTATATGGGAAACTATACTCATATAGAATCCCATGCTTCTCAAGATAGTCTTCAAACTCTACACTTCTATAAAAACTAAAATTATATATTCACAACTTTTTCACAGAATACTCACATTATTTTTCTTTTTTTCTTATGAAACTTTTAAACATTTTCATAGAATAAAATTTATGTTTCATATAAATCACACATGTAATTATAGTAATGTCATAACTAAATGTAATGAATTACATATCTCTATTTTTTATTGTTTGATAATTGACCCACATATATCAGAATGAATCATCTCCAGGTGTGGTTTTGAACAAATTTCAACTATTTAATGCACAATATTTGTAATCTTTCCTTTCTGGATAATAGTGAAACACCACTCTCTTCTTCTCAGCAAATTAGAAATGTCTCGAACTATGTCCTTTTTAGATAACTTGATCATGTTTCTATATCACATGTGTCCCGGATTTTTATTCCACAATTCATTCTCTTCCACCATACACATGTAACAAGAGTTTTTTTATATCACCAACTTGAAAAAAATTTCCTTTTATAGATTGGCCTCTTGTAAGAATCATCCAATCTGCTTCACACTTAACAAAAAATCCATATTTTCTGAAAATAACACTGTTACCCTTATCACACAATTGTGAATCACTTAGCATATTGTGTTTCATCCCATAAATATACAATGTTTTCTTGTATTATATATTTTCCTTTTCAATGATGGCTGATCCAATACCTTTTATTATTAGAGATTCATCATTGATAAATTACACTGTGCCTTCTTTAAAATCATTATCATTCTTAAAAAATTTGAAGTCTTGTCTCATTTGAGAAGAACACACACTATCAAGTATCTAATGTTGTTCCCCCTTTGACACTATCAAATTTGATTCAACAAAAAGATATTTTCCTCCTTTAATTTCATTATTCACTTATGGATTGTGAGTATTATTAAGATTCTTCTATTATGTTCATAGTAATGCAAGAAATCCATTTTCAAGGTGTTCAGGTTGTTCACATCTGTTAGAAATAGTTCTTCGGGTCTAGATCCTATTTTCAATCTTTATTCTACTCTTTCAGACTTCATCAAAGAAACATTCTTAGTATTTTTAATTTGAGGGAATTAACTCCCCCTAAATCATTTCCTTTCATAAGATGTGGGATAATAGTAATATTGTTGGTTGAACCAACACAAACTTTACATGTGACCGAATCCCCCACAACAACAACAATATCCATTAAAAGAGTTTTTGCCTCTGAATCTTCCATATTGATTGGAATTAAGAATACCTTTCTCATCCATATTATTCTCTTTATTTTATGATTTATCAACCTTTCTATTATCAATCATATTATTATTCTTTTTTTTCCTTAATGGAATTAGAAGTATTTGAATCTTTTCTGGATCCAAATTTTTTTAAAATTTTTTTGGACTCTGGGTTTTTTTAACATCTGAATTATTCTCCTTGTCAATCTTAGCCACATACATAACATTCGTAGCTTTTTTATTTTTAGAAACAATTATATATTTCTTATCTTATATAAAAGATAAATTTTGTTGAAACTTATAAAGTTCTTAATTTGGAGATCTTTCACCAACTTTAGTGATAGTTTTTTTTGAAACATATACCATTGTCCTCAGCTTTAGTGAGATTTTGGTGGACAAGTTCACAAACTTATTCCTTTTCATTCAGTATCACTTTCAAATGCTCAATATGATTCTTTTCATCCTCAATAGATTTCTTCATGTCATCAATCTATTTAATTAGCTTCACATTGTCATCAACAAAATATTCTTGACTGCTCGTTGAGGAACTTGCATCATCCAACTTTTTTTCTCTTTTCAAGCCTTCTAATCATTATCATACATTTATTCAATTATTATTTCAAATGTATTTCAAATTGAGTCTCTTCCTCTTCAAAACTAATAATTCTAAATTATTTATCATTTAATGTTTCAATTAAATCATTTTCAATATCATAAACAACTAATTTTACAGATTCAACATCACTACCTTCATCTTCTTCATCTTTCGATATGAAACCTATTCTTTTGGATTTGATGATTTCGTTTCATTACATATGGATTTCAATTTTCATTTGTCACCCTATTTCTTCCATGATATTCTTGGATTTCTCTCCCCTTCATCACTATCCTCTTCATTCTTTCTTCAAGGACAATTAGCTACAATGTAATCATTGCCTCTACGTTCAAAACATTTCAAGGGATGTTTCCCTTTGTATTTCCCTAAACTACTTTTCAATTTTTAGAAAACAAGGATAAAATATCATTCATATTTTTACATACCTCATTTTCAGAGTTATAATCACCATATTCTTCTTCAATAAGAATCTTCTTTGTTCTTTCCTTATTTCCAGCCTTGAAATAAATTTCTCTATAAACTTTTTTTTTCACTCCATAGCTTTCCCTCTTCTCAATTTATATGTTATAAGAGTTATTTGTAAATAATTAGGAGATAATGATTCAGGATCGATGTCTTATAAAAAAGAAACACATTCATTGATTTTTTTAGGTTGGATTCTCAAGATATTCTTAACAACTATAGATTTATCCATCTTTTCACCAAGTCATTTGATAGTACTCAATATATCATTCACCCTGGTAAAGAAGTCCCTAACTGATTCATGCTCACCCATCTTCAATTCTTCATACTTCAATCTCCAGAATTGATGTTATTACGTCTTGAATTTTTTATTACCTTCATATATGTTATTCATTTTTTCCTATATAGCTTTGGTTGTAGAAACACCTTTCACTCTCAAGAAATCACTATTAAAAACTGATGAAAAAATAACATTATTTGTTATTCTACCATTCTCAAGATGTTTCTTATCAACAAGTGTAGGTGGAGATTTATAATCAATGGGTGGAAACCCAACTTCTACAACTTCAAGAACATTATTACAGATAGAAATAAAATAAGGCATTATTCTATCATTCTAGATATGATAATTCCTTCCAACTAAAACAATAATTCCTTTACTATTCTCATTGTTCAAATTCTTTATCATCAACGAATAAGATAAGGGAACATATAACTCTAATAAAAGTTGAAAGTGCACAATCAGTGTGATTTTATCACTGAGAGGGGGAGGGGTGAATGAGTGATACATTTTCTTTTATTCTTAAATTGGGACATCCTTTGCCTCCAGTTAAAGATTCAATTCCCAACTGAAATCAATTCAAACACACATCTATAGGAACACAATGATTCACAAGGTTCACTATTTAATAATAAAATCAATGTCCTTGGTATGGTTTGGAAATGATTGAATACCACAAAATTCACTAGAGGTATATCCTTGGATCATAATGAGTATGATCTACCCTTACACTCATGTTACACTTTGAAATCAATACATAAGTACGTTTTCACCCTCTTAGAACCAATAGGGAAATAAAACTATTATGTAACAACTCATGTTACATGTACTTCATTCCAATTCAAAAAATGTATTCAATTGAAATACAAATATTCAATTCCTTACCCAAAAAAATGGTAAGAATCTCGTGGAAATTGTCATGTAAAACTTAGTTTGATTTTCTGAAATTGATTCCTCCTAGTATGATTCTCCCCAATATAATTCTTCCAGTATGATTTTCATTAAAAATTCAATATAAATGAATCAGATCATCTTAAATATCCAAGTATGATTAAACCTAGTAGGATTCTTCCTTAGTTCGAGAAACCCAATACCGAAATCCTGAAGCCGATTAATCTAGCTCGTTATAATGAATAAGAATCTGAATAAGATTGAAACTCCAAATATGATGATCTTTTGAGTATGATTAATTATTTGTATGATGATAAACAATATAAAATGTTATGATCTTGTCCCTTCTCTTTAACTTATCCATCAAAAAATTTTCAATAAATGATAAAAAGGACCCTTATTTCTCTCACTAAAATCTCAGAGCTTCTTTCTCTACTGTACTTAACAATACCTATTGTCAGAAAGTACAGTGTACTTCCCCTATTATAGGTGACCCTCGAAGTATTTGGGTGGTAATCCCAACAATGTTTCCCACTCACACAAATTCACCCAAATCTTAATTTCCCCTAAAATCTCCGGATACATTTTGACTTCTTCAACTATTCTCAAAGATTCTCGATTCTTCTTTCAACCACCAATTTCTTCATTATCCCTTCATTTGAATCAAAAAAATGATTTCAATTGTGATTCCGGATTTGAATTGCTAAGACTGATTTTTTCAAGCCGATTTCTTCCAAAATTATATGAACTATTTGAAGAAATAAGGTATGATGAAATGGATACCACTCCTAAATGCTGAAAAAATCATTCTTTTGATTTTTAAGCTCCCCCTTGATATAACATCTAGAAAAACACTTCACCTCTTCTCTCAAACAATTTCTACTTCTTCTCCTTTTCACTTGACCCAATTGAGAAATATAATTAAATTCCGATTCAATTGCCTTATCCCAGTTGAGATACAAGACTTCTCATTCTCCTATTCTATTGACCCACTTAAAAAATACACATAAAGTGTAAACATAGTGATTCAAATCTTGACCCACTTGATAATGTCATTTAAAAACAAATCAAGGCTCGTATTTTGTAACTACCTTCATTTAAAAACCTGTCCTTGTGACATGACAACCTTCATGAATTTGAATTCATTTTAGATCTGCTTTAGCATTGTTAGACTGCAATTACAAAGTATCATAACATTCCATTCATAAAAGCTTCTTACTTTTCTTATCAACATGATTACGATCTCTTCTGAATATGATTGGTGTTGATATAATCATTTTTGGGTGTGATAATTCTGATACAATTGGCCTGAATATGATCATCCTGATAATGATCATCCTGGATACAATCATTCACTTCCTAATACTGATCCTCCTGGATATGATAATTTACATTTTGAGATTTATTACGATCACCAACATCCTAATACCGATACTCCTAGATACAATCAATTATATTCTGAAATTGATCCTTTTTGATTGGAACCAACTATTTTATTTCACTTCCACCCGGATATGATTGAAAACAATTGGAACCACTTTTTCAATTGACACCATCTTTTCGATCCCCCTTTTAATTCATCATGATTCCATCAGAAGTTCTCAATTCGACTCATGATTTATATGAAATAAAAACCAGAAAAGAATCATCACATTTCAATCAATTATAGTAATAGAGGATATGATTCTTCATAAAAAATCACTCCTTTCACATCAGTTCTGGAGTGAAACTGATGACCACTTACTTCCAGAAAGATGAATTCATCATAAAACCATTTCTATTATTCTAGATAAAAATAAATTCCTTGTAAATATGGATAATATGATTCCAATTCTTTTGAAAACATAAGACTTATTCCTTTCAAAACATGTGTATGATTCTTTTGAAATCAAATACGATTTTCACCGAATACAAAGTGAGGTGATTTCCTTTCATCGAAAAACATTCTTTGATATAAAATGACAACATTTGAAAATGATCACCTTAATCATTTGATTTTTCATAATATAGTAGGCCCCGACCATTACATAAAATTCCAATGCATTCTTTATTTAAAAACATAAACAACATAATAATTGAAATTGAAAAACTTGCAGAATAAATGTGAATATGTTAACCTAAAACCATGAATAGTATTAAAATTGCACATCCACAAACAAACAGATCATAAAACCTTCAATAGGATAAGGTATATGGTATCATAAGTGATAAACCACAATAAAACATAAAATTCAACAAAGTATGTTGATAATGATGAAAATACTCCTATAAAATCATTTTAAAGACCTTGAGAAAAAAACACCTTTTTCTTTGAAATCGTTTATTTAAAATCCCCGAATTTATAAAAAAATTATTTTTTAATCAAAGTGTCCCATAACACATTGAAAAATTTGGGTGAAAATCTAAAAAAAACATTTAAAAATATTCATGTTAATATAAATAAATCCATAAAACCCATTTTCAAAACATGTTCATTAATGGGAATGATTTAGCTGAATAAATCAAAGAAACATTTAAAATGATTTTTTAATTAAAGAGTCCCATACATAAAACATTAAAAAGATTACTTTTGAAAATATTTTTATGAAACATGAACATGGATGATAAATATGTTTCTAGTAAATACTTATTTATAAACAATCTTAGATAATAATGAGATTGAGAAATTAACCCTTACCATAGGTTTGATTCCTTTCATACGTGTCCAAAACTCTTGTATAGTGGTTTTAAAAATATTATTAACTAATAATAGAATAATTATAATATTGATGATATCATATATGATTCATTTAGGACTTAATATTACACAATCATTAATAATTCCGTGTTAAATCAACATTTTGGGCAATAATTGCTTTGTTTATCATGTGTGTTTTGACTTTTTATTCTTGATCTTATTACATAGATCATAATTTACCTACTTTCATAATAGAAAACATGATTTATATATCATATATATTTATTATATAAATATATATAATTTTTATATATATTAAATGGAATACACCATTCATGGAGACGGTATGTCGTACGTACGGATGAAGGTTGTTTCCGATTTCTTATCGTATTGAATGTAATAATGTAAAATACATATACATACATATATATATATATATATATATATATCCAGTAGAATTATTTTTTCATATATTTCATACATATTCATTATATATATTTTTATAAACATTCTTGAATGGTTAACAAAGAGAATGAATCTTATCGTGTCGTAGAGACGATTGACCATACATATGCATGAGCGATGATATCATTCCCTTAATGGTAAAATGATATGGAATTGGATGGTATATAAATTAAAAATAATCATTATAAAATCATATTCTTTATTTATATCAAATATATTCATCATTATACAAATCCAAATAATGTCTTGATGAAAAAACAATATACTCTACTGTGGAGACGGTAAGTCATACGTATGCACACATGGTGATGTTATTTTTGGTAAGATGTATAAGAAGAAGAATATGGTTGTACCTTAGTCATAATGAAATATATTTATATAGATTTTACTATAGTTATTACTTAATTATGTAAAAAACATAGATAATATAAGTAGAATATGAAAAAAAAATTGAATTGAATTGGTAAATCAATTACCTTTTCTTCTGTGGACATCCATTGGATCTCCCCTTAGGGACACCTAGGATGGTATTTTTGGAGAACCAGGGCATCCAGATGTTAAAAAATAATGTTTCTAATATAATTGTTTAGGGGTTTGTCAAGATATATGGCTCATGGTAGAGTGAGTAAGTGAGGAAGGAGGACCCATCTTAAATGAGAGGGGAGGTGCGTTTTAGTAAACTCTAAAAAATATAAAATTAATATAAATTAATTTCCAATTCCAAAATGATAAAAAGTGAATAATTTAAAATATAAGATGATTATGGGTCCAAATCATTTAATCCAATAAAATTTAGTCATGTTTTGGTTTTATTTTAAACCTTATCATTTCAATTTATCCTTATTTTATCTATTAAATTTTAATTATGGAAATAATATTCTAAATATTAAATGGTTATGAATATTTACTTATATGGTGTAAATTGTCCATAAATGTACATTTAATTATATTTTAGACCATATATTTATGAATTTTTATTCTTTAATTATTTTTATGATTTTTAAATAATTTAATAAATTACTATTTTTAAAAAATATCAATAGTGTCAACTTTTGACATTATTCATTAATGTGATGTTACATAAAATCCCTATAGAATGGTAACCCTAAAAAATTAATAAAAATATTACATGTACTAATCACATATAATATTTTTTTATCACCTTAAACAATTCAAATTATATTTCCTTTAATAATTTTAAATCATTGTTTTGATATTTCTATTAATAAAATAATTACTGCTTCACTATTGTGTCATTATTTATGGTAGTTATTTAGTCTATAAAATTTATAAATAAAATTACATGATGTAGATAATTATTTTATATTTCCGGAGACTATTTATGTCCAATTTTATCTTCTAGAAAACCATATATTAAAATATTATACTAGTTAAAAATCTATAATGTGATCAACTTGACTTCCTTTTAAATAAAATACTATAAGGGTCTTATTCATATACATGTGGCACTAAAATTCCATTAATTATACCCTTTAACAAATATGGATAAGATATAAACAACCATAATGACTTAGCTATGTTTTTGGGTCATTTAACAGTTCTTATAATTTTATTTAAAATCATTTTAATTATTATTCTTCTGCTTCTAAAGGAACTACATCTGCATTGTATAACACATTAAGGTAAATATTTATGTCCTAAAAGATTAAAATAAATTATCATGATCAAGATAAAAATTTAAATTTAGATTTATTATTTATAGCCTATTTTATCTTCATTATGACCCTATATTAAAAATTATTCAGTTATAAAAATTATGAGTATGATATTTTTAACCTATCATTAAAAAAAGTTAATAACTGTTATAATATATCAGAAGTTGCATAAAAAGGGTTATAATTTCGTCCAAAGGATGATTTTGGTTGAAAACTAATTTTATATAAAAATTATTAAAAGTGTAAGGGTAATTTTATTTTATTATAATACTATTTGTACCCTTAATTACCTGATTTAACCTTAACCATGGTAAATAAAAATTTAATAAAGTTACTATTCATAGTGCCAAAAAAAATGAAATTATTTACATAATTTGGTCATAGAGATTACAAATATGGAATCAATGTTTAAAAATTCAAAATAGATAAATTGTAGTAATTAAATTAAAATTAATCTCATTGATGGAATGAGAAAATAGGTTTTTTAAAAGTAAAAAGAATTAAACGATTGACATGTGTTTGTAACCAATTTCATTTAGAAATTGCTTCCAATGACCTAAATTGGATTAAATTATAATAAAATAATATAGGTATACTGTAAAACCAATAAAAAATATAATGTATTGCAATAAATTATTTTTATGAAAAAGTTGTTTTAAATTAAAATTTAGTATCTATAAGTATTCATAAAAAAATAAAACATAAAAGAAAACTACTAAAAAATCATCCAAAGTAAATTCTGATATCCCTCTTTCAAGGAATAATATATTTTTTCATAGAAAGTTTCTAAATGTTTCAAAAATTTGAATAAAAATAGGTTCACCATTAAAAGTTGGTAAAATTACATTTTTTTGAAAAATAATTCTTTAATGTGAGAAAGTGGATTTTGTTCTTATATTATGTCTAGAAAAAAATAAGATGAATGTTAAAATTATATGGAATATAAAATTCCCTAATATGGTTCATACAATTCATTCTCGCCAACTTAATAGCTAGTGATAGTAGACTGTAGTGCGCAGAACACAGTCTTGCATGCAATACAAGCTATATTATTTATTTAGAAGGAACATTCCATGAAATCATGCAATGCTACAATACCTGAATAGATTTCATGTTTGTAGGATAGGATAAGGGAAAGATCCCTATGCTATACAACTGTTTTGGGATAAAGAATGGATGAAAGAACAAGATGTGATATGGGACACACTTGGGGGTTTTTAATGTTCTTATATATTTGTTGTTTTTTATATTGAAACATTACATGTATTTGTCCTTGCATATCGAATATTTATATTTGAAAACTGTATTTCCAGTTTTGGTCATCATGTGATACTATTTTGGCTCAGTTGTTGGTTCTGCCACATGGCTATATTTTATTTATTTTTGGATGTTGTGTTAATTTTTTAAAGAGGTAATAGTCACACCATGATCAAAATTATACACTCTCTTCAGGTAGGACACCCTTGTTGTATGGGGCAACACACATGAGGTCATTTAACCAAGCATTTTGGGGCATTGGTAAGTGGTACTATGGACGGGATGTAACTCATGATGGAATAAAGGAAAGTATTAATTTATATTTCAATACTTATAATTAAATAGATAAAATAAAAAAATACAAATTTATATACCATTCATATTGTATGATAATAAAAAACAAATCACATTGCCTCACAAGGTGTTAGTCCTCCGAAAATATGGATGTTGTTATCATTTTTAAATGGATTATCTGATAAGAAGGTATATGATATATTATATTTATTAAATGATAAATATGATATTAGTATCATACATAAAAATTCTATATATCATTATAAATATCCATGAGATTCAATAATTTAAAATGACTTACATCGTTTCATGTGTTGATAGTCCTTTGTACACATGAATGATAGTTTCATTCCCCTTATGGTGTAATAGTAGATTAATGTATATCATTTCATTAACAAAATAAAATATCATTGTATAAATAATAATTATGTTGTTTTATTATCATGATTGAATAATAATTTTAGGAGGTGGGATAAAAAATAAAAGAAAAATGCTTAGTTAAGAATGTTACAACTTATTCAGAAAATCTCTTTAGGCCAACACAAAGGGACATCTTTAGAGAGTTTTTTAATATAGTAAATGACTCTATAATGAGGGGAGGAAATTAAAGAATTGATATGGGAATGGATTGGATGATCCAATGTGTTTATTATTTGTGAAGTGGATATGTGAGTTGGTAGACTTTTCGATGTTGGTGATAGGACCTACTCGAAATTTTTGAAATGAAAAACATATACCCACATTTAAAAAAACAAAAGGATCTAAAATAACAATTATTGGTAAATTTATATAATGTCTAAATATCAATAGAAATTTTTTTACACATTTTTTAGGCTATTCATACCCTTATACTTTTTGTTTAACCACTACTAAACTTGTTTTAACCATAAATATGGTAATTAATTTTTATAGTGTGTACTATTAATTATGGTAAATAAATAATTTGAACATATTATATATTATTAAATATAATTATTTGAAATAGGTATTTTTTTATCAAAATTTTACTAACAAAAGTGGGATAATTTAATTTAATATAAAACCCATAGACATGATGTAAAACTGGTTTTCATAAAATGAATCTTTGTTGCACAAGATATTATTATATTATATTTATGAATAGAAATCAAAATTACATGAACTTTAATTAATATATATATATATATATATAAATAAAACATTTCATTTAAATCATTCCTCATTAGTGGTTTTTTAATTAAAATAAAGAAACATAATGCAATTAAAAAGAGTTTCGAAAAATGTATTTTTAGGCCTAATAATAAACTTATACTAAAATTTAGTATATTGATTATTTACATATAATTAGTTATATTATATATAAAAAAATAATACATATGTAAATTTATTATCAAATTAAATGAAAAGTGGGATTTTTTAATTACATTTTTTACTAAATAAAATGAGAGTTTTACAAAAATCAATATACACACATTCAATTGAAAAATAATTATTTTATGAAGAATATAAATATATAAGATATTGTAAAGTTTAATATTATAATTTAAAAAACTAAATCCATTTTTTCAAATACAATTGCTGATAGTTTTAAAATTAATTATAATATATTGTCAAAAAAATTGTAAAAATCATTTTCGAAGAAAAGTTATTTTGATGAATAAAATGATTTTTTCTTAAAATTACCTGATTAGTTAATAAAATGTAACAAAAATTTTATATGTATTATATTATTATATTAATTTCATGATGAATTTAATCATTTATGTGTACAAAAATTTTATAAATAATTTATAACTGTCTTATTTAAATAATTATATTTCATAGTTTGTTTAGGCTCATTGTTTCTTGTCGTATATGATATCGATCGTAATATTCATATTTTGAAATAATGTGATGTTAAATTATTGTTCTTATATATTACTGAAATCGATTTTTAATTAATAAGGTATCCAATAATAAAACATTATCTTCTTTATAAGTATTTTATCCTCCATAATCATTCGTCAGTTTCTTCATTATACACCCCATCATAATTTATAATAAAAAATCATATAAGATGAAATCAACCGTATTTGTATGACTAAATGTTATAATATGTTTCATTAAACCATTATTATACATCCTTCATTCAAAAAATAGTCTTCCATGAGTGTATACATATGGTCTACCTTCTATACAAATTGATATGTTTGGTTTTCCTTCATTTCCTTAAATATAATGTTAAGAAGTTTTATTTTATAAATAAATATAATATTTTTATCATGATTTGAATCCAGAATTAAAAACCATTCATAAATTTTACATTTTATTGGAAATTAAAATAGTACTCATACTTATGTTTGGACTACTAGTTCCATGAAGTGGAAAGTTTTTTTAAAAATCATTATTCAAGTATATTTAAAAAATATTTTTTCAATATATATGGTGTTGAGTAATAATATAAGTCATTATAATAGTTCATATTGGATGACTTAAATTAACAATGATTATATGGTAACCAATATATAATAGTAAATGAACCAATCTAAAACCATTACTGATTTCATCAACACGAATCATGACAAGTCATTTTGAATAAAATGAAAACAATATGAATCATTGAATTTCATCTATTATAGTACCTGATGTTATATAAGAATTATAAATTTTTATAAAATAATAATGACTTACATCTACATTATAAGAATTTCCAAAAATAAACCAAATCACTAAATCAGATGATGAAAATAAATTATAAATAAATAATACATTTATGATAATAATTGTTTTATATAAAATGCGTGGTTTTTGTATAGTTTTTAAAAATAATTTATTTATATAATTTTTTATGACACTGGAGTTTATTTCACAATTTTAAAAATTTAAATTTTTGGTATTGAGTTTTTTAAATTCATCATCTTATATATAATAATAATTATTCATATTAACTATGTTTTTATAATATTCATTTTGTTTATACTAAGATGATAATATATTTTATTTCTTCCTATTCTTCAATGGAGAGACTTGTTCAAATAAAAAAATATTTCTTTAATGGATTTATTTATTCAAAAAAAATTCATTTTGTTAAAAATTATTTCCATCCACCCCAATTATGCTCCTTCTCCTCTATATCAACATTTATTCTTCACGCATATAATCCCTACCCCGTTTTGAAAAAAATGTAGGTATTATATCTTGTGAACTTTATAATTATTTTTTCTAACTTTTTAAATGATGTTTAATTTTATATTTTTAAGATTATTCTTCTTGATAAACCTATTTTAAAACATTAAATTTTTTCCCTTCCTCCTATTGTATATTTTATCTTACATTCAATTATCCTCACGTTAATCATACTTTACTTTTTTAGGATCCATTGTTATGTGTTCTTTTTAATGTGAAATTATCAATGGTTTTCACTTTACCTTTTAATAATTACTTTTGACTATGTCTTATAACTAGATCACATTATATCAATGGTAATACATTTCTTATAAATACATAATTACATTTTATATAAATTTACCTTTTTTATCTATAAAAAATCCATTTCCTTCATAATAATGTTTTATGGAATACCCTCTAAATGATTTTCTGGAAAGCATCTTTTGGGATGTTAATATTTTTGTATAAACTAAACTATTTTATGAAGCCATTACATGTGATTCAATTTTTGAAATGTTTTCAAACAATATTTATATTAATCGGTTCTTTATTCTATGATAAATGATTGCATTAATTTTTTTTTCACATATGTATGGATGATGATTTCTAGGGTCCTATTTAGTGATCTAGTGATTTAGTTATGGATTTATTTCTCATGATATAAATATTCAAATACATAGATATGTTTTTTTGTAAGCTTGGGTTTAGATAGTGTCTTGAGAAGGTAATGTTTAACTATTCATTTTTTTGTGACAAACTTCAATGGAATTCCAAATGATTAAAATATTCCCATATAATTCATGATTATTATTATAATATTTCATTCTAATTTATAATTTTTATGAATAATTTACAATATTACTATGGTCATATTGTTCCTTGATCTATTTATCAATTATTTATATTTAATTCATAGGTTATCACAGGTTCATTGTCTAAACATTAAAATTCATAGATATGTTTCACATAATGAGTGGCTGAGATCACCCCTTTTTTATGTATTTATTCTCCGTGTTATTAAAATTAGTGTAACATATGAGGATTATAGTTGTGGTATTACTTTAATTTTATTATAGAGAAATGAACACATGTATCTTAAACCAAGGTTATTATATTTCTCACAATCAATAACCGTAATCCTTATATTCATGGGAGAGTGAGGATATTTCATGTTGTAATGTTCAATTTGTGGAAATGATATATAATATAGATATTATGTTATTTTTATTCTTCAATTGGCATCGGAGTAGGATTTAGTTTTATATAATAGTTTTTTTATTATATATTATTATGATGGGAGAATATTAGATAAATACTTGTGGATAACACTATGTATGGGTTAAAATCATAAATGTTTGGCAAAATAACAATTTTATGGTTACCATACATTAAAAACCATTGTTGATATAAAATATTGTATATATGATCTCACATAGATGAATCTATGGGTAATAAAAATGAAAAGGCTATTTGGTAGTTTACATGATCATCACCATTTAGAAAAAAATAAATCCAAACATCAATACTAATTTTTAATTCAAATGGTCATGTATTAGGGAATATCATTGAAATCATCACCCCTTAGAAAGAATTTTTTTAAGTTATTTTTTTAGTGGATTATTCTAAGAATTATAAATGAATAATATGTAAAGAAACCATTACTGAACTGATATTAATTTTTTTATTTCAAAAAACTATATGAAGTTATGATGGGGTTAAACAGTTATAGATTTCAAGGATAATTTTTTCTTATTATTGAATAATACATTATTTTATTATGGTAATTATTTAACCATCATTATAAATCCACGTGGTTTTAGTGATGATTGGAAATAGAAAGAACTATGTTAACAATGCATGTGGGGGATAATGTAACGATTTCTACAATTTATTAACCAAATAGTTTGTAATTAGTGTAAAAAATTTATTTTATTTTATCACCCATATATAAAATTATATAAATAATGACATGAACCTTTTGTATCTTCTAAATACATCAATAAATTGGCATAATTATATGAAATCATTTATATGTTGACATTAATTATCTTTTAGTGGGTATTTAAATAGTATTGTTTTTTTGTAATGTATTATTGCTATGGATATTATATTTTTCGTTATCTAGTTATAAGTACATGAGACATAATTTCTAGATATTAATGATTTGGAATTGGTGGATTATTAATGATTGAATATTAATATGAAAATAATGAAATGGTAGGAAGTAGTCAGTATAAAATTAGAATATTCAATGAATTTATTAATAAAATAATAATTATATTGAAATCATTAAACAAATATGTATAGGTAATTACATGATTTTAACCAAATAGAGGAGTAATATTTATTTAGTTGTAAATTAATATTCATGATCATAATGAAGTTTCTGTATGGTTTTATCTCTAATGTTGAAATTTAAAAAAAATCATTTTTTCTAGCATAAAACACGACATTGAAAGTCATTATCCAAAAGATAAATTGACGACTATGATGAAATTTTTCAATCCACACACATGGAGGTTATTAAATATGTGGATTATAATTATTCTATAGAGAAGAATAATAAATTGTTGTATCATATATGTAATACCTAATACACCATGACAATAAGTAAACACCATGTCTTGAACCTCCAAAAAACACCATGGGTCATTGGATCTGTTCGGTCCCCCCTCTCAATGATTGAAATTAAATTCTGATGGTTCATTTTTTTCTAGGTATATGCATGGAGGTGGTATCATGTGTGATTCAGGTGGATTGGTAACCTTACCCTTTAGTGCCTATTATGGTCCGGGTGATTCGTTAATGGTAGAGGCTCATGCTATGTGTGATAGGATGGATTAGTATAGTAAAAAAAATATGTTTATAGTTTGTGGAGATGTATTCATAGATAAAAATTCACTCTATATAGGGTTATATCATGGTGACTTGCTCAATTACTTTCTTTTACTAAATCATTATGGGAATTTTCAAAAATGTCTTCCCTTTTCAATTATAAAAGGGGGATCTCTCAAGACTTACAATATATGAAATTAAATTATGTTTACTTTTAAAATAAAAAAACTATTTCTTCTCCTAGAATCCTTTATTTCATCAATTATATTCTGGTCAACCAAATTTAGAAAACAACCTCAATTGTTTAGGGATTATCAAGGGATATGCAATACTAAAAATCTTGGTTAATAATTTTTACTTAAATGCATTCCTTTCTAACATATATTTTCAATTCTATTTAGCTAATATATATATATGTTAATGTACATATTGGTTAAATAAAAAAATTTATTATTATTTTTGAATAACCAATAACCACTTTACCCCTTTTCCTTAAAAGAAAACAAAACATGATTCACGTGTAAGTGCAGACTGCTGTTTATAGAAAGCAACATGATCCATTTTCCATCACCTTCTACTATGGATTGTAAAAAAGGGAAAATTTTAATTAATATATATATATATATATATCATATTTAGGATTCTGATATAATAATACATGATACTTATTTCTTCAACTATATGGAAAATGAAATCGTCATCTTTGAATATGTGCATAAGACCTCCTCTATGAAATATTTATTTTAATTTTTCAATAATTTACATTAATTAATTGAATTAAGAATTAGTTTAAAATGTAATTAACACATTAATTTCAAAAAATATTATATTATGATTAATTAAAAATCCAATAAAATAAAATAACAACAAATAAAAGTTATACAGATAATCTTCTTAAATACGAACAATAAGAGGAAAATAATTTTATTCCCAGTAAGTAGTATTTTCATATATATATATATATATATATATATTAATTATTACATTATATCCATCCATTTCTGATATTTCAAACTAATAAAAACTAAATAATATCATTATGCTTATTTTACAATGATATTATAATTAAATGGCCTCAAAATCATTCATTAAATATAGTTATGTTCATGATAGGGTCAATATAACAACCTATTGGAAAAATAATATAAATTAATATTCTTAGTTACTATATGAAAATAATTACTATAAAAATAAGATATGAAGTTAAAAAATATTGATGTATTTTTTATAGATGTTTTTAAAATAATTAATTCATTTATTATGAAAGGAACCTTTGATTATCAAGAATAACTAAAACATGCTTCTTATTGTATAAAGAATCATGCATAACCACTAAAAACCACTGGAAAAGAATTTGAAACATTATAAATAATTTTTAATTTATACTAATTGAAAATATAATTTAATAGAAAAGATGATCTTTTTATTAAAAATGAATATTTATAATGCTATTACTAAACTCTCATTAATTATCAAAACATAAACAACCAATATGAAAAAATATTTAAAAAAACTCAATTGAATTCATATAGAGAATGAATATATTTTAAGTGAATAAATCATTGTATATATGTTCATGGTTCTGTATAATGTGATTTATATTGTACTATTCTTAACACATTAGAATAGAATTTTCATGGATCTTGGGATAATTGGTAATGGATTTTTGTCCATAATTTCTCTCATTGGGACATGTTTTGAATAATGTACCTACTTTTATTGATGTGGTTAATATTATTACAATATGATATTTTAAATCATGAAATTCGTTTTTCTCATGGTATATGAAGAATAATTTTATGTTCTCTATTTTAAGAGGTTTTGATTGAATTTCTACCCATGATATATGTGGGTTTTATAATCATAATTTTCATTCTTTGGGACTCAATCTATATATACCAATTATTTCATTTTATATGGTACATATATTGAAATGAATGACATTTCCCACACTAATCTTTAATTTCATGGGAATTATAACTACATTTTTTATACCTCCCTCATATTACTTTTATGTAGGAGTTAAAAAAATGTTATGAAACTAAATCTTTTGTAGTGTGGAATATCAATCCTTCATTGTCATAATGTATATTTTTTTCATATATTTCGTTAAAAAAAAGTAACCTATGCATAATGACATGTGGAAGTCGAGGTTGTGACAACCCAGGTACCTATAATTAATTACCATTAGACTTAATTTCCTTTTTCTATGTTTTGAATTTTGAAAATCTGACTTACACAGTTGAGTTCAGGGTGATTTTTGGAGTCTGATTAGACAAATTTAATTTTTGGTGAATATTAAGATACCCTTTTTAATAGTAACCTACCCTTATGAATAGTAATATGACCATTATAAATCTTTTTTTATTGTGGTTTTAATATAATAATATCTTGATTAATTTTTCAAGGTGTTATACAATGAGCTATAGTTTTTATGTTGTTCCATTTTTTGAATAAAGTATTATTTAATTTTAAAATAAAATATCTCATATTTATAAAATTATTATGAAAAAATGGAGTTCATTTTTGAAATATACATGTCAAAAAATGGTTATGGTGAATTTTTGGGATTTTTTTGAAAAACTTGAATTTTTGATGAATAGTAAAATACGGTATTTTACGATAAATGGAAAATACTTGTTTTACTGCATCATAGGTGATGCAAGGATGATGTAAGCCCACTTGATTAGAACTAACATGCACATTTTACTGTTTAGGGTCACATGAATGAAGACTATTCATATTCTTGAACAAAAATAATAAATTAATCAATAAAATAATGTTAAAACCCACCTCTCCTCCACTATAAATACCACCCTCCTTCCCCTCTTCCTCACACACCTCTCAAGCCTTAAGAATTTCCCAAGTTCATCCAAACTCCCTCCCCAAGCTCCTTCCCCACGTCCAATACTTGTTGTTCTCTCCAAAAGGGAAAAATCAAAGACCTTAAGAGAGATCTCAAAGAGAGAAGATCAAATGGTAAGAATCCTCTTTCATTTTCATGTGTTTTGTTTTCAATTCTTTTTTTTCTTATACCCTCTCCCCCTTACCTTATCCAAAATGCATTAAAGCTCCAAAATTTAATATATTCTAGATGTTAATCTTGTTTATCGAAAAATTCAAGCATCATGCTTCTCCTCCTCTCCCTCGCGTTCTAAAATTAAAACATCGTCCATGATGTGTCGAATTACCAACATCATGGATAATGTGTTTTCAATTTCCTTTACTTCCTTCAATTCTGGTCATGAAACCATTTTTTATGGTTGAAAAAGATGATAATATATGTATTATATCCAATTTTAGTTTCTGGAATAATTTTGTGTATTTTATTTTGAAATTTTTCTTTGTAATGGGGGTTTTATGAGGTTGTGTCCTGGAGGAATGGTTCTTCCTGTTCCCACTTACCCTTAAGTGGATTTAAAATAAAATAAAAAAATGGATTGTGGAAAAAATGATCTAAAGTAATATTATTAATGTTCCAACTAATGATCCAACATCATTTATAAAACTAAATGGATTATGGTATCATTTAATATTATGGAGACATGTTATTTCCATTTTATTCCACTTCTGGAGTTTCATATTCATCCAACAAGGAAATCCATTTCGAATTACCCATGGAACCCATGTAAAGAACACAAACAAAACAACGGACTTACAAAATATTAATAACTAATTATTGGAGTGATGCTATAAAATTATCATATAAGGTATTATGAACATGAACATGTTTCTGTAAAATATTAATAACACTCTTTTAACCATTATATAGGAGGTTTAAACACAATTGATGTAAGACGAACCTGAGGTAAGGGATTCTCACTTTCCACTCCTCTATTTAAAAGTCAAGCATCTTATTTGAAAATAAATCTTGTAATTTCAAATGGATATAATGTATTTAATTTATAATCATAACATTACTGTCCATTATATGTTATTTTAGTAAGGGATCATTTATCCACCCTCATTTGAGCCCTTACCTAAGGCGTTACCATACTAAAATTTATTAAAGGAATTTTTAACCCGATTTTTCATTCTTTGGGTTAACCCTCAATGTTAATGATTTTATCATTATAAAATTATTTATGAATTTAATTTTGATTATATGATGTTGTATTATGTGTATTTATAGTATGTATACATATTCATTTCATTTTACCAATTCTTTCTTTAGTGATATGTGACTTATAAGACTTTTCTTTAAAAATCCTCTCTTAAAATTCTACTCAAAAGGATTGTTTTTATGATGTATGAATTGATGTTTTATGATTATTTTATGGTTCTTGGTCATTTTTATATTGAATGGTGGGACCTATATTTCCCTCCAATGCATTGGGTATGAGTTTTTTGGAGGTCGGTCGTACGGTTACTCCAAGTGTAGCTGCGATGGGTACACATTAAGGTAGCCGTGAGGGTTACAAATGAAAAGGTAGCTGTGAGGGTTACAATGTTCATTATGTAATTCCACAAGATTCCTATATTATTAAGTTTTGTTTCCTATATTTATGGAAATATTATGTTTCACAAAGTAAGTGTTTGATACTCTATGGTTGAAAAGTATGCCTTTGTGAAAATGATTTTTATGTGATTATGAACTAATGGTTTCTCTCATTATTTTTATATCTCTTACTGAGATTTTGTGATCATCCCAAGATTTTAAAAAGTTTTTACAGGTTATAAGGATGATTAGGAGAAAGAATAAAGTCATGATGAATATTTTGAAGATGTGTCAAAGAAATCATGTTTTATTTTTAATGTTTTATATTTTAGAAAAAATGAATACTATTTTAATAGTATTCACTTTGTAAGTTTTTGGAATGTATATGTTATGTACTAATTCACTAAATCTATAAACTTGAAAAGATCCTCAATGTTTAATAATGTGAGTTCTTGAATAAAAACTCAAGATTATGTAATGTTTACGACCAGGTCCTTATAATGGTATTAGAGGATAGTTTATATAACCTTATGGGTTAGGATGAAGTTAATTGAATACCATAAAATATTATTACTCTATGTTTAATTTGAAATGATATAACATTTTAGGATTACCATGTTGCTTCATCTAAGGTATGTTTGTTCAAAATGGATTTCCCTAGAGGAAACATGGATGCTGAAGTAGAAAGACACCGTGTGGATGATATGTTTCCGAATCCGCAACTTGGAATGGAGGGAATTGAAACAAAGTAGTTTGTGATAGTGATGGCTCATTTGACACAGGATATAAATGGAGGTGGAATACACACAAGAGAACAACCAGAGTTACCACAAAGGAACATGACGACGGTGGAACATTTTATGAGGCAATGACCTCCTACAATCAGTGGATCTTCTGACCCAATGGCAACTGAAGGATGGATCAAATCTCTTTAAAAGATATTCAATGTCAAGGGATGTTCAGATAATCAAAAGGTTAATCTTTACATTTATTTTCTTGAAGGTGAAGCAGACCAGTGGTGGTCAATGGACAAGAATATCAGGGATAGTGAGGACATTTATGCTTTGGAATGGGATGAATTTAAGAATATTTTTCCTAAAAAATATTTTCCTAAGGTGGTTCGACTTATGATGGAAAATAAATTCCTTGAATTTAAGCAAAAGGAGGAATATTAAGTGGATGTTTATGAAGGAAACATCACCCCACTGGAAAGGTATGCTCCAAATCTTGTTCGGGATCTTGATAGCAAAATCAATCATTTTTACTCAGGATTGATGCCAAGATATCGAAGGGATTTGACTTCTCGAGAATTCAAAAGTTATGAGAAACTTGTCCGATGTGTTGAGAGGGCAGAGATGGAGTTTTCTGATGAACATGTGTACTTTGAAAATAAGTAGAAGAAGAGGTCTAGATGGAAAGTGATGGGTAAGAATCAATCAATGAAGCTTGAAGTTAAGAAAGTTGAGTTTTCAGTTTGTGAAAAGTGTGGTAAAAAGCACACTGGGGAATGTCTTTCCAAAACATGGAAGATTTTTCGGTGTGGTAAGTTTGGTCATCTTGATAAATATTGCAAAGAAAATGATTCCATGATTACTTCTGATAAGAAAACTGTAAGGTGTTTTAAATGTGGCGTGATGGGTCATTTTGAAAACACCTACCCAAAGAAAGATCTGAATGATGGGAAGCAACCGGATTATAAGCAGAAAGGTGTGGTGAGATCCTTTTCGACTACATCAGCAGAAGTGGGGCGATCCAATTAAGTGGTATCAGGTACTTTGTTTGTTGACTCATATTTTTATTATGTATTGTTTGATATGGGGTCTACACATTCCTTTATTTCTTAGAAATTTTCTATTAAATTTGTAATTAAACCACATGAAATGAAATAAAAACTTACAATTAAAACACCAGGGAGAAATAGTAAGGCAAAATGGTATTATGAGAATATTTCTGTTATTATCTGTAGAAATAAATTACCTTTAAACTTGTTTTTACTTCCCTTGGTAGAGTTTTATGTTATCCTGGGCATGGATTGACTTTCTGTTTATCATGAAAAGATTGATTGTAGAGCTAAAGAAGTTGTTTTTTAGAAATAGTTTCATTTTATATACAAGAATGAACCTATATCGTTGATAACATATCAAGAAGCTCAAAAGATATTAATGGATGGAAATGAAGGTTATCTTTCTCACATTGTTGAAAACAAGGGAATTATTTAGATTAATGATGTGCCTGTGGTAAATGAATACCTGGATGTTTTTCCTAATGAGTTACCCAGTGTAATACCTGATCGAGAAGTTGAATTTACAATTGACTTAGTTGCTGATTATAAGCTGATTTTAAAACCCCCTTATCGAATGTCACAAGTTGAACTTCTTGAATTAAAAAAGTAGTTGCAAGAGTTTCTTGATAAAGGATCTATCTGACCTAGCACTTCACCATGGGGTACTCCTATCTTTTTTGTTAAAAAGAAAGATGGTTCAATGATACTTTGCATTGATTATAGAGCCCTGAATAACATCACTATGAAAAACAAGTATCCATTGCCTCATATTGATGATTTGTTTGATTAGATCTAGGGGGCACAATATTTTTCGAAGGTTGACCTGAGGTCGGGGTACCATTAGTTGAAAGTAAAGGAAGAAAACATCCCAAAGACCTCATTTCATACTAGATATGGGCATCATGAATTTTTAGTTATTCCATTTGGGTTAACTAATGTACCTGTTGTATTCATGGATTTGATGAATAGATTATTTCATGAGTTCTTGGATAAGTTTTTGGATGTTTTTATTAATGACATTATGATATTTTCTAAAATTAAATAGGAGCATGAAAGAAATATAAGAGTTGTTTTGAAAAACTTAAAAGAAAAGAAACTGTATGGAAAATTCAGCAAGTGTGAATTCTCATTGCAACAAATTTCATTCATTGGTCAAATTGTTTCTAAAGATGGCATAAATATTGATCCTGCTAAAATGAAAGTTGTTGATGAATGGATAAGACCTAAAAATGTTACATAGAATCGAAGTTTTCTTGGAATAGCAGGTTTTTACAGAAGGTTTGTTGAAACAATTTCACGGTTATCTACCCCACTAATTAAATTAACTCAAAAGGGTGTGATGTTTGTCTGGACAATAGATTGTGATGAATGTTTTCAAGAATTGAAGAGAAGATTGGTGAATGCTCCAATTCTAACCCTTCCTCCCCGAAATGGAGAATTTTTCATCTACTGTGATGCTTCTTTGAAGGGACTTGGTTGTGTTATGAAGAAAAATGGTTAGGTAATTGCTTATGATTCAATTCAATTGAAACCTCACGAGTTAAATTACCCTACACATTATTTTGAATTTGCATCTGTTGTTTTTTCTTTAAAAATTATGAGGCATCATTTTTATGGAGTAAAATGTTAAATATATACTAACCATAAAATATTGAAGTATATATTTACTCAGAAGGAATTGAATATGAGGCAAAGAAGATGGCTTAAACTGATAAAGGATTATGATTGCACAATCAATTAACCTCCAAGAAAAGCAAACAAGGTGGCAGATGCCTTGAGTCGGAAACACCATGCATCATTAACCATGTTACGCTTGGAACATGATCCCTTGATTAATGATTTGATGAACCTTGGTTTAGAAGTTGATGGTGTAGGAAATCCCTCCACCTTGTTTTAGGTGTCAGTGCAGTCATCTCTATCAGAAAAAATTAAGCAAGTACAAAAGGAAGAATCATGCTTCTCCTCCTCTCCCTCGCGTTCTAAAATTAAATCATCATCAGTGATGTGTCGAATTACCAACATCGTGGATAATGTGTTTTCAATTTCCTTTAATTCCTTCAATTATGGTCATTAAACTGTTTTTTATGGTTGAACCAGATGATAATATATGAATTATATCCTATTTTGGGTTCTGGAATCATTTTTTACTCAAGTTATTTATTTATGAAACAAAGTATGTTTGTTATTATCAAAGAACCACAAAAAATGATCTAAAGGAATATCATTAATGATCTAACTGATGATCAACATCATTTCTGAAACTAAATGGATTATGGTATCATTTAATATTATAGAGACATGTTATTTTCATTTCATTCCACTTCTAGAGTTTCATATTCATCCAACAAGTAAATCCATTCCGAATTACCCATGGAACCCATGTAAAGAACACACCCGAAACAATGGAATTAACAAAATATTAATAACTAATTGTTGGAATGATGCTATAAAATGATTATATAAGGTATTATGAACATTAAAATGTTTCTGTAAAATATTAATAATAATATTTTAACCATTATACCATAGGTTTAAACACAACTGAAGTATGAAGAACCTGAGGTAAGGGATCCTCACTTTTCACTTCACTTTTCAAAATTCTAGCATATTATTTGAAAATAGATCTTGTAATTTCAAATGGATAAAATGGTTTTCATTTATAATCAAACCATTACTGTCCATTCTATGTTATTTCAGTAATTTATCATTTATCCTCCCTCATTTGAGCCCTTACCTAATCCGTTACCATGCCAAAATTTCTGAAAGGAATTTTTAACCCGATTTTTCATTCTTTGGGTTAACCCTCATCGTTAATGATTTTATCATTCTAAAATGATTTATGAAATTAATTTTGATTATATTATGTTTTATTATGTGTATTTATAGTATGTATACATATTCCATTCATTTTACCAATTCTTTCTTTAGTGATATGTGATTTAAGATACTTTTCTTTAAAAATCCTCTCTTAAAATTATACTCAAAATGAATGTTTTTATGATGTATGAATTGATTTTTTATGATTTTTTATGGTTATTAGGATTTTTTATGTTTAAGGGTGGGAAATATATTTCACTCCAATGCATTGGTATGAGTATGTTGGTGGTCTTCCGTATGGTTACTCAAAGTGTAGCTACGATGGGTACACAATAAGGTAGCTGTGAGGGTTACATTGTAATGTAGCTATGAGGGTTACAAATGAAAAGGCAGATGTGAGGGTTACAATGTTAAGTAAGTAACGCCCCAAGATTCCTTTATTATTATGTTTTGTTTCTTATGATTTATGGAAATATTATTTTTCACAAAGTAAGTGTTTTATACTCTATGGTTGAAAAGTATTCCTTAGTGAAAATGATTTTTATGTGATTATGAACTAATGGTTTCTCTCCTTATTTTTATATCCCATACTAAGATTTTGTTCTCATCCCAAGATTTTATAATGTTTTTATAGGTTATAAGGATGATTAGGATAAATAAGTAAGTCATGATGAATATTTAAAAGATGTTTCAAAGAAATCATGCTTTCTTTTTAATGTTTTATATTTTGGAAAAAATGAATACTATTTTAATAGTATTCACTTTGTAATTTTTGTTATGTATGTGTTATGTCCTAATTCACTAATAATATCAACATTAAAAGATCCTCAATTCTTAATAATGCGAGTTCTTGAATAAAAACTCATTATTATGTAATGTTTAATGCCGGGTCCTTATAGATGTAGAATAGATATACAATGTTTTAATAACACAAAAATGATTTTTTGATCATTGACTCAATCATTACTCATATGTTGGATATGTAGACCAAATACTACACATAATGATAGAAAAATACAATGGTTATTCATTGGAATACTCACACTCATTATGTACCCTGATGATGGATTTTATATCCATTTCCTTGGTCTCTTACAAATGTAAAATATTGAACCCAATTACTATATTGCATGTATAAAACCTCAGAGTTAATTTATCCTCAATGTTTTATTTAATTGATATGGTTACATTATTTTACATTGATGATTCCCAACATGTTCTATATTGTTTAAGAAATGTTCTCTATGATATTATAATTGTTTCATTGAATAGGGAATTGTTTCTTATCCATCTTTTTAATTATAATGATATCAAAGTTTTTATTTAGTGATATTTTCATTAGAGAATGTAATTAGATTCCATGTTAACTCCAATGGTGAATTCATTGGACATAATCCAGAGATAGTATAGACCCAAAAGTATATATCCCCTTATGCATTTACATATTTCTAGAGAAAAAAATCATAAGATTTTGTGTATAAAACTTCCCATATTAGTATAGTATCTTGGTATAAGACCTTAATAGTATATTTTAATGTTCAACATTTTGAATTCAATTAGTATAAGATCAATTATAATTATAATCAATATCATTATTTTTATTGTGGATATAGAATTCCCTTAGACTCAATTGATTATAGAATCATGTGGATAATGAATTGATTACATATTATTTGTTCCATTATTATGTTATTATAGCTTCTAATGTACGATTATATTTAGTGGATTCATGTGGTTTATTCATTCCATCTTTATTAGATGTCCCATGATTATGATATTATAGATTTTTCTATATTCTACTCCTTAGTGAACATTTGATAACTCCCATATTAGTTTTCCCCCATAAAAATAGAGGAAAACTAGTTATAGTTTTTTAGGATATGATAAAAGGGCCTGTAATGTTCTCTAAATTTCTCCATTGTTATCATATGAATTCAAATTTCATAGATGTATGTGTCTAGTATTACAAAATTACTAATCTATTGGATCCACTAAGAACTCTCGTTTCCATAACTATAATGTAGTATACCTTCAAGCTCTTAATTGTTTAGTTCTATATTTTATAGTATGAATCATTTCATGTTTAGTAGAGTCATTGAGGTATAAAAATAGAGGAAACTATTAAGAAAACACAACAATTATGATGATCAATAAATATTTTAAGAGAACACTATAGAATCAATAATTGGAATGTCATTATGAAATTCAATATCATGAGACAAATATGTGTATGAAATTATAGATGCATATGGTAACAAAAATAAGCAAGGATAACTATATCATCAATGGTTTTCAATATAGAAATGTTTCCCCTAATCATGTAAATGAAGCTGTAGTTGAGGCTAATAAGATCAAAACCATATTAGGGTTAATGTCTTAGGTTATGAAAAATAATATCTTTTATACAGTGGTCCTTCTAATCCACAATATATTTTGACTATTTTTGAAAAATTCACGATATAGCAAGCTCCAATATTTAGTGGATCTACTAATTGATTGGTAGCATAAAAATATATCAAGTCCCTATAGAAGATCATTCTGCATTGCGATGTACTGGAGATGAGAATTTATCTAAGAATATTCTATCTAAAGGGAGATTAGAACTGATGGGGGTATCTAATTTAAAATACAAATGAGAAATATCACAGATGATCTATTGAATGAATTTATCATATGATTGTTATATATAACCAATGTATAATAAAAACTTTGGTTTTTGTACTGTAATTTCCAAGTCAACCACCCAAGCATGAAGTTGATTTCTATAACGATGCAGTGATCTGACCCCAGAAGCCTAGATTTGGTGTCTACTTCTAATTAAATTGGCATGATTACAAGGAATTAACCCTAAAAAGAAAAAAGAGATTAGAAGTCTTGGTAAATTAGATACATACATGATCCTTTTTATTATAAAAGAATACAATAATTACAAAAACAATTTCCTTCTTCTTCTTAGGATAACAACATTAGTCATATAGTATATCCTTGCATGTATTTCTTATTACACTTATTGGATTCTTGGGGGGAACAAACAAAATAAGGGTGTGCTCAAATGATCAGTTAGGTTATATGGATTTTTGGAGGAGATACAACCAATATTTGAGACATCTATTGACTGAGAAATGAAATGTCATGTAACCCATTCACATGTTGTTATGACGATGAGATGCAGAAAAATAAATGCACATGACTGAGGTTTTTGGTGAAATTTTCCAATAAATACACCACTCATCCATTGCTTTGGGACATGGTTGGATAGAAGTAGAGTGTTGTGTTAATGAAGGCCTGATATATAAGATGATTATTCCATGATGTGATCAATCCATGAAGGAAAAAATTCCAAGCATTGGTGGGAATTGAAGATCCAAAGATATTTCCCATTTTGATTTTGTGTTTGTTTTTATTGTAAACTCATTTCATTTAAATTATAATTAAATTTTTTTTCTTGATTGAATGAGGTATGTTTAATTATAGTTTTCATTTTCTTCTAAATTACTAATAAATTCTTTTCATCTTATGAAGGTAAATTGTTTTATCTTATTTTTTTAAATTTCTTTTGTGAGGTCTCGCCTTTGATGATGATTTATTTAATCTATTTTGGTCCTTCAAAGGTATATGGGTAATCAAATCACTTTCATAATAGGATCAACACCCATGTATGAGGTTTCAATATGGTGTATAGGTAATTTAGGTGTATAATTTGAGGTCTTAAGGTATACATTGGATAATGTAATTGGAAGATATTCGTTGACAATGATAAAGGGAGTGTCTGAGGATGAACATTTGTTCACCATAGCCTTTTTAGCTTATTTTGTAGTCATATTTGTTTCTAATATTTAATCTCTAAATTAGATTTATAATTGAATTCATATTTTCTATTTTTTAATGTTGTTTACCCCATTTCAAATAGCCATTTTTATTTTTATCATTACTAATAATAAATTAACAATTTGTTATTTTAATAACATAAACTACAACCTCCTCTTGAGAAAACCTCGTGGTCACAAATGTGTGACATTTTTAAGGGAAAAACATTGATAAGAGATATATGACTGAAAACCCCAACATCAATTTGTCGTCATTTCTAGGGAGGGTTCCTAAGTTGTATTTTTATTTTGGCATTTCTAGGATTTTTAACCACTAATTTTGCATCATAAAAAATGGATTTTCATAATGACTACTCTTATGATTGGAATCACACAACTTGTTTTCTAAATCACGAGTAATGGTGCACAAATTTCTTCTCAAAATTTATGATTTTTTTTTCAAATCTCCAAATAGGCATTGTTTTAGTTCTTGGGGAGCTCCAAAAATGTAGAACTCACTTTTCCATGAAAGCTCCAGAAGGGAACAAATTTTCATAAAGTTTTTTATCATCATGAACATCTATTCAGAATATTAATTTATATACAACATAGCACCAAATGATGTAGGAAATCACAATGAAGCTCCCACACACTTAAGCTCTACTAAAATAATGAAATTTACATCAAGAGAGGGTTGTATAGGGAAACTGGCTTGTAATGTGGATATACCAGGAAGGCTCAGCCAGGGAGAATTCCCTGACCATTTATTAAAATAAAAGAAAATTACAGTAAACAAGCACCAAAAGCCAAAGGGAAATCAAGTTACATATCACAAGCACCATACCCATCTCCATATTCTTCCTCCACTGTGGCTGTTTCCCATTCCGAGCTTTCATAACGCTTAAGAACCTTGGCATATTTCCTTCGCAAATTCATACGCTCCAAGGATAATAGCTCATCATTGCCTCCAGAGGATCTGGTGGCCAACGACTTTGGAAGATATGAGTAGTCTTTCTTTGCCCTCCGCCGCGGTGGAGCAGTTAAGACTTCAGGAGCTTTAATCTTCTTTGTCTTCCCTCCTTGGACCACATCACTGAAGGAGGGTTTTCTCATGTCACCATAGTAATCCTGATCGCTCTCATAGCAATCTCCCCACTTTCTAGTGATACACACTTGCTGAAGCATACCATCCTCACCACTAGGCTGCTGGCATTGGCCACTGTCATCAATTACCTCAAGACATATTGACTGTTCCGGAGATTCCTGAGTAATTGAAGCCCCCCGCACCACCTCTGTTGATCCATTTTCATCTTCCTGCAAAGCAGACTCATGCTGGAATACAACCAAGGAGGAGTCCTCCTCTCTGGATTCATTTTCCAGCCCCTCAAACCGATTTGCAGTGGCCACAGTGAAGCCCACCTGCCCATCCATTGCATCCCTTCCTTGCACCCCATTCTCAAAGACAACATTCTCTAAACCGCCACTGCCTCTTCTGATCTCATCTGGTATTCCATTCTCCACCATTCCTGCCTCTTTGCCCCCATTTTCATCCATTCCAGTAGGAGCCAGCATACCCACCCCATTCTGCGACTCCCTCACCACACTGAGGTCACCAGCAGAACCTCCTCCTTCGCCTAAGCCACAACCCTCGCTGGCAATAACACATCGCACATGATCACCCAACTATAAGTCATGAATGTAAATCCCTTTTGAGTACACCAGGACACATTAGGATGGTGGTACCAAGATGATTTTAAAATATGAAATAATTTTTATAATATGAAATTGAATATGAACCACATCCTGGAATTGAATTTCAATAACTAGCAGAGTCTCTTTGTAAAGATAATGTGTTGAGAAGACATTCGTAGATTTCCCCCCCTCCTCCAGTACTTCATTGGTTCATCATTTTCATGGAGGGGAACCAAAATAAATCAATTTTTGTGAGATTCTTCAAGTTATATAAGATAAATAATACCATAGAGACATCATTTTGCTAGTTCATGAGGAAGAAACCTAACCCACCTTTATATTGGGGATGATTAACTATAATTTCTTGACTAGAGGATGTGAATTCTTATCACACACTTGGGGGTTCATACCGAGTCTCTTTTCCCTTCTCTCTCTTTCCATATTTATTTAAATTCGTTGAATTAAATTTTTATACTTTGTTTTGAATTTCATGTAGGTTTCCAAGTGTCATTGACTAGGAGGGATTCTCAAGGATGATACTTCTCAATAAAAACCAGGTTGTATATTTTCTTTACACTTATTTTGTCAAGTCTTATCTTATTCAATTCCAATTATTATATAATCTATGCACAATTTTGGGCATTGAAAAAAATAAATGTGGGGGGAGAAACATGTAGGGAAGATTAGGATTTTGTTTTTATCTTTTCAATTTATGTGTGTTTTTTTAAAAAAAATTGTTAATAAAAAAATTTCAGATTCAAAGTTGTATCCTTTATGAATTGATTTTTTTATTGGGAGGAACCAAATATATTCATGGAACTGAACATAGTTGATTGTTGAAATGTTATTTGATCTGGATTCAAATTATCTAAATTCATGAAATGATCATTGAATTCTAAATTCCATTCCTTAAAAGATGTCCAATATTGAAAATCACATGCCCATGCAGATTCTAATCCAATTTTTTCATCTTCTTCACATTCACCCCAAGAATGAGTGAACCAAATAATGCTTGTTTCAAACTAGAACAACCCATTTTTTTTTATCAAAACCCATGAATATTCAAGAAGTTATGTTCAAAATGATTGAGGAAATTCTTTTTTGATTGAAATCCCCCTTTTCAGGAAAATCCTTTTATATTACAGTCTACCCTATACATTTGATGTTTTTGAGCCCTTATTATCCATGTATTTCTTATTAGATAGACACATTACAAGCCAGTTTTCTTGTCCAACCTTCTCTTGAAGTGCATTTCCTGATTTTAATAAATCTTATTTTGGGGGGAGATATATTGTGGTGTGCTACATCATTTAGTGCTATGTTGGATGGAAATTAATATTCATAAGAGATTTTCATGATGATAAAACAATTTACAGAATGCTGTGACAATCTATAGGAATCATGGAAAAGGGAGTTGTGCCTTTCATGAGCTCTCCAATAACTAATGTTTTTCCCTTCTAGAGCTTTGAAAAATAATTAGAAATATTGAGAATAATTTTTTTCCATTACAGCTGATATGAAGATGTTGTGTGATTCCCATGTAAGAAATTTTGAAGTTGATTTCAAGATAATTTTATACCATGATGAGACCATGCTTAAGTGAAAACTTGAATCCTGAAATCTTACTTAAATAAAGATCCAATCTATCTCTTTCTACCATATAATTTTTCAAATTTGAAAACCTATGAACCTTTAAATCTCTAAACAACCCTTGCTATGTCCTCATGATGGACCCAATTCTTTTACTCAATTGGGAAGATATTTAGAAATTTTTCAATCCAATGGTGTCCTTCGAAATATTTTGGGTGATGAAAGCTTTGATCAAAATCAAAATCAAGTGTTGATAATGAAAACAATTGTGTGGTAGGAATAATTGTGCATAGAAGAATGAATGAAATGGGAATGTAATGAATAAAAATAATAATGAATTTGGAATTGATGCTACTGAAGTGGCAGGATAAGTTGTGTTATTTGATTTTGAGCTTGTGAATTTGATTTACATGTTTTTAATTTTCAATGATAATTTTTAAGAGTTCTCATTTGTATAGGAGTCCAAGAGCTATGTGTGGGAAAATTGATAGATAAAATATTTACAATATTTTTCATGTCTATATAAATTATTTAAACCCCAAAATTTTTAAATTTTATTTAATTGTTTTTTTGAAATTTAGGGTTGTTTTGAGCCTGAAAGTGACAATACCATAATTCTATAATTTTATATTTTTTAATAGTTTTTGTATTTAAATTATATAAATTTAAATTTTGAATATATAAAATGATTATTTTTGTGTAGGAACCTCTAATTCATGGGCTAAATATTTTTCAAGTGGACAAGATCTTGATACAAACATCTAGAGGGATAAATAAACCAGTATTTTTGGAATGTTTTTTCTAGAAAATACGATAGAACCAATATAAGTAATGGAGGCATAAATCTGGATATAGATATCCAAATTCATTGCTTAAACATGGATATGAAATTTAGCTCATCAAATCACATCCAGGATAAATCTCAAGGGAAAATTCATTCATTAATGAATTTTTTTATTGAGTCAATCAAGGAAAAAATTAGGAAACATTCGGGAAGAAAAACAGGTATTTGGTAATTAAATCATAACATTCACACCATGTATCCATATGATCTAAAAATTATAGGTTCAATGTGAAATTTAATTTAGAAAAACCCTCTAGAATATTCAAGAATTTTATTCAGCCACTAATAGGGATAATAGGTGGAAAAAGAGCAGGGAAGCAGCACTGCAGTACAAGTCGTGGCATAATTTCACGCTATGAAAGAAAAATACATGTCATGTAACTGCATTACACAATGTTACTAGTTTTGATACACATTTTTTGTAACAGATCAATTTGAGATTCAAGAATATTATTGAACAAGAAATTACATGTTGTGTAACCCATTTAATTGTTGTGATGATGGCGAGATGCGGAAAAGTAAATGCAAGCGGCCGAGGTTCATGATGAAATTTTCCTATAAATACACCCCTCGGTGATGTCTTGTGACATGGTTGGATCTAAGGAGGGTGTTATGATGGCTAATACATTCTATGTATGAATATTATTCCATTATGTGATCATTCCATATATGGATAAACTCTAATAGGTAGTGGGAAACAAATATATGATGACATTTCCCCTTTTGAGTTTGTGTTTGTTTTTGTTGTAAACTCTTTTATTTTAAATTATCTTTGAATTTTTTTTCTTGATCTAAGTTGGTCTATTTAATTATTATTTTAATTTTCATCTAAATTAATATAGATTTATTTTCATATAATGAACATAAGTTTTTTTTATTTCATTGTTTAAATTTCTTTGGTGAGGTATCTCCTTTGAGAATGATGAGTTTAGTCTATTTTGTTTGCTCGATGGTCTTTAGTAAATAAGATTACTTTAATAAGAGAATCAAAAACCATTTTTGAGGTTTCAATATGGTATCATGTTAATTTATATGTATACTTTAATGTATTGAGGTATGCATTGGATATTTTAATTGGAATATATTCATTGAAAATGATAGAGGGAGTGTCTGAGGATTAACATTTGTTCACCGCTTCCATCTATAGTTTATTCCTTTCAGTCTAGTTTCCTTCTATATGTAATTGCTAAATTATATTTATTATTTCATTTTGTTTTTCTATTTTTTAACATTTTCCATCCCATTTCAAATCCCCATTTATATTTTCATCATTAACAATAACAAATAAAAAAGTGGAAGTTTCATAACTTAGCCGAAAACATCCTCAGAGACAACCCCATGGTCACCACTGTGCTAAATTCTTAAGGTGTAAAATATTAACTGAGGTTAAGAGACTAAAAAACCCAATGAAATATACCTTAAAAAATAAGCATATTAAATGTGCAATATGAATTTATCAATAATTCCTCACTTAATAAAATAACTGTAAATGTAAACACCATATTTAAAATGGTATAAAGTTTAGGAAAGAATAATATGCATGATAAATTATATGGATTATTAGGGGAAATTAAATGTTAAATTATCATAGGAAATTGAATACTTCAAGGGGAGTAATACAGAAAATGAGGAAGTGAATATAAAAACCTTCCTTGGAAAAATCAAGCAAAAACAGTCAGTAAAAATGATATGGATGGAATCAATACAAAATATACCAATAAAAATAATAATAGAGGGTTTTTATCATTGATGAAATAAAAAATGACATAAAACTTCATATTGGGTAAATATAATTTTCATTGAAAAAACATTTGAAAAAACATTTATTCAAAAATCATTTTTAAAAATGATTTTGTTAAAAATAAATCTTTTAAAAATTAAAGGTAAGATCTAATTAAATAATAATGGTAAATCTTTACATGTTGTGTGAGGTAAAAAACATTCCTTTTGTTAGGTTAAAAGGGTTAGAAAAATGATATCTTCGGATAGAAAAAAAGAAGATTATTTTGAAAACATTAATAATATAAAAAGGGTTAAACTTTCATTAATAAATCATTTTTGAATGGTTAAAAACCATTTTGGAAAACCACTTTAGGAAAAATTGTCTTTCGAAGAAAATAATTTCTCTCACTAAATAGAGAAATATGTCGGGTTTTCATAAACTATTTTCTAAAACATCTAAATAAAAAATAGTGTAAAATGGAACTAATACTTGTTAAAGGTCATGAATTACCAGATGAGATTAAAATTAATGGTTTTATAGTACAATTATCAAATGATTTCTTTAAATGGAAATTCTGTAACAGACAATCTCGAATAAGTTGATATTGCGAAATAAATAGTTGAAAAGACCATAATATTGATGTGAGACTCAAACAAAGAATTAGTTATGTGTATAAACTATAAATAAACATAAGTGAATTAAAAAATACAAAATTATGTAGTGAAAAGTTATTAAACACATAAACATAGAATATTAATGACTAGGAGGAAGTAATATAACCGAATGAAAATAAATTGAGTCATGAAATTCAATTACACTTGGAAACTTTTAACTAAAATAAACATAAAAGAAATAAAAAAAATTGAAAATAAAAATACCATAAAGAATGATTTATTAATTTTATTTCATGAAAATGTTGTAGTACATACACTATATATAAGAAATTATGTGCAAAACAATTAAGTATGCATCATGAAAAGAAAATGAGACAAGAATCCCTTACATTGTGTGTCTTTTTGGGTGGAAATCCATTAAAATGATTTATAATAGTTTTAATCATGTTACTATGTTATTATAGATCCATATTAATACTTATTATATCATATATTATCCTCTTATAATAACTTATTACCTATTTGTTAAAAACAATTCATTATTTTAACTATTTCAGGTGTTAATCACCATGTTTCTTGGGTATGTTTTGATTTGTTGTTATTATTAAATATATCATGGTTCCATCATCTCCAAAATCTAAAACATAATGTTAATATCATATATTTCATTATATTATTATCTATAATAATCTATAATGTTTGGAGATATGAAAAGAAATGCAGCGTTCTTGGAGATGGTAGTCCGTATGTACGCATGAATATTGCTACCTTCATTTCATGAGTCTTATTTTAAAAAAATTAAAAATATTTGATATGTATATACCTAAATATCATAATTTATAGTACCTATTTATTTAATATAAATCATAAAATATTATCAAAATTATCCTTAATACATTCCAGGTTTAGTGTGAATTAATCACATCACTTTTTGGGGAAGGTAGTCCACACTTCCTCAAATGTTGTTATCGTAATAACACAAAATATAATGTAGTAAAAGTTTTTTGTTATAAAGGGATTAAATAAGTATAAATATATAATAAATTTCATATATATCATATATATAAAGATAGTTTCAATCATAATTTTCAACCATGAATGTTGGAAAAGGAAAAACAAATAATAATTGTTTCATTAGGTGATAGTTCGCTATACACGAACTGTATTTTTGTTACCCATTAGATGTATGTGTGTCTTAGTTTTGGCCTAAACCTTAATAAAAAACATATAATATAATTATGATATAGTTTTTAATATATGAACATGGAATAAGAATATTTGAGGTGGTGGAGAAGTAAATTAATTAAAAATGATCATCGGAAAACATTTCCTTAAAAATCAGGTACTCATTTTGGTTTATACCAAAGGGTTTCCATGGAAGTATTTCTGCCCAAAGATAGGATTCATGGGCTAGGGGAGGGATTTTATGAACATATTTTTCCAGATCATGGTAGAAAATATGTTGTCTTAGAGGATAGAGGATGGGGAGAAGTGGTGGTATTTTATAGTGGAAGAGGAGAGGTACTCTTGTAATATTTTGAAAAAAATAATCATTCCACATTTTTCATGTTGTATATAGATCCAATTTTATACCAAATTTGATCCAAGAGAGGATAGGAATAAAAAATTTCTATCCTATTTATTTTTGACAAGTTTATAGGTTGTTTTGGTCCTTAAGTTTAAAGTGGTGTCCCTTATTAAGAATAATTTAACCTTAATCGTTGTAATTAATTGTAATCATATTCACTAATAATTTTGGTCAAAAACAAAGATGGTTTTATTATAAATTTAAAATTTTTCTGATTTCAGATATGGAATACATTTTTCTAGATTAATATCATTTAAGTGAAAAAAATAAATTTAAATTTAATCCCATAGGCGGGATGGCAATGTAGGTTTTTAAATTAAAAACATCCAGAGGTTTGATTAGTTTTTATAATCAATTTCATAATTAAACAGATCCCAATGAACTAAATTTGATAAATATTTTTATAGATGATATAATGTGACTTCAAAACCATTTAATAATTTAATTTCACACTATATATAAATTAGAATAAAAATATGGTTTTAATTAAAATTCATTCTATTTTAGTTGTTCATTAAAAAACTGATATGTTTTGGTAAAATATCAAAATTTCACCCTATCCTAATTTATATGATTCTGTTTCAATGATGATGTTCATGTTGAAATATTAAATCAATTAATTTCTCAAAATTCAAATTTAAAATGGGTTCTCTAATAAAATGAAGTAAAATTGTCTTTATAAAAATATATGTTTTTATGTCTGCAATTGGGTTTGTTCTTATCTTATGAATATCAAACCTCATGGTTCAATATCAAAAATATTTGATAGAATATATAACATACATATTTATAGAAAATCATTGAGTAATTTTAATTAATTATATTTATTAATAAAAAACTCTCTTGGAAGCATATAAATAATAATATTTCTTTTTATATCCAATTGGTTATTATTTTCAATTTTAATTAATTGGTAACTAATGAATTTATTTTATATTTATATAAACCATAAATATTAATAATTTAGTTAATAATATTAATAAAATCTAACATAATAGATAGTTTATATCATATTATATTAAATAATAATTTTTTTACCATATCGATGTTTTGTGAATCTCGGTCTTGTTTATAAAGCAAGCTATTGAGGAAGGTCTCTCTTGTGTGTAACACAAGCTATCGAGGAAAGATGCACATGCATGTGATGCATGAAAACTATGTTTTGTGTACATTATAAGCTATATCATGTATTGAATTTATTTAAAATAGTAAATATATAGTGTTCTTGAGATATTATATCCCCTTACGTACTTAGTGAACTGTTCTGTACATGCTATCGAATACAAAGTTGTACATTAGAATTTTAGGATGTCACATTTCTCCACCTTAATTAATTAGCATCCACATAATTTAAACATGGTCTTCATAAGATATTATTTCATAATTTCTATGTTGAAATCCCACATTGGGAGAGATATTCATGGAACATCCTCTAGAAATAATATAATGGGATGTACAAATGTCACATGGACTACCATGTAACTAGGTGTTTATGTAGGAGAACATTGGCGACAAGTAAAAAAAATGGAATTGGAGGAAAAGTGTAAATATTTATATGCAGTGACTGGAATCATCAATCACAATTAAGTGGATGATCAATGAAAAGTTTATATCCTCAAAGCCATAAATCATCGATGATTTAGAAGACCATTGGTTCATCAGTAATTAAGGTATTAAGACAACATTTTATTTCTATGTCATTTTCCTAATATTGGGTAATTATATTATTGACCAATAATAGAATGAAATATTCTTACATGATAGGTTTTAATTTCATTTGAAAAATCCTAAGTATTGTTTTTTCTTCAATCAAATTCTAATTTGTCCATTTAATTCAATAAATTAATTACTAATAATGAATTTTTTATACCTGGAGCACTGAACGAATATTTTAAAGGATTGTAAGGCCTATAAAAGTGTGATATGTCAAACTATTTGTCTCTAACTATCTTCCAAAACCAATATGGTTAATAGATTAATCTCTAGTCCCCAAAAGTGATACTATTGTTTCATCATTATCATTTATTATTAAAATTGTATAACTAAAGACAATTAAAAATTTACTAGGACATTGTGTAGGTTAGTGGTTTCCATGAAACCCTTATAGTCATTTATTCATGTGTTCAAGACCCATATACACTCTTTAATTGATAGGTTGTCACCCAACATACATGTTTTCCTTTTCTAAAACCATATTAATATAATTTACAAAATATATATAATAGACATCCTTGAAATTTAATCAGTAAATAAACTCCTAAATATGGATTTCAATAAAACCCCAATACATAATTCTACCTCCATTAATATCCTATGTACAACCTTACATGATCTAGGGATTATCCTTTATAAGTGGGTTGTGACTCGGGTAACTCCGAGGTTCCCCACATTTAAGGCAACAAACCACAAATGAATCCTTAGGATGAGTTTCATTTCCTTCCATCATACTCTTCATTTTTTTCTTTGAAATCCTTTGCTTTTTTTTCATTTTTTTTCACAGATAAATAATTTTATTGTTTCTATTAAGACACTTTATTGGGTTTTTTCATACACACTTCTCACATGGAAGAAATGTAGTCTTTTTTTCTTTACTGTTATTACCAATCAAGCTCTTAGAAACCTACATCATTCTCTTCTTTGTTTTGTTCAATAGTTGGTAAGGGTATATATTTTTAATCATATTTCTAGAACAATGAATTTGTATAAACACAATATCCTTCACCACTTTCAACACTTCATTTTTTTCTTTTTTTCACATCCTTGTTCATCATGTTTAATGTTAACATGATCCCTTAAGGTTCTATCCATTGAATAAAACAAAAATGAATAGTGTGGGAAACAATATTCATAGTGAGAAAATTACATAACCATTTATAAGATATCTAAACCATGACACATAATTTTAATATCTAAAACACCTTAGGGTTAAACATGATCATTCATTTTCATTATATATTAAAATTATTTATAATGGTTTGTATTGAAAACATAGATTATCCTAACCATATCCCCCCAAGAGTTTCAAACCAGGTGCACAGTAAGGCCCATTATCATGAAACAGGATACCCCGAGTCAGGCCTGGAACACCTTGTATGAGATATTACTCCAAGATACATCTATGATAGAACCACATTCACATGTATTATCCATACAAGGAATTATTTCTAGGAATTCCCACATAATATCTACCTTACCAAAATTATAACATGTTTTTCAATACATATCATCAAATTATACATTATGGTTATGTTCTCTAACTGATTTTTTTTTCAAAATCTTGTTCCCAAGGTTTCCTTAAAAATTCCTTTGATACCAACTATAGTGACCCTATCCCTAAAGCCCGGAGCTGATGTCTGCAATTAATTACATTGACATGATTATAAGGAATCAATCCTCAATGGAATGGCGTGTTTACTAGTCTTGGTAAACTAGAAACATACACAAGTCATTTCTTACAAAATAATACACTAATGACATCATAGTTTTTTTTCCTTATTCTTTCTATGATAACGACATTATTCATATAGTTTATCATTTCATTTCATTCTTAGTAAACATGTTGGATTCCAAAGGACGGAAAATGAACTAAGGATTAGTTCAAATTCTCAGTAAGGTTAGGTAAAGCATAGAATAAGAAATAATGAATCAATGAGATTAAATTAATTTGGCAAGGTAAACAAATGAACAAAAAATTTATATAATTAAGGAACTAAAAAGGAGTACATAAACAACATGTCAAGGTATATAACTGAAAATACCTACCATTAAAATGAATAGATAAGGAAAAGTAAATATGTCAAGGTGAGAAGCTGAAACACATTCCATTAATGAATAAACTGAGAATGAAATTCATCCATAGATATGTCGATTTAAAATCTCATGGATAATAATAAATGAATCTAAATGAGGGATATTCTTAAACATTGGACATAATGTCTCATGAACATGAAAACCTATACCATTAAGTCCTTTCAGAATATGTTTTAAATTAAGGGTATAAACCCATTCAATTTGCACATCATATTTGTCTCATGAGAACTGTAGATTCATTAAGGGGACTATTTTATGTCCATGGATCACCCATCATTACTAGTACAAAGCATTCCTCATATTGAGTAATCAAAAAAAATTATGACTTATCAAATTACCAATTTTAATAAAAAATATGAAATTATCAATAATTCACCATTAAAACAAATATGGTTCAAAGTAAACACCACAAGTAAAATGGTATATCGTTTAGGAAATAGTAATATCTATGATTAATTATATGGATAATTATGGGAAATTCAATGTTCAATGATCATAAGAAAATGAATACTTCAAGGGGACTAACAAGGAAATCAAGGAAGTGAATATAAATAATTTACCTGAAAAAATAAATAAAAAATTATCTTGTTATAGGATATAGATGGTATCAATAAAAAATATCCTAAGAATAGTAAAAATAGAGGTTTGTTGTCATTGATGAAATAAAAGAATAACTAAAAACAATATTCATTAAAAATATCCTTTGATTTGAATAGCCTTTTGAATATACATTTAATAGAATATCACAATTAAAAAAATTTATTTAAAAATAAAACTTTTAAATTTTAATGGATGTATCTTTGAAACGATGATGATATTCCGTATGAGGTAAATGAATCATTTATTTTTCAATGTAAAAAGGGTTTAAAAATTTACTTGTTCAGAAAGAAACAAGAATATTCCTTTTAAAAAATTTATAAAAGGAAAAAGGGTAAAAATATATTTAAAAATCATTATTTAATGTTTAAAAACGTTATTTAAACCCTATTTAGACAACATGGTCTTTGTAAGAAAATAGGCTCTCTGACTAAATAAAGAAATGAAGTCGGGTTTCCCTATAACATTTTCTAAAAAATATGTGTACCAATGACTGTAAAAATGGTAATAATATATGATAAAGGTTGTGAATAACCATAGGAGATTAATATGAAAGGGTTTATTGAATAATTAAATAATAATTTCATCAAATGAAAATTCATGTATAAACAATCATGAAGAAGAGGTGATTGTGAAATAACACCTTGAAAAGACCATAATGTTGTAGTGAGACTCAATTAGTGGATTGATTACGTGTATCGACTATAAATCCACACAAGGGAAGTTTAAATAAAAAAAATATATTGAAATGTGATTAAACACATAATCTTATAATATTAATGCCAACAAGGAAGGAATATAACTCAATGAAATGAAATTGAGTTATGAAATTCAATTCCACTTGTTCACATTTATCTCAAATCCCCTTTAAATAAATAATTAAAATTGAATATTAGAATACCATGAATAATGATTTATTAAAGATATTAAATTTCAATGTGGTATTAAATACACCATATATAATAAAGTAGGTGCACAACAATTTGGTATGCCTCATAGAAAGAACACGTGGCAAGAATCCCTTACCATGTGTTTCCTTTCAAGTTGACATAATTTATCATCCTGTATAATAGTTTTAAAAATATTAAAAACTTATTCCAGAGACATATTAATACATATGATATCATATTTGGTCATATAATAAAATCTTAGTACTCATTTTTTAATAACCTATCATTATTTAAAAAATTTTGGGTGTTAATCACCTTGTTTCTCTGGTATGATTTGACTTGTTATTTGTTGTTCTTATTAAATATATCATGGTTTTATCATCTAAAAAATATACACCATGATGTTAATAATATATATTTACATTATATAAGTATTCATAATAATGTATAATGGTTTAAGAAAACAATTTATATGTACTATTCATGGAGATGGTAGTCCGTACATATGAATGAACGCAAACCTTCAATTCATGAGTCATATTTAAAAAGATTGAAAAGTAAAGGATATGAATATAAATGTGTATTATAATTTGAGTTCCCTATTTAAGAAATATATTTAATATATTATTATTAAAATTATACTTTTTTACATTCCATTTTTAGTGTGAATGAATCACATTGCTTTGAGGGGGTGGTAGTCCACAGTTCCTCAAATGATGTTATCATATTAAAAAAATGGAATGTATTCGAGGGACATGTTATAAAGGGATTACATAATTATAATTAAATAATAAATAAAATATTTAATATATATACTAAGTTTCCCTCATAATTTCCAATCATGATAGGTGGAAATGGGAAAATGAACAATCATCTTTTCGTGAGGCGGTAGTACGTCGTACATGAATGGTAAATTCATTACCCATTAGATAGAAGTGTATATTAGGGTAGGTAGAACCCCTAATACAAAATTATAACAGTATAAAGATTACATTTTTGTTTTTATAGCAACAATTAACAATATTATTTAGGTAGTGGAGAAGTAAATGAATGAAAAGTGATCATTGGAAAGCACATTCTAAAATATTGGGTACTCCTTTGGGTTTAATCCAAAGGGCTATGATGGAAGAATTTATTTCCAATGGGAGGATTAAAGGGAAAGGGTAGGGGTTTTGGGAATATATTTGAAAGATATTTGATGAATCTATGTGGTTTTTGAGGTGTGAGGAATGGGGAAAGTGGTGACATTTTATAGTGGAGGAGGAGTGGCACTCTGGTAATATTCTGAAAAAGAAATTATTCCCACATTTTTCATGATGAAAGTGGATCAAATAATGGGCTCAATTAAATAAAATAGAGGATAGGTCATAAATATGGACATCAAATAGCTCTTGTAAATGTTCATAGGTCATTATGGGCCTTACTGATAAAGTTTTTTCCCTTATTAATCTTAATTTAACCATTATTATTGTCATTAATTTTAATCACTTTCACTAACATTTTTGGTAAAAAATACATTGTTTATTTTTAGAAATTATAATTTATGAATATTAAAAATATGGAATCTATTTTTTTAAATTAAAATCATATAAGTGGAAGAAAGTTATTTAAATTTAATACTCTATGCGAGACAACAATGCATTTGTTTAAAGTAAAAATGTCCAAAAGTATTATAATTTTTTACATTGAATTTCAATGTGAAACTGATCCCAATGTAATAAAATGGATAAATTGATGTATATATTATATAATTTTATATGGAAACAAATAAAAATATAATTTAATTATATAAATAAATTATATGAAAAAATATATTTGAATTAAAAATCATTATTTCTTATCTATTTGTTAAAAAATGAAATGTTTCAGAAAAATTTCAGAAATTCACCCTAACCAGATTATTATTTTTTTTATTTTAAAATGAAAATTATTTTCAACATATTAAATAAATTAAAGTGTAAAAATACATATTTAAAATGGGTTCTCTATTAAAAGGTGGTAAAATTGCCTTTATAAAAATATTGGTTTTTATATGTGAAATTGGGTTTGTTCTTATCTTTTGTATATGAATCCTAATGAATAAATATCAAAATTATTTTATTGAATATATAACAAATATATTTAATTAAAATAATTAACTTATTTTAATTAATTATGTTTATTAAGACAAAACACCATTGGAAGCATATAAATAAAAATATTTTTTTATATCCAATTTGTTCTTATTTTTGTTTCTCATTAATTGGTAACCAATGAATTCATTTTATATTTATTTAAATGATATATTTTAATAAGCTAGATAATAATATTTATAATCACTAACATTATGGTTAGTTTATATCATATTATACTAAATAATAATATTTTAATATTATATCATTGTTTGGTGAATCCTGACCTTGCATGTAACACAATCTATCACAGAATGTTTTTATTGTGTGTAACATAAGACACTGAGGAAATTCTATCTTGTGTGTAGTGAAGATAACTTAGTGTTTCATAAATTACATGCTATATCATGTATTTAATTTATTTAAAATAGTAATCATATAGTAGAGTCTCGAGATATTATATTCCCTTACACGTTTGGTAATGCGTGTGATACACACTATCAAATACAAAGTTGTAATTAAGAATTTATGGGTGTTAAAAATGAACACATTATTGATGTGACTCCAATATCAAAAAATCTATAAATAATGGAACTAATGTACATTGAGTAGTTGATGAAATAGTGATTCACTATGGGGGGCCCCTTTTTATTTTTGAAAAAAGGATGGTTCTATAAAATTTTACATTGAAGATAAAAAGATCAATGACAATACTGAAATGAATAATTATTATTTACCATGCATTGGTGGAGTATTTGATAAAATTAAACGGGAAAAATACATTTCATTATTAAATAAATTCCATGGTTATTATTAATTAATGGTGAATATAGATGATATACTGAAATCACAATTTTTATGAGATATGAACATTATGATTTTACTGTAATAACCTTTGGTTTAACTAATTCATAAACTATTTTTATGGATATTATTATTAGAGTAATTATGGATTATCATGATAAAATCATCATGTTATGAACTAATGAAATCTTGATATACTGATAAATATATCAAGATAATCAGTACCACCTATTAATAATTCATGCGACCCTCAACGAAAATCAATAATAATGGAAATTATGTATGTGTAAAAATTATCACTATAATGTTTATTTTAACATACATATTAACTCGACGGATGAAATATCATATGATACTTCAAAGAGATAGGTACTTAAGGAATATAAAATAATGATAAATATAACTGAGACATATAGTTACCTTTATTTAGCTGGTAATAATCAGAGGTTTATTAAATATTTTTCCAAACTATCAAAATATTTATTCAATAAATCATTCAAAGGTGTTAAATTCACATAGTCAAGATAATGTTAAGATTGTTTTCAAGAGTTTATATAGGGAGAAATTAATAAAAAAATATTATCATTACTGTAGTGTAAGGATGTATTTTTTATATAAAGTGTTGCATCAATGAAAGGATAGTGTTGTTTCCTTTTAAATATTAGTTCAGTGGTTCTATTAAAAGAAATGAATTTTAAAATAATTGAATAGAATTATCTGAATCATGATGTTTAGAAGGAAACTATAAAATTTGAATAGAAATTATAGAGATAATACTTCTATATTGAATGATGTTATATATATGTTCCCCATGATTTGGAGGTATATATTCACTTAGATGAAGATCAACATGAATAATGGAATATGGATGATACTACATAAGGGATATAATTTCTTAATACTTTATAAGGCTGTGAAGAAAAAACAATGGTGGATGCATTGAGTATGGATGATCATGGAATTCTAGTTATTGTTTTGGTTTATTGGAATATTGTATACCAAGTTTCGGTAAATATGGATGATGTAATTTTTTGGAAAAGGGATTTATCATTACATTTCTAACAAATTGATAAACCGTTACTACTAGAAATGGGTGTGATTTTCTATAAACACAATGATGAATTACAAATAATGATTACAGTAGTAATTTATGTAAAATTAAAAAAAATAATCAATAAGGAATTTGTGTTAATGGTTTGAATGATGGATCATCTAAACAAAACACATAACTCAAATACCTATATAAACCATGTAGTATAAAATATGTATAGGACTTTATGAGATATTTTCTTATCAGATGATATGATTATTGAAAAGTTGACTATATGTCTAGATTATTATTATGCTAGTAATATCCAAAATACCACATCCTAATTTAGTAATGATTCCTGTTCTTTGACAAATATGGAAGTGTGACACTATTATAAATAACTTTTTTCATGGACATCCAAACACCCCATGGAATAAAAATGATATAGGTATCATATTAGATCACCTTAATATGTATGTTTATTTATTAGAGTTAATAAATTATTAAACCCTTGGGAACCTTCCCTGAATCCACATCAATGATGTTGTGAGACATCAAAGGGAACCTCTATCAATTGTATCTTATTTTCACCCATGGTTAATATCAAAATTATGGTAGTGGAATAATTGATCTCTAAATACATAGATACATTTATTCACAACTTATCATCACCAATATGATGAGCAGTCTAAAATGGTTATCCGAACATTTCAGGCCATGAAAAAATCATGTTTTCTTGATTTCCAATGCATATAGAATATTTATCTATATATTTCATAATTTTCAAAAAAATAATGATTACATTTGATTATCCTTATAGAAAAATATAAATATTTGTATGAGAACATATGTCAAAATTTAACATGCTGAGACAAAATTAGAGAATGAATTCTAATGTCCCTTATCTTATAGAAGTGGTGACTGTAGAGGTACAAATTATTCAAGATCATATTATAGAATCCATGAGAAGAAAAAGTTATATATTGGAAAAAATTAAATAAATTGAATTTATAGTGGGAAATAATTTATTCATGAATGATTTCTCATGGAAGGGAGTTGTAATATTTTTAAAAAAATGGGGTATTATTTTGTAGGAAAATTTGGCCTCTTGAAATACTAAAACAAATAAGAGTTATAAATTGAAAATTTTGTATGCTTCCCAAACATTCTAATTTACATAAAATTATTTATGTCTCATCACATAAGAAGAACATTCTTGATATGATGTAAATGATCACATTTGATGGAATAGAGAGTTATACTGACATGTCATTTAATAAATACCAAGTCCATGTTCTGTGTACTTGAAATCATTTTTTGCAGAAATATAAAACATGATTTCTTAAAAAAAAAATCTAGAAAATGAATAATTAGAGATATAAGAATATTTAATGAAGGACTATATACATATTTTAAATAGATAACATATAGGTTAATTTTGAGGAACAAATTATTTACGGGGGGAGAGAGTATATAATTAAATATTCAAAACTCCTCCAATAAAAACCATATCTGTAACTATCATAAAATCTAAACTATAAATAGAATTCAAACATAAATATATTTTTATGTTTAATTATAAAATATATAATATTATTTTTTAAAAATAATCCTAATTTTTAATTATTCTTAATGATATTATCATATGTTGAAACTTTACATTGTTCTGAAGTGAAAGATTTCTTTTTGAACAGTGGAAATACTATATTTTTTTACACATGATTTTGATGAAATATCTATGATTTATGAAAAGTCATGAAAAAACCTTAACATAATCAATTATATTTTTTATAAGAACCATTAATAATTTTAAATTATTATGTTCAATTAATAAACTTATTTTTGATATAATAAAAAATTAGATATTTTTTTCAATAAAATAATTATACATTTAAAATATTAAAATTATCTTATATAAAAATATCAAATTTGATATTATTTAATGGATATAAAATTTGTATTCCATATTTAAAAAAGGAAAATTTTATTTTTAATCATAAATAATAAATTACTTTTTTAAAAACTATTTAGTGTAGTAAAAGTTATTACAGTAAAAGTAGAAAATAAATTGATAAGAGTTGAGAAAATGAAAAAGAAATTGTAATTTAGTGTTAGAGGCTTGGTATTGATAATACAAATAAAATCCATTATGTCACAATTTTATTCCAATTTCCATGATTGTGATCTCACCTTATTAAAATGGAGTGGGTATTAACAAAAATGACATCTTTTTCACATAAAAAAGTGTTATCTCACCACTCTATCAACACCACAACTAAAATTATGAATCCTTATAAAAACTATAGAATTTTTACTTACACTTAATACCTATCTCTAATCTATTATATTTATTTTGAAAAATATTATTGTATGCCCTTAATTTTTATGGGTTCCTTTAAAGAAACCTCACAGTGCTGAACTGAAGTAATACTTTTTTCTTAAATTATTTCACTTCTATATTATCTTTACAATTTTTGTTTCTCATCCCTAAACAGTAACATATGTATTGTTAAATTTCATAGTTTGTTTTTGTTATATGAATAACAATTTATAATCATTACCCACCCCTTTGGAATGATAGAAACATGTTACGTTTGTATGTGTGCACAACTGCCTCCACAAAGTCAGATGTTTCATTTTCCATAACTACCAATAATTGAGGGTTAAAAATGGAAAATTAATTATTAATTATGATATATATATATATATAATTTTTTTGTTTATATATATATATATATTAATTACTATTCTTTGATTCATTCAAACCATTTAAAATATAGTCATAATCCAAGCATACTTGTGGTCTGTTGCCACCCTAGAATAATGTGTTATGTTTTTTCATTACCTAATTTCATGGATGGATATTAGAATGGTTTTAATGGATATATAAAATATTAATTTCACTATCAACACATTATTAAGACAAATACATTAATCTATTAATTATATAAAAATAAACCATTGTTATACAATTAATTATATTTAAAAACCACACAATGTGGAGAATATTTTCATTCAAATTATGTAATATTTAAATTTACAATAAATTTTATTATAATTAAATAAAATTTATAAATATCACAGTAATAAAAAATTTTATATAATTAAAATTTTTATATAATGATATTTCAAATAAACATCTTCATAAAAATTCATAAAATCAGGTTATTCTCTCATTTTGGTCAGTTTAACTGAGCACCTCAAGGATAATATGAATATAAATAATGAATGACTATTAGAATAAAATAAAATTTATAGTATGATATAAATGTATAAGTAATGATATGATTTTGGTTCTTGTGATTTTATGTCAATATTATAGATATTTTTTAATATATCACCCTTTGATCATCAAGAATTTGTGAAACATGTTTTTTGTTGATTTAATCTTCAATGACAATGACTAAAACACTCATGAATGTAATTATAAATGTCATAAATTATTATAAATCATCTCAAATATTAATATTATGGAAATTATTAATATGGACTTCTTAATAATAATGGATATGGCCATTCTTTTATTAAACTAGTGCTTACATTGAAAATTATAATCATCCATTATATGGAAATAGATAAACAAAATATGTAGAGTTAATATAGGGGATGAATATATTTATCAATTATAAATGAATACTAATATGAGTAAGGTAATTAATGAATATATTTACATAGATTATTTTTTATATAGGTGGTTAAATTATGTTTGTGTATGACTGGATATGATATAACTATTTTCCTTCTCAAATTATAACCATTGAGTTATATTTTTTATTATAGACATATTTTCCATTATATGGTATTTATAATTCCAATATGATATTTTATATCATGATATTACTTTAATTTATTGTGTTTTAATATCAAAATAAATTAGAATTAGTCAATAGGATCTTATTAAATTATATCCAATTAATAAGATGGGTTTCATATATAAACCTTCATAGTTTGATTCTCATGGTATATTAAGAAATTATTTCCTTTATTGTGATAAATAAAATTTCATGGAATAATTTTTACCATATTAATCACAAATTTCATTTCCATTTATAAAAAAATATTTTTATCCCTTCCTCATATTCATTTGATTCATGATCTACTGAAACTGTTATAAAGCTATATTGTGTCCTTTGTGGAGAAAGCATTCTATGTTTTTTGTAATATAATAGTGTGTGTTGTTTTCTAGAAAATAGAACTCAATATATATACTAGTAATGAGATGATATTGTGGTATAAATGAAACTATGTGTAATTTATATCAAAATAGATGGTCATGCAATGACATAAATATCACACTAATGTAAAAAAGTTGACCAACAACTGTAATCTGGGATTGATAGTCCCATGGGATATGTTTTAGTATATTAACATGCATTAATTAAAAATTAGAGAAGGATTATTTCTTCTATTTACATGGTCTCCAAAAAATGAAAAATATTGATCCTAATTAATATCTTCTATGCATAAAAAAATATATTGGTCATTACCTCCTCATTATAATATAATGATAATGGTAATTCCAAGATACCTCATAACATCTATGTTGATAACACAATTTTCTCGAAGACATTCAAAAAATTCAATTGAATGAGGATGTATTTTTTTCATATATTTTATTATATGTATATCTGTGTCTTTATATATATATATATATTTATATTCTATATTAAATGGAATGAAATTTATTGATGTGTCATATGGTGAATTAATTGGACAAAATCATGTGATATTTGGGGTCCAGAAATATGTAGACCATCGATGCATCGATAAGTATCGAGAGAAAAAACAATTTGGTTGTGGTATATTCCCTCCCCATAAATGTAATGTGTATTAGTATATAGCCTTAACAACATACATGGGTGTTTGAAATCATGCATTACATCAGAATGGGATTAATGATTATTTGTATCCTTTTTTTAATTTATTATAACAGTTATATCCTGAAGATATTTTTTTATTATTATGGATTAATATTGTTTATTAATTACTTCCATATCAATTTTTACATGTTTATGTTATAATAGAATCTATATTAAGCTACATCCCACTGATAAACTAATCCCACACTTAATATTTTTCATTCTCTGAGAAACATAGTGGTGATATATTTTTAATTTTAAGGAATATCATGGAATGTATCATATTTTTTCCACAATGTTCCCATGTTATTTATTTCATATTAAAAATAATTATATGTATATATATTGTTTAATAGGAATAATATAATGTTGTATCCTATGAGGAATATTGTATGATAATGTAATATAACTACCATATCCAACATTCTAGAGTCTAGGTTCTTACAATGTATTATATGATTGTAAGTCACATAGGAGAATGGAAATACAACTAATGATATGTCAATAATGTTGGAGAAAGCATCTGGGTAATTTCCTTTGGGGTTAGGGATATTTTTTTAGTGTACTAAATGATTCAAAATAACTCAAAATAGTATAGGTAACTCAGAGTGGATAAAAAGTACTATTGGATAAGAATGATAAAAGTAGTATTGTATACATAATTCATTGATTAAAATTAGTGTTATTATGAAATTATGAAAATTAATTTCTTTATCCCAGAGATAATGATATGAATATTACCTATTAAGCCAGTAAACCTGGAGAACCACAGAGAGTTGTTTGTAAAACAACTATAGTGGTGGATCATGATAGTAAATTTTTTTAAGGTAAACTTATTCTCAATTAAAAATCTATAATTACCATAGTCCACATTAATTCATCTCAATCATTTATATAATATAATTTTTATATTACCGATGATAGGGAGAGGGATGAGTATGGGTTTGATGTAATGTAGCATTTATATTTTCTACTGTCTTTACTTTCACTTTTTTCTTAATAAATTTTCGGGATCAGGCTTTCTCCTGGTCCAGACCTTCCTGGTAATTTTTATATTATAAATGAATCTCTAAGTCAAGAATCTATTATTTTTCTTTCTATAAGAAAAACATTCCGCATAATGATCTTGTCTACGTTATATAATTATTCACTAATTGAAATTTTTGGGAGGTTACTTAAAATAGGTCATGTTATTCTTCCCATAGTTGAATATGACATAATATTTGTTTTTTATTGGCTATCCTGACAATGATAAAAAATAAACTATCCGAATATGAAGATATCATATCATAATCAGAGTCATCCTATTATAAAATATCCATGTGCGTTGAATTGTGATCTCTGCATAGAGAAAAATTATATAGTATGGTTCATGATACTTATCGATGAGTAAAATTTAGATCAATTCATCATGTTAGGGATCAAATTTGGTGACATACCTATAGTTTTTTAATATTCTATTGTATTTCTAGATAAATTTCATCATCTTCACCAAGAGAATGAATTTAAACATCAATACAACATATAATATGATACATAAAAATTATAATTAGAAAGTATATAATGGAAAGAAAATAATTTCCATAAATTAATGAATCAATAGAAAGAAAATCTAAAAAATATTCTACACTAGCTAGTTCCACATCATAGGTTTCACTAGTTATCTAATTCAAAAAAAATGATAGATCAGTAATCAATTTATTTTTTTATAGTTTTCTTAAAAAAATAATGACCAACAACCAGTATACCCTAATACATATCAATTATATCATTGATTAATAAATCCTAGATTAGTACTTCTAAAATATTGAAATTCTACCTTAATGACATTATATAGGGATTAAAACAAAGTACATTTTCCAGAAAACATTCTCTCTTACTTATGATGTATATGAGTTTATAATTATTCCATTCATACATACAAACAAATATTCTATATAAATGGAAAAAATAAATAGTGTAACATCTTTTATTTTTAGTTTATTATTTTTGGATATTATATATTTTCTTTTTTAGACCAGGTAATAGGTCAGTGTCAGATTCTGAGACCCAGTGTTCCCGGAATAAATGATTGAAATATATTAAATATATTTAATAGCACACACATGCAGTTTTCCTAAAAAATTAGTATAAAATATAAATGGATTCTCATAATAGAAATCCAAGGGAATTATTGAGTTTATAATACATGATTTAACCTAGGAATGGGTTAAACTAGTTCGGAGTGGGTCATTTGTTAAAAAGGTTTCACGGGTGCTGAAATGAATAAAATAATTTAAATAAATTCCTTTAATTATTTTCACCAATGTAGTGTTGGGTTGTCTTTAAATGAAATATTATGAGAAATTTCTTGGGTTTTTTACATAACCCATGAGCTATTGGAGTGTCGTTGGAGAAGGTTGATAGATTCGTCTCAGATGAACTGGGTAATGGAATGGCGATTTATAGACAACCGATTCGAAGGATCTATCCAAAGATCATGGTGTAGCCTCTTTCTTCATAAATGATCAGTCTTAATTGAGTATGGGTGGTTGTTTGATTTGTTTCTATTCCTTATACATGATTCCTATGATGAACTTGGATCAATCAACGAACATATTGATCTATGGATCATGTGTATTTGCTGGATGGGATATTTGTGGGTTGATTTTGGGAGAATTACTTTGAGTTGTTTAATTCTTCATTTTTACTTATGGAAATTATTTAATATCAACATGAAAATAAATTAAGAACCATTACTCTCATTTTTTTGTGCCTCTCTCCCACAATTCTTCGTTTCACAATTGGCATTATTTATTTTGATTAGGGTTTGATATATCCTAATCATTAGACTATTTTGTACCTGTTTCATAGGAAAATTATCTAATATCATAGATATTTGATGGGAAAGACACGACAATGGTGCAAATATTGTAAAGACCCGTAAAAATTCAAGGGAAATTTTTTCTTAATTTTCTTAAGAATTTTACAAGAGCGCGGTTTCAGATGGCACCTGATTCCGAGACCCGGAGTGCCCGGAATTAATTTCCGAAGTTTGGCTCAGGTACGTTCAGTGAAAAAACGAGCGGGAATTCCTAACTTTTGTTCCGGTGCTCGGAATTGAAATCCGAGGGCACCGATGAACTCGCAGCTCCGATATTCGCTTAAAGAGACCTTTTCGGGAATTGCGTTTGTTGCGGGTTGAAAGTTTATTTTAGGGGTTTTTAGTTTGAGTTAAATAAAATTTGTATAGAACAAATTTTATTATAACTTGTTAAAAACCTACCAAAGGGGGTTGGAAGTGGGACCCACACCCACTTAACCTCCCTTGGGAGGATTAAGTGTGGTGGGGCCCACACGAACCCCTAAACCTTTCAAATTCTCCCAACCCCCTTAACGCCTCATTTATTGACTTGAGTTACTTATTTAATTATGGGAGTTAATCCTTTTGAATTTCAAACTTTTGAAATTCTATTGTGTTATGTAATAATAAAATAAGTTGTTGTCTTATTTTATTTTGGGTTATTTGTTTGTCTTCTTGAGAGGTGGAGAGCGCTTCTTCTTCTTCAACTCTGACGAAGAACTCGAAGAACGTTCATCTTGACGAAGAACGCTCAAGCTCCGACGAAGAACGCCGCACCTCCATTCTTCGTTTACCGTGTCAACGAAGGGGACGCCACTTCTTCCTCGGACAACCTTCGTCGGCGTACAAGTTTCGCCAACGACGTGTCACTTCGAACGCATCCCTTCGTCATCAGATTTGACGAACGACTACCGCGACGCCCGACCTCCGCGACGTCGTCTTCCGCGGAACGTTCACAATCTTCGAACCTTATACCCGAGGTAGGGGTTGTTGATTTTCTTTTTGGTTTAACTATTTTATTCTTGATCGTGAATTTAGAAAGTCTAACGTGTGACTTTGAATTATTTAAAGTCGCGTTATTATTTTAACGTGAGGGGGCCGGACCGCACGAACACGGCCGAACCCCCTCCATCGTTCTTGTTTATTCTTGCGGGTGGAAGCAAGTGGCGTGGTGCCATCGCACCACGCGGATGATCGTGCAAATATTTTTACGCGGCGCCGTCGCGCCACGCCGAGGAAGAATCTTCAAGAACGCGACGCCGTCGCGCCGCGTTGAAAGGAATCAAGGCACGGGAAGGGGCGCGGTGCCGTCGCACCGCGCCGGACGACGAACACCGCGGCCGGTTCCGGGCCGCGGCGGGACGAGGAGACCGCGGCCGGTTCCGGGCCGCGGCGGAAGAGAAGACCGGCGGCCGGGCCGCCGGCGTCGGAAGCCGAAGGGGGGACCGGAATTTCCGGTCCCGTTGGAGAAAACCGGCCGGCCAGCTGGCCGGCCGGAAGGCATTAAACCGGGGGAATTAATCCCCCGGCCAGCATGTAAAACCCCCCTCTTTAAGAGGGGGGCGGTTCCATGAAAGGGGGGCAGCAGCCCCCAGGTTCTCTTTATTAAACCGGCCCCCACGTGGGGGCCGTTTGTTGCAAAGGCGCGGCACAAAGGCCGCGCCGCTTCAATCAGCGGGGGCTTAGCCCCCGCGTGCGGCCCCTCGCGGCGCCAGGCCGCTGCGCCGCCGCGCCGCCGCGTCGCCAGGCCGCCGCGCCGCCGCCGGCCGCCGCGCCGCCGTCGGCCACCGCCGCCGGCCACCGCGCCGCCCCAGGGGGGGTCAGGTCGGGTCGGCCCGGACCCGGACCCCCCCGTTTCGAACCAGAATCGGTTTTTGGGCCATATCTTGAGCCTCGGACCTCCGAATGATGAACCGTCTGCGGCAACACGATCCTTGGATCGAGACGGTCGTTTCGGTATATCGCACTCAAGGTTTTGGTTTACTTTGAGTTCGGCCGGGTTGGTTCGTTCACGAAACCAACCGGGCCTTCGGAGCGGAAACACTCATATCTTGAGCTACGAACGTCCGATTGACGCGCCGTCAGTCGCGTTGTGTTCCTCTTAGTGAGACGGATCTTTTGGCATACTCCGCCCGAGGTTTGGACGCAGGTGGAGTACGGTCGGGTTGGTTTAGCCTTAAAAACCAACCGGGCCCCGGAGACGAAAATGCCAATAACTCTCAGACCGGGCGTCCGATCGACGCGCCGTCTGTTGCGTTGAGTTCCTATTGACGATACGGAACTTTTGGATACATGAACTCTGGTCTTTGTGACAGTTGATGTATCAGCCTCTCGGCTCGTGGAGCGGACCCTCCGAACGAGCTTGCTGTGTGCGGGAACCCTAGTGCTGGCTGCGACTGCTACAACTGCTACTACTGCTACGACTGCTACTGTGACTGCGACGAAGACAGTACAGAGATCCTGTGTGGATTCGACGACGACAGTACAGAGATCCTGTGTGGATTCGACGACGACGACTACAGCACTCAGCGATCCTACATGGATCAGTGCTACAGGTCCTGTGTGGGCCCGATCCTGTGTGGGTCCGCGCTCAGCGGTTCTGTGTGAGCCAGCGCCTACAGGTCCTGTGTGGGCCCGATCCTGTGTGGGTCTTTGCGGGGGTTAGTTACCTATCGATCCTTCGTGGGTCCGACGACTTAGATGGATCAGTGATCATCTTTATCGTCCTTGAAGAAGTATACCTGTGTGAGCTGAATCCTGTTGCTTTCCTGTGTGGATTGTGTTGTGCAATCCTGTGTGGGTTATGTTTTGCTTTCCTATGTGGAATACGTATACTTTCCTGCATGGACTGAGTTGTACTTGGGCTCGGAGGTTGGAGCGTATTTGAATTGATGACATAGGTATATGTATGGGCATATACCTAAGCAGTGTCGGTTGTTACTTCGTGATTGTACTTTTCTTCGTGGTTTATCCTTTGTGGATTTGAGAGACCTTCAGGGGTCTCGGGGTCCCTACTGAGTAGCTTATACTCACCCCTGCACGGGCTTTGCCCGCACTACGTTGTGTTGGTTGCAGACGACGGACAACGTTGACCTTAGCTGAGGCTTGCACAGCGGGACGGTACCCGGAGGTGGACCACTGGGCGGGACGTGCTCGGAGCGGACGGCAGGACCCGTGGAGCAGAGGAGCTATCTGTACCCACCCTTCAGGTGGGATTTCCTGTGGACAGCTCGGAGTAGCGGCTTTTACTTTTCAGTTGCTGTTTTCCCTTTCGAGTTGTACTTTACTTTCAGTTTGGGTTTGTATACTGGCCCATTTACTTTTCCGAACTTTCTGTTGTACTCTGCTTTTGTTTAGTGTTTACTTTCCGCTTGTTTACTCTGTGGCGTGTGTTTACTTTTCAAAGGCAATGCCTTCCCTTTTTACTGGGATTTACGCCTTGGTGCTAGTCGCTAGCCCCTGGCCTATGGAAGGCGGGCTTGGGGTAGTCACGACACGGACCCCGAGGGCGGGTCGTGACAAATATGGAATTGAAAATGAATCAAATGACAGTCGAAATCAAATTTCTAATTCTTCAACATTATTTGAATCACAACGCAGAATAATTATTAGATCCATATTCCTAACATATTTGATTGTTGTAAATTTATTCTTGTTGATGGGAATGCTTGAAGAAGGAATATACATGATTTTTTCAGAATTCCATGGACTGATTAAAGGATAGAGTAGTGGAGGAGGCACACAGTGGAATGTTTTTCTTTACTAGAAAAATCATCCCTACACAGTGTGTATTGCGGCGTGCATGCCATGTGAAGAAACCTGGATGAAATGCTAGGGTTTTGTCAATAGTTAAGGGTCATATGACATGTGACCCCTATCACACAACATGTGATACCTTCTATGTGACTTAGCATATACTTTTGGGAGTAAAAGGAAATGAGAAAAGTGCATGGCTAGATGGAATGTTATGTACTTATACACATATAAGACTTGGTGTACACATCTCAGTATATGGACACGACATCGGTACACGAACACCAACAAGATAAATAGGAAAGAATCCATGTGTCTCTATATTTCATGTACTCCTTCTACATACCATTTATTTGAAGTCTACATGTTCTGTGAGTCTCATCCACATAACAAGTCACGGGGAGAGCCGGACATAGCATGTATCCCCTGGGAGACATTGTTCCCCCCCTCAAGATTTCTTGATGCTATTTGATTCCTTTTATTGGATTAGTATAGATTGAGAGAGATTCCTTTTTCACTTTTACCTCAAGGTATCCATGTAGAATTAAATTATTTTTAGGGGATTTTTGAAACCTATAGAGAATGATTCATAAATAGAGTTGTGGTGTCCCTCCCTGAGACTGGAGTGTGATCCTCTATCAAACTTTCTTCCCTAGGTGGGGTTTTTAGAATCGATGTGACTTCCATGATAAGGGAAATTATCCTCCATCTATTACGCCATATTGTTATGGTTTTTGGTATCATTGACATACTATCACCTACGTAGTGGTTTGATGTAGATCGGGTACATGGAGTCACCCAACTGTTCTAAGTATAACCCACTATCTATGTATCATGGTCTCCATAGACCAGTGAGCTTTAATGGGTAGGTTTTAATGTTTTATACTTCTCTGTTGAGTGTCTCCAATTATAAAATTTCTTGTGGACTAGGTTCACTTATAAATGGAATTGCATCGAGATGAATCTTGTGTCTGGTAGTTGATTTTGACAACCTAGTGGCATTGTGTCTTTCTTGGGTATATTGTTGTGTATCTATTATACATTGATTGTTATATATTTTATTGAGTTTACTATATGTGGTTCTTTGTGTTTAGTTATTTTTTTTGGTGTCCTACTGTGTATAATCATACTCACCTATGCATGGACTTTTCCCACACGTGTCATGTATTATGAAGACCATGACCATTTTTACGACATATTGCGAGGGTAGGGAGAGGGTGGAGCATAGCTAGATCTTTTCAGACAAAGGTGTTTTCTAGTATCTTGAATTTGACTTAGTTATCATCCATGGAGCAGGTTGGACTCTTTACATTTTTTGGTTGTGATTTTATTTGGCCCCTCTTTCCATTTTCAATAAATTATTTTCATACTCTGTTGTGGGAGCATAGATTTATGCATTCATTTTCAGTTGTTTTACCTTTCATAATTATGTGGGATAAGAGGTGTGTGCATGCATAAAAGGACTTTATGATAATTCCTCCCATTTGTGGGATATTCCTTATCGGTGCTGGTCTCCAGCCCCTAGCCTATAGGTAGTGAGCATGGGGTAGTCATGGGTATGACCTCGGAAGGTCGGGTAGTGACAGAGTGGTACCAGGGAAAGGTTCTACTATAGAACTAGAGTAAGTGGTATTGGTTTGGGGAAACATTTTTTAGTGATTTGAGTTTAGATTTCAGGCTAGGGACTCTAGTGATAGTGTGGTGGCTGATATATCCATACACCCTGACACCGATAACCTACATTTCGACTCAGTACATGTAAATATTGATTATAGGGAATATTTTTGGTACATTAATCAAATAGTAATGAATGTGATTTCTATTTCCTTCTTGAGTTAGCCCCCTAGATACACACTTTAAAAATGGTACATTTTTTAAAATTTCAGGATGCATCTATGAAGAAAACCGACCAGGATTCTACTTCATGATCAAGAGGATGGTCTGAATATTGATGAGTCATCAGTGTAGTGACTTGTATTAGAGATATAAACTTCAGGTGGTTTACTAGATATAACAGAACCCATTGATTAGTAGCTCGATCTATAAGTACCCATAGAGTAATCATGTCAGTTGAGTGTGTTGTATGAGTTTTTGAGGCACTGAACACTTAGGTTTTAGGGTGATCCAAACACCCATGTGGCTGAGGCCTAGATATATGTAGTCACTATCATTTTCCTCATTGTGAGGATGCATGCCGATCATATGGAAGTACATGTGGTGAGTCTTATTTCGAGATCTCAAGGAAAATGGTTGATACTGGTGACTCAGTCACATGACAAGAGAACTCTCTCCTAGTTAGATTTTGAGTGCCTCATATGGGAGGAGTTCTACCCATCCATGTTGTGATCAATACAAATATATGAGCCTTTTCATCTGCAATAGGGTTATATGACCATGGAAGATTACTCAAAAGGGTTCATGTATCTCTTTCATTAATCCTTCTAAATGGTGAAGTATGAGATATTCAGAGCTAAAACCTTTTATTAGGGCTTGTGCCAAGACATCAGGGTTTCATTTATATCCATTTTCATTCCCACCTATGCTAGGGTGCTTGAGCAAGCCTTGTTTATGGATATAAATCTAGAAGAGAAAGCAAAAGTAGTGGGAGATAGTAGTGGGGACATTGTGGCAGAGACCTCAGCAGTAGGCATCCAATAGAAGTCATAGGGATCCAACCCTATCTGATACTTATGGGGGAGATCTCATGACAGAGGGTCAGTAGTACATGGCTCTTTGGGTTTCTCTAATCAGTGTAGGGAAATTTAGTGTTCCTCCAACGATGGTTGGGGAAATATGGCTCGGGATTGTCTGACCCATCATATAGCTAATCATGAGAATGTCAAGGGACCTCCAAGGAATAAATATAGGCAGGACCAGGGTGTTCCATATGGAAGATGATGTGGAAGTTGGGTTAGCTGAGCAGTATGAGGTGGTCGAAGGTTTTAACCATTACAACAACCACCCCCAGGTGGTCCATGCTAGTCTCATGGTGCTAGTGGGAAGGGATGAGGCCAACTGTATGCTATAGAGGCATATGACTTTGATGAAATTCAGATTATATTATATATTATCTATCTATTTTCTACATTATCTACAATACTAATAGAAACAAGTTCTAGTTAGTCCTTCCATGCCACCTCTCTGGTTCGAGACATAGAGATTCCAATTAATTCATTGGGATGACCACTGTAGTTAAGGAGTCCGACATGTGGTGACTCAGTGATTGCACACTTATGTTGACAGTGTGACCTAATTCTTGGAGGTTGGTATTTTGTATATGATATCTTCATTGAATAATGAGGCCTTACAATGTAATCATACATATAGACTGGATATCAAAATTTCATTCCCAATTTGACTATTTTATGTGAAGGATGTGGTATGTCTTCTATTATAGAACAAGGCTATCCTTTTTGAGTGAAAATAAACTTTGGAGAAGTAATATAGGCTCAGAAATAGGATAGCTTAGTCGATTAATCATTTGTTGGATACCATGAATCTTGAATAAGTGGATTCTTTTGGGTATCAGTTTCATACATTGGTGGTGGAGTATGGGAACATCTTTCCTAAGGACATTCCAAGTTTACCTACCCACTGATAACTAGACTTCTGTATTAAATTTCATTTTTATATGGAACAAATATCTACACTTGTATGTTGTATGGCTCATAGAGAGCTTTTAGTGCTAAGGGTGCAGTTGGTGGGCTTGTAAGAGAATGGATTTTTCATACCTAGTGTTTCCCTATGTTCATCCTTAGTGTTGTTTTTCTAGAATGAAAATGAAAGCATGAGGTTATGTGTAGATTATTGTTGCTTCATCAACGTGACTATAAATAAAAATTATCCACTTCCAAGGATTGATAAACTCTTTTATTAGTTGAGAGGGGTAAGATGGTTCCCAAAGGATGATGTCAAGTTATGCTATCACCATATGGAAGTATGGTATAAAGATATACCAAAATGAAATTCATATGTTTATAAGGTTATTATGAGTACATGGTGATCCCTTTGGAAATGAATAATTCCACCTCATTTCTCATGGGACTCATGAACTGAATCATTCAGCTTTTCTTAGACCAGTTCATGGTAGTATTCATAGATGGAATCCTATTGTATACAATAGTTGTGGAAGAGCACACAAGACACTTGAGGATGTTCATTGACACACTCCAAGATCAATATCATTATTGGAAGCTCTCAAATTAATAGTTTTGGATTCAAGAGATCCAAAATTTTGGACACATCATCTCAGAGATTGGAGTTTCATTGGATCCAACAAAGGTATAGGTTGTGCCTACGTGGGAGACAACCAAGAGTGTTACAAAAGTAAAAAGATTCCTCGGGTTGGTTGGGTACTATTAGAGGATTTTATAAGTCTTCTCCAAAGTTGAAACACCCTTGAAATCATTTACATTGAAGGGGAGTCCTTTCGTGTGGATGCAAAAGTTCCAACAGTACTTTTAGTAGCTAAGGTAGAGGTTTATGAGTGCTACCATCATGAGATTTCCAAAGGAGGGTTTTGAGTACGTAGTGTTTTGTGATGCAACAGGGACCAAACATAGTTACGTTGTGATGTAGAGTTAGGAAGTAATTTCTTATGATTCATGTTAGTTGAGGCGACATGAGAATAACTACATGAACCATAATTTTTTGATAGTAGTGATATTATTTACACTAAATATGTGGTGAAACTTACTGATGGGAGAGTGGTTAATCGTTAACTCTATGCAGAAGTGTCTCCATTATATCTTCTCACAGAAGGATATTAACTTGCGATAGAGGTAATGGCTATAGTTCCTCCAAGATAATGGAATTGATATTTTTTATACTCCAGGGAATGGAAACTTGGTTGCAGATGATCTTAGTAGGATATATTGTTCTCAGTTGTTGGCTTATGATTCAGAGTAGTTAGAGTTATTAAAGTTTTCCTCCATGGACATGGATAATGATTCATATCTGTAGACAATGGTTTTTGGCCCATCTCTTTTTTAGCATGTCAGGGATACTCATAAAGGACATACCGACTATGAGACATTAAATACTCAAATATCCCACAAACATGCTCCTGATAGATATTCTAAAGGTAAGGATTAAGTAATCATTTTAATTTGATAAAGGATGTTACCTTTGATTTTGTGAGAGGAGGTGTTGTATGAGTTTTAAAAATCTCCATTGGTAGTACATTTGGGTGTGTAAAAGATGTACTAGGACCTTTGATGTTAGTTTTGGTGGCTAGGTATGTAAAAGGTAGGTGCATAGTTTATATCTTGAGGACATTCTTATCATCAAGTGATGGCTATGAATGAAGTTCCAGAAGTTTTAGATAAATCTCTTGAGTTTCCATAGTGAATGAAGGATTGTATATCCATTTAATTCATGATAGATTTTCCTTGAATGTCTAGGGGCCACGATTCCATCTATGTTATCACAGAAAAAATCACCAAGTCATGCCACTTCCATGATATTCAGGAGAAGTGTCCTGTAGAGAGATTGGGACACCTCTATGTGTAGGAAATAGTTCAAATCAATGGAGTTGTATCGACATTCATTTTAAACTGTGTTGTTCCCTTAACATCCCTTTTATGGAGAGGATTGTAGGAGGCATTTGGGACTCAGTTATGCTTGAAAATGACATTTCATCCCTAGACTAAAGGCCAGGTAGAGTGGAATATTTATGTTCTGGGGGATATGCTATGGGCGTTCATGATGGATTTGGGCCATTGTTTGAAGGATTACCATTCCTTGGTAGAGTTTTCATATAACAATATCTACTATTCTACCATTTGTATGACATTATTAAAGTCTTTGTACGGGTGACCCTGGAGGTCACCAATTTATTTGGATGATCCAGGTGAGTCTTCACTCAGGGGCCTAGAGTTATTGTGAGAAACTACAGATAAAGGGTAGATAATCCAAGAGAAGGTGAGGAATACACAGATACATAAAAATTATTATGAATACTGACAATGGAGACCTCTTATGTTTGAGGAAGAAGACCATTTGTTCTTGAGAGTCTCACCTCGATTTGGATGGAGGAGATTTGGCTGCAACGACATGTTATCTCATAGATTAATTAGTTCTTTAAAGAAACTTCACAAAGTTAGGGAGGCGGAATACCACTTAGCTCTACCACTATAGTTGGACTTGGTAGATGATGTATTCCATGTTTTATTGCTATGGATTTACTAGCGTGACCCATTTCATGTCATTTCCTAGGGCATCCTAGGTATCAAGGATGAAGCTACCTTGGAAGAGTATCTAGTGGAAATCGAGGATCAGTAGGATAGTCTCCTTCATGGGTGACTGATTCCCCTTTTTCAAGTCTGATGGAAACATGTGAATATTTAGGAGATAACCTGAGAGTAAGTGATGAATATAAAAGACTAGTGCCCTCATCTTTTTGAGTTCGATTTTCTTTTTCTAGTACAAAAATATATTAGTTAGGGAGAATGTAATGTCTATGATATTCCATGAATTAGTTTTTTGATTTTATATAGATTATTTTGGAGACCAGGTTCTGATTAGGAGTTCGATTTTGAGGCCTAGTGTTCCCGATATTTTTTATATATTAAATATTTTTAACTGCAGGAGCATGTAGTTTTCCTGAAAATTTTCCAAAAAAAACTAAATAGATGCTCATACTATAAATCTAAGAGATTCACTAACTTTTTAATAATGGAATTACCCAATGTGCGAGTTAAATTTGGTAGGCATGGGTCCTTTGTGAAAAAGTCATCATGGGTGTGGAATTGAAGAACATAATAAAAATAAACGATTTTAACTCTTTTTGACGATGCAATATTAGTGAGTCCTTAAATAGACTATTAGGCGGAATTTATAGGGTTATCCACAGAACCCTAGAACAATTTGAGATATGTTGGAGAATGTTTATAGAATCCTCTTAGATTAGTGACTGTATCATTGAATGATGATCAGCACACACCTGATTTAAAGGATCTTATTGATGATCATTATGCACCCTCATTCTTTATTACCAATGGAACTGAATTGAGGTAGGGTGGCTATTCAGTTTATTTTTATTACCTATTCTTGATTCCAATAATAAAAATAGATTAATTATCCACTGTATTTATCCAAGGATCATGAGAATTAGTGGGATGGGCTATTTTAGGGGTGTTTTTTTAGATAATTACATTAATTTGTTGAAATATTTATTGATTTTATTAGGGAAATTAATCAATAATGACACAAATATCTCTCAAGGTTCATTCATCTATTTTTTTCTTGTGCTTATCTCCCCCAGATATTCGTTTCACCAAGGGAATTCTTCATTTGTCCTAGGATTCAACACATCCTAATTATTCGATCATTGTGAACCCTTTTTATGGAATAATAATATGATATTGTACATCTGGAATCAGCACAAAATGAATGTGGTGTGTTGGGGGAATGGACAAAAAATTGAATGATAGTGGATACCTGATTTTTCTTTATTTGGCATTCATCGGTGCATAATGAAGAACGATAGTTAGATCCATTTTCAAAATAGATATAATGTTATAACATTGTTATTGTCAATAGACAGGTTCATATGAGGCATTGACTAGAGTTCTGGTAGGGCATGGCCAGATTGGCAGACGAATAAACGGAGGAGGCATGCAGAGGAAGGTTCAATGATTCTGAAAAAAATCTGCACTACACGAGATGTGTTATGGCTAACACATCATATGGGCCCCCTAGATGTGGTGCAAGGGTTTCATATAGAGTTAAGGATCAAATGGTATGTGACCCCTATCACACAGTGTTTAACCCCTTTCATTTGATATGGCATGTAATTCAACACATACATGGGAAAAAGTACAGAGATAGATGGTATTACAAGTACTTATACACATACATGGTTTGGCGTACATGGGATGGTATATAGAAAAACATCCTTACACAAACATGGCTAGATAGTATAGGATAAAATCCACGTCTACAATTTATGTAATCCTTCAACATACTGTGTGTTTGGTGACTTCAAGCCATGTGAGGATCTTCCACATGGGAAATTATGGAGATAACTGGGCATGTTGTGTACCCCCTTAGTCACCCTGTGTACGCCCTTTAAGTGTGCATGAGGCTATCCATATACTTATTTTGGACCAGTATAGGTTGGTCATGATTCTCTTGGTTCTTTTCCCTCATGGGTACAATGATGCATTATATCCATATCACAGGATTCTGATCCACTATAGAGGACAAGTCTCAGATAGGGTTGTGGTGTCCCTCCCTTAGACATGAGTGTGATCCTCTATTATCTTATGATCCCTAGTTGGGGTTTGTGGAATTACCATAACCTCCCTAATAATGGTGTTAATTCTATATATATCGGGACTTATTGGTAGGGTTAGTGGCATCATTTCCATATGATCCTCTACATAGAGGGTAGATCCAGATTGGGTTTGTGAAGTCCCCTAGCGGTTTTGTGTGTGACCCCCTATTTGTGAATCATTGTCCCCATAGACCAATGATCATTATTTGGTGGGTCCCCATTATATATACCTATTTGTGGAGTGTCTCCAATGATAGCATGGCTTGTGGAGAGGGTTATATCAGAATGAGTCTTGCTTCAAGCATAATCTGTTTCATGGTAGTTGGTTATGACTGCCTAGTGGCGTGGTGTCTTTCCTAAGCATATCTAGGTGTTTCTGTTAATCATTGAGTGTTATATGCTATATTTATTTAACTATAATTAGTGCATATTGATTAATTTTTTATGGTTTCCTACAGAGTATTGTTATAATCTCCCATGTATGGGATTTACCCCCATGTGACATGTTTTATACAGACCACGACACTTTTTGATAGTGTCTTGGGAGGATAGGGAGCGGGTGAAGGGTAGATGGAGCTTGTCAGACCGAGGTGTTTACTAAGAGCTTGAATTTGATTTAGTCCTCAACCTTGGACAATGTTATACTCTTTACAACTTTTGGTTGGGCTTGTATTTGGCCCCCTTTTCCATTTTCATAACTTTACTGTTGTACTGTATTATGGGATCATATTTATATGCATGAATTTTCAGTTTTTTTACATTTCAACATTATGTGGGACTGGATAATTATGCATGTGTATATGTACAATGGGTTAATGGATCTATTTTTGTGGGATATACCTACTCGGTGCTAGTTCCCAGCACCTAGACTATAGGAGGTGAGCTTGGGGTTGTAAAAGGTGGGACCTTGGAAGGTTAGGTCATGAAAAATAGAGTCCTTAAAGACTTGGTCATTACATGGATGTATTTATAGAATTTTTTCTTATATGTTAAAATAAAAATTATGATAATTATGAATAATTGTGTATTATGTCAATGACATTATGAAATGAAAAAAAATATTTTATGTCTATAATGTGTGATTTTTGGATGAAAATAATGTCCTTCATGACCTATATAATTATAAAAATTGGAACACATATCGATCTTTGAAATTTCAATGTTATAGAAAAATTGTCCAGATGATCTATAATGACCGATAACCATTTCATTCTTGTGTTATCATGATACTATAAATCAAATGAGATGAATTTATCACGTATATGAAATCATCTATAAAAGATTAAATGTAATGGAGTAAATTTCTTTTTCTTAAATGAATGTTTTGATGGTTTCATGGGGCATAAGAAAAGGCCAGTCAAAACACATTCACATAAATTACCATGTAGTAGAGACTAGATTGTTAGACATTTTAATTTCAAATTAATTCATTTGGGAAGCATTCATAATTATCATAAAAATTTGATTTCATAAGGAGTTAATCAAGAATTAAAGGAAAATATTAATTGATCAATGAATATGACCACTTCAAAAATTATAACATTTTGAACAAAAATAAGGATGCTGATGTAGTAGGAGTAAATGATCATGAAACTCTAACAATAATTATTATTGAAGGAGAAAAAACACATGAATTTATAAAAATGACATTTAGAACCATATGGTTGGTAGAAAAATCCAATCTCGTGAAAATCACTATTTAAACATCAATCGTCATGAAAAACAAAGAATCCTAAAATGATGACATAGAACTAATTTGAAAGGTATATAATATTCCAGAGATCAATTTTGATAAAGGTTGTTTCATATGTTTTCCCACCAAATTTTTATTATAATAAAAAATCATTAGAGTTAAATTTTAGATGATTCATATAGTTCAATTTTTATATTCATCTTTGAATATTGATGATTTATATAGATCAAATACAAAATTTATTAGAGGAATAATTTTTATGATTATTACATTAAATTTATCTTGATTATTGTTATTCTGAAAAGTTAATTCGAAAAAAATTATAAGGGTATGTTAAAAAATTACTGATACCTATATGAAAATGGGAAAACATCCACGTGGATTGTTTTTGTAGGACTCCCCATGAGTTTTGAATTCCATAATGTCATTTGGGTTATTATAAATCTCCTTAAAAAGATTATGAATTTTAATTCTATAACTCAAGACATCCCTTTTGACTAACATACTCAGATATACATAATGTAAGTGTTGAGGATACTAGAGTACCACTCTTTATTTTATCTAGTAATGATATGATGTTTTCCTCATGTATCGTGAGATGTATTCATAAATCAATGGCGATATAGATGATATTCAACAAATTTTTCCTCTTAAAAATAAATGGTCACTTTGAAAACACCATTTAAAATCTCAAGGATACGCTAATGTATAGTTTATTATATTTCCATGGATTATTGGATAAAAATCAAACATAATTAATGTTATTATATGATAATATTTTCCATTCAAGTATTCAGACGGAACCATTTGAGGATCTATATTAGAGGATATGCATGGATGAGAATATGTATGTAAGAGGAAAATAAAATGACCAGACCTTGTCCTTGAGATAACGAAGAATGTTTAAACTATTTTACAAATATAAAAGCAATAAAAAATTCATATGATGTTTTATGAAGAGAATTTATGATGAATACTTATGTTTAATGCTGGAAATAATGTGTTTCTCAATGTTTATCAATGGAAATGAGTTTTTTTATTTGGGAAGAAAGGGATGATAATATCAAGGAATATCGATCTATTTTAGATTTTTGATCATTTCAAGGTTATATATTATCTCATTACACTCCCCTATAAACTCTCCTAGATATATTATATGTTAAATGTATCAGTTATTTCAAAGTAAAAATGATAAACATCACATGTATTTAACTCATAAGTCAAGGTTTTTGAATAAGATAAGTCACATTTAGAATAACTAATTGATATCCACAATCAAATAGATAAATGTTTTCGAAAACATACCACCCATCTGGTCATTGTTATGGTGAAATTAGATGTTTTTAAGATACTTTATGTGAATTTGAGGATTTAATTAGTCAAAAGTTCCATCAATTTTTTTTCATCCTAGAAATAGAATATTGACGATGTGAATCTTTTTGATGGATTATAACCATGATATTCTTTAATATATCCCCTAAAATAAACATTTTACTATATATCTTATTTCACATGCAACACTAAAACTAAGAGAACAATGCCACCTTTTATTAAGTAAAATATAAATGTTATAATATATCCATTGAATTTGTGGGTATAAGTAGAAGTAACCATATTATAAAAAATATATACATATAAAATTAATGTTAACATTCAATACAAATGTATTAATAAAATTTTATTACCCTTGTTAGAAAATTAATTAGACCAAATAGTGCATTAAAATGTATTTCTTCTAAATTTGTGTAATATTTTTCATTGTTATATAAAACTAAAAAAATATAGACAAATAAGGTTATAATATATTTTTAATATGAATAGTATTTTAATACAAATTTAAAATGTAATTAATAGAAAATAATTGTAAAATAATTTTATATTAAATTACATTTCATATATAAACATATGTTTATTAAATTTTATAAATTTATTAAAATGATAAATTCTATAATTTTAAAAATTGAATTTCAAAAAATTAATTTTTTTTGATTAAGTATAGAAATATTATCTTATGATGAATTTTTTAAATTTATTATTAATATTGATTTTATGTAAATAGTTTAAAACATCTTTTTTTGATATATGTAACTATTTATGAAATTATCATAATATAAACGCGTCTTAAAAAATTATAAATCCTTTTTTTATTTTTTTTATTTTTAATATAATTCCTTTTACATATTATGTTAAATTTTAAAACTTATATTTGTCATTTTTGAACTAATGTTTTTTTCTCTATTTTTTTTCCTATTACATCTTATCATTGTTATTTTAAATTAACATTTATCACTACTATTAATTTAATAATTTAAAATTTGTTTAATATTTTGAATTATAAGTTATATATTATTTAACCAGTCTAATATTTTCATAAAAATAAATTACAATGTTAAAAATAGTGTAAATATAATAAAGGTAAATAAATGAAAAAACTCGTTTAAAAGGGATTAAAAGATCTATAACATATTAATAACAAGTATTAAAATGAAAATGTTATCTTTGGATAGAACAAAACATATATCCCTTCCATTATTTTACACATTAGAGTCCTTAGGCCATGCAAACATTGTGCACACTTTATATTAAGAAGTTATATTAACAAGAAAATCCAATTACCTCTAATTATGACAGGTGACTTCCACCATATCAACAAGGCCACACAGAAATGTGAATTACTCCTGATACAATTTAGTTAACATGGATTCGTACCACACCTAGAGTGATACCAGGATCTTGAGTGGATCACAGGGATGGGCTTGTGGGGTGTTGGTAGATTTGAATCTAGAGTTATACTTGAATTATATTTTAGGAATGTCAATGATGGGCTCAGGTTATGAATTGAAATGGAATGACTTATGATGTGTCTGCCAAGACAAAGAACTATTATTGACTTGGTATTCACTAATATTTCATTAGATGGCCTTCTGAGGCATCTGTTGTGCTACCAGTTACATGAGGTATGCAAGGATCATGTTGGATCTCAAAACATATATGTTCAATGTAATTTAACTTTTAAATGGATAATGAAATTAAATTTAATTGGGAACCAGTGCATTTAGGATTGATTAATTTTGAGTACATCCTAGCTTACTGCTTTCACTTCATTATATTGCATGTTGTATATATTCATTGATAGATTGGCATAAAACTCGGGTAGTTTCCTACTGAGATTTAGTCTCACACCCAGTTTGGTTCATTTTTTGGACCCAAATAGATTACATGATTGCTGGTGTTGATAAGGGAAAGTTCCCTCCAACAGGTTCATGATATGCTGTTTAAGAGCCGAAGATCATGGGACCACAACGAGGGTTGTAATGCTTTTGAGATTCTTTTTTTATTTTTGTTCTACTAGGACTTGTATTGTATGTGACTATAGTGTAACATGTTTTCACTATTTTTTAGAACATGTAATAGGTGTTATCATATTTTGTATGATATGACTTATGGTTATTTAAATTATCAGTATTATGCTATTTATATATATTGTATGGTATTACTAATTTTTCTATTGAATTTTTATTGTATTACATTGTGTTATACTTGTCTAATGAGGCCATAGTATTAACACTATCACACTTAGTCCCTAACTACTAGTCGGTAGTCTATTTCATTTGGGGATATGTGCTTAAGGCCATGTGACCAACTGAGCTTGGGGCACTATTATGTGGCATCCATGTTCAGGATGTTACAATTATACCCAATCAAGAAATGAGACACACCGATGATAACAGTCAACCTCATCTCGATGAGATAAAAACCAATCCATACCAAAGATGACATCAAATAGATCCAGATCAATAAAGAGAAAACCCTAGACCAACACTATATTGGCTATCGTTAAAGAAAAAGAAGGATACTGAAACCCCTACTCTTCCCTATTAACAAGAGGTGTCACTAAGTACATTATAAAGGACATAAGTTCCATTATAATTTTAAACATCTCAACAAAATGTTTAGATATAAAGGAGTGGGTGGTAAAAATATCAAACAAAGTAATTGCAATTGAAGATGAAATAAGGATATTACCTCATTGAATCACCAGACCTGCATCGACTTCCATTGGACACTCATCTACTGCATGTAAGTGCTTCACTCCTGAGGCCTATGGCTATAGACCTATAGTATTTGAAGCTTATAACTGCACCGAAGTAGCTATAAGAGACGACAAACCATGACCATAATGAGGCATAGACACTTCCTGATAGAATCCTTGTAAGTTACCGACACGTCAAAAGTTGTTGCATGTCATCATGGGCATAAGAATTAACTTATGTTGTTCCCTCCATTGTTGTACTAATAGAAAGTTAGAGGCACACTGTCAGTTGATTCAAATGGTGTAGAGGAGGCTCACTCTTGAGACCCACCCCCACCAATTCTGTGATAGTCCTTCCATTTCCTCTTCTTTCCATGTTTTCCACTAAAGTCGTCACCAGATGGATGAGAAGAGGTCATAATGTCGTCCTTGACTACCATATTCATCTCTTACATCTTGCTATGTCCATTTCCTTTACCTAGGTGGAATGTTTCAGCATAAAAACTTATGATCTGGTATCTGTTCATAGACCCTATAGGTACTTCTGAGGCTTCAGCTGGTCATTTTTCAACACATCCATTGAAAAAAAGACAAGCTCAACAAATCGGTTGGTATAAGACAAAATAGAACACTATCTCTATTTTAATGATAATAACTCTATATAATTTTACAATATTATAGATTCTGGAAAAAAACTACTAAAAGAACTAGATTTTGAAACACTTCTAATCCAATCCCACATGTCGGTATTCCTAGATAATAGAATCCCATTATATTTTTTTGGATCCATTGAGCCTGAACACTACACAATTAACCCTGATGTTCTCAGGTGTCTCAAGGAAGTTGATAATTTAATCGACCTTATCAGAACTATCCTCCACCTCATGAGGATTAGTTATTCCATTAAATGATGGTGGCATCTCTCACAAGAATTACCGCGATCTCTCTCTCTCTATCCCCCTGCTCCTAGATGTACTTCAGTAACCACATTCTAAACATGTGGCATATCATTATTGATAACACTGACTAAATATATGATAGTATCTATTTGATTCTGATCTATATATGGTTTCCTGTGAGGATCATCAGCTGCACCATCCTAAGGAACTCATGGAAGGCATCTTGGAGGCATTCTACAGCGTACTGAAACATAAGAGCGATAAGATAACAGAGAAAAAAAAAGTTCTAACTAGAAAACCCATAAGTAGAAACTGATTTCATTAAAAGAAAAAAACAACACAAGAGGAAAATATCTCAAAATTCCATGGTAACTAGAGTCTCGTTACGACAAGAGTGGGACATGCACTCATCACAACATACCTCTCAAATCACGACAATCCCATATCCAGTTTAACAGACATCATAAGACAAGGATTCTTGAGAACAATACCTGGCTCTGATACCAAATTATAATGAACCAACCCAGGATACCCTCAAACCCAACACCCAAACCAATCATTCACATACCTGAAGGGCATTCCTGATCCCCATGGGATGGTGACAAGCACCCAGGCATCGAATGAAGAAATAGAGGGATCAATTTCACCCAACCTGAACAACCGCATGAAATACATATATATTGAAGGAAATAAATAGAAGAAGACTAGGGAATATATATGAAACTATAGTAATAAAAAAATAGAATCTAACAATATAAAAAGTGGATAAAAACTCCAAATGATAAGTCCAACTGCAAAGGAACCAATCCAAACTACTACTTCAAATGATGGCATGAATGAACTCCCACCAACGCACCACAACCTACCCAACCATCTAACATGAACCTCGCCACCACACTATGGAGCCTTTCCTCTCCCTACATTGGAAGATAAAAAAAGTCTACACAACACTGAATTGGTTCACAGGGTGTAAGCAAACATGCTCAGTAGGATCCCACCAAGGTGTTCCATACAAATCCTCTATATAATAAATCTTGTATTCTTATTTTAAGTAATAACAAGGAATGATAAGCTTTATTTAGTTTTATAGAAAACATGGTAAACATTACCCTTCTTCACATTTCTAAACTACTAGTACCACAATAATAAAGTGAAAAAAATCTGATCATAGAACATAGGCCTATGAAAAAGAGGAATACCCCATAAGTAAACCCCCCAAAATGTCAATATTAGTACCCTAGAAGAACATCCCTAGGAAACAGAGGAATTCCCCATGAGAAAAACACTTTGATAATTAAAAAATAGATGATGTACTTAAGAAAAACCTTCCACTTAAGTACTCAAGGTAACCCATGTGATTATTTTTTCAATACAATTTCAATAATTAAAAAATACCCACTTCCGTTTCATTTATCATAAGCCACATAAGACCCATTTCTGTTGTAAAACCCCTTTTCAACACACAACCATGCCAATTCGATAATCAATTTATAATTTAAGAGCAACCAGACTTATTATATTATGATTGATATCGAACCACCCACCTTTAAACATGGTTCTCACATGCCCACAATAGAATACACCATCAATGAAAACCTGACGAAGATGAAAATGTCCCACAAGAACGAATGTCTTCCGCACCATGACTGACAAAGGAAAGGGATTCTAGTGTGATATCACACAATGTATTTGGACAGAAGCTACATGACCACAATAGGGATAGACATTGAATTGATAAATCTGAAAGGAATGGTGTCTTCGAAAATGCCCAGGAGAGACCCTGGGTCGAGGGTGAGGGAGTTTGGAAAGAATGGACTACGAAAAAATGAAAAGAAAATGTTTTAAAATAGGGAACAGACCGATTCATGGTGTGTAACTCCCATTCATTCCATTAAACACAAGCATTCAAAGTACACCAAAAAACCCATTGCCTCGGATATAAAATCCATTACTTAACACATTCATGATGTGTAACCACCATTCACGATGCGTATCATTTCACAGTGTGATCTCCCCTTTCTCAACATGTACACAAAAACTATTACACATTGTCTAATCTAGTTTTACGACATGTAATATGACTTTAGCCTTCACAAAAAGTTGGATAAAGTAAAAAATCCAACAAAATCTCTAACTTCACCATTATAGGTGTCCTCGCAATTCCTTCTCGGCCCTAATTAGACACAAAGAAAAGGAAAAATACAATGAGGTTGAAGGTAGTACTGATTGATCAATAACATGATGTTAAAATAAATATTTTCTATAGAAGTTCTAAATGTATCAACAACTAGATTTAAAAATTTTCACCATTAAAACGTGATAAAATTACCCTTTTTAAAAATATATTTTCTTATGAGAAAATTTAGATTTTTTGTGATATAATTTTCTATAAAACACATGGGATGAATGATAGAATTATATGGAATATACATAAATTTCATAATGTGATTAATAATATTCATAAATTATATTTAAATGAATAGTTAAATAGATCATGGTGCACTCAAACTCAGTGTTTTTTATAAATAAATATATTTAATTTATTTAAAAGAAAACATATAATGAAATCATGGGGTTTTACATTCACCCACCCTTCAAACATTTCAACCTCGAAATTTATAAAATATCCTATCATAAAATGATTCATGTAGTTCATCATAATAATTTCACTAGGTTCTCACATTTCTTGTTCTATTTTAAGGTTTCTCTTAAGAACCATTAGCAGTCGAGTCATTCGATTCCTCAACACTTGTTCTATAGTTTCAAGATTCTCATCAAGATCTTCACAATAATACATTTCAAGTTCTAGTTCTATTTATTCATACGTGAGTACATGTGTTGGTTCTAGCATATATTTATTTAATAGTGATATGTAAAACACATAATGAAACATTTAGAGACATGAAGGAATTTCTAAATGGTAAGCTACAACTCAAATTCATTAATTTTTTTTAAAAATTATTATTTACATAGGACTTAATTTTCCTTTCTTACAAAATCATATAACAACCATCTACGAAGATAACATCAAGAAGACATAATATCCATATTTAAATCCCGTGTACTTATTTAGGTTATTCATATAGATATTTTTCTTACTTTTATCTTATTTGATATGGGTTTTATTACTCTTCGCATTTTCCATTGTTTCCACAATTCATTCTGGGCCTACAGGTTTCCATTCACCAACATCATACCAACATGTTTTTGTAAGACATATCTTTCCATATGTTGCTTCATACGAAGACATATGAATACTTGAATGGATTTTATTTTAACAGAAAATTATAACAAAGGTAAATAATGATCCCACATAACTTGAATGTCAAGTGAGAAATGACTCATCATATCTTCTAATGATCAAATTGTCCATTCTGATTTTGTTTCAATTTGAGGGTGGAAGGTTGTGCTCAACTAGAGATTACTATATAGGTCCTTCTGAATACTTATGAATTTTGATATAAAATGGGGATATATATTATAAACAATCGATAGAGGCACACAATGATGTTTTACAACATCATTAATATAGATTCTGGCTAAGAGTTCAATAGGGAAATCATCTCATAAAGCATTAAAATTTGGTGATTTGGTAAGGTGATCAACAATAACCAATATCACATTATTTCTTTTGGAATTCATTCATATCCCTATGACAATTTCCATTTTAAAATCATTCAATATCTACCTTGGTATTGAAAGAGGTTTCATGAGTTCACTAGAATGTTGTCTCTGAGCCTTCACTTGTTTTCAAACCAAACATCCATACACATAATTAACAATTTCCCACTTCACATTATCCCACTTATAATTTTACTTCAAATCTATATATATCATAGTGCTACGTGGGTGTATAGAAATATTTTATCTATTATAATCATCCAATAATTCCCTTTTTAGATCTAGTTTAGAGGTAACATAAAGACTCTTCCCAAATATCAAAATTCCACCTTCATATAAAATGTATACCTCTTTCACATCATTCACTACTTTAATTTTATTTTGAAAATCCCCATAATCATATTTAGAACATTTTATTCTTTCCAATAATGATACATTGGCAACCATTTTAAAAATTATTGATGTTTCACCTTCCTTGATAATTCTCATATCCATCTTTACTAGATCAATGAACATAGGATCTATTTCCAATTTCAATTTCTTAAGAACTCCACAAACCATCCTACTCAAAGTATCTTTCACCTTATTTTCATTCCCTGGGTGGTAGTGAATTATGGAATCATAATCCTTGGGTAGCTCGAGCCATCTTCTTTGCCTCATATTGAGTACTTTATGTGAAAAAATATATTTCAAACTATTGTGATCTGTATATATCTCACATCTTTCTATAGAGAGATAGTGTCTCCATATCTACAGAGAAAATATTACAATTGCTAAGTAAAGATCTTGAGTTGGATAGTTCTTTTCATGAGTTTTTAACTACCTGGATGCATATGAAAAACATTGTCATTATGTATAATGAAACAACTAAGTCCTTTCTTGGATGTATAACTATAAATCACATATCCATCATTCCTAGATGATAATGTCAAGATATGGGCATTGAATATTCTTCTCTTTAATTCTTCAAAAAACTCTTCACAATATTTTTACCATACGAAGATAGCTCATTAACATATTGTTGGGCGGAGAAGTGATGGCAAGAGGGGGGTGAATTGCCTTTTAAAAAATAATTAATAATTTAAAACAAATATCAAAGGTGCAGCGGAAATAAAAGTAGGCAAGACACAAAATTGATAACGGAGTTCGGCTTAAATCAAAGCCTACGTCTCCGCTCCCAACTCAACCGTTGAGAGATTTACTACCGCTTGCTTTTCAATGGTTTTAGCAAGAAACCCACTAGACTTTAAGGTTAGTCTAGAAACTATTACAGCTTGCTTTTAATGGTTATGCAAGAACCCACTTGCTTTCAATGGTTGAGCAAGAACCCACTAGCCTTCTTACAGGTGAAGGCTAGCTCACCTATGACTCAAGCCTTTTAAAAGGGAAGGCTTGACTAACCTCTTCACACCTTGAAGGTGGTGTGAAAACCCAAAGAAGAGAGGATGAGAGAAATGAGGGGTTTGTAGGCACAAACCCAATTTGATGCTCAAAATAAATAAAACAATAAAAACCCTAATGGGGAGAAGCCTTGGGCGCCAAAGGATTGATGGAGTTGATGAAGGGCACTCCCAAGCTTCTTTGATGGTGCTCCTTGATTGTGGAAGTGAGTTGGAGCAAGTGGGGTTCCTTGAAGGAATTCACCAGAGGTTCGCCAAATGATGTAAAATGTGTCCTGTGGGCTTCCGTTGGCTTGGTTAGTGTTCCGGGGGTTCCTAGTCCTTTATTTATAGAGGGGGAACCCTCAAATGTCCTTTGAGAGGCTTCAGAGACGTTGGAGAGGCCTTCGGAGCCGTTGGGAGTCAAGTGGACAAGCCTGGTCAAAGCCCAACGACTAGTTTGACTGGCTCCACCGGCTGACCGGTTCTTGGCCACCGGTTGGCCGGTGCTTTGAAAAATGAAGAGGGCTCGGGCTCAGGCACCACCGGCTGGACGGTGAGGAGGCCACCGGTTGGCCGGTGCTGAGGCAGTAGCAAACACTATTTGTCTGGGTGCCACCGGCTGGCCGCTGGTGGGGCACCGGTTGGCCGGTGGTCTAGACAGAGGGATGCCTTCTGTCCAGGCCTCCATCGGCTGGCCGGTGGTCTTCCACCGGTTGGCCGGTGTACTGAAAATCAGTCCACTTTGGCTTCTTGCTTTATTGGCCCAATTCCTTGGCCACCTTAAATCATTCCTATCATCCAAAAACACTTAAAACAAGATTAGATAAATAAGAGGGTGATTGTGATCATGAAAATTAAACCACGAGGGGTACGAGAGGTACAAAAATCTCCCCCTATTTTGATGATCACAATCACCAAAACAAACAATGTAAAAATGAAATGAAAGGCATGATTTAAAGGATAAATGGGAAAGTAAAGCAAAGCATGAGAGAAAGATTTCTCCCCCAATCAACCAAGAATTTCTCCCCCTTTGTGATTATCAAAATAGCACGGGGCATAAAACTTGATTGAGGGATACGTTGAAAAACAAGATAGAGATTTTAAACCAATTGAAATTTTTGAAATGAAATTTGAATTGAAAGTTTTGAAATTAAAATTTTGAATTGAGAATTTTGAATTGAAAGTTTTGAATGAAAATTTTGAAAGTTTTGAATTGAAATTTTGAAATGAAATTTTGAATTTGAAAGTTTTGAATCGAAAATTTTGAAATGAAATTTTTGAAATTGAAATCAAAAACTCTTAAACGATCCTTACTCCCTCTAAATAAAAACAACAAATCACCGGGGAGAGGTTTTTGAAACCGAGACAAATTTTGGCCCGAAGAGACTCGCTAAAAGGGATTTTTCAATCCATACTTGTCTAGTTGCGGGTCTTCTCCTATAAAATTCATCATTAAAGAAAATAGTTTTGGGCCTTCCATACCGGGCATTTTTGCAATTGCACTCATAAATTAAGTGCCCGTGTTTTTTACAATAATTTCAAAATTTATATTGGGAGCTCCCCCTTACAAAAATAGTTGGATCATGGGAAGAGGAAGATTGCTTGGAATAGCCAAGCCCTTCGGTGGTTCTAGATATGCGTTGGGAACCAAGAAATTTGGTCAAATTTTGTTCCCCTTGGGTGAACTTGGCAAGAGATTCCCTTAGATCTTTGATTGTTGATTCCATAGAATCAACATCGGGAAGGTTTTGGATTTTGAGGGACAACTCCTCCTTTTTTTGAGAAGTTGTTCCTTTTCGGAAGAGAGTTTTTTGAAATTCTTTTTTAAAGCAACAAATTTGGAAGAAAGTTCGTGAAAACCTTCCTCCAATTGATCTCTAGCATGTTGGAGATCCTCGTAAGACATGTGATTGAAAGAATTTGAAGAACTAGAGGATGAGGAGTCGGAAGAGGTTACCTCATGAAATGCCATTAGGCATTTTTTACCGTTGTCACTTGAGGAGGAGGAGGAGGAGGATGTGGAGATATCACTCCATGTGGCCTTGAAAGCCTTTTTCTTTTCCTTTTGCTTGGCCTTTTTCTTGTTGAGTGGGCAATCGGGCTTGTAATGGCCTTTCTTGCCACACCCATAGCATGTTACCTCGGGCTCGGATTTTTCGTCATGTTTTTCCTTTCGAGCCTTGCGGGATTTCTTCTTCTTGTGCTTCTTCATGAAGTTGTGCATTTTGCGGGCAAGATTCTCCATTTCGGAATCGCCGCTTGAAGAGGAAGATGATGAGGAGGAGGAGCTTTCTTCTTGTTGAACTTTGAAGGCTATGTTTTTTGGAACTTTGATTGGTTTGCCTTCCTTTTCAGCTTGCCTCCTCATGGTGATTTCGTAGGTCATGAGGGATCCGATGAGCTCTTCGACCGGCATGTTCTTGATGTCTTTTGCTTCTTGAATTGCCGTGACTTTTGGTTCCCATGTGCTTGGTAAGATCCAAAGGATCTTCTTGACCATCGTTTCTGTAGACACATCATCACCAAGGGACTTTCTCCCATTGCAAACATCAGTAAAACGTGTAAACATTTCAGAAATAGATTCGGATGGATGCATGGTAAAACTTTCAAAATCTTGGCGATACATATCCAATCGAGTGTCCTTAACTTTGTTGGTCCCCTCATGGGTAACCTCCAATAGTTTCCATATTTCATGTGATGAGGTGCATGTGGAAACTCGATTGAATTCATTACGATCAAGGCCGCAATGTAGAGCGTTCATGGCTTTGCCATCAAGCTCGAAATTTTTAATATCGGCTTGGGTCCATTTGGATTCATCGGGAGAGGAGAGAGAATAACCATGCATGACAATTTTATAAATAGGATAACCTATACTTCTAAGAAAAGTGGTCATGCGGGGTTTCCAATAAGTATAGTCGGTTCCATCAAAGAATGGAGCCCGACCCAAAGAATATCCTTCGGGGGCGAAAGAGGTTGAAGCCATCACAATGGATCTTAAATTTGAAACCAGTGAAGGTATTACTCAAATTTTGGCTCTGATACCAATTGTTGGGCGGAGAAGTGATGGCAAGAGGGGGGGTGAATTGCCTTTTAAAAAATAATTAATAATTTAAAACAAATATCAAAGGTGCAGCGGAAATAAAAGTAGGCAAGACACAAAATTGATAACAGAGTTTGGCTTAAATCAAAGACTACGTCTCCGCTCCCAACTCAACCGTTGAGAGATTTACTACCGCTTGCTTTTCAATGGTTTTAGCAAGAAACCCACTAGACTTTAAGGTTAGTCTAGAACCTATTACACCTTGCTTTTAATGGTTATGCAAGAACCCACTTGCTTTCAATGGTTGAGCAAGAACCCACTAGCCTTCTTACAGGTGAAGGCTAGCTCACCTATGACTCAAGCCTTTTAAAAGGGAAGTCTTGACTAACCTCTTCACACCTTTAAGGTGGTGTGAAAATCCAAAGAAGAGAGGATGAGAGAAATGAGGGGTTTGTAGGCACAAACCCAATTTGATGCTCAAAATAAATAAAACAAGAAAAACCGTAATGGGGAGAAGCCTTGGGCGCAAAAGGATTGATGGAGTTGATGAAGGGAACTCCCAAGCTTCTTTGATGGTGCTCCTTGATTGTGGAAGTGAGTTGGAGCAAGTGGGGTTCCTTGAAGGAATTCGCCAGAGGTTCTCCAAATGATGTAAAATGTGTCTCGTGGGCTTCCGTTGGCTTGGTTAGTGTTCCGGGGGTTCCTAGGCCTTTATTTATAGAGGGGGAACCCTCAAATGGCCTTTGGGAGGCTTCAGAGCCATTGGAGAGGCCTTCAGAGCCGTTGGGAGTCAAATGGACAAGCCTGGTCAAAGCCCAACGGCTAGTTTGACTGGCTCCACCGGCTGACCGGTGTTTGGCCACCGGTTGGCCGGTGCTTTGAAAAATGAAGAGGGCTCGGGCTCAGGAACCACCGGCTGGCCGGTGAGGAGGCCACTGGTTGGCCGGTGCTGAGGCAGTAGCAAACACTATTTGTCTGGGTGCCACCGGCTGGCCGCTGGTGGGGCACCGGTTGGCCGGTGGTCTGGACAGAGGGATGCCTTCTGTCCAGGCCTCCATCGGCTGGCCGGTGGTCTTCCACCGGTTGGCCGGTGGACTGAAAATCAGTCCACTTTGGCTTCTTGCTTTCTTGGCCCAATTCCTTGGCCACCTTAAATCATGCCTATCATCCAAAAACACTTAAAACAAGATTAGATAAATAAGAGGGTGATTGTGATCATGAAAATTAAACCACGAGGGGTACGAGAGGTACAACACATATGATCTTGACTAAAGGGTTATCAAATCATGAAAAATTATGAATGATACATCGATAGTAAACTTCCAAACCAAAGAAAAAACACACCTCAGTTATGAACATTGGTGCAAGACATTCATGGATTGATATTGTCTTTATAGGATCTATAAAGATTCTATCCATTGAGACAATATGGATAAGAAAAGATATTTCCAAAAGTTGGAATTCACACTTTCTAAATTTACCATATTACTCTTCCATTATGAAATTCTCAAGAACTATCCTCCTATTATGATCATGGTCTTCAAATATTGTAGAATACATAGGAATATCATCAATGAATAAAATAAAAAATCAGAAAAATAGTCCATGAATACTTTCTTCATTATATACATAAATACAAGGGGTGTATTAGTTAATCTAAATAGAATTTCTATAAAATCATAATGTTCATACCTATTCCCAAAAGATGTCTTCATAATGACTTCCTTCTTTACTCTCAATTGATGATTTATAGAATGATGGTATATCTTAAAAAATAATTGATATCCATAAAGTTGATCAAATAAATCATCAATTTGAGGTAGATGATACTTTTTATTTTTGTAATAGCATTGATTTCCCAATAATCAATACAAAACCTCATATATCCATCATTATTCATAAAAAATAGAACTAGGGATCCAATGTTGAAACACCAGGATGAATAAATACCTTTTTACTAAACTTTATATGTTGTTTCTTCATCTCCAATAATCATACTATGGTCATTATATAGGGATTATTTGATATGGTTCTTACATTAGTGATTAAATAAATATAAAAATCAACTTCTCGTTATGGGTGGTGTAGGGGTAATTCCACAGTAAATACATAAATATATTCCTTAACAATGGGTACATCCTCAATTTGAATATTATATTCATCATCCCTAGAGGTTGTTTTCTCTTCATCCCCAAGAATTTCATTCAGTAAAACTACTGGGGGTGGATCTATATAAGAATATGATGATGGAGTTTCTTCTCTACAGATAAGTAATTGTACATCATCCTCACAAATCATAATTTCTTTTCTATTAAAATAAATTATCACATCATAATTTGAAAACCAATCCATGAAAAGAATTATCTCAAATTTAATCATAGGCATGATGAAAATGTCAGCAAGTTATGTATGATTATGTGTTATAAATGGGATTGATTGACATATCATTTTTTCAATTGGACATCACTTAGGATATTTAAATGACAACTCCTTTATTAAATAAAATGGGAATTGACTAATTTTCATGAAAAACTGTGATGAAATAAATTATTTTGTTGATCTATAATCAAATAAATCATACCCTATGTTTTAGGAGATGATTATTATACCTACACCACATCATTCGGTTCTTCAAACTCAACATTTTTGATTGCATAAAGTTGGACTTGCACCCTTTGCCTTTTTCTAGGGATAATTTCATTGACTCTTATGACAATAATTTTTATAGTGTTCCATATACTTACAATTGTAGCATTGATCATTCCTTAAATCATTATTTCGCATTAAATCATTGGCATTATGACCATTCTCTCTACACTTGAAACAAAATCCTATTCCATTTAAGTAGGATACCTGGTGTTTCCTTCCACAAGTATCACAATTTGGAAAAATCCCTTTCCTTTTATTACCTTTATACATTCTTTTCAATCCCACCCTATTATCCAATTTCTTTCCTTTAAAGTCATAAGAAATAAGAATTATTTATCTATCTTGATGGAACATGATACTATATCTTTGTATGATGAGATAGTTTGGGAGACCAGTTCCCTTCAGTGGAATGGTTTCAACCCATATATGAATTGGTAAATATTTATATTTGGATTGCATACATAAATCAAAACATTCCTTGGTAATGTTGTGATGTTTTCTTTATACCTTGAAGCATTCTCATCTTCCCTTTTCCTCAAACTCATAAATTTCCTCTCCATATCCACTTGTTGTTGACGAGGGAAATATTTTCCCAAGATAAGATCTATAAATTATTTCAATTCCATGTTTTCTATTTCTTCTTCATCCATTGTGTTTTCAATAAATTACCTCCACTGATCTGCATAATTCATGACATGATAAACTATCATAACAACCTTATCCATTTAGTTACATCCCAAGGAAAGAAATATCTTCTACAAGGAAATTATATATATTACTTAGATACAAATAGATTTGTAGTTCCCTGGAATGATGGATTATTTTGGCTCATGAATCAATTAAACATTATTCCTACACATTATGTATCAAAATGCTCCATATGGGTAGATTATTGTTCATAACCAAAGTCTGCTACCCCACTCTAGTTATAAGTTGTTCAACACCAGTTGTAGGTCCATCTCCAACATCATTATCTTTCACAAGAGGGATTTCCATACATGGATTATCTGTATTGATACCATTTCCATTACTTACACTAGGCTTCATTTCTAAAAAATGGAACACACTATATTAGGTTATGAATCATAATACATAATTTCAAACTATTAAACCAATTCTCAAAAAATGAAAAATTTATGCATAACTAATGTCATATTCATAAACATGGTTTCATAGGGGGTTTATTTAATTTTAAATATTTCATAATGGTTTGTAATGAAAATGTAAAATAACCTATGAAAATAACTTATGAGTGCCATCAAAGTGAATAGTAAGGCCCATTTTCCTATACAGGATACAACGAGCCAAGAACGATGCACCTTGTAGGAGTTGTTACCCCTAGGTACATTGGTACCAGAACCATGTATACTTGCAGTATCCAATTAGGGATGTATTTCTAAAAAGACACTCAAAATATCTATCTTTCTGAAATCTAGGATGTTATTATATACTTATCCTGAATTTATATCATAGGGGTATGACTTGTAATTTTTCTTTTCTGAATCTAGTTTCCATGGTTTCTACTAAACTACTATGATACCAAAAATAATTACCTTGAACCAATTTGGTTGAAGCTAGTGCCTATATTTATTATATTGGCATAGATAAAAGATCCAAGACACAAAGGAACAATCAATTTAGCAGTTTTGGTAGGTGGACTTCATACATAAACCTTACATTACAATTTAAATCATTAAATACCACATACAAAATCCTTTTAGAACACCTTTATTCTTCAATCTTAAACTAACATATTAGTTAGAATACAGAACATGGAATCCAATGGAATATAATACATAAGAAAGGGGTGATCTAATATTCCCATTCATCGGATCAGGCCTGTGCTTTGACACAGGACACTTTCTAGCCGTCCAGTCTTGCAACAGTGGCGTGGGTATCATTTTTTATATGCTGGGGAGAGGCAGTTCCAAGGTGTCAGTCTGGGTTTTATTTTCTTGATCTTTGGTTTGTGTAATGTTTTATGTCCATGAAGTCTGTTTGGGTTCCCCTTTTTCTATTAAAAGGGGGTTTATTATAACAAAAAAATCTATGGTCTTCGGGCCGTTGGATGGATATGGCAACATTAAATCAAATAATTCCATATTAATAATCCCATGGATATTTTACTATTTGAATAATGACATCGAATATCAATAAATAATCTCATAATAAAATAATGCATAATGCCAAACATCTGAAGCATATCATTGAGGAGTCATAAAAAAAATCTAAAATTTAAAGGTTAAGGCCTCGGTTATATCCTTATCTAAAAATAAATGGTCATTTTTGTGGCCAAGTCCATATATGGTTTGTCTCATGAAACCAATTGATGTATTAAGGTGTTATAGAGGGCCCCAATCATCACTTAGGAAGTCTATTGAATTCCTCATATTAATGGGGTGAAAAATAGAAATCATATACATATGAAATGTAAATACCTTCCCCAATCTATAAACACAACTACCATCCATGCTGAATAATTTGCTGAATTGTATAAAAATAGCATATCTATAGTCAAACTGATCATATAACATTTAATTAAATATGGTATATTATATGATAAATGAAAAACATTAATCATAAAATATGACAATGGATGTTTCCATAGATGAATATATTCTAAGAGAATCATTAATAACTTCTTGAGAGAAATATCCCCCATTAAATTGAAATTATTTTAGAAGGACACACCATTTTAAAAGATAACATTTTCATTGAAATTAATCCTGTAATATTATAATGTAATGTTCAATATATTAAGGTTCCATGATGTTAGAAATATAATTTCATTCAATACAACATAAATAAAGAATATCCCTTCCGTAATTTTTTTATAAAAGGTAATAAATTTCCACATTTGGAAAATGCCAAAAATATTATTTTCAAAATGTTTTATAGAAACTCAAATATAGGTAAATTGAAATTCAACATTTTTTTGATATTATAATTTTTTTGGATTTTTTTAACAAACATGGGAATGTATAATAAATATTCCAAATTAGATACTTATATATAAATAATCTCAAGTAATAATTAGATTGTGAAATTAACCCTAAAAATTAACTTTCTTTTAGTTGAGTGTGATTTAATCACATATATAATTATTTAAATCATGTAATAAATTTATACAAGAACCATATCTATATTTAGGATATCATATATGAACTTCATATATTGTTTTGCTGACAATATTTCATTATTACCCTTCTTTGAAGTGTTAACTATTTCATTTTCATATGCATGTTTTTACACGTGAGTCCTTTTTATTATGAATAGTATATATTTATTTCATCTCTAGAATGATATTATGTTTGTTTATATTTTATGTACACATTATATAAATTTTTATAATCATTATCGAATAGATAATGTGGAAAATAAATCACACCGTGTAGTTGAGGCGGTAGGACATACATACACATGGGCGATGGTATCATTTCCATTATAGTCAATGGTATATTAATTTCACATAATAAATATCATTTCATATATATTATTTATAACCATTATATCCATCATTATAAACATAAAAATAACGTGGTTATTAAAAAAAATATTCCACGATGTGAAGATGGTAAGCCATACATATGCACACACGAGGATTTATTTTCGTAGGATAGAAAAAAGGAGGAATATGGTTTTACCAAATCATAGTAACATCTGATAATATACATGATATTTGTGTTATTTATTTAATACAGAAAAAAATATTAATAGGAAGTAGAAGAAGAATTGAACTTGAATGTGTTTGGTAAAATAATTACCTCCTCTTCGGTGGATTTCCAATATATCAATTCTCAATGGATCTACAGTTGGAAAAATTGGATTTAAAATACCTAAAAAACATGGATAAAAATGTTTAGAGGAGAAATGTGGAGGGTTTGGTCTAACTATAAGGCTCAATGTGGTGTGAGGAAGTGATGGAGGAGGCGTCCTTTTATAAGAGATGGGAGGAGCACTTTTTGTAATCATTTAAAATATTAAATTAATATAAATTAATTTTCAATTTTAAATGTCTCAAATGAGATTTTTTATAATCTAAGACAATTATGGATAGAAATAATATCATCCAATGATTTCTAGAAATTTTTAAGTCACATTATTAACTTTATCATTTGGTTGTAACCCTTAGTTAAACCCTTTAACTTTTATCATGACAACATGTCTTTTTACACATTAAGGGTAATATAGTTACTATAAAATTCTAAAAAAACCTCGAATGGATCATTTAAGGAACATATGATTTTATTATAATAATTTGGATGAATTTTTAGATTTTTATTAAATATATATCATTTAGTAAACTATTATTTAATTTAATGTATCATTAATTTCAATTTTGATACTATACATTTCATTGATTAAAAAAACAATAAAACAAGATATCATAAAACAAACACTTCTAATATATCAATAACATATCAATGTTTTAAATAAAATTCATGGATTAAATTATTTAAATAAAATTATATTAATTTCAAATTATTTAATATCACTTCTTTGATATTTTAATTAATTAGAAAATTACGACATTATCATTATGAAATCCTTTAATAAAATAATTTATCCCTAACAATTAAAAATTAATTATCATTATGAAGATAGATTTATTATATTTAAAATTACTATTTATAGATGAATTTATCTTCTTTATTAACCTATACTGAAAATTATATAGTTATTTAAAATATGATTATGAAAATTTTAACTTATCTTTAAATAAAATATAATAAATATCATAATCTCATCCAAGTGGATTAAAAAGGTTGTAATTTTTTTCCAATGGATGATTTTTGTGGAAACCCACTAATCCAACATAATTTTGAAAAGTGTTAGTGTTATTTTATAATATTACTTTTATTTTTAATTTCTCTACTTACCCTTAACCTAGATAAATGAAAAACTACAATAAGTTATTATTCCTAATATCATAAAACATAGTTGATTATATTAGAATATATATATATATATATATAATATTTATCAAATCCATGTATACCTTTTTTTTCAAAATTTAATTCATAGAAAACACATAACAGAGTTTAACTCTAATCCCGCAGTCATGGTGAGAATGAGGGTTTGAAATAACATTCAAAAGATCAATATGTTTTTATATCTAATTTATATATAAAAATCACTTTAATTAAAATTATATTAAAATATGTATAGCTGATATATTTTGACTTAAAAAATAAATTTAATATAAAATAATTATTTAAATGAAAAGTTATTTTTTAACTATAATGTAATATTTTTCAACATTCATCAAAAAATGATACTTCTCCGGAAAAATATCAAAAAATCAACTAATGTAAATTTTTATACCCTTTTATAAAATATGAAGATTATTTTTAAATATAAATATTATAAAAGTATCAAAAATTATATTTAAAATGGGTTCTCCATTAAATGGGGATAAAATTACCCTTCTGAAAATATCATTTTTTATAAATAAAATTGTATTTGTTCTTATATAATTGTCTATAAAACACATAAAATGAATATTAAATTTATATTGAATATACATAAATTACATAATGTGGTTAATAAAATTAAAAAATATTATTTAAATATTTTTGTTAACAGATCGTGGTGGGATCGAACTCGGTGTTGCGTGCAACACAATCTATTGAATTTATTTAGAAAGAAAATTTACTGTGTAATCATGGGGAGTTACATTCTGTAATTTTCTGATTATAGTATCCTCAAACCTATCAAATCAATGATCAAGAATAATCAGGTGTGGGAAAAAAACCTAGGATTAGGTTAAATAGAATACCTCAATATTATATCTATTATTATCATGCCACAATAATTTTTTATAGAGTTTTCATCATCAATCTATTACTAGGTGGCCATGATCCTAGTCATATTGTCCAAAGAATACCACTAACTACCATGGAATGCATGTACTCAATCAATCAATAAATAATGGGTAAATCATATCATTTCAAATAAATCTCTATTTATAATTCAATTGATCAATTTCCAGTTTAAATATAAAAATTCAATTTCAAAAGAAATATATTATTTTCTAATTATTTAATTCCCATTTCAATCCAGAAACCAATCATGGGGTTTTTTCATTTTAATTTAATTTTTTTAAAAATATCAACAAATTTCATCAATTACATTATATTAAAAATTCATCCCATAATTCAAACTCTATTGGATATTTTTTTATTCTCTAAATCAATTCCATTTCATATTCCATAATCAAATTAGTTCATATAAAGGTTTTGTAAATTAATTGAATAATAATTCAAAGAAATCAATAAACCCATGGTGTCATTTTAATGGCTAGTAAAAATTGGAACCACCTAACTATAAATTGAAATTCCAGAAATCATCACCCATCGCAAGATTCACCAATGAAGATTGATGTTGAAAAATAACTAGGAACACAAACAAGTTTCAGTATCCAATGAAAAAGAGTTTAGTTCCATCCATTACTAAATGATGCATAAAACTTAAGAAAGTTAAAATTATAATTTAGAAGAAACTACAAAATAGGATATCCGCATACTCAGAATGATGAACTGCAATAAAAAAAAGTGATCAATCACCAAATGAATGATCTGGAAGGATGTGATATCTCCAAAATTACATAGGGATGTATCGAGGTTGGGATATCAAGGTTTCACGGCCGAATAAAATTAAAATCACTCATATAGAACACTAATACCATCAATTATTGATAAATACATGGCATGTATTACCATTACAAGTCATGTAATCCATGAAGGCTGAAACACCCAATAAATGCATATTTTTTTAATTAAAACCCAATTTTCACTTCAATGTAATAAATTAAACTTATATGGGATGTAAAATTTCATTTTTAAACCCAAAATTTTCAAAGATGGATATTACATCATTTTAGATAAATATTCAACAAATTAAAAAAGTACATTCCTGAGGACTGTAATAGTATAATGTCTATGGAATCATGGAAGTAAATATTCTATCTTGGTGAAGGAACATTAAATTTTCCATAAAAGACCTTATATTGTAGAAAATATACTCAAATATATCCTTTATAACTTTGGGAAGGGAAACATAATAAAGGGGTGAGTTAAGATGCTCAGTAAGGGTATATAAAGGAGATAAAAAGGCATAACATGAGCATATGAGAATGGAAAAATGAGAATTACATTTGAAAACCATATAATTTATATTAAATATCTTATACATGATTCATGTAATGGATATTTTAAGTTAATAGGACATGAATCATAAGATAAAAAAGATCATAAGCTATGAAAGAATAACATAAGAATAAGAAAAAGATTTTTTGGCATACAGATAAGTATATAAAATTATTTCCATAGTAGTCAAGGATTATTTACATATATAACATAGTACTATGGGTTCACTCCCCATCCAATAATGGTATTCATAGTTCACTCCCAATTCCATATTAGTAGTCGAAGATCACTCCCACGGACATCTTAGAAGACAAAGTCATTTACTAAACTGAGTTCCCTCTCCATTCAAGTAATTTCTTTCTCATGACATATTAGTCTTTACCATTTTCAATGGATGAAGATATAGTTTCCATAAATCTCACAATGAAAACATACATATCTGTACCACTAGATCATATACGTTCATTATATAATAACCCATTAAATGAAATGGGTGTCATATATAATTAATCATATCATAACCCATAAAAAAGAGACAAGTTTCATAATAATTTCAACATAACATAAAATATGATATAAAGCAGGTTACATAAGCATATAACCCATGAATTTAAAATTGGTTTAATAAAAATATGAAATGTGAATGAGAAATGGGTTTTATAAACCTATAACTCATGAAAGAGAAATATGTTTCAAAAATATCATGAAATTAATACATAAACCAATCAAAGAATGAATTTTAATAATACCTTTGGATCATTTACATGGAGAGGAATGAGTAAAAAAAATTGATTTCTTCTTATATGGGAATGAATTTTTTAAAATGTCTTTTAAAATCATTTCTTGAGGAAAATAAACATTATTCTTTGAAAATTGAATTTTAATATAGAAACCCTTTTGAAAATTATTTTCCTTGAAAATAAAATTGGAAACTCTTTAAGGAATATTTGAAATCATTTTGAAATCCTTTTTATTATTAAACAAATAAAGAAGAATAAAAATATTTTGAAAACATTTTTCCTTCAAAAATTATAATAGAATCAAGGGAACATTTTAAATTCCTTTTTCCTTGAATACTTATTAAATAATATTGACAAATTTTTTACAACCTTTTACATAAATAACTTATAAAATAATCTTGATGAAATTTTGTAATACCATTTCATTGATGTGAAATATTGAAAATGTTTGGAAAAACAATTCATTGAAAATAAAATGAAAATGTAAAAATAAAGATTTATAATCATTGAAATCATTTTATTTGAAGTCATCCTCTTGAAAACTTATAAAAGAATCTTTAAAAATCATTGTAATTTTTTAGAATAATTGCTATTTTAAAAAATATTCTTTGAAAATTTAAATAAAAATGAACATTTTTCAGAATAACTATAATAAATGTTTTCATGAATTTTTTTTAATCATTCAATGCATTTTTCAATAGAAGGACTCTCATGATGATAGATAAATCTATACATTCCAATCATTAATTTTTCACTATAAAATGATTATAAATTTGTTTCAATCAGATAAAGACTATGAGATTCCTTTTAAAAAACCATTATGATTAAATGGTAAAACATGGGTAAAAATATCATTAAAATATAATAATAGAGTAACTGAACATTTTAATTTTTTTTAAAAATTATCCTGAAAGAACACAGATTTCTGAACGAAGAGGGTGATAAAGAAAAATTTTATAAATAATAAATATTAATTATCATTAGTTCCAAATAGTGAAAAATTGGAAATAATATATTATTATATCATAAATAAATATAGGATAGTAATCATAATTGGTTTTCTTGAATTATTGATCATAATATTTAATCAATAAAAGAATTATCATAAACAATACTGATAAATGATGTGATTTATTCAATAAACACTTACCTCATGGTAACATTCAATCATACTCATCTTGGAAGAAATGAAATTAAAAGAAGTTTAAAATATCATGAAAAGAAGAGTATTCATGAGATTTTATCTCAAAGGTTAGTGTATACATGATTTATAACAATATAGGTCCATAACATTTGATGTGTCTCATTAAAAGAAAATTGAGAGAAAAATACTTTACCAATTTGGTATTTTTGAAATTTAAATTGCATAATAGAAATATCATTACATAGATTTGGTAATAACCATAAACATTTGTATAAGATTCATATAGAATACAAATGGGAAGTATACACACCACATATATGAAATAAGGTGTGAAAATTGTCACGACCAGTCCCAGTGGGGCCTGTGCTGCAACTCCCCAAGCCCGCCTCTAATAGGCTAGGGGATGGAGAATAGCACCGAGTATGCATGTCACTAACATGGGAGGCATTTTATATAAACTTGTACACACACACACACATCTAAAATCCCACAAATATGAGAATTAAAAACTATTAAGAATGGAAACACATGCATACACGATAATCCTAACCAATAGAGTATGAAAAGAATGTAAAGTACAAAAAAGAAACCCTGGGCCAGAATTCAAGCCCACCAAAAAGAAATTATGTAAAAAAATTCCAACTTTTAAAGAAGGTATTGGGATAGTAATCTATAGTTGTAGGAATACACCTCAACCTATCTAATATTACTGAGCACCACCCTGTCCTAGTCTTCCCAGAACTCTGTCAAAGGCTCGGTCTTCTACACAAGACATGACATGTGTGGGAAAATCCTGTCCAGGGGTGAGTATAACAATACTAACTAGGATAACATGAAAAACATAAAGAAATCCAACAAAGGAAATATACAGTCAGCTCTAAATATTATATGTCTACATAACATATAACAAGAATATCCAGATATACTCATACAAGATGTGACTATCACAGTACCACTATAAATATCTTGCTTGAAGATTCCACAAATCACTTATCCTAGAGAACACACTCTTGAGTTTGAAGAAAGTGATATGATACGTTAGATTAAGATGATAACCAAGGCTATGAATTGATGCCAACAACTCAGTCTGAACTAATCTTTTAAGCAGAGGATCGGTGCCCGGGTAAGGTATAACACGTCAATACCAATAACTTTACCTAGGGTACCAAGAAGGAATAGAGGATCCAGTGCTAAGTATCACAGAGGGGATTCCAACAACACTATCCAGAAAGTCATGCTGAAGGGATCATACTCTTATACATAGGAAATGATACCAAAAAACTTTAAAGGGAAAGTTCAAGGGAATGAACCATAACGAGACTAGTATAAAACACGAAGGGCAACTGGCTCAAGCCATGTAGAAAATGTTACTTGGTGTGTAGTAGAGTAACACACCATGTTCCTTGACCCTGGGTTCTTCTTGTGTACAATGAACCATGTCACCAGATAGGTCGTTTTGAAAATGGATATACATCGCATGTAAAAAGATGCACACGCCATGTCATATCATCCAGGGATCACCCGTGTACCCTGGTCGTGCGCCCATACACGGTGCCAACCAGTGTTTCTCTGCCTGTGTACCAGTACATAGAGTAACCCTTATAACTGGTCGGGGTATGACCATGTGGTGGAGTACACATAGTGTAGGCTACCCGTGTACCCCACTCATGCCCGTGTACTCCCAGAGTACACTCCAAGTAGGTCCCCAATGAACTCACACCGTTTAGCCCATACTACATGCTGTGTTCATTAGGAATTTATAGAAATGGTGTTCTTCATCTGCGCGCCTCGACCAGATCTCCAAATGTCATTTCTATTGTCTGTTTACTGTGAAACATTAGATAGAGGGTCTTATCATCACCACAACCCTGAATTATGGTGATTCGGACCTTCAATCATCTTGGAAAACAAACATATATTCATCCAAAGGAAAACACACAAAAAGTTATAACTCATGATCTGCTCTGAATCATCTGCTGAAATCATCATCATAGCTCCGCTAGGCTGTCCCAACATAGGATCTACAATCATGGATAATTGTGCTACAAAACGAAGGTGAAATCGATCATTTTTCTTACCATGCAAAGAATGAATAACTCGTAGGCAATTAACGAGGAAAAGGGATTCACAAATGAATAACCCGAGGAACGAACTTCAGCCTTTGTTCGTCCTGGCCTCGATCCATTCCCGTAAGAACGGTAATCAAAACAACCAATCCTTAACAATCATACCCCATTTAAATCCCACAAATATCCCATCCCGCAAATATGATCGACCTGCAGGATAATCTGTTTGTGGATTAGTCTGTGTTCATCATAGGGTCCCAAGAAAGGGGAAAGGATATCAAAACCAAACATCCTACCTAGATTCGGTCGTTCGCTGGAGAGTATTTAGTCATTTCGCCATCACTTCTGAGAGGTTTATCCCAGTTCCTCTCTAGAGCCTCCAATGGAAAATTAGGGTTATGTTCTATAACCCTAGACCCATACCTCATCCTCTAATAAAAGGGAAATTACATTGTGTCCCCGCATCAGCAAAAACAAAATAAATTACTTTTTATTTTATTTTATTTTTATTCTCTTTAAAAGTCCCAAATACCACTTTTAGTAGCCGACCCACGCCAAATGATGTTAGGGCCCTTCTAATGTAATGTTGTTGATCTGAATGCAATGGTGCCCTTAGATTTCTGATTTGAGAAGTCATTCAATATTTATTCAACTTTTTCAGAAAAAGCACACGTGTGTATAATTTAATCATTTTATTAAATTTCAAACATTCATTTTGGGAACATCGAGCCTCGAAAATGCACACCGTATCAACACCTGGTCTCTTAATAATTCCATATAATATTAAAATAATACACAGAAAAATCTGGGACATTACATTCTCCCCACCATAGGTATTTACATCCCTGAAATCCAAAAAAAACGCTACTCAAAAAGATGTGGGTACTGCACACGGATCTGAGCCTCCCACTCCTACGTGCTCTCCTAGAAATTATAGTGTTACCACCAGACTCACAGCATGGGCATAGCTCACCCACAGTGGATCCTCTCATACCGAGCATCGATATCCACTAGGTATTCAGCAAAAGTCACCCCATCATCGATTTCCAGCTCGCCCCAGTCAATAACATGTGATGGATAATGCACACACCTCCTCAGCTGTGACTCATGGAAGACGTCATGTATTCGGTCCTTATGAGGAGGTATAGATATGTGGTATGCCACCTCAGAAACTCTACTCAGAATTTGAAAAGGACCGATGAACCTCGAAGCTAACTTGCCGCCCCGTCCAAATCTCTGTAATCCCTGTCGAGGTGAAACTCACAAGAACACATGGTCTCCTTCATCGAACTATATTTAACTCCATCTCCTGTCTTCATAAGTCTTCCACTAACACTTTTCAGTCTTCATCCACTCTTGGATGATCTGCACCTTCTCTGTAGTACCTGGCACCAACTCTGGGCCCATGAGTGCTGACTCTCCTAGGTCAGTCTAGCAAAGTGGTGACCTACAGGGTCGCCCGTACAGAGCCTCGAATGGGGCTATAACAATAGTGGAATTATAATTGTTGTTATACGGGAATTCCACTAGTGGTGAGTGATCCTCCTAGCTATAGATAAATCCATGTATTCAATCCCATAGAATATCCTCCAGAACCTGAATGGTATGCTCTGTATAGCAATCAATATGAGGATAAAACACCGTGCTCAAGCATAGGTGAGTCTCAAATGACTCCTACAATCCCTTCCATAGCCGGGATGTGAAATGAGCATCACAACATGAAACGACCGTCGGTGAAAATCCGTGAAGTTGAACTATCTCCTATATGTAGAGGCTTCCCATGCTCTCTACCAAACTTTACTCTCGTATACATAGTAAGTGGTCCAACTTGGTGAGTCAGTCAATGATAACCCAGATGGAATAGTGTCCCCTGGACATACATGGTAAAACCTTCACGATGTCCACGGATATCTCATCCCACTTCCACTCTGGAACCCCAAGGGGTTGAGTCAAACCTGCTGGAACCTGGTGCTCAGCCTTTACTTGCTAACAAATAAGGCACTGAGAAACAAACTCTTCCACACTCTTCTTCATTCCTGACCACTAGAACAGAAATTGGAGGTCCTGGTACATATTTACCAAACCTAGATGTACCACCAAAGGGGATGTATGGAACTCCCTCAGAACCTACTCCTGCAACACCACTGGTACTACTATGGGTCCTCCGAAAAGAACAACGTGCTCCCCACCTTCTAAATATCCATCAACAGCATGACCTGCCGATACTTGAGCATGTAGAGTCTCACAGGTAGTATCCTCAATCTGTGTCTCCCTGACTCGCTGTAGGAGTGAAGGGGTAATGACCATCAACTAAAGTTTCACCCACTCATCTCTATGCACAAAGTATATTTGGAAAGAGGCCAACTGATCTGATGATTCATCCAGCGACTGCGAACTGGATCTTCTATGGAGAGAATCTACCACAAAATTCCCCTTTCCATGAGTATAAACAATCTCAAAGTTGTAATCAAAGAGGAACTCAAGCCACCATCTCTGCCTCAAATTTATATCCTTTTGAGAAACTATATATCTGTGATTCTTTTGATCAGTGTAGATGATAAACCACTCGTCCATCAAGTAGTTCTGCCACATCTTTAATGCAAAGACTACCGCTACCAGCCCAAGATCATGGGTCATGTAGTTTTTATCATGTGGACTCAATTGAAGTGATCCATAGGCAGTCATATATTGACTCGGCATTATGACGTAACCAAGCCTTCTTCCTGATGTATCAAAGAACACTACGTACCTGACACCCTCCTTCAGTAATCTCAAGATCAGGGTGCTCATAAGACTCTGCTTCAACTGCTGGAAGGCCTGCTAGTATCTCTATATCCATACAAAAATCTTCCCCTTCCGGGTCAATGCTGTCATGGGTGATTATATCCTGGAGAAATCATGGACGAATCTCTGATAGTAGCCTTCCAACCCAAGGAAACTCTGTACCTACATCACGCTCCTAGTTGGATCCCAAGATAACACTCCCTCTACCTTGGCTGGATCAACTTTCACTCCATCTGCTGAGATAACATGTCCCCAAAAGTGGACCTCCTATATCCAAAACAGACACTTAGTTAGTTTTCTGTATAGGTGGTGCTCTCAGAGTGTTTCTATAACCATTGTCAGGTGTCTCACATGCTCCTCCCTTGACGCCAAGTACTATAGGATATCATCAATAAAGACTACCATGAACTGGTCTAAGTAGGGATGCAAGATCTAGTTAATGACTCCCATGAAAACTACTGGGATGTTCATCATACTGAAGGGAATCACCAAGTACTCATAGTGATAGTATGGGCATCTGAAAGTTGTCTTTGGTATATCCTCATCTCGTACTCGCAACTGGTGATATCCTGAGAATAGGTCAACCTTTGAGAACCATCGTGCCCCTCTTAGCTAGTCGAAGAGGTCATTGATCCCTAGTAGTGGGTACTTGTTCTTCACGGACACATGATTCAAGCACTGTTAATCCACATACAACCTCAATCTCTTGTCTTCCTTCTTGGAAAACAACACTGGGGCCGCCCAAGGTGAAGCACTGGGTATCACAAAGCCCTTTCTATACAAGTCATCTAGCTATACCCTTAGCTTGCAAAGCTCTATAGGAGACATCTAATATGATGATGCTAATATCGGTGTCATCCCATGTTTCAAATCAATGCAGAAGTCTATCTCCCAGTGATGAGGTAGTCATGGAACCTCTTCCGGAAAGACGACCTCATACTTAGCCACCAGTGCTGGTAACTAAAAACTCACAACATCTGCTGCACCGAGGGGTAAGCTAGCCAACTGGTGTGTAATCGGCTACACCCTCCTATGCACGAGTCCATCTGGTACTTCCTGAGTTTACTTCTCACCGAAGAAGGAGAACCACATTCCATCATTTTGGACACATTACACCATTCTCCTAAGACAATCAATCTGGGAATGAACCGTGGATAACCAACCCATACCGAGAATGATAACTTCAGGCCTTGACGCTACAACCAAAAGGTTCCAACCAAAAATCTCGCCTATAAGGGTCAGGCCACACTGCCTGCAAAGGTTTTTGATCTCTGAGACCTTTCCAGTCGGTGTTTCTAAGTGTAATGGTCGATTAAATATTTCAACCATAATCTCAAGGTCTCAAACTAGATAAGTGGTAAGAAAAAGAATGACTACCACATGTTTCTATTAGTATGTATGCCAAGTAAAAAAGTCATAGATTATACCTCTAATCATTCATGGAGCACCTGGTTCATAAGATTCAACTGCCTATAGTTGTCCTTTCCTATGTCATCCAGCTCCTTGAGCCTAGGGTGGACCTCGTGGGATGGTGGAGGTAATGGTTAAAAATGTCAACCACCTCAAGCTGCTCTCTTAGATCCTCTTCCACGTCCTCCACCTCACGGATCTGTCTCCTCCACACATTGCCTCTACCTCGGTGGTCCCTCCACTGATTCCCTGTTAGTAACATGGTGGGTCAGATAGTCTCGAGAAAGATGTCCCCTGACCACGTATGAGTAGCATTGCCTCTCCCGAGGCTGGATAGATACACTCTGCGAACCCTGAATGGCCGATCCCCTATCCTAGGATCTCCTTTTAAAACATCTCCCTGGCTTGGGTCCCTGGAATCGGCTCTATGCTACCGATGTCTCTGGTCCAACATGCTCACTACTAATAATTGTTGGATGTATCTTCTCTTCCAAGAATATCTCAACCACCAAGGCCCACTCGAGCACCCCAACATAGGTTGGAATGCTTGAAATGATGATGATAGCTTGGATATCTCTGTGCAAGCCCCACTCGAATGTTCAAGATTTGAAGTACTAATCCCTAACCATATCCATTGAGTACCGTTAGAGGTTAATGATCCTCAATGAATAGTTAGATACCATCTAGAGTTGAAGAAGCTCCTATATACATATAGCTCTTAGAGTAACCAGTGAAAACTCCTCTATAAAGAGGTTATTGAACTCCAACCATGAGAGAGTCAACTCATCATGAGTCTGGATAACCTAACTCCACCATCACCCTACTGAGCATTGTAGAAGGCTCACTGCCAGGATCACAATCTGGTCTGCCGGTGTCTTGACTAGATTGAAGACTCTGGTCACTACCTCAAGGAAGTCCTCAGCTGCCTGAGGGTCAAGCCCTCCTTGAAACCTGAGGGGTCACTGTCTCTAAAACCCATAGAGAGTACTCATCCTGTGCTCATTTTCTACTGGTATAACAGGTACTAGAAGCCTCTCTGAAATTGGTGGAATAGTTGGTGCACCAGCTAGAGGTAAAAATGGGGGATCTGGTCTCTGTATCGAAGCCTCATTACTGAGAGGGCCATCCTTGTGATCGAGCTACTGGATTATAGAGGGTATGCAACACAGAGGCATCCTAAAATAAAACAAGATGTACCACTATCTATGAGTATATATGGAGAGCTGACTAAATAAGGACATGGAACCACAACCCATTCTTATATGATGAATGTACCATCATTGTTACCTACAATGAATGTTCTTATGTACTGATTCAAAAAGAAAGTTTTCAGAGTCTTGGTGTATGGACATGTCGGCCACCTGTACCAACACTAGGGTCCCTATCCTGAAAGCCGAACTCAAATCACTTAAAATTATTTCCCCAAATCAACTCACAGACTCTCGGTCCTATGGTAGAACCAACCAACTCTGATACCACTCTTTCATGACCTATCCTATTGGGGCCCATGCCACAACTCACCAAGCCCACCTCCAATTGGGTGAGGGATGGTGACTAGCACTGAGTAGGCATGTCACTAACATGGGAGCCATTACCTATACACATGTAAACACACTCACACACATCTCCAAGACCACAAATATGGAAAGTAAAAACAACTAAGAATGTAAATGCATGCATAAACTATAATCCCAACCAACAGAGTACAAATGGAAAGTAAAGTAAAGAAAATTAAACCTTGGGCCTGAATACAAGACCAGCAAAAAAAAGCCTCGAAACAAACTTCAACCTACAAAGATTGTACTGGGACTACAATCCATAGTCGTAGGAACACACCTCAACCTGTCTGATCTTACTGAGCACCATCCAATCCTAGTCCATCTAGAACACTACCAAAGGCTCGATCGTCTCCAGAAGACATGGCACGTGTGGGAAAAGAAAATGCAGGGGTTATTATTAAAATACATGGTAGGACACCTCGAAAACCACAAAGCAATCCAACAAGGGAAAGATATAATACACTCTACATAGTATATGTCTACAGAACATATAACAAGAATATCCAGATATACTCATACAAGGTGTGACTATCGTCGTACCACCACTAGGATCCAGCTTGAAGATTCCACAATGCACTTATCCAGGAGAACACACTCCTGAGTCTAAAGAAAGAGATACGATACGTCAGATAAGGATCACAACCAAGGATATGGAGTGATGCCAACAACTCAATCTGAACTAATCCTCTAAGCAGAGGATTGGTTCCAAGGTAAGGTAGGTCAAGTCGATACCAAGAATAATAAATAGGGTACCAAGAAGGAATAGAGGATCCAGCTCTAAGTCTCATATAGGGGATTCCAACAACTCTATCCAGAAAGTGTTGTTGAAGGGATCATACTCCTGTACATAGGAGATGACTATGAGAAACCTTCAGGGGAATGTTCATGGGCACCAACCCTAACATGACTAGTTCATGACATATAGGATAACTGGCTCAATCCATGTAGAAAAGGTTACATGGCGTGTATTAGGGTCACACGCCTATTCCTTAACCATGGGTTCTGCCCATGTACAATGGACCGTTTCACTAGAAAGGTCATGTAGAAAAATGATATACACAACATGTAAAAATATTCACATGTTGTTTCATATCACTTGGGGATCACCTGTGTACCCTGGCCGTGTGCCCGTGCATGGTGTCAACCCGTGTTGCTCTGCCCGTGTACCAGTACATGGAGTAACTCATGTAACTGGTCGAGGTATGACTATGTGGTGGAGTACATGCCATGTAGGCTACCCATGTACCCCACTCGTGACTGTGTACTCTCGAAGTACACACTAATTATGTCCCTAATGAACAAACTCCATGTAGCACATACTACATGCTGTATTCATCAGGATTTTCCCAAAACGGTGTTTTTCATCCGCGCACCTCGGCTGGATCTTCATATCTCGTTTTCTTGTGCATTTTCCGCAAAACATCATATCGGGGGTCGTATCATCAACAAAAAACTGAATCAGGGTGTTTTGGGGCTTCGATCAGCTCAGAAAACAAACATCAATTCATCATAAGGAAAATTCCCAAAAATCCATAACTCATGATTCGCTCTGAATCGTTTGATGAAAATGTCGTCGCATCTCTGCTAGGCCGTCCTGACATAGGATCTATAATCTCAAATTAATTCACTGTAAAAAGAAGGCACAATCGATCGTTTCTCTTACCATGTGATGAATGAAGAATGTGTATGAAATTAACGGGGAAAAAGGATTCACAAACGAACAACCTGGGGAACGAACCTCGACCGTTGTTCATTCTAGCCTTGATCTGTTCCCGTAAGAACAATCATCAAAACAACCAGTCCTTAACAATCACACCACAATTAAATCCCAAAAATATCCCATCCCATAAATATGATCGACCCACAGGCTAATCAGTTCGTGGATTAGTCCGTGTTCTCCATAGGATCCCATAAACAGGGAAAGGGAATCAAAACCAAACATCTTACCTATATTTGGTTGATCGTTGGAGAGGATTTGGTCACCACGTCGTCACCACAAAGAAGATTTTCTAGGTTCTTCTTTAGAGCCTCCAGGGGAAAATCAGGGTTATGATCTGTAACCTTGGACCCCTGCCTCATCCTCTAATAAAAGGGAAAGGATGTTGTGTAGCCAAGCCATCAATTTTTTTTTAACTTTTTAGTTTAGTTTATTTTTATTCTCTTTAAAAGTACCTTAAACCAGGTTTATTATCTGACCCACGCTGACCAATATTATTCCCCTCCTAAGGTAAAGTCACCACTCTGAACGCAACGATTCCCTCATATTTTGGATTCGGGAACCCATTCAAGTGTTATTCCACTTGTTCCAGAAAACCACGCGCACATATAATTGAATCATTTTATTAAATTTTAAACATCTGTTTCGGGCTCACCTAGCCTCATAATTTCATGTCGTCTTAACACCTGGTCTCATAATAATTCCATTTAATATTAAAATAATACACAAAATATTCTAGGACATTACAAACATGGCTTTTGTCTCACGAAAAAAGAATGTGATATGAGAAAACCCTTACCTTAAGTCTTGACTTTATTGGTACACATAAAATACTCCTATATAATAAATATAAGTTTAGTATTAACATACCAAAGAACCATATAATTATATCTAATTCCATAAATTATTTAGTTATGAAATTTTATTTTTTGTTAATTAAAATCTTCATCTCAATGTTATGTTTCGGGTAGCATCTGGTTATATTTTTTTCTTTGTTTTGATATTTATTCTCGATCCTCTTACTTAGGTCTTGATTTAATTATATCCAGAATGTAAAAAAAATAGATATAATATATATTCATTATCTAAATATTTTTATTGATATATAAATTATATAAAAATGAAATGGAAGATATCATTCATTGAGACGGTAGGTCGTACGTACACATGAATGCTTATTCCATTTTATTATCGTTTTGAAAAAAGTTAAAAAAATATGTGTATTTATATTATCATTACAATACCATTTTTATTTCATATATATCATATACAGTTACTAAATACATCCATAAAAAATTCTTTGAAATGTATAAATGAATCACATCACATTGAAATGGTTGTAGTCCACACATCTAGAATCAATGTTATCATATTTGAAAAAAATGGAAAGCATGAAGGTATTTTATATATAATATTTAAATTAGGCATAAAAAATCATATATATATAATATATATTATTTAATAATATTATTTATATCATAATTCATGACCATTATAGGTGGTAAAGGAAACATTAACAACATTATTTCGCGAGTCGGTATTTCTCATAGATGAACGGTAAGTTCATTACCCAAGAGATGGAAGTGTGTGTAAGTGTAGGTAGAAACCATAGAATAAAAAAATATCGGCATATTGAGGATACAATGTATATTATATAAAAATTTAATAAAAAAATTATAAGGGGTGGATAATGGAAATAAAACAAAATATCATGTGGAATGATGTTACCTTTTGTTTTGGGTAACTTCTTTTGGGTTGAACCAAAGGTCTTACATGGTTGGATTTATGCCCAAATTTTGGATTCTAGTTTGAAGTTAGATAATTTTGGAGATTATTTAATAATATAATTTTCATGAAAAGTTTATTAGATGTGTGCATAAGTGTGAGGGTAGAGTTCCTTTTTATAGTGGAGGAGGTGTGGCATTCTTGAAATTTTTGAAAGGAGAATTCTGCCCACATTTTTTCCATGTAACGTGGATCCAATAATGAACCGAATTAAATAAAATGTAGTATAGGTTCAAAATATTATCATCAATTTAATTTTAGAAATGTTTATAGGTCACTTTTGGTCTTATAATTCTGGAATAGTCCTTTGTAAAGCTAATTATTCTCTTAATCATTGTAAATAATTTTAATCACATTAATTAAATATTTTTGCCAAAAACTACATTGAAATTTTTAGAAATTATAAATTTTGATGACTAAAAATATGTATTCCATTTCTTAAAAATTATAATCACATAATGGTAGAAATGAAATCAAAATTATTCATGCAGACACGTCGTGAAACTGAGTTTTTAATGTGAAAAGGTCCAAAGGGTTGATATGTTTATATATCCAATTTAAATTTATATTGTTTACAATAACCTAAATTGGATTAATTGATGTAAAAATAATCTAATTAATATTTAAAACCAAATTAATATATAGTTGAACTATATAAATAAATTAGATGAAAAAGAAGTATTCAATTAAAATTCAGTATTTTCACTATTAATTAAAAAATGAAACTTCCAGGAAAATACTAAATATCGACCCAAAGAAAATTATGATATTCTGAATTCAAAAATGAAATATATTAGGTCAAATAGAAATTATAAATTTTATAAAATTATATTTAAAATATGTTCTTCATTTAGAGGCTACAAAATTACCATTTAGATAAATACAACATTTTTTCATAAAATTTGTTTAATTTATATCTATTGTATAGAAAAAACATAATATGAACATTAAAAAGTAAAATATATAAAATATATATTTATATATTTCATTAAAAAAAATTATCAAAAGTATTTTCATCAAATTATTTTGGTAAAACATGTTTTATTTCATAACTAATTTTTTCCAGCAAAAGATTTCAAATATTTCCAAAAGTGTTTTATTTTAATATATAGTTAATTGGTTACAAAATTATTTTTATCAAATACATGTGTAAACCATATTATCATAATTTAATTAATTTTATTCATAACCTCCATTCTAATGGCTAGGTAAAAACTATAATAATATTTTAAAAATATTAATAATATTACATGGTAGTTTTGTAAAACTAGGTCTTGTGTGTAACACAAGCTATTAAAGGGACATGATATTTTGTAAAATAAAAGCCAAGAATAGTATTGTGTGTACCTCATGATTATCTATGTTTTTTTTAAAGTTAATTATTAACTTGGTGTTGTGTATAATTCAAGAGAAACATAGTGCTTATGTATAAAAAAATCTATATTCAATATTGTGTGAGATTAAAAATATAAAGAAGCTTAATTTAATTCAAAAAATATATCCCAGAATCTTAAGACATTAAATTATACCCCCATAATATTTATTCCACCCTCTAAATTCATATTATTATTCAAATACACAAATGTTCCTTTCATAGAAAACCATATAATGAAAATGAATACTAAAACTTATTTAAAAAAATAAATGTTGGAAACTTAAGGGTAACCCAGAGTAACACATAACTAGGTTACAAAATAAGAGAACATAATTGGAATGTGAAAACATGTAAATGGATGAAAATTTTACATAATCCTAGAGAATAATAATGTCCTCTGATCATAAGAAAGTGGGTGAACCAAATAAATTTAACAATCATAAAAACAAATACTAAATACTCATGAAAGAGGACATTGATATAATAAAAATTGATGATAATAGGAAATTTTTTTATTTCAAGACCAATTTTCCTAATTTTTTTTAATATTCATGAGAATATATAGTTAATTTATTTTAGCACAATATGACCCTTTATTATCTGTTGATCAATTTTCAATTCAATACATATTACAATCAATGAAGAAGAATTTTTCATTCTTGAATCATTATAAGATCATGGGATCCACAAACAGAATCATGGGAAATTACAGTTGTCATTATAATAAAAAAATGGTTAGTATAACTTATCCAATATATATAAACAGTCATATGGAGTGATAATAAATTATTCTATAAAACCTTATATGATGTTTAGTATAAAAATTCCCATAAATGGTTAACCTTATAGCCCTTCATAAAGATGAAATTCCAAAACATTAGTAATAAGGTTAGTAAATTTCTCAAAACAAACATAGGATTGATACCCCATTTATCATAATGTAGATCATATTTTTCACATACCAAACATGTGAATACCTTCAACAAATTTTCTAATGAAGCATGGTAAAAAAATGAATTATTAAAAATCATTTTTTGAAAAAATTCATGATTCCTTAATCCTAAGATTATTGGATATATTAAATAAATATGAAAATATTGTATACTCCATCCATGATACCACAAACTAATTTTTCCACAAATCCATTATCAGCTCTAATTATTATTGTCTAATTTACTCATTCATATCCTAAATGTTTTTATCAAAACAACAGTATCTCAACATCATGAAAAAAATATTTTTTACCATACGTTAGTAAAAATATCACATTTCCATTAAATCAATTTCCTAATCCATTAAAACTATTAAAATTATTCTTGAAAATATTTAGAGAAAAAAATACACTGAGTAATCCTTAAATAGTTTATAATTCATACTTCTTGAATCCAAATACAAAAACACATCCATTACTCTACTTCATCTATAATAAATTAAAAAGTGTACCACATCCTATTACATGGTACCTCTTTATTTTCACATTTAATAAGTATTCCCATCAACATCAACAATATGAATATTAATCGCACCACCTTGATGAATCAAAATAAGATATTTCCTATTAAGACTTTGGGTTTCATAATGACCAATCATTCCACACATCAAACACTTATCTATTTATAAAAACATTGAAAGAAAATTATATCCATCCATTGAATTAAATGAAATTTTCATTTTCCATTTGTTTTTATTGTATTTATGTCCTCTTTCATAGTCAATAACTCTTCTTATTCCAATGATACATTCACTTGGGTGTTTATTCCCACATTCTAAGTGTGTAGGAAATATAATCATCATTAATCCATGGTCTCCATTTCCAAAACTCTAAAATAAAACCTTACTTCACATATTTTATGAGTTTGAGAGTTGGTTAAGGTACTCATTTTTAATCATGTTCCATAAAAATTGATTAGGCATGGTCTCAAAATTCTTCACTGTAGTGATCATCCCATTTGAATGATCATCAAAAAATTATCCATCACATTCAATGTTAACCCAGTTCCTTATGGTTTTCTCCATTTACTGAATCTAGAAATCATAGTGTTAGAAACACTTATCATAGTTGAGAATCACATAATCCGGAAAAATATCATATAAGATGTCCAAATTATGGCACATTATTTAATCTATGACACCATACGATAATCTATAGAGATATACATAAACATGTCCTTAAAAATATACCTAGGGATCTCTATGTTGTTTTCTCATTATAGTGTCCAAAGGATGACTAATCCTTTCCTTTTACACCATATATAGTGATATATGATTTTCACACATTGATATTACATCATTTTAGGATAATATTTAGCACATTACATATGTAAATTCCTGAGGATCACAACAATATAGATTCTTTTAAAACATAGAGAAAGCCATTATAACATGGTGAAAGATAATCAATTTTTCCCACAATGATCATCCCATTTAGTTATTATACTAAAAAACTTCCATCATAATAGGTGTAAAGGAAACATACAAAAGGGATGAGATTAGATGCTCAGTAAGGGTAAACGAAAGTGATATATAATTATAACATGAGAATAAGTGTATGATAAAATACGAATACCATTTGAATATCATACATTGCATATTGATGATCATATACATGAGTCGGGACATAATGGTTGGCAATTCATAAAAGATTAATCATAAGGTAACCAAGAGAATAAGACAAGAAACAATAACATATGAATAAGATATAGAATTTGTGGCAGAAACACAAGCATAAAAAATTATTTTAACAGTAGTCAAGGATTATTTCCAAGGAAATCATTGTAATCTGGGTTCACACCGCATACCATCATGGATTTCATGGATCACTCACATGACCATCTTAGTATTCAAGGTTCACTCCCAAGAATATCTTAGCAGACAATATCCATTAATAAACCGAGTTCACTCCACATTCTAGCTATGTTTATCTGAGGATATATAAATATTTACCATTGTATTGGAGGGAGATATAGGTCCCAACAATATCATAATGAAATCATAATTTTGTGTACCACTTGATAATAAAAATTAATCATATCATAGCCCAGGAAATGAAATTTTTATCATATAAATTTAATCATATAATAATCTATGGAAAAGGTACAATATTCATCATCATTTAATCAAAGAATAACCAATGAAAAGAATCAAGATTAATTAGTTTATACATAATGAATGTGAAATTGGTTGTATAAGAATATAACTCATGAAGGAGGAATGGTTTTCATAAAAATATTAACATCAATGAGAAAATGGTTTCATTAATAACATTCAATTAAAATATATACCACATAATAAATGACTATTAATGGTACCATTGGATCATTTCATCAGACCGGAATGAGTAACACCATTAGATTTCATCTTATATGGGAAGTAATTTTCAGAATGAACTTTTAAATACTTCTATATGTGAATATATCTTTTTTTCTTTGAAATTTTCTTTTAAATAAATAATTCTATTTGAAATCCATTTTCATTAAAAATAAAATTGAAAACATATTAGGATGATTTGAAAACCTATTGAAAACATATTTATTTAAATACTTATAAAGACAAATGAAATCATTTTCAAATTAGTTTTCCATGAAAACATATAAAATAATATTAATAACATTTTAAAAAATAATTTCCATTAAAACTTATAAAATTATCTTGAAAAAATTTTGAAATATGTTTTCATTGAAAACATAAAAAAGAATACTGAATATATTTTAAAATTATATTTATTTGAATTGAAATATTCAAACTGTTTTGAATACCATTTATTTTAAAATAGTTTGAAAACATACAAATTAATCTATAAAGTCATTGAAATAATTTTATTTGAGAAAAACCTTTTGAAATCATATAAATTAATCTTTGAAAATCATTAAACCACCTATTAAAAATATTTTTTTTTGGAAATAAATTTCTTCTAAATATAAAATAAAAAACATTAAATGAATAGAATATTAGGGAATATTTATTTTCGAAATTGGAATATTTTATAAATGAAAATAAAGATTCCAATGAAGGATAGTTATGATGGAAGATAAATCTATACATGTCAAACATTCCTTTTCCTTAATATTTTTATAAAAGTGCCGCGTTTGAAAACGAAAATTTGATTCCTTTTTTAAAATAATTTTTGTAAATGTAGAACATGGTTTAAAATTAATTTTGAATATCATAATAAAATAATGGAACATTTTTTAAAATCATTTTTACAAATCATGCTTTTGAAGTAACATATATTTCTAAATGAAGAGGGAGATAAAGTAGTATTTTATAAAAAAACATTCTTAGTTATATTATGTACCAAAGAATATAAAAATGATACTAATAAATGATGATATAATGAGCAACCAGAGGATAATAAACATCATGGGTATTATTGAAATATTGATCATAAGAGTTCATCAATAGGAGCATAATCATAACCAATCCTGATAAACGAATATATTGTTGCAATAAACTCTTACCAACTATTAAATTTTAATAATAATTCCCATGTAAAAAAATTATATTTATTGATGATAAAAATATAATTATAAAGGATATTCATGATATAACATGTCAATGGGAAGTTTATACACCACGTTGAACAATACAGGTGTATAACAAGGAAGGTGTCTCAAAGAAGGCAATTTGAGACAAGATTATATTACCGATTTGGTTACTTTTGAAACATAAAACCCTTGAAAATAAAATGTATATATATATAACTATAAAATTATGTATGAGATTCATATAATACTTCAATAGGAAGTATAAACACTACATATATGAAATATGGGCTAAACATGTCTTGTGTTACACAGAAATCGAAAGTGATATGAGAAAACCCTTACCATATGTCATGTATTTCTTCGTATAGATCAAAACAACCAGTATAATAAATATAAATTTATTATTAATCGACTATATAATCATATTATTATATATAATACCATATATGATTTGGTTGGGAATTTTTATTTCCCATTTAATATCAACTCTATTGTAATGCTACATTTCAGGTAATATCCATTTGGTTTTTCATATATGTTTTGACATGTTATTCTTGATCCTATTACTTAGATAATGATTTAAATATAATTAGAATGAAAAAATTGATTTATATAATATATATATTCATTATATATATTTTATAATGACCTATAATTGATATAATAATGTAATTGAATACACCGTTCTTGGTGATGATAGGATGTACGCACAGATTAATGTTGTTTCCATTTTATTGTCATTTTGAATGAAAGAATGTAATCCAAAAATTTATATATATATATATATTATAATTTTAGTAGTTTTTTTATTTAATATATATCCTATATGTATAATAAAACCATCCTTATTACATTCCATTTAAAGAGTGACTGAATGACATCACTTTGAGGAGACAGTATTCCACATGTCCAAAAATGAAGTTATCTAATTTACAAAAAATGGAAACCATATAGGTATCTTTTATATATTAATTATAGAAGAATATGGAAGTCATAAATTTCATATAAATAATATAAAAATATTAGTTACATCATAATTCCTGGCCATTATAGGTGGTAAAGAAAAAAACCAACATCGTTTCGCGAGGCGGTAGTCCTCCGTACAGTCGAATGATTAGTTCGTTACACATTATCTATATGTTTCTATAAGTGTAGGATAAAACCAAAGAATAAAAACATATTAGTATATTTTGGATACCGTGGTTATTATATATTCATAGAATAAGAAGAGTTTAAGGGGTGGAGAATGAAAATAAAACAAAAGAGAATGTGGAAGGATGTTACCACATTTTTGGGTAACCCTTTTTGGTTTTCACCAAAGGGAAACCATGGGTAGATTTAATATAAAATGGAGAATTAGAGGATTATGCGATGGTAATTGATAGATTATTAGAGTAGAATTTGGGTGAGGAAAATGCATTGAGAGGAATTAATAATTTGTATTGGTGAGTTCCTTTTTATTGTGTAGGAGTTGCAATCTTGTAACTTTAGGAAAAGGGAATTCCACCAAAATTTTTCCTATGTCATGTGACTCCCTTATTGAACACAATTTGAGAAAATTGAGGATAATGTGGAAATATGAATATTCAATGGATTGTTTGACATGTTTGAAGTTTATTTTGGGTTTTATTATTAAGGTTTCATCGTTTGTTAAGCTAATTTTTTCTTTTTATCACTGTAATTAATTTTAATCACTATCACAAATCTTTTTAGTCAAAAACAGTGATGAAATTATTATAAATTATTAATTATGAAGATTAAAAATATGCGATCCATTTTTTATAAATTATAATCACATAAGTGGAAGAATTTAATTCATAACTAATCCCCCAAATGTGTAATGAAGGTGGGTTTTTAATGTGAAAATGTATAAAATATTGAATTGTTTTAATATCCAATTTCAATTTGAAATAATTTCTAATGACCTAAATTCGATTAATTGATGTAAAATTGATCTAATTACACTTTAAAACCAAATAAAGAAAACTACTATATAAATAAATTATATGATATGGCTTTTTTAATTAAAAATCAATATTTTTACCAATTCATTAAAAATGAAACTTCTCAGAAAAATTTCTAAAAATAAACCAAAGTAAATTTTGATATTCCTATTTAAATTTTTTTTTATTTCGTCAAATAAAAATTTTAAAAATTTGAAAATTTTAATTTAAAATAGGTGTGACATTGAAAGGTTTTAAAATAACTTTTTCAAAAATATAAAACTTTTTATTCATATAAAAAATTTAATTCATATCTCTTGTCTAGAGAAAATGTAACCTGAAAATTAGATAGTCCCATGAATATATATATATATATATATATATTAAATTTATAAAATTCATTAATTTTTTTCTAATAATATATTTATGGTAATACTTGTTTGATTTCATAAATATAATTCTCATGAAAAAGATTTCCTATATTTCCAAAAGGGTTTTATATTTATTTATATTTATTTGGACACCAAATAATTCAACTCATATTAATGTTTAAAACTTATTGTCATAACATAATTATTCTTATTCATCACCTCAGTTCCAATTGATATGTGAAAAATATAATTGTATTAAACAATCTTATTAATATAACATTTTATTTTATTAAAACATGGTTTTGTGTGTAACACAAGAGATCGAGGGGACTCATTATTATGTGAATTAAAATGAAAAACATGCCAATCATACTATTGAATATACTAAAAGACAATCTATATGTTTCATATAGTGTACTATTAACACGGTGTTGTGAATAATGCAATCTAGACATAGTGATTTCATGTAAAAATATATATTTAGTATTTTATAAAAGGAAAAATATCATAAAGATTAAATTAAATTGAAAAAAAATATTTCCCTGAATCATAGGGTATTACATTTCACACCATGTAAATATTCATGAAATATTCCAAGAAACAAATAATTTAAATTTAAACTAAATACATGTCATGTAATCACCAAACATATAGTAGGGAAATTTGTTTTATAGAAAAAAACACCTAATCTCCCCAGAAATTCAATCAAAATTTAGAGAACCCCAGAAATGCACCCATATGAGGAATAAAAACAATAAATGATGAATGGATTAATTTGAAATCTTAATGGGGAGTTATGTCATCCCCGCCATAAAAAAAATTTTCTCCTGAAATGTAGTTAATTAGTTTCCATATTAATTAGTTTAGGACATTTCACTCTCATCAGTTCCTCACACTTCCACATATCAAGAGAATAACAACCATGAACCATAGAACATACACCAATGGTTTTTCCCCCAATAATCTTCAATTATCTTAGTATCAACAATCATTAATGGATTCTAATTCAAGGATAAATCAAGAACAATATCAATATTCTCCCAATTCAATACATTTGATGGGTTATAGATATACTTCCAAATTTTTGATATGTGGAACACTTCAGTTATTGATATAAAATATGATGGAATTGATTAATGGTAATACACTTTCTGAATAATCCTAGGAAACATAAAATGTCGAAGAAAATGATGAGAATGATTTCTTTTCCTCTCAAGTCATCGGTATCCCAACCATGGTGAAACATTAAAAACCACCCGATTACCAACTGAAAAGTCTAATGGTATCCTAAAATTGCCACAATAAGATTTTTATTAGCTATATTCCATCAAAATATTATGAAGAACTAATTTTTTTTCAATCATCAATTTGACCAATCTTTGTTACCCAAGGATACATCACTAATCTATAAACAACACAATAGTGATTTACAATGACTACTATACAAGGCCTTAAAAGGAGAAATTTTTAATACATATTGTTTTTTATTGTTATAACTATACTCAAAAAGTCCTATGTGGTCATCCCAAGCTCCACTAATGTCAAGAATTCATATACATAGAATAACCTCAAGAATCCATATATCTATGTATTTTGGGCCATCTATCTATTGATGGTATGGGCTACTAAACTAAACATTTGATCACATTTCCTCATTATGTCCTTGTCAAAAATTGAGGTATAATGCATTTAAATAACTAGGACTATAAATGTTGGGACTCTAAGAAAATGAAAATTATAATTAGTATAGAGATTTCAATACTCCACATGTTTGTCTGTATTACGAATGGGGATAAAATGAGATAAATTGGTAAGTCTATTGATAAAATCCCATATCACATTCTTATTTTGAAGGATATGTGGAAACTCATCCACATAGTTCTTGATGATCTATTTTATCATCCAAGTCGACACTAAAAGTTTCTAAATAATTCATGAAGGCCTTTAGTGATCACACTTGACCTATTAGAAATTATAACAACAAAAATAAAAATCAGAAATGTCTCACCTCATAAATGGCCACCAAAATAATCATCACATATTTTAGAATATATTTCAAGTACATGGGTGCACTTTCCACATGAAATTATATAAATATTTCATCCAAAATTATCACACTAGAAATGGTATAATGTACTTGTTATCGAAACATAGTATACCCTCAGAAGGGAATGACCATTCTTTAATGGTATCCCAATCAAAATGAATGTCTATATTGTTATAGAATTAATCATATAGCTTATTCCCTTGAAGAATCATCTTGAGAAGAGCAGATGTCAACTGAATACTTGTCAAAACAACCATAAAATATTCCTCATGGGATCTTAAATGATACTAATAAAAGATATTAATCATTTTCCAAAATTATAATGATTATTTCATAGCCTAGTTCAGAATTTTCATGTTCAATTGTTCATAAATGACATTCCCTTACCTAAGAGTATAAGAAATATTGAAGTTAATATCTTTCATTTAATCCAACCAATTCCACTTCCAAATGTTCAATTACTTTTAATAGAATATATAACTCAATATATTGTGGTCTAAATACACGATATCCCTATCTTTTAAAAGGTAATTTCAACAGAAATTAAGTGCATGCATCACAACTACTAGATCAAGGTCATGGGTTGGATAATTAATTTTTTGTTTCCATATCTATTGTGAACTATAGGATACAACTTGATCACCCTACATATAAACACATAAGAAACATGAACTTAATGAATCACAAAAGATCACATAGCCCTACCTGGACCATTAAAGTGTAAACAACTATGAAAAAGGCATATGAAAATTCAGCTAAAAAATAACTATAACATTTAACATCCTAAGAGAAATTCACCTCCTTCTGGGATAAAACTATCATCTGAGAATCCAACATGGAGAAATCATCAAAAAATATATTGTAATACCCTAATAAACACAAGAATTAATGGGTCTCAAAATCAATATGAGGTTTCTCCCCTATCACAATAGAATTGAACTTCATAGGATCAACTAAGATTAAATTCTATAACAACCTATGTCCAATGAAAATAACATCTAAAATGGTTCAATAATCAATTATTCCAAACCAATTTGGACAACATATAGAATGAGGTTTCCTAGCTCATAAAGAATTTTTTCAAGGGTGAGACTTTTACTCAAGAATTCAATTCTCTGTTTATTGCTCTCAGTACTAATATAGGGAATTCTAGTGAGATAAGTTAATTCAATCAAGTTTATATTATCAACACAATAAACAAAGTTATTATAAAAATCCTTGATAACAGCTTTGTTTGGGTCTCATTGAAAATCATATCGTGGAACCAATCTGTGTTTGTGAAAGGAAGGAACAATCAAGACTATTTTCTCATCACCTCAGAGTGTTTCAAACTCCTCAGAAAATCAACCCAGGGAGGAAACATAGCTATAATACTTAACATCAAAATTTTTTTGACATAATGGACAGGGTATTCATTGGAAATATGTTACAAAGATTTTAATTTACAATTAGATTCATTCATTTGATCAATGTTCTGCTCGAATCATCCCACATCGCCATACATATCAATGGTTCCCCAGAAAGATATTTCACATGCTCTAGGGGGTGAGACAGGGGGATCCCCATTCAACCATTATCATTGCTACTGTAGAGGATTATATTAGTAGACTTCTTGTGTATATGGTGAACAAGGGTGAATTATCTACCATCAGTAGGGCTAGAGGTATCTCTGGTCCCTCCCATCTTTTTTTCACCATGAAATTGTATTTTTTACTCATGGAGATATGAGTAATATCAAACATCACATGAATTATTTTCAGCATTATGATAATATATCAGGCAAAGAAATTAATTGGAGGGAGTTCTTTATATAATTTGGTAACCATATTTCTATCTCAGGGAAGAATCATCCCATCAATGAACTTGGAATAAGGGAGGTATAATTACCTTTTTTTTACCCTGGTGTCCAAATGTTTTGGGGAAAACATCATGCATCATACGTTAAAAATTCCATAAGCCAAATTAGAAGAACACATTCCTCTAGGAAAGACAGGTCACTCCCAATGGAAGGATGTATTTTCCTTATTAAGCACGTGGTGATCTCAAATATTGTCTACTTGTTTATGGTTTATCATTACCCGAACTATTTTATTAGGAAAATTAAAACTATGATGAAAAAATCATCTGGAGTGACAATATTCTGGAAAAGAGGATAATCACTACCTATTAGAAACAGTGTTGCATTCCACATATGCTAGGAGGTCTTGGAATCAAGAACATGGAACTCTTAAATCAATCATTGTAGGATATATTTATGTGGAGATTAATTAACATAAAAGTTTCTTCTCTAGAGTTTCTATGAACTAAAATTATGGCAAGGATAATTAAAGGAAAAAAGGAGTTATCTAGTGTCTTCCATTTTGTCGGGACAGTGAACGATTTTTCAGAAAATTCTCACACACTCACAATGGCCGGTCAGTATGAACTCTTCCATACTCATTTGGAATCATAACATGATTGGTGTCCCACTCATTGATTGATTCCTCCCTAAGAGTCATGAAATTGATTAAAATATCTTGATAAATGAATATGTGGAAAATGTCAACCTGCTTCTAGAAGATATTGCCTATACAGTTGCAAGCTATGATTTCATTAACAATTATGATGTTCTCATTTGGGAGTAGTCTTAAAATGGTCTTCTCGATTCAAAAAGTACTATAATAATTTCCTCAATAGTGATCATAGGTGGATTAGTGATTTAAAGAAAAAAATGGATTCACCCCTCCTGCATCACCTTGCTATGGAGGCTGTAACATAACAAACTTCCAGTGGATGGTAATCTCCAACGAGTTGGGAATTTCATGTGTTATAAATTTTCCACATGTCATCAACACCGAGAGGATGTTTATCACCAATTATTGTGCTACAAAACTGCCTCATCATTATGGAAGTCTGTCCTCAAAATTATTGAGATTTATACCCATCAATGAAATTCTATTCGAAACATTTTAGCTGATCTTCTAGATGTACCTCTTCCAAAGAAACTCACTACTCTCTTTAGGGTTGCATGTGGTGAGATGATCCACACTATATAGATAGGAAAGAATAAGGATTACATAGCCACACTCACATTAATGTTGGACATTCCATTCTGAACATTATTGCTGTAGTACAGAGTGACAACAACCTTCACACCAAAAAAATATAGCCACTCTATCAGGGACCTTATTGTCCTAAGGCATCTGAACATTGTAGGTAACTTTCCCATCCCTCTTGGAACTATTGAAGTTTTTTGGATGCCCCCTTTCACTGGATGGATTAAATGAAAAATAGATGGGGAATTTAAGGGTAACCCATGATCATCTAGATATTGATACCTCTTTAGAGATCAAAATGGTGATGTTGTGGAGTTCATTCATGGTCTTTCTGGCCATGTCACTGAACTAGAAGAAGAACCAATGGGCTTAATCGGCATAAATCAACATGCATATCTATGAACCTAGAACAAAAAATGGATTGAGTGTGATTCCACTACTTTTGTGCAAGCCATAGGGGAGGGACAAGATTAACTTATCATGGATACTAACAGTCAAATGGTCCAACTTTCATCACAAACTCTCTTCTATGAGCTACATTATAACTCACACTTTTCTGGAAGCCAAATATATTGATGATGGTCTTGAAAATAGAGGGGTTACTAAATAGAGGTGTATCCACTCATGTACATTCCTTGGTGACATGCCACCCCTCCTATTTTGTGACAAAAGGAAAATAGTGTCACTTCATCTCTTGTAACCTATATTTGATTTAATACAAGTGCCTCAGAGATCACATTTCTAAAAACAACATCACATATCTAATGTTGAAATAGCATATTTATAGCATCTCATGGATTTGGTGACTAATAAAATTTCCATATCTTATATTAGAGGGCACACATTATCCTCCTTTAACTAATATTAAGACATTATTTAATTCAAAAATAAAACCACAAAAATATCAGCGTATACATCGAATATTCTATTCATAAAATCCTTTATGACTATAGGATAATTGTTTAGATAAAATTGTGACAAATGGTACACAAAATTTACTATAACTACTCTGAAAATATGTATTCTAAATGTCATATTCTTTTATTCTCTAATGGTGATACCCAGATTGGAGATCATTCTTGAAGAACCACATTGCTCGTTTCATCTATTAAAAAAATCATCAATCCATGACAACAAGTATTTCATATTTAATTTAACATGGTTTATTTTTAGATAATCAACTTAATGGATATGTTTTATAGTAGTGTTATTTTAATAGAGAAGAGGAACCACCAATGTTGACACACTTAGGTGAATGAAGTCTTTCTCCAAGAGAATATCTAATTGATTATTCAACTCTCTTAGTTTAGCTAGTTCCATATATTAAGGGGGATTACAAACTAGATTAATACAATGTATTGAATCAATATGAAACATTATCCCTCCCACAAGTGGAAAACTATTGATATTAGAAGGAAACAAAATGGGAAACTCAACAAATAATGGAGGGAGATCATTACTCATAGATTCACACATCATTTCAAATGAAAACACTGATATTAACCTACCAAAATCAGTAAATAATGTTTTTATATACTCTTCCTTGGTTCAATGGAATACCCCATTGAGTGTAGTAAAGGAGATCTAGAAAAGATATCATTAAATTAAGGCCTTATTGAAAATAATCCAGTCCATCCTATGAATGATGATAAGAGATTTCATGCCAATAATCAGAAAATAGTAGGTATGTTGAAACTCTAATAAAGAAGGAGAATAATAAGGGAAAAAATGAAACTGACATATATTCATTCACAGTGTTATAGTAGTATACATTATATAAGATAAAATCATCATAGGGATATTTTCCATTCATACAATACAAGTTGATATAAAAATTTGATATACCCCACTATCAAATAATGATGTTACTAAATAAAAATATATATTGATGATACCTCTCACGGATTATGTACATGTATCCCATTATTCTGGGGACTCTTACATTACATGGATAATCTTCAATACAGATTATTATAGATGGAGTCCCTTTTTTCACGAAGCATCTGATTTCACATCCGTACTTTTAGGAACTGATGACCCTATTTCACTGAATGGAGTAGAAAATATATTAGAGAACTTATTTAGGTTCCATGGAAAATTGAAGGAGCTATAAATCATTAGTTTATTCATGTAAGATCTCTTTTAATTACCATGCATGGCACACTGGAAGCAAGACAATGGGCCTCTTACACGTATTAGAGGAGGTCTGAAAGTCAACTACTCTCTAGATCCAACACGCGCCTCATTATGATTTCAGATCCACTTAAATGAAATCATATAACTTCCACTGATAGAAAGAGGAACTCCCATAAATACTATCAAACAATCCAAATCATGCTCAAGCAGCAACGACCTTTCTAGCTCATCAACAAAATAAGCGAGCTTTAGTAAAAAACTGGGAATGAAAATAAGGTTGAAAATTTATATCAAACAATCATGCATTAATTTTATTATCAAATATAATAATAGGTGAAATAATTACAAGATATGAAAAGAATATTTATACTCTATCATGCTATTGTAAATCTACTGGTGGCTGAAAACTATAATGTCGATCATGTCTATGATAGACTGCTGCCTCATGAACTAAGATGACTTGTTTTTCATATTTGTTTTACTTGGATAGTAATATAGATAATTTAAATGAATAAATATAATATATATAACTCATAAATGATGTCATATTATTTTTTTTATTTTTTATATATAATTTTAATTTATTATTTTTCATCAATCAAAAATTGGATTCAAATTTCTTGTGTACATATGACCTACATTTTCAATCAATGGTGTAGTTCATTTTCTATCTCTATCTTGAATGGATTACTATAAATAAATATATAATGAATAAATATATTATTTATATAATGGTTAACATTCTAGAAATTATTGAATCATGATCAATTTAAAAGGACCAAACCATACAAAAAAAAAACAATGTAGTTATTATCAAAAATGTGATTTTAACAAGTAATGGTTATTTTTTTTTAATAAAAGGTCATATGTAAATCATATATGGTATAATATATCTATGTATGGTTATTTAATAGATGTTCAAAAAAACTATATTTATTATATAGGTAGAGCATACATATATTATGGATGTTGAGAATTAAGGTATGGTATTTTCATCTAACATTTTATAACTATGAGAGACATTCCATGTACACAACTTTTTCTTCTTATGTATTGTATAGAATATCCATAAATTTATTTTATGATGATTATCATGAAAATTATTTTGATTTACATATAAATTTTAGTATCTCCCTTTTGTGGGTTTATGATTCAAATGATACCGAAGTGGTATGGGTTTTATGAAACAATCTCATTGTTTATCTGGAATTCTATGATTGTGCTTCCAATAATGAAATATTATGTTCTACATCTGAAACATTCTCATAATATATATTATCCTATAGTTATTCTTGAAATATTTTAATTAATATTACCATTGTCAACACATTTGTAAATATAAATATTGTTAAAATACTTCTATGAAAATTAAAAATCATTTATTTCTTTAGTCGAAAAATATTTCTTACATATCAATGTTTTTTGAAAATGTTTTAAAATATTATATTATTATTTTTAAAGTCATTTTTACCAATATTTTTCTGGTATAAAGTGAACTCGGTCCCAAAAATTTATTAATAAAAATAAAAGACACAAACCAGCAAAAACGCAACAAAAAAAGCACCACCAAATCATGAACCTGACAGGACACCACCCAAAATCACTGACCCAAAGACCCACATAAAACCAACAACAAAACTCATAGAAAAAATCGAATGGACCAAGGCCTTACAGACATATACCCTTCATGAAAGTAATTTTTATATATATTTGAAATTTTAAAAAATGGTTTCAATATTATCTTCATGTTGTTTCCCAAACAATTAATGTTAGGATTTTACCTAACCCAAGAGTCATGGATCTGGTCAAAGTCAGTCATAAGAAGATACTATAAAAATGAATACAAAAAGTCCATCATTATAAGGGATTATTACATATATGGTTATGTTTCACACTACACACATCTATATCCACTGTTGGAACACAATAATTAGGATTCCTAATGGACTACATCATATTCATATCTATGACCTCCTTCATTAGTAGAACATCCACCACTTGGTTAACCTCTCTATATGTAGTTGAGATAATGAAATTAAGTTGAGTGAAATTGTTATGAAATTAAATACAATGAGTCAGTATTTATGAAGGGACATTCCTTTTTCTTATTCGAAATTCTTTGACAGTAATTTTGGAGTCAGTTTCAAAACATATGGATTGCCACTTATATTGTACATCATACCAGATTATATACAACATAGCCCATAATTATGCCTCATAGACCACCCCAATTCCATTTTTATGATAAATTTACCCATTTAAAAATCCATGATGTGTTCAAAATACACCTCCACAACCCGAGGGCTATGGAATGTTGAAATCTACACCATTAATGTTGATTGTGATCCATGGGTTGATTGTGTGGATCTAGAGTTTGTACCTTAGTACCATGGGTTTACATATCCTGTATGTCACACCCAAGTGCTTGAGATTAATCATATCATTTATAATATTATACATACCTCCTACTTTCACCATTGATGTAGTGTAAACCTCCTTGTGTATCTCAAGAATTCCCATATGGGCGGAGTGTTGCTACTCATTAAAAAGCATGGAATTTAATGCAGTCCAAAAAATTAGGAAAATAGATGTCACATTTTCAAATCATATTTTCTTGACCTTTTCACTACAGCTCGTATTACTAATCCTCTCTATATGATTATACACCTACAAATAATTTTCAATTTCCATCCCAAACTGAAATCCAGCATAGGCCCATAGGTTCTGAGAAAAACTACATGGGTAAAAGTGGTGTTGTGCATATTCCTAATCCTTAAACAATAGGTGATTTGATTAATTAAGATGTTTCCCATAACATTTACATTGATCATGTATGGTAATCCAATTTCCCTATATCCTCTAAAGAAGAAAAAATCTTGATGGTAGGCTGATTGGTTCCTTGAATTTCATCATCCATGTTGTTTGTATATTGGAGCCCTTATATTCCATTTTGTAATACTATTTTTTATTGAAAAGGTCATTTCTATTGTGCATCAATATAAGGGTTTCAAAATCCATAAATGAGTAATTATGAATATCTAAAACAATTTGAGTAGAGACCATATTATCAAAGCTGTGCTGTTGTGAAATTAAATCTACAATGGACATGTGTATTAATTTAGGGGATACACTCACTATATTATGAATTGGACTATGTAGACTTGTAGTATTCTAGTATTTGAGACTATAGAACCTAATTTCTAGACACTTTGTATCATATATGATTCTATTTAAGGAGTGTTTGAGAGATTCCCAAACAAAGGATGCAAAATAATATTTGTATCCATTTAGTAATACAAATTTAAATCTATTTGATAAAAAATCATAGGAAGTATCCTTTAAAGTAAAATTCCATGTGAATTTCTCAATGAGACCCTGATTTAAAATCCTAAGGACATTAATTCCAATGACAATAATTTCAATGGGTTTAATCCACTCCTTCTATGAATCAGTGATCTACTTTTTTTTCATATGCTGAACTAGTCCATATTAAACTCTTGGTCATGCCTTGATGTTCTCTAATGAGACCTCTAGGACATATCTAATGGGATAATGAGTAGACAATGTTCTATTTGATAAAATTGTTTACAAATAATGACCTTATATCTGAGTACATGGACTTTACTTTCCACTTTGACATATTAATGACAATTCTTGAGCATATACTATCTAGATATTATCTCATCACCTTTCTCAAAAATAAGGGGACACCAATGTAATTGAATGGAAGACATCCCATCTTTACTTCGAGGCTTCTAGTTATTATAATTGTTTTACAACCTATATTCCATAACCAAAAACAATGGAGTATTTATACCATACTATGTTCTATCCCACCACCTCTTCATAATCTGCAATGATAGATTTAGTGGATTATATGGTCATTCATGACACATTCCCTTTCAAAAATAATGTTGTCATCATACAAAAGATGTGAATGGCTGTAATAATTCTTTCTATGTTTAATTTTTTTATAAATGATAATCTTAGGGAGGTCAATGTTATGTATACTCAAATAATCTTCAAAAATTTAAAATTAAAGTCCTGAATGTGGATCACCTTGTCTGACACCCCTCATGAATTGAAAATTCCTTTAGGGGAACCTTTAATAAGTATGGATAACCTTGTAGAGATGAAAATGATGTTATTAAGATTGATAAATGCATTTGAGAAACCATATCTCCTAATAAAATCAAATTGAAAGTTCGATTTTAGTGTATTAAATGCATTGGAGATGTCCATTTTGAGGAAAAAGTTTCTTATTTTGTTCTAATATTCATTAAATTTAGATTATTTGAAAATGTTAATAGAAAATGTAGAATGTTTCTCTTAGTCACAAAGCCAAATTAAATTGGAGTTATACAATTCTTAATAATTACCGTCATTCTGTTCAGGATGGTCTTGCTAATGTGTTTTGAATTTTTGTTTCAAAGGGAAACTGGCCCGAATTCATTGATATCAAGAGAATTATTGTTCAAAGGTATCAAGAAAATGATGATTGAATTTATCACATTTGGATTGTAATAATGAATAAAAAATTTCTTGATTGTAAGAGTTATATCATCCTGTAAAATATATCAATAAAACATAAATCATTTTTTAGAAAATCCATTTGGACCAGGAGCACTCTCCATATTGAGATATAATAGAGATTATTTTATATCCTTTTTCTTTGTATCCATGATAAGAGTTCATTTTTGATGCTACACAATATATTTAATTATTTTATAAACTATTTTTTTTGTATATAACAACCCATTATTCATTCTCTAAAAGGTTAATGATTATAATTAAAATATTTTTATGAATACTATATATATTCCATGGGTCATACCATAATTAAATTCTTATAAAACCCACATAATTTTGCATGTGATATATTAAGAAAAAGTGATGAAAAGTTTATGAAACTTGTTTCTTTTCTAGTGGTTATGATATGTTGAAATTATTTTTAATCCCATTTATTTTTATGATATCTTATATGATGAAGTTTCCATGATCATGTTCTATATATATATATGTATAGATTTCCTGATGGTTGGGACCTATATCTCCCTCTAATGTTGTGGGTAAATAAGAATAACTCATGAGTTGATTATTTTATGTTCAGAAATGGTTTCAAATCTATAAGTAAATTAAAGGTCCTTATTTCAAGTCCATATTTTAATGAGTGATCCCATTTCTATTAAATCATATTTACAAAATTATAATATTATTCATCTCTTCATTTCTATGACAATGTTATAATCTTGGGGTTCATGTTCATTAATTTATTTTTGATTCGTGTCTTTTGAACTACAATTAATTATTCCATGGATATTTTTTACGATCTATGACATATTAGGTATGATCATGGTGGAAAATTATTCAGGACCTCATACCATTATACTTCTTACGATTTCATATGATTATAAATTTGTATTTGTATTATTTACCCATAATGAGAATTTTAGTACACCATTCAATAAGTTTCCTTTTGCCAAGTTATGCTTTAATGTTCTATGTATAGTATATCTATGAATAGATTTAAGTGGGATTCTTATCCCTTCCTCTCATCATCCCTCTCCATGGTGGAATGCTTCTCCTTATCTCTTTCTCATTCCCTTGTTTTTCTCCGGAATTTCATCTGATGCAACTACCACTCTTGCCACTGGAATCATCGTGAATCGACCCCATCTTGGTTGAACTCGATGGAACTCCAACATCATGGGTTTCAATTGGTGGTAGCATCTGGAAAATATTTTCCTCTAGCTTCCCAGTTTCACATATTTTGGGTTCCTTTATGATGGCTCTTGTGTCTTCCGAGGCCGGTCTCACTGTTCAGTGCTCCTCTTCCCTTTTTTCCTTTCCCTCCATGAAAAACACCAGATTCAGTTTTTCTATTTTCCTTGTTTCTTGTTCATTTGGTTTTTTTTGGACTTGATTGGCTGGGTGGAGTTGTTCATAGTTCATTCATGATTATGATGTGGGTTTCTTGGTGTTCTTCACTTGGTGGTGGCCCCATTAGGTGGTCATGGCTATGCCTGCATCCTATGTTGGCTTTTGTTTGCTATGAACTCTGCTCTGGCTCCTGATTTCCTCTGATCTTCTCCTTGTCAGTTTTGAATGGTGGTTCTCAAGGGGTTTTGGGATGTGATTTTGGAATAGTCATCGGTGTTTTAGGAGGTGTTTTCCCCGTGGTGGGTTCGACTCTAACCATGGTTCACCAGAGGGCTTGATTTTCGTGATGGTTTGTGTTGAGATTTCATCCTTTTTGTTACTTCGATGGTTTGTGGAGGTATGTTTTGGGTTTTCAATGGTGGAGAAGATGGATTCTGGTGGATGGTCTCTCTGGAAAACTATTTTGGATGGTGGATACATATGGTTTTTGGGTTCATGACATGAGGTTTCGTGATGATGCTTGTGGAAAGCGTATCAGTGGTACTCTGATATGGTGTCTTCTGATACGGTGTTTTCTACTACGGTGTTTTCAGTGGAGTTGATGGATTCCACCGGATAGTTCTATCCAGTGTGATGGTGTTATCACAGGATTTGGCTTGTGTAAGGGTGTGTATCGTGAGGCAGTACGTGGTCCAATGTGGTGATGATGGTCTTTTCCTTTATTTTGAAATGGTTTTAAGGTTGTAATTTGAAATTTGAAATCAAGTGGTGAATGTTTTTGTAAGGTTTCCACTTTTCCTTAAAGTGGCTCTTTCAATAAAATAATAATATGGATTGTAGGAATAGAATTAAGTGGGTAGATATTCATAAGATATGTTGACTATCATTTTTAAAATTATATGATTATTTACCTAGTCTCAAATGACACTAAACATATACAATCCTCATGTGTATTATTTTGTAATGAATGGAAGACTAATTTAAAAAATGTAATAATAATGTGTGGTCAGCCTGAGTTGATATAATTTTTATGAGAGAACATGGTTTAGTCAATATTTGGAGAATATGATTTCCAAATAGTAGGAAATACCATGGGGATATGCTTAAGTATTGGACAATATCATATTTTTTTGGTAAGGAGAAGATGCTGAATTTTTCTTAAAAACAATTCCTTGTATGGTTACATCAAGTGAATATGGTTCTCAAATAGGTTTACATAGGGGTAATAATTAAGTCAAAGGCATGAAGAGATTGACCCAATCATTACCTATAACATGATACCGATAATTTCTATGCACCTAGTTTTAAACTACTAAGGGATACACTTTGGTTAATCCAATTTTTAATTATAAACCATAATTATGTATTTGAATAGATGATTACCACTGATGACCTAGGGTAAACATATGGTTTTATATATTTAAAATATAATTTCTTGATTTATATTTCCTATAAATGATTTATTAGGAATATATGTGTTCCACTATTAACACTATTTATCACACTACGCATTTTGCTTTTGGTCCATGGTTTGAACTAAGTGGAACTGGGTTAACATTTACTATGATAGAGAATTTAATGATGACAATCCAAATGGTATGATGTCTAGAGTTGATGATATTTTGATTATCCCTAATCATATATCATGAAATAATATTCACAACATGCACCATTACCAACTCTTGGACTCACTTAATAAGAGATTGATATAGTTCACTTATTGTTTGTGTGGTGGATAGCATGTAGGGAAAAATATTCAATATCATATATTTCATGATTAATTGAAGAAGCACATAATAGAATATCTAAAAGGGATGAATTGATGTTTTGTTCATGGAAGATAAAGACACAATAAAACTATTGGAAAAGGAAAATTGAAAAGATCTATTAATGAAATTGATGAAATAATCATGTCCCTAAGGTATCTTCAACAATTTAATGTTTTAAATGTTTAATTTATGAGAATTATAAAATTTATTTCCTAGGGGGAATGTTCATGAAGGGAATTTGAAACATTTTATGAGTAATGGTTATATTGCTGATGATAAAGAGAATACGAATGGAACATGAGAGAAATGAATAGTTAATCAATAAAATGAAGAATCTTGGTTATTAGTGTATGAAGGAAGAGGAAGGATTAAATTTTTATGTATTGGAATTTAATAATATGGTTAAAGAATTGTTTTTATGATGTAATGTAATCCTAAAACATTAATTAATTTTTCATCATTATTTTTAACAAATGATTTGAATAAATATATTAAATATTACTAATGAAATTGAAAATTGATTTATTGTGATATTTTATGAAAACAATATGATTGGGTGAAAGACAGACCATGTGATTTTCTAGATGTAGAGATAATGAAGAATACATGATTTATATGTATAAAATAAACTACATAGTAGTGATAATATTGTAACTGATTACTGATTTTTTGACAAAGTAGAACATAGTAATAATGATATAGTTCACATAATTTTTTATTTAAGTAATATCTCCAATCATATATGAATTATTTAATTAATAAGGAGTCATCTATGTTTTCAATAAAATATTTTGTTAATTTTGGTTAGTAACATGTAAAAAGAGAATAATTAACGAAGGTATTCCCATGTTTAGTATGTTATAATTACGAGTTACTTTATGTTGTTTTGGTAAAAATGATATTTTGAGTTTTAAAATTTAGTGAACTTCTTTATATATTCTTGAATTTAAATATTTTTGAATGGTAATATGGATAACCATTTATGAAATGGTTTATCTCAGAATTTGGATGTTGTTTTAGAGATTGACATATTACATAAAAATTTGAATATTTACTTGTATTTCATAAACATTGGAAATAATTTGTTTATGATGAAAACTAGAGTTAGAAGGAATGAATTATAACTCCATTATCGATTGTATGATCCATTAATGTTTTAGGTATATCAAATTCGTCATCATTTCATACAGTCAGAGTAGAAGTGGAAATTGATCAAGGGATACGCACATAATGAGATTCTGCTTATGAAATTAAATGAAATTAGGTAATTACATCTACCCATTAAAATACATCAACATTAGTGAAGTTATCTAATGAAAAAATATTATTTTTCACATCGATTTCCCATGAATCAAAGGAATCCTAACACATCATAGATTTATGGTTTCTTAGTGGTTGACATTATCATGACCTGGCTCTCCATCACTGAAAAGTATTCCATGGGAGTTAGATTTCTCTTTAATGTTTATATTTTAATTTCGCACCTTTGTTCTTCCTATATGAAAACAATGTTATGTGATAATTTAAGTAACCCTTGTTTTTTTAACATTATATTTTTAAGGGATGTCTTAATACTCATTTGTATGATGTGGGTTTCTATGTAGAAATATTCAAATTTAAATCATTTGATGAACACGATGAATTTGGAGGGAGAAATTCATTTTGAAGAGGGTATAATGTCACATCCCACGATTTTATGAAATATTTTTTTTAAAAAAAATTATATTTTTGTATATCTTGTGTTATGAACAACAATGTTTTTCTTCGATAGTGGTCCTACAAAGCAACACATAATTTAGAGAAATATTAAATAATATTATTTTAAATATGACAATTATAAACTATACGATAAATTTTAAAGCGATGATTTAAGTTAATTTTATCACTGAGAGGAGGAGGGGGTGAATCAGTGATACTTTTTCATTTATGTTTCCTTGAAATTAAATCATCTTTCATATCCTGTTAACAATTCTATTCCTTTCCAAATAAAATTCAAACACCCATAAACATCTACACAACTATTTACAATGTTCACTATTAAATATGAATAGTTATGTCCTTGGTATAGTTTGGAGAAAATCCAATACCACACAGTCCACTAGAAAATAATCCTTAGATTACAATGAGTAGGATATGCCCTTTCACTCATGTATCACAATGAAAACAATACAATAGAGTGTGTGTACCCTCATATCATAAATAGGGTAATACAATAATTGTGTAACAACTCGTGTTACTTTTTATTCTTTTCAATTTCAACAAATGTATACTATTGAAATAAAATTCTTTAATTTCTTACCCCTAATTTGATAAGAACCTCATGGACATTGATATAGAATTCAATCTGGTTACTCAGCCTGATCAGCTCAATCCAATTCATCAAATCTGATTCTTCAAATTTTATTTCCCAATCCAATAGAAATAACTCCATCAGAATACTATTGAACCAATTCATAATACATTCTTCCTCAGTCATAATGTTCAAATACAGAAATACTAGATCTAACTATTCAGCAAGATCTGATGACCCTCCGAATACAATGACAAGCATAATAAGGTAGCTAACTGAATACGATGAATACTGAAAATGATGATCAACTGAATAATATTACGATCATGTATCTACTTCATTCACTTCTCCATTTAAACTTATTCAATAAAGGCTCAATACATAAACCACTTTCTCTCCCTAGAATGTTAGGGATTTTCTCTCTTCTGTGAATAATACATCCTAGTTAGTCTTCTAAAACGTACAAGGTATTTCTCCAATTTTATAAGTTTCCCATGGATGGTTTTTATAAGGATACCAAAATCCTTCATTCCCTTCAAAATTAACCCAAGTCATTATTTCACATGAATTTCAAGTGAATCTTGACTTCATGAACACTTCTAGAGTTTTATTGAATCATCACGATGACTTCTTCTATTCTTCAGACATTCTTTTCAATTTCCTGTATAATTATAATTTTTCTATTCTCATTATAACAATCTGATTTGATTAATATGATGTTAATGTTGACAACATTTCAATCAATCTCAAGCTTAAGTCAAAATAAGATTTTCTAAATACGAAGCTTCATACTAATTGAATAATCATTCATTGAAAATAAACCCCCCCAAGAAAACATATTAAATAATAATATTCATCTCTCCTATCAATAAAATTCTACTTCTTTACTTCATCTCTTAATCCACTTGAATCTTACATGAAAAGAATACAATGTAATTCAACCCTTTTGAAATGGTTTACTACCTTGTTGATCAAAATCATTTCATTTTCGTTTCATTCATTAGTCTCAGAAATTTCATCCTCTCATTACGATGGTATAATAATTCTGATGAGAAGTCTCTTTAACCTCCAAATATGATACCAATTAATGAATCTTCAAACAGATCTTCCTCTAGTGAATATGGGAAGGTACTTATTACGATAGACCGGTTTTTTGTTGATTTTACTTCTTTTTTCAAAAAACATCATCTTGTATCATGACTCCCATTATAAATTTCAATAAACAAAATATCATCATTAACATCATTTATATTTTAATGGAATCTATTATAAACAACTTTTTTGTTCATCAACAATATTCATTACTTCTCAAACAAGATCATAATGTCATGATTCCTATTGTTTTTAATATGATTTCAGCACCCTTTTCACTTTTTCATCTAGATTTGATCAATATGAATACAATCAATAGTATCTATTTTCACCTCTCCATTATTACATCAATAATATATAACAAGTTTCAATACATACAAATTATATATGAAATATAAAATATTATAAATGCACCATCACAATTATTTCATCATAGTTTGTAGACTCTGATTCTCCATCAAACCTCAATACTAGATTCAGAGTGAATCTGATGACCATTCATTTAAAACAAGATAATTTATCAATATGATTGACCTTTTTAGAAATTTGAGTCCATTTATTTTGAATCCAATGGTTCGATTAAATTTCACCAAATTCAAAGCGATGTGATTTTTTCTTTCTTCCATTCTTCTTAAATTTTTTTGAAAAAACAATTCAACACATGAATACAAACACCTACCTCATCTGCGTGGTCCTAAAAATACCCCCCTTTAGATTTTTATGTCAACCAATATTCACAAATCACATAACATTGTATCCTTGGGAAATGGATTACTTATCATTAATTCTAATCCTACTTGAGCTAACTCCTTGTAGGAAAAGAGAATCATTGATAAAAAATCCATGTTTTCCAATAAACCCTTCTTCCTCATCCTTTGATTTTTTTCCACATCTCTTCACCTTTCTTAGAATACAATAAAATTTATTTCTTATAACCAATTCAAAAAAACAGTTATAATAGTTCACACATAGCATAAATTAGAATTCAAATCTTACCCATAACTACCACATTATAAATTCTTTAAGATAGATTTATGAAGCAACTCTCCCCCTTGAAAACACTATCCAAAGGTAAGATGAGAGAGGGAATAAAAATACACACCTCAACCATAATGAGAAAGAGGTTAGACACCCATTTTCAAATTCAATATAGAAAAGTATTCCATTGGTAAGGGTTTTGTGAATACGTCAGCAACTTGTTCTGATGTTGGAAAATAGTCCAGCATCAATTCATTCTTCACCACATGTGTTTTGATTAAATGATATTTGATAAAAATATGTTTTGAATGAGAATGTTGAACAAGATTCCTAGGGAGATTGATTGTACTTTGATTTTCACAAAGTAAGAGAAAGGGTAACTTCACTTCAGCATGAAGGTCTTGTAATTGTGTTTTAATTCACATAATATGAGTAGCTAGTTGAGAGTTAGAAAATTACTCATCATTAGCCGTACTGAGAGTTACTGGATTCTATTTCATTGAATTCCATCTACCAAAATTATTTCTCATAATGAATACTCCACCATATGTGGATCTTAAATCATGAACATTTCCTTCTATATCATCATCTAAATATGAAAACAAATCAATAGTATCTGAAATGTTATACCTAATTTAGAAATTTGTTATGAATTTAATGTATACGAGAAATATTTTTATTGAAATTAAATTTGATGCTTTTTTAGTAATCTAAAATATTTCACATAAGTTAACAAAATTAACAATTTCATGTCTTGTGGTAGTATGATAAAAAAAGTTCCAATCAACTTTCCAAATTCATTCTGATCAACTTATTTTCCTTCTCCATCTTTAGAAAATATTGTTCCCACTAAATTTGGTGTGGATATAAGTTTTGAGTTTTTAATGGAAAAACTTTTAAGAAGTTTTTTAGTACCCATTTCAAGGGAAAGAAAAATATATTCCTTCCATTTTAGTATTTGTAACCAAAGAAACTATTTCATTTCTCCCACCATAAAAATTTCAAATACCTTTTTCATTTCTTTAGAAATGATTTCAAAACATATTTCATAATTCCCAAAAATGATAATTTCATCAATATAAACAATTACAATGAGGGAATAATATTTAATTTCTTTGATATAAATATTTATGTCCATTATTATTTTCTTAAAAATGTTTTTCATTTAACATGTAACCAATATTTAATACCAACCTCTTAGAGCTTATTTTAGCCCATAAAAATCTTTCTTCAATTTTTATGTAAAACATTCAACTTTACAAACAATAAATCCATAATATTTTTCAATGTATACTTCCTCATCAAGATCACCATTCCATAAAGTAGATTTAACATCCATTTGTAAGAGCTTGTAACCTCATTGTGTAGCAATATAAAGAATTATTATAATTGCCTCTAACATTTCCACAAAATAAAAGGATTAATATAAATCAATACCTATAATCTTTGAATACCCTTTAAACACTAATCATTCTTTGTTCCTTATCACTTCACCTTCTTCATTAATATTTTTCTTGAAATCCTACATTTTTACAATAATGTTTTCATTTTCCGGCTTGGGTACAAATTCCCAAGTATCATTCTTTTTAATTTGATCCAACTCTTCATTCATGGCCTGAACCCATTCCAGATACTCAATTTTTTTTTCACATTACTCGACTCCACTTTTGAAGACAAAAAAGTAAGTGTAATAGAATTTGTGGTTCTTCTTTTTTGACCCTTTTGATGTTGATCACCAATTATATTGTAAACATCCTTTGGTTTCCTTATCATAGGATTAAATTTTCATATATATTTCTGAGTAAAAGAAATAGTTGAGTTCATCCGGAATAGGATTAAAATTTTCTTTATACTTTTCCGAATTTCTTTCTCTAACTTATTCAACATCCTTATTTCCCTAACCATGTTTTTATTTCTCTAACATTCAACTGAATCAATAATTCTTCCTATTTCATTGCTGAAGTATCTATATTCTCTTCCTTCTGGATCATATCTATTAAAGGTTCCATCTTGACCTTTCTCCTCAAACTTTCCAAACTTTCCACATTTCTTCTTTATAATACGTGGATTCCTGAAAAATTCGAAGTGCTTTAAAAATGGATTTTTCAATAAAAAAATTCAGATGTAGTAATTTCTAAACAAGGATAATAGAAACATTAGTTTTGAATATTAATAGAAGTACTCATTTCTTATATCTAATAGTAATAAGAAAGACTATATTCAAGTAACGTAGTTTGTACCATTTCCACTAATATTATATTTCTTCTTTCAATAACACCATTTTGTTGAGGAATGTATGTGGAGATATACTCATGAAAAATTTCATGATTCCCAATATAACATTCAAATTAATCACTTTTGTATTCACAAAAATTTTGTATTCTCAACTTCCTCACTGAATACTCACATTCCTTCTAAAATTTCTTTCTGAAACATTTAAACATTTTCAAAGCATCTGACTTATGTTTCGTATATATAATAGATGTAATGTGAGTAAATTCATAAATGAATGTAATAAAATACTTATATAAATTTGTGATTTTTTACACATTTGTCCACAGATATTAAAATCAATGAACTCTCGGTGTTGTCTTGAACAAATATCAACCTTCTTGTGCACTGAGTTTGAAATCAGACTTTTCTGGGAAATAGTGTAACACCAATCTATTCTTCTTGGAAAGTCAGAAATGACTCTGACTCTTTTTATCATTGATAACATGGTTATGTTTCTTTGACACATGTGCCCCAAAATTTTATTCCACAATTGATTCTCTTCCACATTTCTAAAGTTTGTAGAGTTTATTATTTCACTAATCTGAAACAAGGTACCTTTTGTGTTTTGGCCTCTTGTAACTATCTTTCCATCTTCTTCACTTATCACAACAAACCCATCTTTTTTGAAGATAACATTTTTACCCCCATCACACAATTTTGAAACACTATGTAAATTTTATTTCAGCCCATCAACTAACAAGGTTTTCATGGATGTAATTATTTTTTTCCCAATGATGGTTGATATAATGACTTTTAATTTCAAGGGATCATAATTTCCAAATTTAATGTTCTTTCTTTAAAATCATTCACACTCTTAAAAAATTTAAAATATCCTATCATATGATAAGAACAACCACTATCATGAATCTATGGTCATTATCCTTCTGTAGTTTTCAATGTGGTTTTAATAATTATATATTTTTCTTCATCCATTACTTTAATCACCATTGTCTTTTAAGAAATGTTAAGAAATTTTTATTATTTTGGTAACAAAAATAGTAATCATTTTGCAAGGTGTTAAGTTTATTAATACCTTTCAAAAATAATTTATAGGGGTTGGAACCTATTTTCAATAATTATTTAAAACTTTTCCATTTTCTTCAAAATAAACATCTCTATATTTTTTCTTTAGGATATTGACTCCCCCTTAGCTGTGAACTTCCATAAACTAAAGGATAATAGACAAATTGATGGTTAAACAAACACATATTTGGTATGTTTTTGAATCAACCACAATACCACCAATGGACAAAGAATGTATATTTTCCTTTGAAACCTTTATACTGATTAAAATCTTGAAATTATTTCTCAGAAACCTTCTCATCATTCTTTTCTAACCTGAAAACCATTTTGTTATCAATTGGGTTCTTCTTATTCTTTTCAGATTTTTCAAAATAAGATGTATTTGAAAATTTTCTAAATCTAGATAAAATATTTTTTTTGACTCAGGGTATTTTGAAACATTTGAATTCCCCACATGGTTAGTCTTGGGCAGATACATAACCTTCCAAGTATTCTATTTCTCATAAAAAATTACATATTTCTTTTCATCCATTGAAAGTAGAATTTTTAAACAAACTTAGGTTTCTATTTACAAAGACTTTCACCAACATTAGTTTTATAGTTTTTGAAAAATGTATTCTTTAATTCATCTTTAGATAAATTTCGTTGGACAAGTTCCAACTCTTCTTATTTTTCTTTTAGCTTCACCTCCAAATGCTCAATATTATTCTTTTCTTATTGAATAGATTTCTCCAAACCATCAATTTATTTCTCCATATTTATCTTATCATCTGTAAAACATTCTTCATTTCTTGTTGAATAACATTAAACTTCTAAATTATTGTTTTTTATTTCAAGCCTTCTAATATTTCTCTAGAATTATTTCAACTCTTCTTTTAAATGAATTTGATGTTTTGTTTCTTCTTCGTCAGAACTACTATTTCTGAATACTTCATCATTCACTGTGGTAATAAAAGTATTCTAAATACCATAATAAATATATTTTTTTGATTCATCATCACTACCTTTGTCTTCTTCTTTATCTTTAGGTATGAAAATTCCTCACTTATATTTGAATAATTTCTTATCTTCCCCTTTGTAATACAATTTTTCTTTATCTCCATATTTCTTCAACGATCTTCTTAGATTTCATTCTTCTTCATCACTATCTTATTCTTTATTCCTTCAAGGAAAATTAGCTGAAATGGGCCCAAAATCTCCACATTCAAAAAAATTCAAGGTATTTTTTCCTTTTTATTTCCTAGTTCCTCTTCTAAAATTTTTAGAAAACAAAGATAAAATATAATCATGATTTTTACAAACATCATTTTCAGAATCTAATTCACTAACTTTGTCTTTAATAAGAATATTCATTGAATTATCTTTCTTAACAACCTTGAATGATATTTCTCTATAATATTTTGTTTTTAATTTCATATCTTTCTCTATTCTCATTTCATAAGTTATGATAGTTCTATGCATACCATAAAGATCTAATATTTTATGATGTCTATATTTCATTGATTTTTTTTCATCAAACATGTGAGGAAGGATTATCAATATATTTTCAACAACTATAGAAACTTCAATACTTTAAAAAAGACATATAATATTGTTACAATGTCATTAACCTTGGTAATGAAGTCTCCAATAGGTTCATACTTACCCATCTTAAAATATCTATACTCCAATCACCATATTTGTAACTTTGCCTTCATTACTTTTGTATTAACTTTGTAAATGTTTTTCAATTGATCCCATATAAATTTGGCTATGAAAACCCATTTCACACATAGGAATTAACATATAGAAAGTCATGATATTAAAGCAATCTTGTTTCCTCAATCATTCTATTGATTCTTCTTAACTAAAGATATTGTAGAAAAATTATCATAAATAGGAGGAAACCCACTTGTTGCTGCTTCATGAACACCATGTCCAATAGAAAAAATATTAGGAAACATTATATATTTATATATATGATAATTATTTCAATCAAAAACTAGAATACCTTTACAATTCACACAATTAAAATTATCCATAATAAAAGAATAAGCAAAGGGTACCTTTGGCTCTTATACCACCAGAAAGTGACCAGTAAAGATAATTGTATCACTAAAAGGGGGAGTGGTGAATTAGTGATAATTTTTTCCTTTCTATTTCTTTTTAATTGAAAAAACATTTTCCTCATGTTAAATCTTTTATTCGTTACTAAAAACAAGTCAAACACACATCTAAAGGCACATAATTATTTATAATGTTCTATATTCAATACAAATAGTTATGCCCATGGTATGGTTTGGTGAAAATCCAATACAACACCATTCATAAGAAAACAATCCCAGGATTATAATTAGTTGAATATTCCATTTTAATAATGTATAAATTTGATAAAAATCCAATACTGTGTGTGAACTATTGTTGCATAAATAGGGTAATAAAATATTTGTGTAACAACTCATGTTACCTATACTGCTTTTCAATTTAAATATATATATTCTTCTAAAATAAAATTACTCAATTTATTACCCATAACATGGTAAGAACCTCAAGGACTTTGATAATGATTTCAATCCAATTGATCAGTCTGATCAGATAACTCTAATTCTTCAAATCTGATTCTTCAAATATAATTTACCCATCTGAAAGAAATAACTCTGTCAGAATACTACTGAAATAATTCCAGAAAACTTTCTTCACTAGTCAATAAATCCCAATACATAAATCCTATAACTGATTATCCATCCAGATCTGATGACCAACCAAATACGATGACAACTAGAATACGGTAGTGAGTTGAATACAACTAATAATGAATATGATGATTAGGTAAAAAATGGTGTGATATTGTCTCTTCATCTTTGACTCTCCATTGAAACTAATTCAACAATGGATGAAGAAGGAAAACACATTATCATCCTAGAAAGTTGGATCTTCTATTTCTTCTATGAACATTACATTTGTGTTAGTCAACTAAAAAGTACAATGTACTTCTCTCTTTTTATAGGTGGCCGATGGATGGTTTTGGTGGGAAAACCAAAATGTTACCCTCTCAACCAAATTAACCCAAATCATTATTTACCTTGAATTTTGGGTGAATCATGACATTTTAAAAACATATTAAATATTCTATAATCATCTCCATAAAAACATCTCTTCTTCATACATTATTTTCAATCACTAATCTAATCCATATTTCTCTATTCTAATTATCTGTTTTCGATTTCAATAATAAGATGTTAAATTTGAAAAAACTTACAATAATATTAAACTCATGTGTGAATCAGATTTCATAAATAAAATGAAATATATTAATTTAATAATCATTAATTTAAATTCAATACCCCTCTAGAAACTATATTAAATAATATTCTTCATCTCTAATATCAAACTATATCAACTTATTCTCTTTAACCACTTGAAACCCACTTGAAAATAAAACAACATAATTCAACCCTTTTGAAATGGTTGTCTACATTGTTGATCACATTCTTTTTTTTCTTTTCATTTATAGGTCTTAGTAAATTCTTCCTCTGATTAAGATGAAATGATTGGTTTGATCAAAAGTGTCTTTATCCTCGAAATATGATACTAATTACAGAATGTATTATTGTTTCTTCCTATTGTGAACATAATGATGTATTGAATACGATAGATATGTATCATTAGATTGAACTTCTTCTTTCACAAAACATATGATTATATCTTGAATACCTTCAGGAATTTGAATACATTGATGATCAACTTAATCGTCATCTAACATTCAATGGAATGTATTGTAACTTCCATTTTCTTCATCAACAACATTCCTTCCTTCTCTTCCCAGATCCGATTGTCATTATTCTAATTGGTCTGAATGAAATATTCATGACCCTTTTCCCATTTCAAATAGATTCGATCAAACTAAATACAACCAAAGACATATCTTTTAACTCCCCCTTTAATTCATCAGGCTTGCATCACAATTTTCAAAACAAACTTATGATTTTTCAGAACTTCAAGATTAGCAAAGCATCGCCAAAATTATTTCATCATTGTCATTCATACTCTGATTCTCCATCAAACCTCCATACTGGTGTCAGATTTAATCTAATGACATTTTAATTCTAGTAAGATACATTCTCAATACAATTGATATTTTCAAGTATTGTGAGTTCGATTGTTTTGAATCTGATGGTTAGTCCGAATTGAACCAAATACAAAGTGAGGTGATTTTTTCTTTCTTCCCTTCTTCTCAAACATTTTTCACAATAATGGGAAACACCTAAATGCAAACACATTCCTCATCAATTGGTTTTGAACTATCTCCCCATTTGGATTTTGTTTTCAACCAAGATTCCTAAATCCCAAATCTTAATATCCTCATAAAATGGACTACATATCAATAATTATAAGACTAAGTGAATGAACTCATTATAGGAAATAAGAATCATTGTCAATAAAAACATACATTCTAAAAATCATCTTTATCTTCTTCAACTTTTCTTTCTAAACTCTTTAAAATTCATAGAATACAATATAATTTCTTTCCTACAACCACTCCAACAAATTGTTAGAATAGTTTAAAATAACACAATATTGAATTCACTGCTTACCCACAACTCTATATTTTTACATGCATGAGGATGGATTTTTGAAAAAATTATCTCCCTTGAAACACTATCCAAAGTTAAGATAAGAGAGGGGATTGATACACATAACTCAACCTGGATTTGAAATAGGATGGACACCAACATTAAACCTCAATTTAGAAAAGGTTTCCTTCAGTAAAGGTTTTGTGAATATGTTAGATAATTATTCCGATGATGGAAAATAATCAAACATCAATTCATTATTCTCTACATTCTCATTAATGAAATTTTATTTTATATCAATATATTTTCAATTAGAATGTTGAACATGATTCCTTGTGAGATTTATTTTACATTTATTTTCACAACCCAAGAGGAAGGGTAACATCATATCAATAAGTAAGTCTCTTAATTGAGATTTCATCAAAATAATTTGAGTATGAGGTTGAGTGGTAGCAACATAATTAGTTTTAGCCATACTGAGAGTTACTCAATTCTATTTCTTTGAATTCCAACTCACACAATTTATTCCTATAAATAATACTCCACCATATGTGGATCTTCTATTATCAACATTTTCATCCTAATCATCATCCGAATATCCAAAACAATCAATAGTATCTAAGTTATATTACATTATTCAGCAATTTTTTGTTCCTTTATGTATCTTAGAATTATTATTCTAGAAAGTAAATGTGATTCTTCTGGATTATTTTGAAATATTTCACATAAGGTATCAATATAAACAATGTTATTTCTTGAGGTAGTCATACATAAAAAACATCCAATAAACTTTCGAAATTCTTACTGATCAACTTATTTTCCTTCTCCAACTTTAGACAACATTTTTTCCACAGAAATCATTATGGAAACATGTTTTGAGTTTTCTATGCCATTCATGTTAAGAAGTTCATCAACATACTTTTCTTGGGAAATAAAAATGTATTCCTTTTTTTTAATTAGTAGTAAACCGAGAAAGTATTTCATTTCATACAACATGGAAATTTCAAATACCTTTTTAATTTTGTCAACAATTTTTTCACAACAACTTTCTTCATTCCTAGCAAAGATAATGTCATCCACATAAACAATTATAATGAAGGAATACTCTTGACTTTATTTGATGTAAATATTTATATCCACTCTTAAAACTCATATCCCTTAAACATGTATCCAATTTGGAATACAATGCTCTCAGAGATTGTTTTATCCCATAGAAATATATGATTATTCTGCACATATAGTTTATTCATTAAAAAAAACAATGCCACATGGTTTTTCAATGTAAACATCCTCATCATGATCACCACTCATGAATGAAGATTTAACATCCATTTGAATGATAATCTATCCTCATTGTGCAGATATATCAAGACAGATTCCAGTTGTTTGTAACCTTTACATTGAAGCAAATGTCTCTTGAAAATCAATACCTTCAATCGATGAATAACCTTTTCACACAAATATTTCTTTTTTCCTTATCACATCACCTTCTTCATTTATCTTGTTCCAGAAAACCCACTTGTTACGAATAATGTTATTGTTTTATGGATTGGGAATGAGTTCCCATGTATCTTTCTTTTCCATTTTATATAACTCTTATGAGATATACCAATTCTAGATAATCAAAATCTTCTTTCACATCATTCGGTTACAATTTTGAATACAAAGAAGTATGCTTAATAGAATTAGTTAATAATCTTGTTTGAATTCTCATATGTTGATCACCAATTATATTATAAGATTCAACATGTTTCCTTATCCTAGGATGTGATTTTTGATTATCTTTATCATCACTGTAAATAGATGAGATCAATTCTTCTACATTAATATTATTAAAATTCTATGTATCCTTGTCATAATTGTTTTCATCAACTTGCTCAACTTCCTTGTCTGCCTGAGCAAGTTTTTCTTTATCTTTATTTTAAATTACTTTTACATCAACTAAAGCATTAATTATTTATTTTACTTTATTGAAGAATATATATCATCTTCCTTCCAAAGAATAGAAAGGAATTATTCCATACTCACCTTTCGACTCAAACATTCCAAAGATTACAACTTTATTCTTTATAATACATGGAATCTAGAAAACATTAAAGTGATTCAAACATAAATTTTTCCAATAAAACAATTTATATGTAGTCATATCTATACCAATCCTGTAGAATCATTTTTTTGAATATAAATCACAGTACTCATGGAATGAGTAAAATAATAATGATAAATACTATGTTCAAGTAACATATTTCTTCCCATTTCAAAAAAACTTCAATTAATTCTTTCAGCAACACAATTTTGTTGAGGAGTCTATGGGGAAATATACTCATGCCAAAGTCCATGAATCTAAATATTACTTTAAAATTAATCACTTTTGTATTCACCACCATTTTTATGTTCTCATCTTCTTCACTAAACACTCACACTCACACTCATTATTAGCATTCCATCCGATACGTTAAAACATTTTCAAAGCATCTGACTTAAGTTTCATATATATAAAACAAGTAATGTGTGTAAAGTTATCATGAATGTAATGAAATAATTATATCAAGTTGTTGATGTTTTGATAATTGGACCATAGATATTGGAATGAATCAGCTCTCAGGGTTGTTAAGGTCAAATCTCAACTTTCTTATACATTAAGTTTGCAAACATTCCTTTATAGAATATAGTGAAACACCAATATCTTTTTCTTGGAAAGATAATAATTTCTCAAACACTATATCTCATTGATAACATTCTCATGTTTCTTTGACACAAGTCTACCATCCATTTCTGCCACAATATATTTTCTTCAACTATACTCAAGTAACAAGAGTTTTTTATTTCACCAACCTAAAACAAGTTACCTTTTGTATTTTGGCCACTTGTAAATATCATTATATATTCTTCAATTTTCATAAATAACCCATATTTTATGAAGATAAACCTGTTAACCTCATCAAAAAATTGTTAAACACATTGAAAATTGTGTTTCAACCCATAAACTAATATGGTTTTTATGGATTTCATCTTTTCTTTCAATATGATAGCTGATCCAGGACCTTTTATTTTCAAGGATTCATTATTTACAAATTTCCATATTCTATCTTTAAAATCATTCACATTCTTCATCAATTTGAAATATATTGTCATAAAATAAGAACAACCACTATATAGAACCCAATATCATTCTAGTTTTGTAGCTTTAAATGTTGTATCAACAACAATATCTTTTTATTCTTCCTTTACTTTCTTCACCTTTAGCTTTTGATAATTATTAAGAATTTTTTTTGATGGTAAAAAAATAAGACATCCTTTTGCAAGCTTTCCATGTTTTTAAAAACATTCAAAAATAGATTCTAGGGGTTCAAAACTATTTTCAATCTTCACTCCATCAATTTCAGGTTTCTTCAAAAAAACCTTCTCAAAATTCATTCATTGAGGAGATTGACTCCCCATAAAACTTTCCCCCCATAACCTGTGGGATAATATAAATGTTTTTGGTTGAACCTACAAAAATTTTATATGTGTCTGAATCCACCAAAATACCAGTAATATTCATTGAAAGAGTATTTCCCATTGAAAAATTCATACATATCATAATTGTTAATATGTTTCACAGAAACCTTTTTATCTTTAATTTATGACCCACCAAACGTTCTATTATCAATCAGATTCTTCTTTTTTATTTTTATCCTAATAAAAATCAAAATTATTAGAAACATTTCTAGATCTAGATAAAACATTTTTGGACTCAGGGTATTTTGAAAAATCTTAATTCTCCACATTGATGGTCTTGTCCACATACATAACATTCCCATATTTCCTCTTTAAGAAATAATTCTATCTTTCATCTCAAAATTTGAAGGAAAATTTTATTGAACGTTTTCAGGTTTCTCATTATGAGAACATTCACTAGCATTATTGATAGTTTTTTATGAGACTTATATCCCTCAATTCAACATTAGATAACTTTTGTTGGAAAAGTTCTAACACTTCTTCATTTTCATTCCGCTTCACATCTAGATACACATTATGATTATATTCTTCCTACTGAGATTTCATGAAATCATTAATTTATTTCTATAGTTTCAACATCTCATCTATAAATCATCTTTTATTTCTTTTTGGAGAACATTCAAATTCTAACATCTTATTTTTCTTTTCAATCCTTATAATATTTCTCAGAAATTCATTCAACTCTTCATTAAAATGTATTTCAAGATGTGTTTATTCTTCTTCATAAATATTGTTTCCAAATTCATCATCATTCATTGTTACAAATAAAATTATTCTTATTACCATAATAAAATGATATTTCAGATTCAACATCATAGCCTTCAACTTCTTCATCCCTAGACAAGAAACTTTTGCTCTTGGATTTGATTAATTTCTTATCATTCCCTATGGAATACAATTTTCATTTATCTCCATATTTCTTTCCTGGACTTCATGTATTTTTTTCTACTTCATCACTATCTTATTTTTTATTTCTTCAAGTACAATTAGAAGCAATGTTCCCAATAGCACCAAATTCAAGACATTTGAAGGCATGTTTCCATTTTTTTCCCTATACATCTTATAACATTTTTGGAAAATAGGGATGAAATATGATCATGATTTATACATAACTCATTTTAAGAATTGGATTCACCAGCTTCATCTTCAATAAGAATATTTTTTGATTTCTCTTTCTTATCAGCCATGAAATACATATCTATATCAGCTTTTTGTTTTAAATTTCATATATTTCTCACTTCCCATTTCATAAGTGATGAGAGTGCAATACGGATTATCAAGAGATAATGTTTCAGGATATTTATCTTCCAATAATGCGACAATTACATCAAAAATGTCGAGAAGGATTCTCAAGATCTTTTAAAAAACAATAGAATCTTCTAAATTTTCACCAAGACATCTGATAATGAAGACAATGTCATTCACTCTGGAAAAGAAGTCCCCAACAGATTCATATTCACCCATCATCCAATCTTCATACTTCAATCTCTATATTTTTTACTTTTCTTTCTCTACTTTTGTATTGCCTTCGTAAATGTTTTTCAATTTATCCCATATACATTTGGATGTGGAAAAACCACACACCCTTAGGAATCCACATTCAAAAAATAATGATAATAAAGATTTCTTGGCGCTTCTAATATTATTATTATTATTATTATCATCAGATGTTAGAGGAACTATATCATAAATAGGAGGAAACCAACCTACTAAATCCTCAAGAACATCATATCCAATTTTCATATGATAATTCTATATTCTATCATACCATATATGATCATTCTCTCTATAGAAAACATAAATACCATTAATTTTTAGACAATTCAAATTCTCCCTTAGAAATGAATAATAGAAGCGTACCTTCGACTCTGATACAACTTGAAAGTTCCCATTAAGGATAATCATGTCATTGAGAGGGCGAGGGGTGAATAAATGATACTTTTTTATTTTTTGTATTCTTTTTATTGAAACAACCTTCACCTAAAATTAATGATTATATTACCTGATGAAAACAATTCAAACACACATCAATAGGAACATAAGTATTTATAATGTTCAATATTCAATACGAATTCCTGCATAACTTGTATGGTTTGGTGAAAATCCAATACCACACAATCCAATACGAAAAAATCCCTGGATTACAATAATTAGGATATTAACTTTCACTCATGTAGCACATTGATGATAATCCAATATTGTGTGTGCACCCTCTTAGATCAAATAGGGTAATACATTGTTTGTGTATCTACTCATGTTACCAATTCTTCTAGTAAATTTCAACAAATATATTATTTTGAGAAAAAAATCATCAATTACCCAAAAGATGATATGAAACTTTAGGTCATTGATATAGAATAAAATATAATTACTTAATCCAATCAACTCAATCCAATTCTTCAAATCTGATTCTTCAAATCGGATTTCCCAATATGATAGAAACAACTTTGTTAGAATATGAATTAAAAAATTCAAAAAACATTCTTGTTCAGTTCAAAAATCCCAATACTAAAATCCCAAATCTATTTATCCATCCAGATCAGATGACATGCCGAATACGATGATCATAAGAATACGATATCTAGTTGGATACATTGAATAATAATTATGATGATTAGCTAAATAATGTTTCTATCTTGTAACATCATCTTTCACTTCACGATTGAAACTTATTCCACAATGTCTTAATACAAAAACCACTTTATCTCCCTAGAAAATTAGAGCTTCTTTCTCCTTTGTGAATGGAACATTTGAGATAGTTCACTAAAAAGTAAAATGTACTTATACCCTTTTATTGGTGGCCCAAGGATTGTTTTAGTGGGAATCCAAAAATCTTTCTCTCTGAGAAATATTACCCCAAATATTTATTTCACTTGAATTTAGTGTTAATCTTGACTTTCTCAACACTTCTTGAATTTTCTCAAATCATATCAATGACTTGTTATCTTCATTAAAATTTCTATTCAACAAAGAATTTGATTATGATTTATCCATTCCTATTATGTAAATCTAATTTCTTTAATATAATGTTAACTTTGACAACACTTTCAACAATCGTGAACTCATAACTGAATCTAATTTCTTAAATAAGAAGCTCTTTACTAATTGAATAATCATTATTTGAAATTAAATTCCCCCTATACAACATATTCAATCATGTTGGTCATATATTCTATCAAACCACTTATACTTATTCACTTCTTCTCTTGACCCACTTGAAACCCACTTGACAATAAAACGATGTAATTCAACCCTTTTGAAATGGTTGACTACATTGTGGATTATGTTCTTTTCTTTTTTATTTCCATTAATTTGTCTTAGAAAATTCTTCCTATGATTATGATGGTATTATGAGTCTGATCAGTAGTTTATATATCATATTAATATGATACTTCTTGAAGACTCTTCAAACAGAAATTCCTCTAATGAATAAGATGAAGTATAAAATATGGTAGACCAGTTTCTGTAGTTTGTACTTATTATTTCAAAAATCATCACCTTGTATCATGACTCCCATAATGAAATTGAATAAACTGAATATAATATTTAGAATCATTTTAAATTGAATGAAATGTATTGAAACTTCTCTTTTTATTCATCAATAACTTTCTTTCCTTCTTAGCCCAGATCCGATTATCATGATTCTAATTGGTCTTAATACGATCTTTAGTACCCATTCTCTTTTCAACCAGATATGAATAATCTAAATATGAAAAATAGAATTTATTTTTACTTCCCATTTAATTCATCAAGGATGAATCACATGTTTCAAAAATTACCTATGATTTATGAGAGATCCACGATCATAAAAGCATCATTATAATTATTCTATTGTACTCGTGTAGACTTCGATTCTCCATCAATCCTCCATACCATATTATGAGTGAATCTTATGAACATTTAATTATAGAAAGATACATTCTCATTATGATCTACCTTTTCATGCACTGTGAGTCTGATTTTTTTGAGTATGATGGTCATTCATAATCACACCAAATAAGATGTGAAGTTATTTTTTATTTGTTCCTTTCTTCTCAAACTTTTTACCAATAAATTACAACACCTGAATAAAAACACCTTCCTCCCCAGTATGTTACAAACAAAATAAACATATATAATAATTATTAACACCTTTATGAAATATATATATATATATATATATATTTCAAAATCAATATAAATTAATTTATAAATTCTTTGTGAAGAGTCTATTAATATTTAGTGACGTAATTATATTCATGGGAAATATTTATTATTCAAAAATATTTATTTTGAAAAAATCTTACATTTAATATATAAAACAATTATAAAATGTATTTTATAAAATAGAAATTAATTTTTTCATTCATCATATCAAAATTATCATATGGTGACTTTTTGGTATTTTATTGAACGTATTTATTTTTTAGTGAATATTGAAATATTAATTTCTATAAAATAATATTTTAATTTAAATAAATTGATTAATTTAAATGACCCATTATATTTTAAATTACCATATAGATTACTTTATATATTTAATATACCTAATTAATTTTGAATCAAATTCATATTGGATTTTAGAATATATTTATTTTGGATTTGAAAATTTGTTTTTTCTAGAAATTGTCTAAAAAAATTCATTGTTTTAATTTAATTTAATAATTATTTTTTACTAATAATTTAAATAAATTATATGGAATATAAATCAATAAATATTTATGTATATTTAAAAAATTATTTTTATTAAACATAGAGTAAATCTAAAAACATATTAATCTTAGAAAATAGGCTTTTGAAAACCCAAACTTTCATCATGTCTGTGTGTATTATTTTAAATTTAGTCATTCCAATTATGTGAAGTTAATTTTTAATAATAATTCAATACATTGATTCATAAATATTTATATTTTCTAGTTAGGTAAACATATATTTTGACCATAATGTATTGTGAAAACATTAAAAATTATTTATCACGTTTAAGGTGAAAATGGGTTTATAGATGGATAAATTAAAAGGATAATTGTTAAAAATGAAACAAAACATTTCCAAAAACCACTGGATGGAAATATTTCAAGAAAATATCTTATAGGTTCAATAATGGCCCATTTTGTGTATAGTCTCAGGTGAAAAACTTGGGTACTAATTATTCTTTTTGAAAATTAAAAGTATTCCACTCACCTCAACTGTCAAAAGTCTGTACCCTCTCCATTAATATTCACACTTCCAAACCCCATTAGATCAGACCTTTACTATCAAAAAAAGTTATATAATTTCATTTCCTCAACCTAGAATCTTTAGTCTGGTTATAAATCTAACCAAGCATATATTTTGGTGAAAACTAAATGTTTTCTTCCAAAGAAGTGGTGCCATTCATCAATGAGACTAAATAATAAATCTATTCTTTCACCGTTTTATAATATTATTTAACCATTATTTTATAATAAAAACTATATCATAAATATAATGAGTTTTTTTCATGAAAATATCATGAAAAATATCCTTCACATCACCCCTCAAATGTGAATGAAAAAAATCGATCATTTTTAAACTGGACTACCACCATGAGAACCGATGTAGTTCATTGTCCTTAAACACTTCTCATTGACTATTATTAAGATGAATTTTAATTAAATATATTATTTTTTCATCATTATTGTAATTATTTATTTATTATTTCATAGATTACTAATTTAAATTTCGTTGTATAAGAGATACGATAATGATTCTCTTGTGTACGGTGGACAACCACTTCATGAAGAGATGTGATTCGTTAGTAATTTACATCTTCCATTTGAGGTAATAGAGACAAATTTAATGAAATTATGTTAAATATATGACCTAAACATATGTCTAAAAATAAAATATCAGATGAAATTATTATCATCCAACATGTCAAAAAACAATAAAGAAACTTTTTTTTACAGAGAAGTACCGCATTGTTAACCGGTGTGATGTGTTTTTCTTTTCTATTTTTTGTGGATGGTAATAAGGATAGATTAAATCAATACATAAGATATATATTTATATATATATATGTGTGTGTGTGTGTTTGTGTTTGTGTGTTTGTATTTAATATATGAAATGATAATAATTATATAATGGTTATATATTATTTACCTTTCTTACATTGCATCCATTGGTAAAATGTAAATATCATTCATGTATATGTATGGACTAATGTCCCCTTGAACATTGTATTTCATTCTATATTATAAAAATTAATTGATTAATATATATACATATGAAATGAATATATAAAATATTTATAATAGTGTTAAAATTCTACAAATGAGTTGTCAATGAACAATGAAAATGGACTAAAAACATCAAACCAAAACACACATGAAAAAATTTGGTTATTTTTTGAAATGTAATTTTATCAAGGAGTTGTTAATAAATGAGTTTTAAAAATTAATAAGTAAATAATATATATTATGATATATATATATATATGGCTCTAAAATAGCTAGATAAAAATCTTATATTTATTATTTTATACATTCTAATGAGTTCAAAGTAATTCATGACTTAAGTTAAGGAATTTTCATCTCACTATTTATTAATGAGAGATACATTGCATATTAACCACTTGTTCGTTTTGTGTTGTTTATATAATTAACTTGAATGTATTTTATAATACATCTCATTAAATTTATCTATTTATACAGGTCCACATTATTATCACCCCTTAATGGGTTTATGATTCAATAGTTACAAAAGTGATAAGGGTTTTATGACACACTATAATTATTTTTTGAGATTGTTTATTATTATGCTTCCAATTAAGATATATTATGATCTAATTCTTAATAATTTTCATGTCCTTCCATCTCCTAATGTAATTAAAAAATTGTATCTAGCAATAGTACTAGTTTTTTCACTCATTGGTATATATAATGTTCGATAATAGTTTTTAAGGAGAAGTCAAATTTATTTCATTATTTAGAAAATAAAACCTATGCATATCATATCCGTCGTTTATATTTTTTTAAAATTTATTTTCAATATTTTTTTATTGTTATAATAATTATTACAAATGATTGAATCTTCTACAAAATGTTTCAAATAGAATATCGGGTTTGTTTCTAATCAATTTCATGGAAGAGGCTCAATTATGAGATTGTACAATATATAAGGGGGTATGATGTTACAACCTCAGATTAATGTATATATTTATTTTTATATAAATAAAATACTATTGATATATTTCATTTGACTCAATAATGAGTTTAAACATACCGTGATATATAATTAAATATTATTATTTAATTTTTAACATGAAAACCTATTTATAAAACCAGTTAGTATGAATAACACAAACTAAATTATTAGATATATATTATTCACAAATTTATTAAATTAATTAACATGTTATCATTTTATTGTATGTGAAAATTAAAAAATATTTTTGTTTTTGAAAATATATTTTTTAAAATATTTTTATTAATGAAATTGGTTATTATATGAATAAAATGAATTTGTCACTATTGATGAATGAAATTAATTATATTAAATATTATATATTTAGTGAAAATTTTCATTATTCATCTAATATATTTCTATGAATGTGATAATATTGAATCCAGATATATGATTAAAGATGTATTTTTCTCCAAATAGTCTTTATCATGTTTTTCACACTCATTTCAATATTAATGGTTTTAATACATTAAGAAAAATATTTAAAAATTGATCTTAAATTTTGAAATGAAAAATTCAAAACCATCATATAGTTATTTGTTGAAATTTTTATGAAATGAATAATTTTTTATGAACAGTGAAAATACTCAATTTTATAAAAAAATCATTTCTTTTAAAGAAATTTCATAGTTCCATTTTGTTTTAAAATGCGTTTAAAAGTAAAATTTGATCAATAATATTATGAACAATAAAATTTGTTTTATTGGATAAAATTTTATTAAAATCTAAGAAATTAAATCATTTTATCCATGACATGGCTATTTTTTGCGAAAACAACATTGTCATCGAGCTTTCTTGTTTAATATTAAATTAAATTATACCAATTTTTATATTTTAAATTTGTAAAACATATTCCATATTGTAAAGAAAAATATTTAATATAAAATACTAAGGCACCTAAAATTTTGGTCATAATGAATATTAAATTTAGTAAAAATTAATTACCTCATTTAACGTAAAATGGGTATATGCGGGGGTTAGACGAACATATAAAGGTATGTATTCCAATTAAACCTATTTAAATACTATTTTTTTTTCCATATCTATGATTTTCCCACCCAAATTTCTAATATATATTCATTTTGAAAAATTATTCTTTAGAATTACCTTGACATTTTTTATTCTTTTGGATATTTCAATATGGGTTCCCCTCCACAATTATGAAAGGAAACCACACCACCACTCATTTACAAACATAATTATCCTTTTAGTTTGGAATTTGTCTAAAACATATCTTATTTACAACCCAAAAAATGTCTTGGAATATGTTTTTTATTATAAAGCTATCTTGTGAAAGATTTTTTTGAAAACCTAAAGAGTTTGTATGAATAAGATCATTCAGTTTTAACTAAGTGTTTTTATATTAGTTCCTCACAAATATCCTCAAAATAATATTTAAATAAGATAATGTAATTAAAAAAATTTAACCCATATACTACGATGTAATTATGTTAATTTCATAACACAAATCAGTCTTCTCTTCCATCAAAAGGGAAATAGAATACATCGATCATGTGTACAAAAGACTACTTCCCCCACGAACTAATGTAATTATCATTAAATACCTACTTATCATGGATGGATATAATGATAGACATAAAAAGTATATATGATATTTATTAATTATTTATACTTACTTAATTATAATACCACTTCTATCTTATTACTATACATCCTTTTGTGGACGATAACATCGCTCATTCATGCATGTGGACTACCACCTCCATTATACATAGTGATTCATTTTATTATTTCATTTTGAAATAAATGGTAAAAAATACAGTTTTATTAAAAATATATGATGTCTAAGATATAAAAATGAATCTTTAATGTTGATTGTTTTAGCTTTATTTAATACCATTTGCTAGAAACAATATACAACTTTAATCATTATGAATGACCAACCGTCTCCATGAATGATGACATTCATTTCTCTATCTCAAACTTTTATGGAGTAAAATAACTAGATCTACAATGAGAATATATTTAATATATATCATTATTATTATATTGAAATGATGTATTTAGGATCTCTATACATGTATGAAAGCTACAGAAAAAATCATATAAGAAAAATGATATAGATATTACCCAGAGTATTGATTAAAAAAAATACTTTTTTAGCAATTGTTGATAAAAGTATTTAAGTAATTTATATGTGGTATAATATATTTTATTATGGTTATATAATATATATTTATCATTAAAAATGAGCTTTAGGAACATAATATTAAATTCGAATATGAGGTAAGTGTTTCTTTTGTAACTTTTACTACAATGAGATATATGTCATATTCACTAATTAGTTATTTTTCGGGGTTTATATACTACCAAATCGACATATTAAATCAATAATATCATTATTTATATAATTTTTACTTTTTAATTTAAATTTATTTCTTTTCTTGTTTTTATTATTCAAATGACTGAAAAGTAGTATGGGTATATTTGAAAATCTATTTATTATATGAGATTATTTATGTTTAATAATCAGCTATGATTATTATATAATTATACTAAATCAATCCCAATATAATTTATTATTTTATAGTTTCTTCTTCATATTACAAGGTTTAATTTACTTTTTCCCCCTTATGTACATAAGATACTGAAATAATATTTTTATGATAAATAAGCATTATTTTTCTACTCAATCAAGAATATTTTTCTTCTTTGTCCATATTTTCCTAAAAAAACATAATGAATGTTTTTAATATCATCCAATGTTATTTAAATTGAATATTTACACGTATTTCAATTTTTATAGGATTTTTTAATTATATTTTATCTGTAATCATCTAACTAATTTAATTTTTTACTTTTTACCAAAAAAGTGAAAGGGATCATTTTTTATCGTAAAAAATATAAAAGAAATTCTCTCCCTTCATGACCCCACATTTCTTAAAAGAAAAATTAAAATTTTTCATGAATCTATTCCAATTTGATTCCTTTTATTTTGGAATTTTTTATTTTTGGAAATAAATTCCCCAAGTTAAAAGGTTATTTTCCTCTATTTTTTTTCACAAAAAAATTACGTTATTTATATCCCTTATTGAAAAAAACCCTTAATTTAATTTTGATCCATTAAGGATATGATTTAATGATATAATTAATATTATTTATCTATATGGATTATGATCAATTTTATAAGGTAATGTATTGTAATTTTAAATTCTATCTCTCTAAATATATATAAATATTTTTTATAATGAAATATTGATTATAATTTATTATTTATCCTAATATTGAATGCATTGGACAAAGTACAGAAATTAGAATGCCACTAAATACCCTCGATTCATTGGTAGGTCTCATGTGTCAAACTAGTTTGGTTATTTGGATGAGGCCATAACCATTATTGTATGATGTCTTTGCTTAAGGCCTCTATGATATCCTTATGATGTCCAACATTATTAATTCTATTATTATGATTTTAGTAATTGATTTAGATGTTATTATTTGAATATTTATAATATATATGAAAATAATTTAAGCTCGCGTGATGAGTTATACAATGTAATTTGATCATCAGTTATTCCTTATATATTATTCACCATGATCATGTTATTGATTTAATAAAATTTGTATTTATTTATCAACAATACCATTTTAATTATATATGATTTATTATTAATATTTTCAACTTCACATATCCCTTAATAATATTTTGAGCTCATCCATTTCTTATGTTTCGATTCCCAAGGATGATAGTGACTTTTTCATAAATGTTATTCAGTAATTTACTAAAGGTAATAATGTTGTCACCATATAAAATTTTATGTTTTATTTTATGTTTTGGATTGTCATATTAGAATCATGTTAGTATATAGTTTTCCCATAATACTCAACTGTTTGGTCCCTCAGGATATGAATCCTTGTACCTAGTGGAAATGTAAAAAAGTAACCACCAACTTCTTCCAAATATGGTCGGGGTCTTTACAATCATATTCAAATTACAGTGAATGAAAATATAAGAAATGGGTTAGCTCATATTCTTGGTAGTGTAGAAAAGTATCATAATTTTTCAGATCATACCCATTTAGTAGCACATCTTGAAGACATGAATATAATAATAAATTTTTATAATAATATATATGATAATCATAAACAATGATCAAGTAATACAAGATCCCAAAATAATCATTTTTAAAGCCTAAACACCATCACATGGCTTAAAAATTATTTTGATAATAATAAAACAAGTGAGAATTACTTAAAACGGCGGAGAAAATTAAAAATTAGGTGTTATCAAGAAAACAATGACGTTTAAAAAAAGAAAAGGAATATTGAAAATATAGAACAACATTATCAAAAAACATGGAAATGTGGAACCACTATAATAATGTGAAAACCTTTGTGAGAAAATTAATTTTGTTTATTCTATTTTGAAAAAAAAAATATTTTCATGGAAAATTTTTTTGAGAAACCCCTATCATACTAAATCATGTCAGAAAAAACTCTAGTTTTTCATGACATGATATCACTTTTGATATAAATGACAAAATTTATTAGAGGGAGATAAGGTACCCCAATTTTCATCATCTATACATATTTTTCCCACCTAAAATAATTATCACCATATCCTATTGAACTAATTGAAAAAAATAAGTCTCTTAAAAATAAAAAATGATATCATTATCTTATCATAATAAACACAAAGAATAAAAATGGATTTCATAAAACATCCTAAATTTTATAATATAAATTCATGAATAAATTATTTTTATAGAAAATGTTGTTAAAACAATATAATAAAACAATAAAAGAAACTATAGGTAAATATATTTCATAAAACCCAATTAAAGAATCATCATCAGATTATAATGAATATCAAATCATGAAATTTTTGTTGAATTTTTTTTTCATTAATGTAAATGTCATAGTAACTAGTCTATTTTCAAAAAGTATCTCATATTTTTAATTAATTTTTTTGAAAATAAAACCTTTAATTGAAATTGATTTTATTGAAAAAAATACTTTCAATAAAAAATGATATTAAATTATTTAAAATTCATAATTGATTAATCATATCCAAATACATGTCAATAAGAATGATTTTAACTTAAAGGTAGGATTTTATGCTACTAAATACCTTTCCATTACCTTTGAATTACATGGAAGTGATTTGACCACATGTATCTAAAATATAATGATCTAAGATAGAATTCATAACCATTTAAATTTTCATTTATACTCTTCATTAATATCCAATTACATTATGTATTATAATTTAATAATCACTATTAAAAATTCAGTCATAATAATAAGGGATATTTAGAACTAGGTTTATAAAAGTGTTATTGATATTCCATTTTCTACCAATATAATCATTTAAAAACTATTAATGGTACTATAATTTTCATTTTTTAATTCCTTATTATTATATAATTCAATTACATGGGATTTTTAGTTGTGTTTCATGAAGTTTAAAAATGTTATGAAATAGTTTTCAGTATTTAAAAATATTAATGGTTTATAGGATTATGACTATTTGTTTTCATGATATACAAATTGAACCATTTTAATGTTATATATTTCAAATATATACATATATACATATAACATTTATTTTAAAAAAATCCATGTTGGTGGTTGTGAAAAATGGAAAGCATAATTCCATAGAGGAAATAGTATGGATATATACATGAATGAAGAATTCATTATTAAAAGAGATGGATAAAGTAGTAACATATATTATAATTTAATGATCACAAAAATGATACAAAAATGATACATATTTAGATAATTTCCCTATATGACTTTCCAATTTTGGTAGTGAGGTAAAAAGAAAAACATTTCTTCTTAGAGTCATTAGTCTGCACAGTGCACGAATAATTATTTCAATATTTTTAATTGAATATGGTATTACGGTTATTTTTTGTATAATCATTATAAAAACATAACAATATAATAATGAAAATGATGTTATAATTAAATGGAGTTCAGATGAAATTTCTGGAAGAAAAAAATGCACATAACAAAATAGAATGTTGGGAATAGTTGTAAAAAATATATACCTAACTAGTTGGATTTTAATCTATAAAAAGGTGGTTAAATCATTAAAGGATGAAATTTTAAGATGACAATACCCACTTTAATTTGGATTTTTGTGTTGAGGATTTTTTTTGGTAGTGTTTCAAATGAACATAGTGGGTTTGGTGTGATTGAATTTCAGAATAGTAGTGACCATTTTTTGTGTAAGCGAATGAATTTTTATGTCAATACCCATTAATATTCAATAATGGGAACTCACTCTCAGGGATTGCGGCCTCAAAGGTGAGAAATAATGGATATTATAAGAGATATGGTTGATCCACACCACACCCAACTTATTATTATGTATTTTAATAATGTTAGGACCCTTAACACTGACATTAATCATTTCTACTATTTTGATTTTCACCATAGTAATTAGTTTTTACTTAAGAAATTTATCATTAATGACTGAAATATAGTCCTCATAATAAAATTTGGACCTAAAAAATGTAAAATAGAAATCAATATTTTTAATAAATTTTATCCATTGGGAAAAAATTATTTTGAAATAATAATTTTATATTTTATTTAGAAGACATTTTTGTAAAATATACTTATGTTCTAGAAATAAAAATAATATATTTTTAAATAAAACAATAATTTTGTTGAAATATATTTTAAACATTCTAGGTTAAAACCACATTGTTTTAAAAAAATAGAGTTATCCTATTTTTTTGTTGCTTGAGAGGAACCCATGACATGTCTCGAATGTCCTATTTTTAAAATTCGAATACGTAGCCCAAAGGGCCACCATCATTAATTTCATGGAGGCACCATGATGTATAAACACAAAAACTTATATTACTGACTGGCATCACCATCTTCATAAGTTATTTCATGCATTGTAAATCCCCCAATGTGGATTAAATTATTAAATACCTTAACACTCTGATGAAGAGGCTAGTGATGATTACCACCCAACCATGAATCATTCCATAAAACTAATATGTTTAAAATATATATATTCACAAATAAAATATATATTTTATCCTAGAAAAGGATTTCATGATTTTAAAATTCAATCTTATATAATAATATTTTAAAAAAATTCATGTTACTTGTAAATACTATATTATTCATTAGTCACCTAGAAAACTAATTTTTCAAAAAATTAAACAAATTCAACTTAAGGTAATATTTCTATGTAAAATTCAAAAATAAATTTATCTTTTTTAAATACACATCATCAATTTTAATCATTTTAATATAAAATAAAAATTAAATAATATTTAGTAAAATGATTTTATAGTAATTTTTTTGGAATATTTAATGTTTTATCAAAATTATTAAGTAAATCCTTTATAATAATTTTTTTTAAATTTCATTATATTATAAATTGAATGATGTAAATTTGAGAAGAAAAATTTATTATTTATTAGATTTGAATTTTGAATCCATATTTAATATGAACAATACTTTGTTTTTTCCTTTTTATATGTATATATATATATACATATTTAACAATTTCATTACCGCTTATTATACCCATGGATACAAAGACGACCATACAGTGTGATATATTTTTTTGGGTTTGGAGATTCATGTGTGGCGGGAAATAAAAGATATTATTTATTTAATGTGAAAATATATACTAAAACATGGACTACATCAGCACCTAGAATATTAAAAATATTATTTACCCCACACCTAGCTTTTATTTCGAATACTTTTTTCCCTCATTTTCACAAATTAATTGAACACATCAGTAGCCGACTCCTCTACTCACATTGATTCTGTACACATAGTGAAATTATACTGAAATTATTCCTATACCATCATATCAAAAACAGAAATTTTTTGGTCTTATTTAATGACCACCAAATTGAAGATATTTTTCATTAATAACAGATTCATATAAAAGAGTATTATAAGATATTCTAATAACTCATTTCCACTACTATTTATTTAATTTTCCCAATAACACTTACAAATATTTTTTAACCATATTATCATATATAAATTATTATAATTAATTTACATTAATAATTTTATATTGATTTTATAAATTTTATTTTCCCTTATACCATCCATTAGATAAAAAAATCATCACCCATTTTATGTGCAGACTACTGCCTCTATCAAAAGGGTTTGTCATTTTCCACCACAAAATTAGATGGATAGTTTTAATAAAATAATTAATGAATAATTTTTTTATGAAATGATTATTAATATATAAACAGATAATATTAAATATATTTATATCTTACATGTTATTAATGTCCATCATTTTTTGTTAAAATTATTGAAACAAGATCATCATTTATTTTAAATTCAATAATTAAAATGATTTGTATCATGGAATGAATTATAACCTTATAAATAATTATGTGTTATCTATTATAATAAATTATATAATACTTAAATTATGAATAAATTATCAGTGAATGTGGATCAAAACCCTAATCATGAAACTACTATGCATATATCAAAACTAATAGAACTTGATAATGAAAATAAAAAATATATGACTAATATATGTAATGAAAAGATTCTTATTATTTTTTATGGAATATAATATATTTGAATATTAGGCTTAAGTAAGTTATAATTATGGTTGTGACATATCATAACAAGATTTCATATACTCCTAAACCCTCTTATGACTAATATTTTGTTGGGGATTATCTCTAGTTGTTTCAGTAGAATTATTTTAGATGTTTGTATATACTTTGGAATGTGCACAATTTGGTGTGTAGTTTGGGGAATACTTGTGGTTTGGCACAGAAAATTATCAGCTTTATGACGGATCTCTAGAGGGGAACACTATATGACCATACCATGTGGAAAGACCCTCTAAATAGTGAATCCTCAAATAGTGAGGGTATTCATTGTTGGTGCATGATTTGGAGAATTTTGTTTCCACCCAAGAGAAAAAATTCACCACAATGTAGGGGTTTATAGTTATGGTGCACGGGTTCTTCTAGATTTACATCCATGCCCACCAAATCATGGACACTTGTTTATTCTATTCTGATAAATATTTTAGAAATTATTTATACATCATTTATGATCCCTAATATTCTTACTAAATTGTTACATGAATTCATTGTCTAGGAAGGCTCTCTAGAGGATATTTGTTCTCTACTAAACCCCTCATTTGATGAATCAATGTTTCAATTGATGATGTAATCTTTATAATATAAGTGGATCTTCCCTCTATTGGTTTATACTAATCTCTTATTCTATCCTCCTAAGAGGTTTTTTGATCATCTCATATTAGATGTATCTGATCTTCAGTTAACTAGATCATGATTCTTGGATTAATTTCTAGTTCTCTAATTCATTTGTTTTTAATTGGATAAAAGCTTAGATGTTGTTGATTCTTTATTACTGATTAAAGATAAGTTGTACCATTTGATCCTTTACATATATTTAAAATCACTAATTTCAATATTTCTTACATTTAGATTTCACTTGATTTATGGAATCCAATTTTGAAATGATTTAGTACTAGAATTTAAAATGGCATGGTTTTTAGGAGAAACCGCCCAAATCCAATGGAATTGGAATTTGGTGTGTATTTTGAAATATTATGGAATTGATAAAATGATCTTAGAATTTATTTAATAAAAATGGATTTAAAGGACATAATGAAAACATATTATTGTTTTTGTTTTGAGAAGACATGAAATTATTAAAATCCCATGTATGGGTTCTGAAATTAAATTGGAAAATTGAAACTATAAGTTGAGAAATTTATTTTTAAATGATTATTGATTTGAAATTAGATTATTTTCCCTTTATCTATTGACAGATTGAGTACATGAAATCTTGGTTTGTTCGGGTGTTATTTACAAAAAGAACCCTATATTATTTATCCCTATCAATGTATTTATGATGAAAACCATACAAAAACCCAGTTCATCCTAATTAACCATGATGGGATATGATAAATCCTCTTTAGCCTAAGCATGATGTATGTGTGTGCCCATATTTATCATTGATCACAGAAATGAGAAGTGTGAGGATCCAATAATCAGAAACTAATATACTATAAGGAATATTTATATATTTCTTGTAGTAATTGTTTTGATATATATTCCATTGATTATAGAATAGTATTACTAAAAAAATTATTTGAATAAATATTTTTATATAAAATATTTATTTAATCAAATTTTAAAATGTTTTTCATCCTTTAAAAAGAAACTATGTTTTTATTAATATTAAAACGATGTGGTATTCCATGAACTATATTATTTATATATAAAATATGATTCGATTTAATATTAAGGTGTCTTATATGGAATATATGATGATAACCTCCTAGGATTTATAGATCAAAGCATACCTTTTCTTTAATGATTTTTTTGATTTTCTTATACAATGTATGAGAAAAGGTAAAGAGCCACTTGTAGGTAGTGGATGTTCATGATCATTTTGGATTGGATTGATGTTTCCTCTGAGATTTTTGACATCTAACATTTCCAGTGGCTGATTATATTGATGATTTACTATTTTAGTTTTTGTTATATGTTTTTTTCTAGTATTATCCCCCTTATAATGTTCAATATTTTTACTTATGACCTTTATCTTCCATTTTTTGTGGAACTTTAATTAACCCGTGTATCATGTATGATGTGAGGTTCTAATATTCAACCAATGGGTATTGGTAAATCAATTCGGTCCATTTTAGAGCTAGATCAAGTATCAGGGTATCATAGAATCCATGCCATTTTGTGACAATGTGTTTTCAAAGGGAGGCTAAGAATCTTTTCTTGATGTCAGTATGCAGTTTGGAATGTCTTGATGGGACGTAAGATATAGTTATGATTGATTTTATAACCAAATCTCATCTTAATTAACATTATCTCTCTAAGTATGATTTTCAAAAGGTTCCTTAAATAATAATTTTATTTAATTCTAATTTTTTACATAGTTTTAGTTTTTATTGGTTTAAATGAAAATCATGATATCTCATCTTATGGGATTAATTTCTGTGTTGAACATGTATGAGTTGTTGGACTGAGTAATCATTTGGCACCTTCATTATTAATTTTTTATTTTGTGTAGAATATCACCCCTAAGAATAAATTTTAATAGGACACATGAATAATTACCAATTAAACAACAATAAGATGATCATATTTTGTACGAGAATATTTCTTAGAATATTGTGCATGTTGTCCAAGATTTTGGACACGAACCTACACCCATTCCCAATCAGGCTCTACTTGTGAAACCTTAAAGAATTGAATCTCTAAATAATTCTCAATAGTTTCATCACCTAAAGAAACCTTGTATCCATTGAATTAATCATCCTCAAGATTCTAATTATTTTTTGAAAATTATATGATTTCTATTTGATTTCATTGAAATACATGATTCAGTTTATTTGAAATATTCCAACTTTAAGCTAAAGGGACCTAGAAAGAGACACTATAATTTTATGGTTACGATGAAGAATAAAAATGGATTTTAGTGGATAGACTTATGGGTTCTTCTCATAGATCAGTTCCATCTAGATTCTATTCTGATGGCTAAGGAAGTAGAGTTTTTCAAACTCAAACAGTCTAATAAGGCCTTGACAGAGTATACATACTACTTCACTCATCTTGTGTATTTTTCACATGAGATTATATAAAATGTGAAGAATAAGTTTCAATTTTACAATATTGTATTTATAACATGTATTTAATTTAAGTGTCTCTTGTTGAAACTCATTTCTTATGTAGACATACTAGATAAGGTTTTTTTTGGTTTTCCATGGCCTTTCTGTTATGATATTATATTCAGGAGTTCTGTTTTCTCTTAGTGGAATTTCTATTAGTAACATTATTAGAAAGAGGAAAAATGATTATCCTCATAGTGGATCTCAATATCAAAGTTCTTCCAAACCACATTGGGTAGCTGGTAATGAAAATTTAACTTTCTTTCTATGTAGAAATCATCAACATTCAAAATTGGTTTTCACTGAGTATCCTAAGATTTTTAATTCATATGGATTATATAGAGAGTTATATAAATTTTGAATTATATTTTCATCACTATATAGTGTCATGGGATCATCAACACATAAATTAACTATGGTACAATCTGATTCATCACAAATTTAACCTATTGGCATCATCCCAAAATTCATTTTTTAGCTCAAGTAAGGGTGTAACAAATAGTTTCATCACAAATTATAGAACACCATTGATGAAGCTAATATTTTCACATATTTTATACTTTATTTCATTGTTTTTAAACCAACAATAGTGTTATTTATTGTGATTTTATCACATATTTAGGTTTTTTGTCTCTTTTTGAGCCTAAATGTAAAAATGGCCTTATTCTATATTTTTAACATAATTTTAAATGCAATGGTATTTTGGTCATTTCATGAAATATATTTTTCCAAAAATTTTGAAATTAATTTTTTTTAGAATCCTTATTTTATTTTCTAAAACTTTTCTAAAGTACCCACAATTGATTCTGAACAGATAAGGCCATATAAATTAATGAAGTTGAACTTTTTTTGTTGGAAAGAACGGTGGACCCCACATCACAAAATCAGGGATAAATCTGAATTGATATTTCCAAATTTAATAATACAAATTGGATATTAAATATAACTCCAAAATTCAAATACATGATAAATTTCCAATAAAAATTTATTCATTAGAGTATCTTTTCAAAATGTCAAACATGGAAGAAAATTTGGAAACATAAATTCTGAAAAATATTTGTTTGGTAAAAAATTAATATCCTTCGAAACCTTTATTAAAATGAGCTGATATTTTGAGGGTCAATAGTAAATGGAATTTGGAACAAATCTCTAGAATACTCTAGAAGCTGATTCGGTCGTGAAAGAGGCGTGAAGACGTGAAACCATAGTTCACATCGTGACGGAGCTCAAATTTCATTAATCACCGTGAGATCCATGTGACACGCTGGTGATCCTTGTAGAATGACACAGATAAACATTTCATGACGTGAACATCAAGTTCACGACGTGACGGCGGCCAGGTAGATCCAATCAACATCTATAAAAACTTCCCTCAACTGCACTCTTGGAGATATTCTGATTCTAGGGATTTCGAGATTCCGGAGGTTCTGATTCATTGCACAGTGGCCCTTACTATGTGGACTTTTTATTTTTGATTTTGTTTAATTATTGTAACTTAGATTTCTTTTAATACATTATCATTCTTCTTCATCTCCCTTCTCCATTTTTATGTTATGTCCTCTCCCTCTTTGAAACCATCTTAACTCCATGATTATAGAGAACTAACCTCGTAGTTGTTCGAGGGAGGGAACAATGTTTTGATTGAGTTTCTTTTAATATAATTTGAAAAATACGTTATTTAATCCTATGAATTTCGGTGTTAGTTAAAATAAGGTGATTATCCTATTTTATCTATCATTGAAATTATTCTTCTCATTTCATCAATCATCCTTCCCTTCGCTATCTAATTCATGCATACGATGGAGTATTGATTAAGTAGTGATGGTCGGAAAAGAGATCTCCCAACTGATGTTCAGAAGAGGATTTCCCCATATTCATAGATATCGGTATGGGGTAATCACATTTTAAATGAGAAGGTGAGATGTGACAGATCCTGATCACCATATTGAATTAAATATTTTGAATTATTTTAAACAATGATTTCAACCACCGTAATCTCTCAAGAACAATTGCCTTCCTTTAACAACATTTTGTTTTGAATTGCATTTATATATATTATATTTATATTTAAATAGACGTTTTCAATCAAAACTACCTGCTTATATTAGATAAGTTAGATTTATATTAGTGACAATAGAAACACAGTGCATTATGAGCGGCCTCCTTGTGATCGACCCTAGGGTGTTCCACTATGGTACATTCCTAGGAATAATAATAATAATTTAATTTATTAGGAAAAAGAAACTAAAACCCCTTAAATCAATTTGGTGCCATTTCCATGGAGGCCAAGCGCTTACACAAGCTATTTTTCATAAAAAAATAAAAAACAAAAATCATCAAATATTTCAAAAAAAATATTTCATTGCATACGATTCATTTTTTATGTCAAAATGGATTATATGGTGATGATTATAATGGTCCTACTAAAAAATTTAATGGTGAACCTAGCTGGGAAGAGAGATACCATATTGAAATACAAAAAACTACCTTGGAATTTCAAGAGAAATTCAAACAAGTAAGAAATATGATAGCATTGATGGCCACCGAATTTGAAAAAGTTAAAGCCCTAAGGATGGAAAAACAACAAAATCAAATTTAGGAGAATGAAAGGCTTGTTCCTCCTACATTTCATGAAGAAAAAGAGTCTAAAGCTCAAACATTTGGGGGAGATTTAATTTATGAACATTATTTTAATTCAAATTCCATTAATTCTGAATTGAAATATAATAATCTCACTTGTATTGATTTTTTAGATTCAACACAATTATTGCTGGCCCTGGATGAAGATGATGAAGTAGTTGTTTTCTTTAAGGAGATACTGGAGGAGACTATTGAGTTGTACACTAGTGCATATGAGGATGATGACATAAAAGAAGAAATACTCGAGGAATCCTTTACCGAACTAGAATAAGAAGGGAAGCCACATCCCATTATTCTAATTTCACCACTAGTGGAAGGCACTCCTGTAGCCGAGCTAAACAGGGAGCACCAATTCATTATTTTCACTACCCCTCTCAATATAAATTTCTATTATTTATTAATTTTGGGGGTCGAGGATATCTTTCATTTAATTGGTGGTTCTTACTCCTCTAATCTACTTACGGATTTTGGGAGACATAGAATGTGGTGGTTTCTAAGCAAGAAACTCTGTCCACCTTCATATTGGGGTTAACCGACTGCAACTGCCTGACTAGGGGCAGTAAAACACCTTGCACCCACTTGGGGGATAAACCAAGCATTATACTTTTTCTTTCCCTGTTTTATTTATTTATTTAATTTTTTTTCTAATGCATTTATTTATTGCTTTTTAGGAAGAAGTGGTAGAAGCTAGAAGTGTAACTCAAAGTTCCACTCCAAAAAAATAAACTCAGGTTGTATCTTTCCATTTCTTTAGTTTTTCTACCTTTATTAATATTTTTTCAAGCTAAAATTAATGGTAGAAAATTCTATTTTTGGGGGGAGTGTCAACCCGTTTAGTTGTTTTCCCTTTGTTTTTAAATTTTTAGAAAAAAATGAGCTTCAAAGAATATTTTGATCAATTTTCATGAATCAATTGATTTTGAGATAATTGAAATGATTTTTAAAAAAAATGAATTTTAAATGATTGTTGATATGAAAACGTTTTCCATAAATTGTATTTTAAATCATTTTTATGAGTTTAACTTATTTTTGAAATCTATGCCCGTAAAACACTGACTCAAAATATTTTTCCCGTCCTGTGGGGTATTCTAAAACACTATTGTATATTCTTTTTATACTCAAACTTTCTGGAGGGAAACATGGATTCTTTTTGAACTAGAACTTGGGACTTATCTCTTTTAAAGCTTTGGATTTTATGAAATGTTTTAAATATGATTGAGGCACTACTTTGGCTAGCCACGTATTTTCCTGATACCCACCTTTACATTTATCCTTCGTAATCCCTTAGATGACATGAATTGACATATAGTTTTTAGACTCATTACAAGCATATTTTTCCTTTCCTACCCACACTATTAGTATTTTTTCATGGATATTTCAATGTTTGAGTATGGGTGAGGGGACTTTCATGTGGGTTCATCAGGATATGTATCATTTTTTTAGATGGTGTGAGGTGAGAGTCATAATTTTGAGCTATGTATTATTTATATATTGGGTATGAGTCATCAATTCATTATGCTTCACTTATTTCATCCAGTTCTCCCTAAAAAAAGAAAATAAAAGAAAATAAAAGTTGTGCCTTAATGGAGCTTTAAAAAAATTTAAAAAAAGAAAATAAAATAAAGCTGTTCCTTTCTGTATCTTTACAAAAAAAGAGAAAAAAAGAGAGAACATGGATGATTTAATTAATTATAATCATTTATTTACTCATGTCCCATGTCAAAAAATAGGGTGTGGTGTTGTGTTTCACATGCTTAAGGGGGTTTGAGTAAGGTTTATCCTGTGTTTTCACTTGAATATTCATGCATTGTACTTAAGAGTCAAACTTCCAATTTCAAGCCCTAAATACTTTTAATCATTTTACCACCAACCCTAAGCCATAGAGAAATTTTAGCTTTTAATTAAATTCCTCATGATTGAAAATATTTTCATATTTCACATTGTGGAGAAATGAGAATTGTCACAAGCCTATGGTGATACATGCAATTTCCATGTATGAGCAGAACTCTAGAATTAATTTCTCTTGAGTGAAGACTGACATTAAATTCAATGTGAGGTAGGTTGTGATTTGGTCATTAATGAATTTATGAGGTTTAATAAATTTAAATGTGAGAAACTAAAAGTAAAGGGAATTGTTTTTCATATATGAGACATGATATAATTTTGTTTTTGAAAAGATCATTAATGTTTTCTCATTTTTGAATGTTGTGTGAATTTTGATTTGAATATATGATAATTTCTCAAGAGTGCAAATGCTTATGTGTGGGGGTGTGATGAAGCTAATATTTTCACATATTTTATACTTTAATTAAATGTTTATAAACCCAAAATAGTGTTATTTAATGGAATCTTATCACATATTTAGGTTTTTGTCTCCTTTTGAGATTAAATGTAAAAGGGGCCATATTATGGATTTTTAACACAATTTTAAATAGAAGGGTATTTTGTCATTTCATGAAATATATTTTTCCCAAAATTTTGAAATTAATTTTTTTGGAATACTTATTTTATTTTCGACAACTTTTTCTAAAGGACCAATAATTGATTCTGAATAGATAAGGCCATATAAATTAGTGAAGTTGAACTTTTTTTTGTGGGAATGAACGGTGGAACCCACATCACAAAATAATGGATAAATACGAATTTATATTCTCAAATTCAATAATTCAAATTTTATATGAAATATAACTCCAAAATTCAAATCCATGAAAAAGTTCAAATAAAAATTCATTCATTAGAGAATCTTTTTGAAAAGTCAAACATGGAAGCAAATTTGTTAACATAAAATCTGAAAAAGTTTTGTTTGGTAAAAAATTAATATATTTCGAACAATTTATTTAAATTAGCTTAAATGTTTAGGGTAAATAGGAAATTTAATTTGGAACAACTTTTAAGAAGACTCCAAAATCTGATTCGGCCATTCAAAGAGGCGTCACGACATGAAACCTCAATTCACGTCGTGACGGAGGTCAAATTTCATTAATCACCATGAGATCCATGTGCCACACTGGTGATCCTCGTATAATGACACAGATCAGCATGTCATGATGTTACCATCAAGTTCACGATGTGATGGTGGCCGGGAAGATCCAATCAACATCTACAAATACTTCCCTCCGCTGCACTCTTGAAGATATTCCGATTCTGGGGATTCTGAGATTCCGAAGGTTCTGATTCCTTGCATAGTGGCCCTTGCGATGTGGCATTTTTTTTGATTTGGTTTAATTATTGTAACTTATATTTCTTTTGATACATTATCATTATTATTCATCTCCCTTCTCCATTTTTATTTTATGTATTCTCCCTCCTTGAACCCATCTTAACTTCATGATTATGGAGAACTAACCTCGTTGTTGTTCGAGGGAGGGAACAATTTTTCGATTTAGTTTCTTTTAATATAATTTGTTAAACAATTTATTTAATCCTAAGAATTTTAGTGTTTTTTAAAATAAGGTGATTACCCTATTTTATCTATCATTGAAATTATTCTTCTCATTTCATCAATCATCCTTCCCTTCGCTATCTAATTCATGCATACGATGGAGTATGTATTAGGTAGTGATGGTCGGCAAAGAGAACTCCTAGATGATGTTTGGAAGAGGATTTCCCCATATGCAGAGATATCGGTATGGGGAAATCACATTTTAAATTAGAAGGAGAGGTGTGATAGATCTAGATCACCACATTGAATTAAATATTTTGAATTCTTTTAAACAACGATTTCAACCACCGTATACACTCACGAACAATTGCCTTCCTCTAACAACATTATGTTTTGAATTGTATTTATATATATATTATATTTATATTTAAATACCTGTTTTTAATCAAAAACCACCCACTTATATTAAATAAGTTAGATATATATTAGTGAAAATAGAAAACCAGTGCGTTGTGAGCGGCCTCCTTGAGATCGTCCCTAGGGTGTTCCACTATGGTACATTCTTAGGAAATAATATAATAATTTAATTGATTAGGGAAATGCGACTAAAACCCATTACATCAACCATCTTCACAAAAAAGTCTCCAAATTTAACACAATTCAGAACTTTTATTTTCTTCTAAAAGTCCTCACCATAAGATTCAAAATTATTTATCCTCTATTATAAATACTGTTTTTCAATTATTTAAAAAATGACTGTAATATCTTCATCCTTATATATTCATATATACATATTTACTAGGTCTATGAACATTGGTTATTTTCTGATATTCCTTTGGGTTATAATTTAATGATCCTTAATACTCAATGCATATGATACCTTATTTTCATTCCCTAGGATGTAGTGAATTGAGAAATCATAATCATTGAGTAGCTCAAGGAATCACCTTTGTCTCATATTGAGCTATTTATATGGGAAGATTTTTTTTAATCTTCTATGATTTATGTATATCTCACATATTTCACCATATAAATAATGTCTCTATATTTTCAAAGTTAATATTATAGCTACAACATTGAGATCATGGGTCAGATAGTTCTGTTCATTATTCATCAATTTCCTTCATGGATATTCAATAACATTATCATTTTTTATTAGGACACAACCATGACCATTATATGATGCATCACTACATAAGAAAAACCCATCACATCTATATAGTAGAGTAAACATTAGATCATTGACTAATCCAAACATTATTTCATCAAATTATAATTCTAATTCCTTTTTCCAAACACACTTATCCACTTTACATGTACGCATGGTTAACAGGTTATCAAATTAGGAAAACTTCTAACAAAATGACTTATAGTAACAAGCCAAACCAATGAAACTATGTACCTGAGTTATGTTTATTGGGATATTCCATTCCTTGAATTACATTTTCTATGAAAATCCAACGATATTCTACCCATAATGATGATATGTCCATGAAGGAATCTTCTTAAATCTATAAATTTTAATAACAAAATTTCACATATAACTACACCCATCTAAGAGTCTTAAGAATGACCTAAAAGTGATTCTCATTATCCTAATAGATTTTTGAATATACCAGAATATCATCAATGCATTCCAAAATAAAATAATCAAGATATTCCATAAAAAATCTATTGATTAGGTCCATAAAAATATGGTTCATTAGTGATTGGTCCTAATGGTGGCCAGATACCCTAAGAGGGGGTGAATTCGAGAATGAATTTTCATTTCAAAATTCATCGTACCCCATTGGATCATGACCTATTTATTATAAAGGTCAATTTTTTTCACTTTAGCGTATATAATGATTTTATCCTTTCAAATATAATATGATGATAATGAACCGAGATTAAAGAAATAATGTAGGAACAAGGACACAAAAATTCTTACTTGGTACACCCTCACTTGGATGCATCCAAAGAGCATAAAACCGAAATGCTTTGATTATAACAAATTCACTAAGGCTCATTAAAAATAATGAAGTTCATGATAGATAATTTAAATTCCTAGGATCATAGTCTTTGCAATGTTTATGGTTAGATTGCTGCTTTCCCAAGGGTCACTCCTTATGTCTCTTTCTCTAGACTAATACTGGTGTAAATGATCACCATATTTCTCTTCCTTTTCTATATATTTTGGAAAGTAACGACACATAGTATATGTACATTAAAGTCCCTTCATTATCACTAATAAATGCATCCTCAACTATATATAGATTCTCTGTTGTAGCACTTTTTGGGTTACTCTTTCACTTTTGTAAAAACACATGGATGAAATGTAACACCCCGAGATTTTATGAAAAATATTCTTTTTAATTTCATTAAAGTCTTGTGTTGTACGCTACAGAAAAAGGAGCTTACACAACACACATCCTTGACTTTCCTTTAATTACACACAATCGCGACCTTCCTCGATAGCGTGTGTAGTACGCAATAACGAGTTTCACTAAACAACAATATGCTATTAAAATATTATTAAAACTAGCCGTTATGGATAGTAATATCAACTTTTTTGAAATTTTGTAAATTTTATTTTTCAAAATGGACTTCATTTTTGGATTCGGAATATCGAAATTAGCTTAGGGTGAAATTTTGGTACTTTTCGGATAACTTTCATTTTTTGATGAATAGTGGAAATTACTAAATTTTAATTAAAAACAACCTTTTTAATCAAAATAATTAATAGTGATAAATTATTAATTTGAGTGGTTTTAAAGTATATTTATAATATATTTTTACAATTTAATACAATGTTGGTCATTGGATGTAATTTCACATTTAAACCAGACATAAACAAGTGTCAATCTTTTGATAGTTATTACCTCTTAAGAACACGCTATTTGTTTTGACGACTAGAATTAATTTTTAAATTAATTAATGCAACTGATATGTTTTGAATTTGGTAAAATAGACATAATTTTTGAGTTCATAATATCAAATATATCTTAGGCCTATTTTTTGGTATTTTTCTGAAAACTTTCATTTTTTGATGAATAGTGAAACCACTAAGTGGTAGTTAAAAAAACTGAATTTTTCATAAAACTTAATTTTACCGCTCCTGTGAGTGGAATTTAAAAAATCCTAGAGACACGGTTGATGTCAGTAAGTAAAATGTGGTTCAATTAGATGACAATAATTTTTGGTGAATAGTAACTTTTTACTTTTTTTTCCACGGTTAAAAGTAAATAGGGTAATTAAGGGTAAAAATGATATTATTATTACCCTAACACATGTACTAATTTTATTGGATAAGTTTTATTCGACCAAAAAAAACTTTAGGAATAAAATATGAACATTTAGGACCACTTGGATTAGATTATGACATTTATTATTATTTAATTCAAAGAAGAGTTAAAAGAGTTAAAATCAAAGTTTATTTACCAAAACATTTCTAATATAGGGTTATACATAAGATGAATTCGACTATAAATATTCATTAGAAAGATAAAAGGATTTCCTACATAATGGTATTTTATTTGTAATTATTATACATTAAAAAAGTTAATTTATTTATGACACAAAGATGATGCAGTAATTATCTTATTAATGAAATATTGACATAATTGATGTTATAAACACCAAAATAAATGTAATTTGAGACTTTTTATGAATTACAATAATTTTATAGGTTACTATGACATGTTAGTATTGATTTAATTATCTTTTTTCGAACTAATAATTCTGTTATGACTTTAAAAAAAATCACTTACTAAATAGTGTTAAAATTGATATAAAATAGTTTTTAAAACAAATATTATATTATTAATTGTTATTTTATTTCTAAAAATCTAAGGTTCGGCCAAATGACTTATATAAGATTATATATATTAATAATAAACAACTTGGGGTTCGTTTGGCTACTTATAGTAAGTTTATTAACCTTATAGTATAAGAACACAAGAAGACACGGTAAAAGTAAAATTATTTAACTTAATGTTAAATCTAAATGATAAGGTTAAAATAGGAACCTAAACTTGTCTAAATTCTATTGGATGAGAGGATTTAGACCCCTTACCACCTTAGATTCGAAATAAATCAATTTGGATCTATATAAAACCGAACATGACTTTATAATAAAATAATATTTTTAGTTTTTCCAAAGGAGCCCCTCTCCTCCCTTATTAAAAAGAACCTCCTCCCCCTCTTCCTCACACAACTTTGAGCCCCCAAGCTCGGCCAACCCCTTCCACGTTCTCCTATAAACTTCCCTAGAAACATCCTAGAGGTTTTGGTATTCATAAAAGACCAATTTTAGTGCCCTAAAAGGAGATCTCAAAGAGGCGCTTCAAAGAAGAGGTAATGTCCGTTACTGATTCTTTCAACTTTATTTCTTCTTCCACTTCTTCTTATTAGGTTATTTCATTATTAAGTAATAAAATTAGTATCACTCATATACTGATATGTTATTATAAGTATGAAACAACCCTATTTCACCATCTATCCATCCTACGGAAAACAAAATCACCGCGTGTGCGTACGTACGAAATACCGTCTCCACGCCGTGGTGTAATCTATTTTCCACCACCACCTTACTTGGATGGGTATAATGGTGTAAATAATAACTATATATTATTATTGTAAAGTGATATTGATTCTTAAATATTATACATACACTCCAATACAATTCCACGATCATGAGAACGATATCATCGCTCGTGCGTATGTACGTACTACCGTCTCCACGACGCGATGAGATTCATTCCCCACGTTAACCATTCATGAATGATTATAAAGTATATATAATAAGTAATGATGAAATATATGACATAATAATGATACTTTATTTATGTGTATATATATGTATGTCATGTACTTAATTCCATTCAACTCAATAAGGAAACGAAAACAACGTTCATGCGTACGTACAGCCTACCGTCTCCATGAACGGTGTATTTCTTTCCATTTAATGATCTATTATATATATGTATATTCTGAATATATATTATATATAAATCATTTTTTATATTCTGGAATTAAGTAATCATGATCTAAGTAATCATATGAATAATTACAAGTCAAAACACGGACGAAAAATGAAACGATTTTACCCAAAACGCTTTTAAACATGGAATTTACAAAAGAACGGGTAATATAAAGTCATAAGTGAACCATATATGATATCATAACAATGCGTATGATTCTGGAATAATTCAATGACATTATTTAAATCATTATACAGAGGTACGGACACTTATGAAGCAAATCAGACCTAAGGTAAGGGAAAATCTCATAATCTCAATTTTTATCAGAGATTGTTTATACTTCAGAATTTACTGGGGAATATTTATCATCCACATCCATGTTTCATAAATATGTAATATTTATATCCTTCTACAATAGTTTATATCCAATTTTACCCTTTGGTGAGTTTTTAGTAAAAGATATGAAAGGAATCTTTTGTCGTTTTTCGTATGAGGTACTTTTTGACTTTTCCGACAAAAGTACGAGGAAGAATGTTTTTTTTAACTTATACGAAATGAATGGATTTTTAAAACATTATTTCCAAGAAGCTTCCACTACAATTTTTCATGTTTATTTTTAATAAACTTCTTTTAGTATGACATGTTAAGAAAGGAAAAAAATTTTTGATGTAGAAAGGATATTTTCCTCAAGAATGGAGTTTCAAGAGTTTTATCAAAATTATTTTCCATCTAAGATAATATAGGGTTCTGTTCTTATCCATATTATTACATGGATTTGATTATGTTGTGATGGAAATATTTTTATGAATTCCTTTATCTTATATGAATTGTTTTATGATGTCACGATGTTTAATATTCCCATTTTTATTACATGGGTTATGCTATGACGTATGGTTTATGATTTTGTGGCACACATAAGAATAGTATCATTATGAGATGGGTGGGAACTATATCTCCCTCCAATGCATTGGGTAAAGATTGTATATCTCCTGAGATAGACATGGCTGGAACGACAGGTTAAACCGGTTCAGTGAAACAGGACTGAAATGAGGTGTGAACTCGGTTCAGAAATGGACTTTGTCCACTAAGATAGTCTTGGAAATGAGCCTTGACTAATAAGAAATGATTCTCTATGATTATGTGTGTATGACACAAAGTTTCATGTTTTAAGTTATGATTATTGGGATTACATTTCACTACTATGATTTATCCCATGTTATGATATTATGATCTCTTTTGCAGGTTAAGATTTCCAAAATGTTATGTTCTTATGAATATGATTTGATTGATATTTCTTTTGTTTACCCTTACTGAGAATTTGAGCTCACCCTTTTATGTTTTCTTTTCCCCAGGATATAAAGAAAGGTTTTAGGTAAGAAAAAAAAGGGAAGATCTTTATGGGAGATGTTGAAGATATTTCACCATGATTAGAAGATTATGTTCTGAGTTTCCAAAGACACTAAACCATTACGTTCCTTGTGTGTGTGTTTTTGTTATGTACTAAGTATTCCGAAAAAGTAATGTAATGTCCATGTACGTCAAGCTTAGGGTATCTACAGTTGGTATCAGAGTAAAGGTTTAGTCAACCTTTGGAAACTAGGATGCGATAACTTTAGTGAGATCCATAGAGATATTTCTAAGGTATGTCTAGGGATGCCCCTAAGGTTAAGTATAAGTATAAGTTATAGTACTAGAATTACGGTAACCCAAGATGTTAGATATTGAAGTTACTCCCCCTTTATTATATTGTTTTCCCTAGGGTGATTTTTTGCCTCTCACACTATTATTTTAGGTTTTAGACGATGGCAAGAACCCGAAGGAACCGTGTTGATCAATGTAATGGACAATGAAATGATTGTCCTCCTGAAAAAACAAATGTTATGGGAGATGGAGTGCAAAATCTTATTTCTATACTTACACAAGCTATGAATCATTTTGGACTTCCAAATGAGCAGAGAAGGGAACAATATTCTATTGAGTCCTTCATGAGGAAACATCCACCTTCTTTCAGTGGGTCTTCTGATCCACTTGTTGCTGACCATTGGATCAGTACTACTGAAAAGATATTTTCAGTTCTTCAATGTTCTGAACATGATAAATTCATCTTAGCAGTGTATCATTTGGAAGGTGATGCTGATCAATGGTGGAATCTTATCAAGAATATGAGGCCAAGAGATGAAATTGAGTCCCTGGAATGGGACGAGTTCAAGAACTTATTTTTCAATAAGTACTTCCCTCGTATTCTTCGAACAAAGATGGAGAAGGAGTTTCTTTAACTAAAGAAAAAGGATGATGAATCTGTTGGTATATACGAATAGAATTTTACAAGGCTTGAAAGGTATGCATCTAGATTTATCATCCAACCTGAAAGTAAAGTTGATCGATTCTTCAGTGGCTTAAAACCAAATCGTCGAAGGGCATTAGATATAAGAGACTTCAGTAGCTATGAAGAAATTGTGCGTTGTGCTATCAAGGTAGAAATGGAAGTTGGTGTTACTTATCCATCTCATAGTTTTGACAAGAAACGAAATATGGAGTTCAAGGAGAAATCTCAGAATAATGGTGAAAAGAAGATGAATGTTTCCTTATGCTCAAAGTTTGGAAAGAAGCATGGTGGAGATTGTCTTAAAGGGACTAGAAAATGTTTTAAGTGTAGAAAAGAAGGTCATCGAGCAGCTGAGTGTCGAAGTAATGGAAAAAGGGTTTCTAATGATGTGAATAAAGAAAAGACTGCAGAGAACGCACCACCAACACTTCAATGCTTCAAGTGCAAGGAAATGGGGAATTATGCTAATAAATTCCCTAATACAAGGGTTAGTGATGATCGACATGAGCAACCACTCAAGGAAAAGGACAAAGGGAAGTCACATGCGATTACTACTGGCGATGTTGAATATGACAACGATGTGGTGGAATGATTAAGTGTTTATGTAATGGGATTCCAAAATAATGTTGTATATAGTATCGTGGAATATTGGAATATTTATGTATTGGTATATTGTGATTTTCAATAATTTTATGGTACCAGTAACCATGGAAAGTGATTGAGATATTTTTGGAAAAAAGATGATATGTGCATAATGAAGGGATAAGGAAAAAATGAAATGTTTGACAGTATTCACAAGCTCATGACTGATATAAGGAAATAGTTAAATCATGGTTTGAGGTTTTGGTATGTGAAAAGAGTTAACTTTTGACAGCACTCATGTTTTCACTAAGATTTAATGGGTATTCATTTTTCAAGAGAATACATGATTAAGGCCTTCGAATGTTTGGAATGTGACCAACAAGACATATTGCATGATATATGGGGATCAACAATTGTACTAACATGCTAGTTGTATGAACTCTTTGGTAATAGTTTTCACTATAATATGAGAATAGAAATCATTATTTTGGATAAGCCTAAAAATTGAAATGGATTATGTTGGACATAAGTTAGTATTGTTTAAGGATAGAAGTTTTTTCAATATTATTTATGTGATGTTATAGTAATTTAGTTTTAGAAAAAGGAAAACCTACAGGTTGGGCGACATCCCATCGCGTTGGACAAGGCTGTGGGAATCGAACCCACAACCGAAGTGCGACTTGACTTTATTTCCTACCACTGGCCTACAGGAAGTCCCTGTTTAGTAGAAACTAGTTTTATTATATTAAGTAGTATGATATATGAAGTATAAGTCCATTTTAGGAACCATATATGATTAATCTCACTATAGATGGACTTATGTATTTTTTGATAACTTTTCTAACCTTTTGTTTGAGACAGATGGAATGACCCATCATTCTATCACATGATCTGCTAACACATCACGAATGACAAATTCAACTTCATTTCTTTAAGAGATGAAGTGGAAATTGTCCAAATAACGACCAACGGTGAGACTATACCAAAATCATGAAAGTATTTATTCTAATTCCAATTTCATCAACTTTAGGGAAATGATCTTGAAAACCAAAAATGTTGTCCTAGTGCTCTTATATCTGACGAATTAGATGGTACCTTAGATTGTCACAAATTTATGGCTTTATGGTTACTGGCTTTTCCATAGCCATGTTCTCTACCACTCTCCATCAGAACATGATGGTTACATTTCTCTTCCATATCCATATTTTCACCTAGGTGGAAACCCAGTGATTAGTTTATTTGGGTAACCGTTACGTTTCATACTTTTGTTTTTAAAGATTGGTTTTGGTATTCCTTTTTACGATGTGGGTTTCTATTAAATAAACTTTCGAGTAGTAAACCATTTATAACCCCGACGAATTTTGAGGGTGAAATTCATTTTAAGGGGGGTAGAATGTAACACCCCGAGATTTTATGAAAAATATTCTTTTTAATTTCATTAATATCTTGTGTTGTACGCTACACCAAGAAGAGCTTACACAACATGAATCCTTGACTTGCCTTGCATTACACACAATCGCGACCTTCCTCGATAGCGTGTGTAGTACGCAATAACGAGTTTCACTAAACAACAATATGCTATTAAAATATTATTAAAACTAGCCGTTATGAATAGTTATAACTACTTTTTGAAATTTTAAAAATTTTATTTTTCAAAATGGACTTCATTTTTGGATTCGGAATATCGAAATTATCTTAGGGTGAAATTTTGGTACTTTTTTGGATAACTTTCATTTTCTGATGAATAGTGAAAATTACTAAATTTTAATTAAAAACACCCTTTTTAATCGAAATAATTAATAGTGATAAATTATTAATTAGAGTGGTTTTAAAGTATATTTATAATATATTTTTACAATTTAATACAATGTTGGTCATTGGATGTAATTTCACATTTAAACCAGACATAAACAAGTGTCAATCTTTTGATAGTTATTATCTCTTAAGAACACGCTATTTGTTTTGACGACTAGAATTAATTTTTAAATTAATTAATGCAACTGATATGTTTTGAATTTGGTAAAATAGACATAATTTTTGAGTTCATAATATCAAATATATCTTAGGCCTATTTTTTGGTATTTTTCTGAAAACTTTCATTTTTTGATGAATAGTGAAACCACTAAGTGGTAGTTAAAAAAACTGAATTTTTCATAAAACTTAATTTTACCGCTCCTGTGAGTGGAATTTAAAAAATCCTAGAGACACGGTTGATGTCAGTAAGTAAAATGTGGTTCAATTAGATGACAATAATTTTTGGTGAATAGTAACTTTTTACTTTTTTTTCCACGGTTAAAAGTAAATAGGGTAATTAAGGGTAAAAATGATATTATTATTACCCTAACACATGTACTAATTTTATTGGATAAGTTTTATTCGACAAAAACCAACTTTAGGAATAAAATATGAACATTTAGGAGCACTTGGATTAGATTATGACATTTATTATTATTTAATTCAAAGAAGAGTTAAAAGAGTTAAAATCAATGTTTATTTACTAAAACATTTCTAATATAGGGTTATACATAAGATGAATTCGACTATAAATATTCATTAGAAAGATAAAAAGATTTCCTACATAATGGTATTTTATTTGTAATTTTTAGACATTAAAAAACTTAATTTATTTATGACACAAAGATGATGCAGTAATTATCTTATTAATGAAATATTGACATAATTGATGTTATAAATACAAAAATAAATGTAATTTGAGACTTTTTATAAATTACAATAATTTTATAGGTTAATATGACATGTTAGTATTGATTTAATTATCTTTTTTCGAACTAATAATTCTGTTATGATTTTCAAAAAAATCACTTACTAAATAGTGTCAAAATTGATATAAAATAGTTTTTAAAACAAATATTATATTATTAATTGTTATTTTATTTCTAAAAATCTAAGGTTCGGCGAAATGACTTATATAAGATTATATATATTAATAATAAACAACTTGGGGTTCTTTTGGCTACTTATAGTAAGTTTATTAACCTTATAGTATAAGAACACAAGAAGACACGGTAAAAGTAAAATTATTTAACTTAATGTTAAATCTAAATGATAAGGTTAAAATAGGAACCTAAACTTGTCTAAATTCTATTGGATGAGAGGATTTAGACCCCTCCCCACCTTAGATTCGAAATAAATCAATTTGGAGCTATATAAAACCGAACTTGACTTTATAATAAAATAATATTTTTAGTTTTTCCAAAGGAGCCCCTCTCCTCTCTTATTAAAAAGAACCTCCTCCCCCTCTTCCTCACACCACTTTGAGCCTCCAAGCTCGGACAACCCCTGCCACGTTCTCCTATAAACTTTCCTAGAAAAATCCTAGAGGTTTTGGTATTCCTCAAAGACCAATTTTAGTTCCCTAAAAGGAGATCTCAAAGAGGCGCTTCAAAGAAGAGGTAATGTCCGTTACTGATTCTTTCAACTTTATTTCTTCTTCCACTTATTCTTATTAGGTTGTTTCATTATAAAGTAATAAAATTAGTATCACTCATATACTGATATGTTATTATAAGTATGAAACAACCCTATTTCACCATCTATCCATCCTACGGAAAACGAAATCACCGAGCGTGCGTACGTACGAAATACCGTCTCCACGCCGTGGTGTAATCTATTTTCCACCACCACCTTACTTGGATGGGTATAATGGTGTAAATAATAACTATATATGATTATTGTAATGTGATATTGATTCTTAAATAGTATACATACACTCCAATACAATTCCACGATCATGAGAACGATATCATCGCTCGTGCGTATGTACGGACTACCGTCTCCACGACGCGATGAGATTCATTCTCCACGTTAACCATTCATGAATGATTATAAAGTATATATAATAAGTAATAATGAAATATATGATATAATAATTATACTGGATTTATGTGTATATATATTTATGTCATGTAATTAATTCCATTCAACTCAATAAGGAAACGAAAACACCGTTCATGCGTACGTACAGCCTACCGTCTCCATGAATGGTGTATTTCTATCCATTTAACGATCTATTATATATATGTATATTCTGAATATATATTATATATAAATCATTTTTTATATTCTGGAATTAATTAATCATGATCTAAGTAATCATATGAATAATTACAAGTCAAAACACGGACGAAAAATGAAACGATTTTACCCAAAACGCTTTTTAACATGAAATTTACAAAAGAACGGGTAATATAAAGTCATAAGTGAACCATATATGATATCATAACAATGCGTATGATTCTGGAATAATTCAATGACATTATTTAAATCATTATACATAGGTTCGGACACTTACGAAGCAAATCGGACCTAAGGTAAGGGAAAATCTCATAATCTCAATTTTTATCAGAGATTGTTTATACTTCAGAATTTACTGGGGAATATTTATCATCCACATCCATGTATCCTCAATATGTAATATTTATATCCTTCTACAATAGTTTATATCCAATTTTACCCTTTGGTGAGTTTTTAGTAAAAGATATGAAAGGAATCTTTTGTCGTTTTTCGTATGAGGTACTTTTTGACTTTTCTGACAAAAGTACGAGGAAGAATGTTTTTTAACTTATACGGCATGAATGGATTTTTAAAAAATTATTTCCAAGAAGCTTACACTACAAGTTTTCATGTTTATTTTTAATCAACTTCTTTTATTATGACATGTTAAGAAAGGAAAAATGTTTTTGAAGTATAAAGGATATTTTCCTCAAGAATGGAGTTTCAAGAGTTTTATCAAAATTATTTTCCATCTAAGATAATATAGGGTTCTGTTCTTATCCCTATTATTACATGGATTTGATTATGTTGTGATGGAAATATTTTTATGAATTCCTTTATCTTATATGAATTGTTTTATGATGTCACGATGTTTAAGATTCCCATTTTTATTACATGGGTTATGCTATGACGTATGGTTTATGATTTTGTGGAACACATAAGAATAGTATCATTATGAGATGGGTGGGACCTATATCTCCCTCCAATGCATTGGGTAAAGATTTTATATCTCATGAGATAGACATGGCTGGAACGACAGGTTAAACCGGTTCAGTGAAACAGGACTGAAATGAGGTGTGAACTCGGTTCAGAAATGGACTTTGTCCACTAAGATAGTCTTGGAAATGAGCCTTGACTAATAAGAAATGATTCTCTATGATTATGTGTGTATGACACAAAGTTTCATGTTTTAAGTTATTATTATTGGGATTATATTTCACTACTATGATTTATCCCATGTTATGATATTATGATCTCTTTTGCAGGTTAAGATTTTTAAAATGTTATGTTCTTATGAATATGATTTGATTGATATTTCTTTTGTTTACCCTTACTGAGAATTTGAGATCACCCTTTTATGTTTTCTTTTCCCCAGGATATAAAGAAAGGTTTTAGGTAAGAAAAAAAAGGGAAGATCTTTATGGGAGATGTTGAAGATCTTTCACCATGATTAGAAGATTATGTTCTGAGTTTCCAAAGACACTAAACCATTACGGTCCTTGTGTGTGTGTTTTTGTTATGTACTAAGTATTCCGCAAAAGTAATGTAATGTCCATGTACGTCAAGCTTAGGGTATCTACAGTTGGTATCAGAGGAAAGGTTTAGTCAACCTTTGGAAACTAGGATGCGAGAACTTTAGTGAGATCCATAGAGATATTTCTAAGGTATGTCTAGGGATGCCCCTAAGGTTAAGTATAAGTATAAGTTATAGTACTAGAATTACGGTAACCCAAGATGTTAGATATTGAAGTTACTCCCCCTTTATTATATTGTTTTCCCTAGGGTGATTTTTTGCCTCTCACACTATTCTTTTTGGTTTTAGACGATGGATAGAACCCGAAGGAACCGTGTTGATCAATGTAATGGACAATGAAATGATTGTACTCCTGAAAAAACAAATGTTATGGGATATGGAGTGCAAAATCTTATTTCTATACTTACACAAGCTATGAATCATTTTGGACTTCCAAATGAGCAGAGAAGGGAACAATATTCTATTGAGTCCTTCATGAGGAAACGTCCACCTTCTTTCAGTGGGTCTTCTGATCCACTTGTTGCTGAACAATGGATTAGTACTACTGAAAAGATATTTTCAGTTCTTCAATGTTCTGAACATGAAAAATTCATCTTAGCAGTGTATCGTTTGGAAGGTGATGCTGATCAATGGTGGAATCTTATCAATAATATGAGGCCAAGAGATGAAATTGAGTCCCTGGAATGGGACGAGTTCAAGAACTTATTTTTCAATAAGTACTTCCCTCGTATTCTTCGAACAAAGATGGAGAAGGAGTTTCTTGAACTAAAGAAAAAGGATGATGAATCTGTTGGTATATACGAAGCAAATTTTACAAGGCTTGCAAGGTATGCATCTAGATTTATCATCCAACCTGAAAGTAAAGTTGATCGATTCTTCAGTGGCTTAAAACCAAATCTTCGAAGGGAATTAGATATAAGAGACTTCAGTAGCTATGAAGAAATTGTGCGTTGTGCTATCAAGGTAGAAATGGAAGTTGGTGTTACTTATCCATATCATAGTTTTGACAAGAAACGAAATATGGAGTTCAAGGAGAAATCTCAGAATAATGGTGAAAAGAAGATGAATGTTTCCTTATGCTCAATGTGTGGAAAGAAGCATGGTGTAGATTGTCTTAAAGGGACTAGAAAATGTTTTAAGTGTAGAAAAGAAGGTCATCGAGCAGCTGAGTGTCGAAGTAATGGAAAAAGGGTTTCTAATGATGTGAATAAAGAAAAGACTGCAGAGAACGCACCACCAACACTTCAATGCTTCAAGTGCAAGGAAATGGGGCATTATGCTAATAAATTCCCTAATACAAGGGTTAGTGATGATCGACATGAGCAACCACTTAAGGAAACGGACAAAGGGAAGTCACATGCGATTACTATTGGCGATGTTGAATATGACAATGATGTGGTGGAATTATTAAGTTTTTATGTAATGGGATTCCAAAATAATGTTGTATATAGTATCATGGAATATTGGAATATTTATGTATTGGTATATTGTGATTTTCAATAATTTTATGGTACCAGTAACCATGGAAAGTGATTGAGATATTTTTGGAAAAAAGATGATATGCGCATAATGAAGGGATAAGGAAAAAATGAAATGTTTGACAGTATTCATAAGCTCATGACTGATATAAGGAAATAGTTAAATCATGGTTTGAGGTTTTGGTATGTGAAAAGAGTTAACTTTTGACAACACTCATGTTTTCACTAAGATTTAATGGGTATTAATTTTTCAAGAGAATACATGATTATGGCCTTCGAATGTTTGGAATGTGACCAACAAGACATATCTCATGATATATGGGGATCAAAAATTGTACTAACATGCTAGTTGTATGAACTCTTTGGTAATAGTTTTCACTATAATATGAGAATAGAAATCATTATTTTGGATAAGCCTAAAAATTGAAATGGATTATGTTGGACATAATTTAGTATTGTTTAAGGATAGAAGTTTTTTCGATATTATTTATGGGATGTTATAGTAATGTAGTTTTAGAAAAAGGAAAACCTACAGGATGGGCGACATCCCATCGCGTTGGACAAGGCTATGGGAATCGAACCCACAACCGAAACGCGACTGGCCTTTATTGCCTACCACTGGCCTACAGGAAGTCCCTGTTTAGTAGAAACTAGTTTTATTATATTAAGCAGTATGATATATGAAGTATAAGTCCATTTTAAGAACCATATATGATTAATCTCACTATAGATGGACTTATGTATTTTTTGATAACTTTTCTAACCTTTTGTTTGAGACAAATGGAATGATCCATCATTCTATCACATGATCTGCTAACACATCACGAATGACAAATTCAACTTCATTTATTTAAGAGATGAAGTGGAAATTGTCCAAAGAACGACCAACAGTGAGACTATACCAAAATCATGAAAGTATTTCTTCTAATTCCAATTTCATCAACTTTAGGGAAATGATCTTGAAAACCAAAAATGTTGTCCTAGTGATCTTATATCTGATGAATTAGATGGCTCCTTAGATCATCACAAATTTATGGCTTTATGGTTACTGGCTTTTCCATAGCCATGTTCTCTACCACTCTCCATCAGAACATGATGGTTACATTTCTCTTCCATATCCATATTTTCACCTAGGTGGAACCCAGTGATTAGTTTATTTGGGTAATCATTACGTTTCATACTTTTTTTTTAAAGATTGGTTTTGGTATTCCTTTTTACGATGTGGGTTTCTATTAAATAAACTTTCGAGTAGTAAACCATTTATAACCACGATGAATTTCGAGGGCGAAATTCATTTTAAGGGGGGTAGAATGTAACACCCCGAGATTTTATGAAAAATATTCTTTTTAATTTCATTAATATCTTGTGTTGTACGCTACACCAAGAAGAGATTATACAACATGAATCCTTGACTTGCCTTGCATTACACACAATCGCGACCTTCCTCGATAGCGTGTGTAGTACGCAATAACGAGTTTCACTAAACAACAATATGCTATTAAAATATTATTAAAACTAGACGTTATGAATAGTAATAACTACTTTTTGAAATTTTGAAAATTTTATTTTTCAAAATGGAATTCATTTTTGGATTCGGAATATCGAAATTAGCTTAGGGTGAAATTTTGGTACTTTTTCGATAACTTTCATTTTCTGATGAATAGTGAAAATTACTAAATTTTAATTAAAAACACAATTTTTAATCGAAATAATTAATAGTGATAAATTAATAATTTGAGTGGTTTTAAAGTATATTTATAATATATTTTTACAATTTAATACAATGTTGGTCATTGGATGTAATTTCACATTTAAACCAGACATAAACAAGTGTCAATCTTTTGATAGTTATTATCTCTTAAGAACACGCTATTTGTTTTGACGACGGTAATTAATTTTTAAATTAATTAATGCAACTGAAATGTTTTTAATTTGGTAAAATAGACATCATTTTTGAGTTCATAATATCAAATATATCTTAGGCCTAATTTTTGGTATTTTTCTAGAAACTTTCATTTTTTGATGAATAGTGAAACCACTAAGTGGTAGTTAAAAAAACTGAATTTTTCATAAAACTTAATTTTACCGCTTCTGTGAGTGGAATTTAAAAAATCTGGGAGACATGGTTGATGTTAGTAAGTAAAATGTGGTTCAATGAGATGAAAATAATTTTTGGGGAATAGTAACTTTTTACTTTTTTTACCACGGTTAAAAGTAAATAGGGTAATTAAGGGTAAAAATGACATTATTATTACCCTAAAACATGTCCTAATTTTATTGGATATGTGTAATTCGACCAAAAACAACCTTAGGAATAAAATATGAACATTTAGGCCATCTTGGATTAGATTAGGACATTTATTATTATTTAATTCAAAGAAGAGTTAAAAGAGTTAAAATCAAAGTTTATTTACTAAAACATTTCTAATATAGGGTTATACATAAGATAAATTCGAATATAAATATTCATTAGAAAGATAAAATTATTTCCTACATAATGGTATTTTATTTGTAATTTTTAGACATTAAATAATTTAATTTATTTATGACACAATGATGATGCAGTAATTATCTTATTAATGAAATATTGACATAATTGATGTTATAAATACCAAAATAAATGTAATTTGAGACTTTTTATGAATTACACTACTTTTATAGGTTAATATGACATGTTATTATTGATTTAATTAACTTTTTTTGAACTAATAATTCTGTTATGAGTTTCAAAAAAATCAATTACTAAATAGTGTCAAAATTGACATAAAATAGTTTTTAAAAAAAATTATATTATTAATTGTTATTTTATTCCTAAAAATATAAGTTTCGGCCAAATGACTTAGATAGATTTATATATATTAATAATAAACAAATTGAGGTTCGTTTGTCTGCTTATAGTAAGTTTATTAACCTTATAGTATAAGAACATAAGAAGACACGGTAAAAGTAAAATTATTTAACTTAATGTTAAATCTAAATGATAAGGTTAAAATAGGAACCTAAACTTTTATAATTCTATTGGATGAGAGGTTTTATACCCATCCCCACATTAGCTTCTAAATAAATCAATTTGGAGCTATTTAAAACCGAACTTGACTTTATAATAAAATAATATTTTTAGTTTTTCCAAAGAAGCCCCTCTCCTCCCTTATAAAAGGGCACCTCCTCCCCCTCTTCCTCACACCACATTGAGCCTTCAAGATTGGCCAAACCCTACTAATTTCTCCTCTCCACTTCCTTAGAAACATCTTAGAGGTTCTGGTCTTCCTCAAAGACCAATTTTAGTGCCCTAAAAGGAGATCTCAAAGAGGCGCTTCAAAGAAGAGGTAATGTCCGTTACCGATTCTTTCAACTTTATTTCTTCTTCCACTTCTTCTTCTTAGGTTGATTAATTATGAAGTAATAACATCAGTATCACTCATATAATTATATGTTATTATAAGTATGAAACAACCCTATTTCACCATCTATCCATCCTACTGAAAACGAAATCACCGCGAGTGCGTACGTACGGAATACCGTCTCCACGCCGTGGTGTAATCTATTTTCCACCACCACCTTACTTGGATGGGTATAATGGTGTACATAATAACTATATATGATTATTGTAAAGTGATATTGATTCTTCAATATTATACATACACTCCAATACAATTCCACGATCATGAGAACGATATCATCACTCGTACATACGTACGGACTACCGTCTCCGCGACGCGATGAGATTCATTCTCCACGTTAACCATTCATGAATGATTATAAATTATATATAATAAGTAATAATGAAATATATGACATAATAATGATAAAGGATTTATGTGTATATATATTTATGTCATCTACTTAATTTCATTCAACTCAATAAGGAAACGAAAACAGCGTTCATGCGTACGTACGACCTACCGTCTCCATGAACGGTGTACTTCTTTCCATTTACTGATCTATTATATATATGTATATTATGAATATATATTATATATAAATCATGATTTATATTCTGGAATTAAGTAATCATGATCTAAGTAATCATATGAATAATTACAAGTCAAAATACGGAAGAAAAATGAAACGATTTTACCCAAAATGCTCTTTAACATGGAATTTACAAAAGAACGGGCAATATAAAGTTCTAAGTGAACCATATATGATATCATAACAATGATTATGATTCTGGAATAAGTCAATGACATTATTTAAATAATTATACAGGAGGTTCGGACACTTACGAAGCAAATCAGACCTAAGGTAAGGGAAAATCTCACAATCTCAATTCTTATCCGAGTTTGTTTATACTTCAGAATTTACTGGGGAATATTTATCATCCACATCCATGTTTCCTCAATATGTAATATTTATATCCTTATACAATAGTTTATATCCAATTTTACCCTTCGGTTAGTTTTTAGTAAAAGATATGAAAGGAATCTTTTGTCGTTTTTCGTACGAGGTACTTTTTGACTTTTCCGACAAAAGTACGAGAAGAATGTTTTTTTAACTTATATGGAATGAATGGATTTTTAAAAAATTATTTCCAAGAATCTTCCATTACAAGTTTTAATGTTTATTTTTAATCAACTTCTTTTAGTATGACATGTTAAGAAAGGAAAAATGTTTTTGAAGTAGAAAGGATATTTTCCTCTAGAATGGAGTTTCAAGAGTTTTATCAAAATTATTTTCCATCTAAGATAATATAGGGTTATGTTTTTATCCCTATTATTAAATGGATTTGATTATGTTGTGATGGAAATATTTTTATGAATTACTTTATCTTATTTGAATTCTTTTATGATGTCATGATGTTTAAGATTCCCGTTTTTATTACATGGGTTATGCTATGATGTATGGTTTATGATTTTGTGGCACACATAAGAATGGTATCATTATGAGATGGGTGGGACCTATATCTACCTACAATTAATTGGGTAAAGATTTTATATCTCATTAGATAGACATGGATGGAACGGTAGGTTAAACCGGTTCAGTGAAATAGGACTGAAACGAGGTGTGAACTCGGTTCAAAAATGGACTTTGTACATTAAGATAGTCTTGGAAATGAGCCTTGACTAATAAGAAATGATTCTCTATGATTATGTGTGTATGACACAAAGTTTCATGTTTTAAGTTATGATTATTGGGATTACATTTCACTGCTATGATTTATCCCATGTTATGATATTATGATCTCTTTTGCAGGTTAAGATTTCCAAAATGTTATGTTCTTATGAATATGATGTGATTGATATTTCTTTTGTTTACCCTTACTGATCATTTGAGCTCACCCTTTTATGTTTTATTTTCCCCAGGATATAAAGAAAGGTTTTAGGTAAGAAAAAAAGGGAATATGTTTATGGGATATGTTGAAGAACTTTCAGCATGATTAGAAGATTACGTTCCGAGTTTCCAAAGACACTAAACCATTACAGTCCTTGTGTGTGTGTTTTTGTTATGTAATAAGTATTCCGCAAAAGTAATGTAATGTCCATGTATGTCAAGCTTAGGGTCTCTACATGAAACACTTTAACATTCCATAAAACTGGAAGAGGATTCCCTTTACTATAGAAATGAAAATTTCCTCACCTTTGGAATGATCATTATGTGATGCCAATTATTACCTTCACCTTTATCAATGTAGCAGTGAAAAAACTATTTATGCGAGTATTTTCAAATAGTGCATACCCTATTTCTTCTTGTTTAACATTAGAAATCAGATAAGATATTGATACTACTCATAGGGAAATGTATGTCTATATGTCCATGTTCAATATTCTATTCTGATACTCATGTGTGAGACCCTGGTGCCTTGAATGAGTCCCCTACAACAAACCTCTACCACCTTGTGTGAGTCTAACTTTTTGTGTGTTCCCTGGCATGCTCCACTCTTGCCTTGTGTGAGTCCCACCTTGTGCCCGTCCACTTGCACAAACCCCTGGTGCCTTGTGAATGTCCATCTATGTGCGATTCCACAAGGGTGAAACCCTATTCTCACATGGTGTGAGTCCCACTCTACACGAGTCCCCTAGAATGAACCCATGTCCACGCTTTATGCAAGTTCGTGGTGCAAACACTACTTGTGTTTTGTGAAAGACTTGGTTCAGATCATAGAAAAGACTTTAGACAATTTAAATTCCATCCAAAGTCATCTCAATGAACTTCTTTAGCCATGAAACCCTACCAAGATCCTCCTTCACCGCAAACCCCTGGTACGAACATCCTTCACCATGAACCACTGGCAAGAACCTCCTTCGTTGCAAACCCTTGGAATGTACCTCATTCGCTGAGAACCCCTGGAACGAACCACATTTACCACGAACCCCATACATTGACATCTTTCACTAATAACCCCTGATGTGAACTTCTTTCACTATGAACTCTTGGAATAGATCTCTTAAGCCGTGAAACTATGAAACAATCCTCTTTCACCATGAACCCATTGAGGGATCCTCATTCACCACAAACCCATGGGGTGAACCTCTCTTTCCCAATGCATCATATCAATATTTTATGCTCACCTTAATCAATATTTAAGGAAATGTTTGGGTTTGTTTGAGGCTGTCCACTTCCATAACTCCACCAATCACTCCACATATCATTGAAAACCATCCACCAAAATTGCATCATACACTTTATGAACCTCTAGGATCGAGTCATGTTCTTGCTCCATGAACCCCTGGGAATGTATCCTATTTACGCTCAGTGATCCTCCTAGCTGGAGTCTTGTTCACACTCTATGAATATCCATTCAGCATTCACGCTCCATGATCCATTATTCAGTATTTGTGCTCTATGAACCTATTTCAGAATTTACACTCTATGATTCCCTTGGTAAAGTCAACATTCATCCTTTGGGTGAGTCCTCACATTCTTACTTTTCATGAGTCCCCTGTGGGAGTCAGCATCAATGGTTTGTGTGAGTCCTTGGTCAAAATTATCTCATTGTGCAAGTCTTTTTTCCCTTTGTGAAAAATTTAAGCATGGCCTCGAAAGACAATCATGAGTGTTGCACATGATCCCTCTACGAGATCCAATGATAGTCATGTGCACTTCATGAGATATCTCAGAGAGACTCAATATCAATCACACAAAATATTTTTTTTCAATGTTGTTCTTTTCCATTGAATTTCATGACCCATCATGAGTTCCAATGACAATAATGTGTATTGTGCAAGATCCCTCCACAAGACCCAAAGACAATCATGTGCTCTATGCAAGACCTCATCTGATACTAAAAAAAATCAGGGGAAATCATACAATTTTAAATGTTGTTGTCTCCAATTCATTTCGTGTCCCATAACGGGTTCCTAAGACAAATATTATTTTCATTCGTGATCACATCGAAATAGTAGTTCATCACTTTCAATTCGTGAGTTCAGTTCAGCATCCGTGCACACTCTTCATGCCTTCACTGACAACCATCATTTTTCAACAACCTCAAAACATGTTATAAAACAAGATCATTCCAAAAGGACCATAATGAGGGTTTTTTCCCAAAAAATATCCTCCTTTAGGTTTTTTGACCACTCTAAATATTTTGATACCACATAAAGCTTCACCTATCATCTTCCAAAAATTCTCTTCTTGTGATTACGATAGCGAACAATGATTTACGAAACACACACTCTAAGCTCTAATCATCCATGATCGGTATGATGAATAAGATATTTGATGAATTGTTAAAAAATGAATCACTTCATTTCATTCCAAATCCACTCTTATGTTTTCATCATGGATCACAACTATCATGATATATAATCTTTGTTCGGTCATCACTAGAAATGTATGATTTAAAACACACACCACTTAACTACTCCCCCTATCAGTTTCTACCCTATCATGATTAAGATGTATTCTCTCCTTTTCTACCCCAATTTATCCTCCCTTTTTCAATGAACCTGATGGTTTATTAATTATGGTCTTTAACAGTGTAAAGAAAAAATATCATCATATCAGGGAAAAACACATCATACCCAAGGGAGAGAGGGTCCAAAATTCAATCTTTTTCAAGTATGGGGAGTGGAATAAACATCCAGAGCTAGTCAATTCCATTCAAATGATTATTTGGGTTTGGAATTTCTCAAAATTTACACAACATATTACTCTATAGGAACACACTCTAACTTCATAGGACCATTGTACACTTTATCCTGGATACAATGATACTTGATTTCTATGTGCTTTTTCCTTGATTGATGGAAAATATATTTAACAAAATTGATATTACATGAATTATCACAATGGATTCCAATAAGATATTTCCCTTAAAAACCCACATCATCAAGCTCCTATTTCATCCATAATAACTACATACACTCTTGAGTGGATTTTTTATATTAATATTACTTTGTGCTCAATGAAATTAAATATTATTTCATTCTTATCTAAGAAATAAACAACCTTCCAAGATAGAATGCACCACCTCAAATTTATTTTCTTTCATCTATAGATGTAGCCCAATCTAAAAATGTATAGACAATTGTTTTTGAGATTTTTCATTTTATAATGAACTAAAATACACCATGACCTTGATATACTATAATATTCTTTTTACTATAAGAAAGTAGGTTTCATTGAGATTACATTGATTCTACGATCCATGGAATAATCCATTCCAAATATTCTCAACATCTGCATGGCATATTTAGATTTCCAAATCAATGTGCCATTATTTAAATTTTCCACCTGTAAATAAAGGATAAATGTTAGTTCACCAATCATTAACATTTTAGAATCACATTTCATGAACTCTACGAACTGATTGAACTAATCTTTATCTAATCTACAAAATATTTTGTTATTGACATATACTATAACCATTATCTTTTTATTACTATCATATTTGATATATTTATTATAATCAACACTGCCACACTGAAAGCTGATCTTCATTAAAAACTGATATAGTCTTTAATACCATTCTCTTTGCATTAATTTCAACCCATATAGAATCTCCTTCAGCCAAAATACTCTATTCTCATCTTCGTGAATTAGAACACCATCTGGATACTCAATATAAACTTCTTATTCTAGAACCAAATTTAGAAATGAGAACTTAATGCCCATTTAGAAAAAATTGAACCTTATTGTCACATCATTGGTTAGGAATTATATTATAGTCCCTAGCCTTGAAAAAGGTGAAAATGTTTCATCAACATCTATACCCTCTATCTGGGAGTACCCATTTGCACACTAGTCATGCTTTGTTTCGAATCAAAGATCCGTCATCAATAATTGTGTTGAAAAATCTCTATTTAGTCTCACTGATATTCTTATCTACTAGCCTCAAAACAATCACACAGAAAACCTCTAGTTTTGACCTGATATAAAACATTAATACTAATATTCCTACCAATTCCAGAAGTTGAATAAATCTTCAGAATGTGTTGAACACTACTTTGAAACACTTTTAATATTCTATTCCAGCTTCTTTGTATCCTGCAAACAGTAAAATGATACTATATTGTTAATGTGAAATAGATAATCATTAAATACATGAATGTTTTTTCATGTCCCCGCATTAGTCTTATGGAAAATAAACAATCATCCTTTCTATACCATTGATATATTTCAACTACTTAGGATATATAATACTCCATATGATTTGTATCTCTTCCAGTATTTAGGACAACTATTTTGACCCACACAAATTATTTTTATCCTGTATCATTTCTTCACATGTGAATACAGGTTTGAGAAACTTTTCTATCTCAATAAAATTTTATATTTTTTGCTTCTTTCAATGATATTTTCATTGGGTGAATTTAATATATAGCAATTACCCATTAAAAAAACTGATAAGCCTACTTTGTTGGAATGTGGTGTAGGAAACAAGGGATAAAGTTAATAACACCATCCTTGTCCAATACAGTAAATTACCTCCATATATATCATTTTTCCATAGACCATTTCCCCCTTCATGGAATTCATCTATATTTCTTTTTTATCTTTAGTAACTGATTTGAATCAGTTGAAATTATGGAGAACATCACATCACTAATTTTCATATTTTGATGCCACATCCTCTTAGATTGTATCTCAACCAAAAACTATAACATATGAGCATTGGCTAATATAATTTAAACACATTGGGATAGGGGAAATTACAGAATTATTAATTTGAGTATTGCGGTCGATTCTGATGAATAAACCATTTGATACATTATTGAAATGTACCGTACTAATTTTGTGCTTGTTCCAACAGCCCCCACGAACATTAACTGCTCTTACCATATGACAAAACATTCTTTAGACACATGATGAATCTTCTTCTGATATTTAGATTCTGTATGCTAGTCATTTTTCACAGTTTTGGGTATAAACCCATTTGTAAAACTTTTCATTATTTATTCTTCACTAATATGTTATTTACCATCACTCTTTCATTGTGTAGGATCATTCCACTAGTCATCTACTCTTGCTTCCTCCCCCATTAGAGAACTATTTCACTTTCCATCACATCCTACCATGTGGATGAGTCTACCAATGAATTTACAATCTTTTTAATCTTAATTGAAGCATATCTCTCTTTTTAATTCAGATTTTTTCAAAATCATTCTAAGGGAGATACTGTGAGTGTAATATTATAGTTGATTGATACACATTTTATTGAGCTCCATGTGATTCCCCTTAGGCCATAATCCTATTTTCAACTTATCATATTGTCTTAAAATATAATACTTTTCATTATACACTACCATTGATTGATATCTCCTTTTGGGTTCCTTTTCCTTACCTTATTTCTTCATACTACAATGCCTCTCAAATGATCATGATTTGATCATATAAAACATATTCCATTAATGGCATACCTCATTTTATCAATTCACATATAATATATTGAAGCTGGTAGAGTTATTCTTCTGACATTGATCTCTCATGATTCTTGACACATACTCATGTTGTGCACCTATTATCCACAGTAATAGCATTTGAAAAAATCTTTCTTATAAGAGACTTTTCTTTCAAAAATTTCAGTAAGATACTATTTACTCAATGATTTAGAAATATTTCTCTATTGACAATACTAAATATGTTTCTGTGTCACAAAAAAATGAATTATAACCATGTATCCCATAGAAATAGAACATGTTATCACTAAATCATGTTAAATCCATTTTAGGTATATCTCCAGCACCTACAGGATTTTTCATATCACTGGAACTTTTCACATCACTCTTACCATCATGAATAGAAGGAGGATCATCATATCCGATACCATATTTTCCCAAAAAATATGGCTTTTGGTATTGGACAATCATTTTTTCTCCATAATGTATCATATCTACATTTCATTTCATTTTAACCTGCTGAAGGATAATCAAATAGTAAGTGAAGAGAAACCTTCAACATTTTCTTGCCTTTGGAATCACATTTCACCACTTATTTCTTCACTGATTATGTCTCTTTAATTTTTTTTTGAATCTTCATATCCCTTGATTCATTTTGATCATTAGGTTTACTCCTGAGATTCATTCAACCACTCATCTCTTTAACCAATTCTCAGGTGATCTTATCCATCATTTCATGTTTCTCCTTTAACAATGTATTCATTTGAGATACAGAAACATTATTTCATACATTCTCTTATTATTTCCTCTACTTTTTCTGAACTAGTTTAGATAGCTATATAGAATGATCATCATTTATATATATCAGATTTAAATTTCTTTAGAGTTTATATTATTTCCCTTGTAATCACCTTTGTGTTTATATATTATTACAGAGAAATTTTGTAGTTTTTCATCTTGATAAACATTATTCTTCATCAGATCAGTAGCCACATCAATAATCCATTTACTTAATCCTTTTTTCTTGTTTACATTAATTTGTTGTGTAGGGATTTGGATATCATTATATTTAATTTTTTCGTCCAATTTCCAATACAATTCCACTATTTCATGGAAATCCTCCACTATTTTCCTTTGTGGTATTTCATTATCATCATTAGTCTCATCATCACATGGAATGTCAAGTTCTTCAGTCATTCTTATATCATCACTGAGTGAGTCTATCATTTGAGTGACTATGTCATCTGAACATTTCTTCAGTACACTCTTTATTTCCTTAAAATTAATCACACCTTTTCCATAGAAACTTCCACACTGAGGAATACAATATGACATCTGCTTATTATTTTTAGTTATTCTCCATTCCATGGAACACCATGATAAGAGAAAAATAAAACCAAAATTAAAATAGTAGAGTAACATTTTTAGAAAAAAAATCAACAAAGATAACCTATTATATGATAATAATGTTTAGGTCTAGAAGGGAATAGTTACCCTGAGTGGGGGGTGGGGGTGAATCAGGGTTTCAATATTATTTTTGAAAATCATCCGGCCACACAATATCATCACCTATTTATTATAAGGGTCACATTGTTTTCCCTTAATTATTTATAATTATCTTATCCTTCATAATTTGTTCTGATGATAATGCACTAAAAGTACGACAATAACACAAGAACATGTTTATGGTGATTTTAACTTCCTTTACCCTCAATCGCCTACATCCAATGAGGATATAATGAAAATTTTTTGATTCTACAAAGATCACTAAGGATCACTAAAAATAATGTTTTTAGGAAAGATCACCTCTATGCCCAGGCTCATGGATTTTACAAAGTTTAGGGTAAAATCATAGATTCTCCATGGTTCACTCACTATGCCAATTTCCTTGGCTTTCTGCCTATGGAATGGTTCACAATTATCTTCTTCCTTTTTTCACTACTATTTAATGTAACTACACACAGTTTATAGGCATATAGGTTTCTTAATTATCTCATATGAATGCATCGTATATAATATATATATATGCCCTATTTAACCTATTTCTAGGTTTCTCCTTCAATTTGGTGAAAACACCTTGATACAACACATCAACATTCCAGAAAACTGGAAAAGAATTATCTTTACTATAGAAAAATAATTACCTCAATATTTCCATGATCTTTATATGATACCAATTCTTTCATTCACTACATTGAATGTAGTAGTGGAAAAATAACATATGTAAACATTTCATAATAGTGTAGACCCTCTATTATTTTCTTCAACATTAGAATTTAGATATGATAATGATACTATTCATGGGGCAATGTAGGTTTGTATCTCCATGAATAATTTACTAGTGTGACACCCCTGTTACAAACCTCGGTTCCTACCACGAGTCCCCTGGTGTGAAACCCTATTGCCTTGCATGAGTTCCCAGACGCACACCCCTATTGCCTATCATGAGTCCCACCTTGTGTGAGTCCCCTGATGTGAAAACCTGGCGCCTTTCATGAGTCCCTCTCTATTTGATTACCTTGGGGAGAACCCCTATTTTCACTTGGTGAAAGTCCCACTATGCATGAGTCCACTAACACAAACCCCTTTTTGTGCTTTGCGTGAGTTCAAATCATGAACCATGTTCATCCTTGGAACAAGACATTGTTCAAATCATACAAAACATTTTAGAAATTGTAAACTCATTTGAAAGTCCTATATATGAACCTCCATTGCTGTGAAACCCAAGAGAGAACAACATTCATTGCAAACCTGTTGTGTGAACCTCCTTCACTACGAAACCCTTGACTGATCAAACTTCACCACAAACCCCAGGCGCAACCCACATTCATCGCGAACCCCTATCACATACCTCTTTCACCGTGAAACCCTAGAATGAACCTCTTTCACCGTGAACCGATTTAATGAACCTCTTTCACCACAAACTTATGGAATGAACATTTTTCACAGTGAACCCCTGGAGTGAACATCTTTTTCCACAAACCCCTAGCATGAACCTCTTTCACCACGAATGGTTGGCATGGACCTCTTTCACCGCAAACCCCTGTTATGGACATGTATCATATATTTATCAATATCAATAATTTATGATCAACATCTTCAATATTTAAGGATAGGTTAGGGGGTACTTATTGGCTAGTGTCCACCACCTTAACTCTTAAAATCACTCCAAAAATCTGGGACAACTGTCCACCTCGTGGGAATCACTCACTCAGTGAACCACTGGATACTAGTCCTATTCTTCCTCTATGAAACCCTAGGAATGAGCCTTGTACATGCTATGTGAACCTCATAGTGGGAGTATTATTCATGATTCAAAAAAACACAAGTCAACATTCTCACTCCACAAAACATCATTCAACATTCATGCCTATAAAACCATTTCAATATTCACACTCCGTTAGTGCCTTGTACGAGTCTGGATTTACGCTTTGTGTGAGTCCTCACATTCATGTGTTGCGTGAGTCTCTTGTGGGAGTCTGCATTTTATCGTTGTGCATATCCCTGGTCAACATTCTAACATTGTGCAAGTCCATATTTCCCTTTATGAAAAATACATGCATGAGATCCAAAATAAATCATGAGTTTTTCACATGATCCCTCCACAAGTTACAAAGACAATCATGTGCACTATGTAAGACCACTCTGTGAGTCTCGAAGTCTATCATGGGAAATCTTGATATTTTCAATGTTGTTGTCTTCCAATGATTTTCAGGACTCACAATGAGTTCCAATGACAATCATGTGTGTTGTGTGAGATCCATCATTGAGATCCAAAGACAATCATGCTATCTTTTATGATATCTCACCGCAAGACTCAATGAAAATATCATGTGATTTTGTAATTTTAAATGTTGTTGTATTTTAATGCTTTTTGTGACCCATCGTGATTTCCAAAGACAACTATGAGTGTCGCGCATGATCACATAACATGATTAGTTTAGCACTTGGGCTTCGTGAGTTCATTTCAGCATTCGTAAAAACTCATGATACATTCATTAACAATATACCTTTGTCAATAACCTCAAACATTGTCAATATACACAATCAACCCAAAAGCACTATCATGAAGGGTTTTTGTCTAATAACATGCCCTTATGGTTTTCTGACAACACTTCAAATTTTGATACAACATTAATTCTTCTTTCATATTCTTGGAAAAATTCAATTCTTGTTATTATGATAATAATCAAGGATTTACCCACCACACACTCTAAGAGCACATTAATCATGATCGACATGAGAAAAAAGATTATAATTTAATGCTCATCAATGAAAAACTTTATTACATTCCAAAACCACACTTCTTGTAGAGACCCGAAGCCTGACGTACATGGACATTACATTACTTTTGCGGAATACTTGGTACATAACAAAAACACACACACAAGGATCGTAACAGTTTAGTGTCTTTGGAAACTCGGATTAAAATCTTCTAATCGTGGTGAAAGATCTTCAACATCTCCCATAAAGATCTTCCTTTTTTTTTTACCTAAAACCTTTCTTTATATCCTGGGGAAAAGAAAACATAAAAGGGTGAGCTCAAATGCTCAGTAAGGGTAAACAAAAGAAATATCAATCACATCGTATTCATAAGAACATAACATTTTGGAAATCATAACCTGAAAAGAGAGCATAATTTCATAACATGGGATAAATCATGTTAGTGAAATGTAATCACAATAATCATAACTTAAAACATGAAACTTTGTGGCATTCACACATAATCATAGAGAATCATTTCTTGTTAGTCAAGACTCATTGCCAAGACTATCTTAGTGGACAAAGTCCCTTTCTGAATCGAGTAACCCTCGTTTCAGTCCTGTTTCACTGAACCGGTATAACCTACCATTCCAGCCATGTCTATCTCATGAGATATAAAATCTTTACCCAATGCATTGGAGGGAGATATAGGTCCCACCCATCTTATAATGAATCCTTTCTTATGTGTGCCACATAATCATAAATCATACATCATCGCATAACCCATGTAATAAAAAATGGGATTCTTAAACAACATGACATCATAAAACAATTCATATAAGATAAAGGAATTCATAAAAATGTTTCCATCACAACATAATCAAATCCATGTAATAATAGGGATAAAAACAGAACCCTTTATTATCTTAGATGGAAAATAATTTTGATAAAACACTTGAACTCCATTCTTGAGGAAAATATCCTTTCTTCTTCAAAAACATTTTTCCTTTCATAACATGTCATACAACTTTAAAATAAAAGAAGTTGATTAAAAATAAACTTGAAAATTTGTAAAGGAAGATTCTTGGAAATTTTGTTTTAAAAATCCATTCATGCCGTATACGTTAAAAAAAACATTCTTTCGTACTTTTGTCAGAAAAGTCAAAAAGTACCTCGTACGAAAAAATCGATAAAAGATTCCTTTCATATTCTTTACTAAAAACTCACCGAAGGTTAAAATTGGATTTAAACTATTTTAAGTGGATGGAAACAATATTACATATTGAGGGAACATGGATGTGGATGATAAAATACACCCCAGTAATTACTTACGAATAAACAATCTCGGATAAAAATGAGATTGTGATATTTCCCTTACCTTAGGTCCGATTTGCTTCGTATGTGTCCGAACCTCCTGTATAATGATTTAAATAATGTCATTGACTTATTACAGAATCATATTCATTGTTATGATATCATATATGGTTCACTTATGACATTATATTACCCGTTCTTTTGTAAATTCCATGTTAAAGAAACGTTTTGGGTAAAATCGTTTCATTTATCGTAGGTGTTTTGACTTGTTGTTCTTGACATCATTATTACTTATATCATGATTTACTTACTTCCAGAATATAAAACATGATTTATATATCATATATATTCAGTATATATATATATAATAGATAGATAAATAAAATGAAAAACATCGTTCATGGAGACGGTAGTCCGTACGTACGCATGAACGCTGTTTTCCTTTCCTTATTGTCTTGAAATGGAAGAAAGTAGATGACATACATACATATATATATATATACATAAATCCAGTATCTTTATAATGTCATATATTTCATTATTATTTCTTATATATACTTTATAATCATTCTTAAATGGTTAACATGGAGAATGAATCTCATCGCGTCGTGGAGACGGTAGTCCGTACGTACGCACGAGCGATGATATCATTTCTATAAATATTGAATTGAATTGGAGTGGATTATACAATATATAAGAATCAATATGATGTTGTAATAACTATTTATAGTTATTCTTTACACCATTATACCCATCCATGTAAGGTGGTGGTGGAAAATAGATTACACCACGGCGTGGAGACGGTATTCCGTACACACGCACGCGCGGTGATTTCTTTTTCCGTAGGATGGATAGATGGTGAAATAGGGTTGTTTCATACTTATAATAATATATCATTATATTAGTGATACTGATGTTATTACTTCATAATGAAACAACCTATGAAGAAGAAGTGGAAGAAGAAATAAAGATGAAAGAATTGGTAACGGTAATTACCTCTTCTTTGAAGCGCCTCTTTGAGACCTACTCTTAGGGCACTAAAATTAGTCTTTGAGGAAGACCAGAACCTCTAGGATGTTTATAGGGAACTGGAGAAGAGATTTTGGCAGGGGTTGGCCGATCTTGAGTGCTCAAATTGGTGTGAGGAGGAGGGGGAGGAGGTGTCCTTTTATAAGGGAGGAGAGGGGCACCTTAGGAATATCTCAAAATATTATTTTATATTAAAGTCAAAATCGGTCTATAATGGTTCCAAAGGGTCTTATTTCGAAGCTAAAGTGGGTATGGGTCGAAATCCTATCATCCAATAGGATTTAGACAAGTTTAGGGTGTTATTTTAACCTTATCAATTAGATTTAACTCTAAGTTAAATAATTTAATTTTTACCGTGTCTTTTTGTTTTCTTTCACTATATGGTTAATACACTTACTATAACATGAAAAAAACCCCAAATTGTTTATTATTAATATATATATCCTTATCTAAGTCATTTGGCCGAACCTTAGATTTTTAGGAATAAAATAACAATTAATAATATAATATTTGATTTAAAAACTATTTTGTGTCAATTTTGACACTATTTGATATATGATTTTTGTGAAAGTCATAACAGAATTATATGTTCGAACCAAGTTAATTAAATCAACACTAATATATCATAGTAACCTATAAAATTAGTTTAATTCATAAAAAGTCTCGAATTACATTTATTTTGGTGTTTATAACATCAATTATGTCAATATTTCATTAACAAGATAATTACTGCATCATCTTTGTGTCATAAATAAATTAAATTATTTGATGTCTAAAAATTACAAATAAAATACCATCATCTAGTAAATCTTTTTATCTTTCTAATGAATATTTACAATAGAATTTATCTTATATATAACCCCATATTAAAAATGGTTTAGTAAATAAACTTTGATTTTAACTCTTTTAACTCTTCTTTGAATTAAATAATAATAAATGTCCTAATCTAATCCAAGTGGGCCTAAATGGTCATATTATATTCATAAGGTTGTTTTTGGCCGAATTACACTTATCCAATAGAATTAGGACATGTGTTAGGGTAATAGTAATATCATATTTACCCTTAGTTACCCTATTTACTATTAACCGTGGTAAAAAAAAGTAAAAAGTTACTATTCACCAAAAATAATTTTCATCTCATTGAACCACATTTTAGTCCTTGATATTAACCGTGTCTGTCGGATTTTCAAAATTCCATTCACAGAAGCAGTAAAATTAAGTTTTATGCAAAATTCAGTTTTTAACCTACCACTTAGTGGTTTCACTATTCATCAAAAATTGAAAGTTTTCAGAAAAATACCAAAATTTCATCCTAAGCTATATTTCATATTCCGAATTCAAAAATGAAGTCTATTTTACCAAATTCATAACATAGAAGTTGCATTAATTAATTTTATAATTAAATCCCGCTGTTAAAACAAATAGCGTTTTTTTAAGAAACAATATCTACCAAAAGATTGACACTTGATTATGTCTGGTTTAAATGTGAAATTACATCCAATGACCAACATCGTATTAAATTCTAAAAATATATTCTAAATGTACTTTAAAACCACTCAATTTAATGATTTATCACTATTAATTATTTCGATTAAAAAAGTTGTTTTTAATTATAATCTAGTAATTTTCACTATTCATCAGAATATGAAAGTTATCCGAAAAGTACCAAAATTTCACCTTAGGCTAAATTCGATACTACAAATCCAAAAATGAATTCTATTTTGAAAAATAAAATTTACAAAATTTCAAAAAGTGGTTATTACTATTCATAACGGCTAGCATATTGTTGTTTAGTGAAACTCGTTATTGCGTACTACACACGCTATCGAGGAAGGTCGCGATTGCGTGTAATGCAAAGCAAGTCAAGGATGCGTGTTGTGCAAGCTCCTTTTGGTGTAGCGTACAACACAAGACATTAGTGAAATAAAAAGAATATTTTTCATAAAATCTCGGGCTGTTACATTCTACCCCCCTTAAAATGAATTTCGCCCTCGAAACTCGTCGGGGTTATAAATGGTTTACTTATTCGAAAGTTTCTTTAATAGAAACCCACATCGTAAAAAGGAATACCAAAACCAATATTTTAAAACAAAAGTATGAAACTTAACGGTTACCCAAATAAACTAATCACTGGGTTTCCACATAGGTGAAAATATGGATATGGAAGAAAAATCTAACCATCATGTTCTGATGGAGAGTGGTAGAGAACATAGCTATGGAAAAGCCAATAATCACAAATCCATAAATTTGTGACGATCTAAGGTACCATCCGATTCACCAGGTATAAGATCACTAGGACAACATTTTTGGTTTTCAAGATCATTTCCCTAAAGTTGAAAATTTGAATTAGAATAAATAATTTCTTTATTTTGGTACAATCTCACTGTTGTTCATGCCTTGAACATTTTCCACTTCATCTCTTAAATAAATGAAGTTGAATTTGTTATTCGTGAAGTGTTAGCAGATCATGTGATAGAATGACGGGTCATTCCATCTGTCTCAAACAAAAGGTTAGCAAAAATTATATACATAAGTCTATCTATAGTGAGATTAATCACATATGGTTCCTAAAATGGACTTATACTTCATATATCATACTGCTTAATATAATAAAACTAGTTTCTACTAAACAGGGACTTCCTGTAGGCCAGTGGTAGGTGATAAAGGCCAGTCGCACTTCGGTTGTGGGTTCGATTCCCACAGCCTTGTCCGAAGCGATGGGCTGTCGCTCGTCCTGCAGGTTGTCCTTTTTCCAAAACTATATAACATCCCATCAATAATATCAAAAAAACAAACAATACTAACTTATGTCCAACATAATTCATTCCAATCTTTAGGCTTATCCATAATACTGCAGTCGACTCTCATAATATAGTGAAAACGATTACCAGAGATTTAACACCATCGTCGATCCCATAAGATATGTTTTGTTGGTCACATTCCAAACATTCAAAGTCCTTAATCGTGTATTCTCTTGAATACCTTAGTGAAAACATGGATGCAGTTAACACTTTTCACATACCAAAATCCTCAAAATTCAATATACTCAAACTTAGTCCTTATATCAATCATGAGCTCATGAATACTGTTAAACATTTCATTTTCTCGTTTTCCCTTCATTATGCGCATAATATCTCAATCACTTTGAATACCACATTAGACCAATACATAAATATTCCAATATTCCATGATACAACATTATTTTGGAATCCCATTACATAAACACTTAATCATACCACCACATTGTTGTCATATTCAACATTGCCAATAGTGATCGCATGTGACTTCCCTTTGTCCTTTGCCTTCAGTGGTTGCTCATGTTGATCATCACTAACCCTTGGATTAGGGAATTTATTAGCATAATGCCCCATTTCCTTGCACTTGAAGCATTGAAGTGTTGGTTGTACGTTCTCTGCAGTGTTTGATTTATTCACTTCATTAGAATCCCTTTTTCCATTACTTCGACACTCAGCTGCTCGATGACCTTCTTTTCCACACTTAAAACATTTTCTAGTCCCTTTAAGACAATCTCCACCATGCTTATTTCCACACTTTGTGCATAAGGAAACATTCATCTTCTTTTCACCATTATTCTGAGATTTCTCCTTGAACTCCATCTTTTGTTTCTTGTCAAAACCATGAGATGGATATGTAACACCAACTTCCATTTCTACCTTGATAGCACAACGCACAATTTCTTCATAGCTACTGAAGTCTCTTATAGCTAATGCCCTTCGAAGACTTGGTTTTAAGCCACTGAAAAATCGATCAACTTTACTTTCAGGTTGGATGATAATGCCAGATGCATACCTTGCAAGTCTTGTAAAATTCGCTTCGTATATACCAACAGATTCATCATCCTTTTGCTTTAGTTCAAGAAACTCCTTCTCCATCTTCGTTCGAAGAATACGAGGGAAGTACTTACTGAAAAACAAGTTCTTGAACTCGTCCCATTCCATGGAATCAATTTTATCTCTTTGCCTCGTATTCTTGATAAGATTCCACCATTGATCAGCTTCACCTTCCAAACGATATAATGCTAAGATGACTTTATCATGTTCAGAACATTGAAGAACTGAAAATATCTTTTCAGTAGTACTAATCCATTGTTCAGCAACTAATGGATCAGTAGACCCACTGAAAGAAGGCGGACGCTGCCTCATGAAGGATTCAACAGAATGTTGCTCCTTCCTTTGCTCGTTTGGAAGTCCTGCATGATTCATAGCTTGAGAAAGTTGTGTGAGCATGGCTACAAGATTTTGCATTCCAGCTCCCATATCGTTTGGTTGCTCAGGGGGACAATCATTGCATTGTCCATTGCATTGATCAACACGGTTCCTTCGGGTTCCAGCCATCGTCTAAAACCCCAAAAGAATAGTGTGAGAGGCAAAAATCATGCTAGGGAAAACAACATAATAAAGGGGTAGTACCCTCAATATCTAACATCTTAGGTTAAATTCTAAGATCGTTAGAGCAATTATAGGACTATAACCTATACGTATACTTAACCTTAGAGACATCCCTAGACATACCTTAGAAATATCTCTAGGGATCTCACTAACGTTTTCGCATCCTAGTTTCCAAAGGTTGACTAAACCTTTCCTCTGATACCAACTGTAGAGACCCGAAGCCTGACGTACATGGACATTACATTACTTTTGCGGAATACTTGGCACATAACAAAAACACACACACAAGGATCGTAACAGTTTAGTGTCTTTGGAAACTCGGATTAAAATCTTCTAATCGTGGTGAAATATCTTCAACATCTCCCATAAAGATCTTCCTTTTTTTTTACCTAAAACATTTCTTTATATCCTGGGGAAAAGAAAACATAAAAGGGTGAGCTCAAATGCTCAGTAAGGGTAAACAAAAGAAATATCAATCACATCGTATTCATAAGAACATAACATTTTGGAAATCATAACCTGAAAAGAGAGAATAATTTCATAACATGGGATAAATCATGGTAGTGAAATGTAATCACAATAATCATAACTTAAAACAGGAAACTTTGTGGCATTCACACATAATCATATAGAATCATTTCTTGTTAGTCAAGACTCATTGCCAAGACTATCTTAGTGGACAAAGTCCCTTTCTGAATCGAGTAACCCTCGTTTCAGTCCTGTTTCACTGAACCGGTATAACCTACCATTCCAGCCATGTCTATCTCATGAGATATAAAATCTTTACCCAATGCATTGGAGGGAGATATAGGTCCCACCCATCTTATAATGAATCCTTTCTTATGTGTGCCACATAATCATAAATCATACATCATCGCATAACCCATGTAATAAAAAATGGGATTCTTAAACAACATGACATCATAAAACAATTCATATAAGATAAAGGAATTCATAAAAATGTTTCCATCACAACATAATAAAATCCATGTAATAATAGGGATAAAAACAGAACCCTTTATTATCTTAGATGGAAAATAATTTTGATAAAACACTTGAACTCCATTCTTGAGGAAAATATCCTTTCTTCTTCAAAATTTTTTTTCCTTTCATAACATGTCATACAACTTTAAAATAAAATAAGTTGATTAAAAATAAACTTGAAAACTTGTAAAGGAAGATTCTTGGAAATTTTGTTTTAAAAATCCATTCATGCCGTATACGTTAAAAAAACATTCTTTCGTACTTTTGTCGGAAAAGTCAAAAAGTACCTCGTACGAAAAAATCGATAAAAGATTCCTTTCATATTCTTTACTAAAAACTCACTGAAGGGTAAAATTGGATTTAAAATATTTTAAGTGGATGGAAACAGTATTACATATTGAGGTAACATGGATGTGGATGATAAAATACACCCCAGTAATTACTTACGAATAAACAATCTCGGATAAAAATGAGATTGTGATATTTCCCTTACCTTAGGTCCGATTTGCTTCGTATGTGTCCGAAACTCCTGTATAATGATTTAAATAATGTCATTGACTTATTAAAGAATCATATTCATTGTTATGATATCATATATGGTTCACTTATGACATTATATTACCCGTTCTTTTGTAAATTCCATGTTAAAGAAACGTTTTGGGTAAAATCGTTTCATTTATCGTAGGTGTTTTGACTTGTTGTTCTTGACATCATTATTACTTATATCATGATTTACTTACTTCCAGAATATAAAACATGATTTATATATCATATATATTCAGTATATATATATATAATAGATAGATAAATAAAATTAAAAACATCGTTCATGGAGACGGTAGTCCGTACGTACGCATGAACGCTGTTTTCCTTTCCTTATTGTCTTGAAATGGAAGTAAGTAGATGACATACATATATATATATATACATAAATCCAGTAGCTTTATAATGTCATATATTTCATTATTATTTCTTATATATACTTTATAATCATTCTTAAATGGTTGACATGGAGAATGAATCTCATCGCGTCGTGGAGACGGTAGTCCGTACGTACGCACGAGCGATGATATCATTTCTATAAATATTGAATTGAATTGGAGTGGATTGTACAATATATCAGAATCAATATGATGTTGTAATAACTATGTATAGTTATTCTTTACACCATTATACCCATCCATGTAAGGTGGTGGTGGAAAATAGATTACACCACGGCGTGGAGACGGTATTCCGTACGTACGCACGCGCGGTGATTTCTTTTTCCGTAGGATGGATAGATGGTGAAATAGGGTTGTTTCATACTTATAAAAACATATCAGTATATTATTGATACTGATTTTATTACTTCATAATGAAACAACCTATGAAGAAGAAGTGGAAGAAGAAATAAAGATGAAAGAATTGGTAACGGTAATTACCTCTTCTTTGAAGCGCCTCTTTGAGACCTACTCTTAGGGCACTAAAATTGGTCTTTGAGGAAGACCAGAACCTCTAGGATGTTTATAGGGAAGTGGAGAAGATATTTTGTCAGGGGTTGGCCGATCTTGAGTGCTCAAATTGGTGTGAGGAGGAGGGGGAGGAGGTGTCCTTTTATAAGGGAGGAGAGGGGCACCTTAGGAATATCTCAAAATATTATTTTATATTAAAGTCAAAATCGGTTTATAATGGTTCCAAAGGGTCTTATTTCGAAGCTAAAGTGGGGATGGGTCGAAATACTATCAACCAATAGGATTTAGACAAGTTTAGGGTGTTATTTTAACCTTATCAATTAGATTTAACTCTAAGTTAAATAATTTAACTTTTACCGTGTCTTTTTGTTTTCTTTCACTATATAGTTAATACACTTACTATAACATGCCAAAAAAACCCCAAATTGTTTATTATTAATATATATATCCTTATCTAAGTCATTTGTCCGAACCTTAGATTTTTAGGAATAAAATAACAATTAATAATATAATATTTGATTTAAAAACTATTTTGTGTCAATTTTGACACTATTTGATATATGATTTTTGTGAAAGTCATAACAGAATTATATGTTCAAAAAAAGTTGATTAAATCAACAATAATATATCATAGTAACCTAGAAAATTAGTTTAATTTATAAAAAGTCTCAAATTACATTTATTTTGGTGTTTATAACATCAATTATGTCAATATTTCATTAACAAGATAATTACTGCATCATCTTTGTGTCATAAATAAATTAAATTATTTGATGTCTAAAAATTACAAATAAAATACCATCATGTAGTAAATCCTTTTATATTTCTAATGAATATTTACAATAGAATTTATCTTATATATAACCCCATATTAAAAATGTTTTAGTAAATAAACTTTGATTTTAACTCTTTTAACTCTTCTTTGAATTAAATAATAATAAATGTCCTAATCTAATCCAAGTGGGCCTAAATGGTCATATTATAATCATAAGGTTGTTTTTGGCCGAATTACACTTATCCAATAGAATTAGGACATGTGTTAGGGTAATAGTAATATCATATTTACCCTTAGTTACCCTATTTACTATTAACCGTGGTAAAAAAAGTAAAAAGTTACTATTCACCAAAAATAATTTTCATCTCATTGAACCACATTTTAGTCCTTGATATTAACCGTGTCTGTCGGATTTTCAAAATTCCATTCACAGAAGCAGTAAAATTAAGTTTTATGCAAAATTCAGTTTTTAACCTACCACTTAGTGGTTTCACTATTCATCAAAAATTGAAAGTTTTCAGAAAAATACCAAAATTTCATCCTAAGCTATATTTCATATTCCGAATTCAAAAATGATGTCTATTTTACCAAATTCATAACATAGAAGTTGCATTAATTAATTTTATAATTAAATCCCGCTGTTAAAACAAATAGCGTTTTTTTAAGAAACAATATCTACCAAAAGATTGACACTTGATTATGTCTGGTTTAAATGTGAAATTACATCCAATGACCAACATCGTATTAAATTGTAAAAATATATTCTAAATGTATTTTAAAACCACTCAATTTAATGATTTATCACTATTAATTATTTTGATTAAAAAAGTTGTTTTTAATTATAATCTAGTAATTTTCACTATTCATCAGAATATGAAAGTTATCCGAAAAGTACCAAAATTTCACCTTAGGCTAAATTCGATACTACGAATCCAAAAATGAATTCCATTTTGAAAAATAAAATTTACAAAATTTCAAAAAGTGGTTATTACTATTCATAACGGCTAGCATATTTTTGTTTAGTGAAACTCGTTATTGCGTACTACGCACGCTATCGAGGAAGGTCGCGATTGCGTGTAATACAAAGCAAGTCAAGGATGCGTGTTGTGCAAGCTCCTTTTGGTGTAGCGTACAACACAAGACATTAGTGAAATAAAAAGAATATTTTTCATAAAATCTCGGGCTATTACACTTCTTATTTCATCAAAATCCTCAGCAGTCGTGATATATAATCATTGATCAATCATATCTGTCATCATCAGATTTAAAATCCCCCTTTATTCACTTCTACCCCCTAACAGCTTCCCCCCTTTCATGATTAGGACATTTTCTCCCTTATCTAGCACAATGTTTTTCCCTTTTTCAAAGAAACTATAGGTTAATTAATTATAGTCTGTAATAGGGAAAATAAATAGATCAGCATATTAGGGATAACAAATTATACATCAAGGAGAGGGGGTCCCTCATTCATACTTTTTAAATTGTTGGGAGTCGACTAAACTCCTAGATCTAGTCAATGGATTTCAGAAGATTATCTAGGTAGGGAATTTATTAGAATGTACAGAACCTGTTTCTCCGTAGGCACATACTCAAACTTCACATGCCATTTTTCCACATAATCCAATATAAAATGATACTTTATTTCAATATGCTTTTTCCTTGAGTGATGGAATATATTTTTTCTAATATTTATAAAACTTGAATTATCAGAATGTATTATGATCAACGACTTCACTTTGACTCCCAAATCTACAAGCTATCGTTTCATCCATAATATATTATTCATACTTGAGTGGATGCTATGTATTCAGATTTTTTGGTTCTTAATGAAATGAAATCTTTTTTTTATGCATAGCCAAGAAATAAACAACCTTCCAAGATAGAATGCCAAACCTCATGTGTATTTTCTATCATCTACTGATCCATCTCAATCTGAATTTGTATATCCCAATACTTATTTCTAAGATTTTTCATTATACATCAAAATAAAATCCAATATAACCTTAATGTATTGAAATATTTTTCTTCTTCATAAAAGTGGGGTTTCATGGGATTCCTATGATACCATGATGCTTTGAAAAATCCATTCCTAATCATCTCAACACTTGAATGGTATTTTTAGATTGAGAAATTAATTTTTCAATTATTCATTGTTTCACCTTTATACAAAGGAGAAATATCTATTCAGAAATCATTGACATTTCAATCACAAGTTTTATGAACTCTGTGCATTGATTGCATTGATATTCATCTGATCCACCAAATATTTTATTATTGACATATATGAGCACCATAATCATTTTATTACTATCATTTTTGGAATACAGATTTTAATCAACTCCACCATTCTGAAAACTGAGCTTCTTCAATAACTGATCTATTTTTGAATACCATTCTCTTGGTTCATGCTTCAACCAATATAGTATCATTTTTTTCCAAAAAACTCTATGATCATATTTATGAATTAGAAAAACATCTGGATATTCATTATAATCTTTATGTTCTAGATCCCCATTAAAAAATGTTGAATTAATGTCTACATTGAATCAATTGAACCTTCTTTGCACTAATATGTTTAGGAATAATCTTATTGTATCTAACTTTGCAAGAGGGGAAAATGATTCATCAACATATATAACCACTCTCTAGGAGTACCATATGCAGACATGGAGTGATTTTTTTTGAATCATTGGATCATATTAATTCATCTTGTTGTGAAAGACCCATCTAGTCTTGATGACATTCATGTCTGTTAACATTGAAACATTCTCCCAGAAAACCTCTAAAATTTACCTGACATAAATCCTCAATAATAATTTTTTTACCTATTTTAGATGTTGAATTATTCTCTAGAATGGGTGTAACACTTCTTGGAAACACCTTTTTATCTTCTCTCATAGCTTCTTGTTATCCTGAAAATAGTGAACTTATTCCATATTGTTAAATAAAAATAGATAATCATTAAAAACATGAATGTTTTTTCATATCCACCAATTGATCTTCATGAACATAAAAATTCATCTTCTCTATACCATTGAGATCATTCATCCGATTAGGAGATAGAGTCCCCCCCAATATAATGCATCTCTTCCTGTTGTTAGTCCCACTATTTAGACCCACAAATATTATTCTTCCCCTACATCATTTATTCATATGTGACTGCAGATTTGAGAATCATCTCTAGCTCAATAAATTTTTCCATTTTTAGATACCATCAATTAGATTGTAAATGGTTGAATTTACTACATATAAATGAACCATCACCAAAACCTCTAAGCATAATGAGTTTAAACTCAATGTAGGAAACTATAGATAATGTAAATATCATCATCATGGTCCATTGCAGTCAATTAATTCCATATATCTCATATATCCATAGACCATTCACTATTTTTATGGAATTATTCTATATTTATTCTTCATCTATGGTAACTAATTTGAAATAGTTAACATTATGGAGCACATCACATTCTTACTTTGCATCTTTTGATGCAATGACCCCTTGATTTCAACACCCCAAAAATCTGAATAATTTGAACATAATCTAATAGAATTTATACAGATAAGGAGAGGAGAACCTATAATATCCTCATGAACTATATTGTGGTTGATCCTAATTGATTAACCCTTTGACACTTTCTGGAAAATCACTGTACTGTTTTTATTATTGTTACAATTTCTTAGATAACTTAAACTATTCCATCCATAAGACTAAAACTTCATTAACCATATACTAAATATTCTTCTAATATTAAGATTCATTAGGCCTATAATTTTTCACAATTTTTTGGTTAATCCCATTTTTAGAAATTTCCTTATTTGATGCTTCAATGATATGAAATTTTTCATGACTCTTTATTTGTATAAGAATACTTCTACTTATCGTATTCACTTACTTCATCCTTCATTGGATATATATTTACCCTTACCTTATATCATTCCATGTGGTCTAGTATTACCCATAATTTAAATTCTTCTTAATCCCAATTGGAGTATATCCTCCTTTTTTCATCCAGATTTTTCACATTCATTCTCAGAGAGTTATTGTGAGTGTAATAGTAGAGGTGATTGATATACTTTTCAATGATCCCATGTGATTCCCTTGAGGCCATAAACCTATTTTTTTAAATTATCATATTTTCATACAATATAATATTTTATGATACACACTGGCATTGTTTAGGATCTCTTTATGGGTACGTTTTTCTTCTCTTTATTCTTCCTATTGTAATGTCGTGCCCAATTCCCATTATGAGAACATATAAAAATTATTCCATTAAAGGCATACCAAATTTCTTACCTTCTCAATTTTGATATTGATGCAGCTATAGTTATTCTTCTGACATTGAGCCCTCAACCTTCTTAACACATATGCATGGTGTGTCCATTTCTTCCACAGTAACTACATTTGACAACTGGTTTCTTGTAAGAGACTTTTCTTTCAGAATTTTCAAGATTCTACTAGTTATTCAAGGATTTGGAATTTTTTTTCTTTACAATATAAAATATATTCCTGTGACTCAAACCAAAAACAAGATATATGAACATGTATCCCACATAAATAGCACACATTATCATGAAATCCAATAAAAACCTTTTAAGGTCTATCTACAACACCTAAAAAACATTTCTTATCTCTATAAATTTTCACAACATTTTTACTATCATTCCTAGGAGGAGGTTCATCATATCCAATATAGGATATTCCCAAACTGAATGGCCTTTTAGACGAGACTTCCATTTCATGTTTTTTGTCTAAAGTATCCAATTTTATTTTCACTTCATTATCACCTACCAAGGGAAAATAAAATAGTAAGTGCAGAGAATCCTTCAACATGTTCATTGAATTCCCAATAAATTTCTTCAATTCATTCTTCATTTCCTCATGCTCTTATCCAAATATTGGAATCTTTATATCCCTAGATTCTAGTGTAGAAATAATTTCTCTCATGAAATTAATACCACTAAACATATTGTCCTCATTTCATGGTTGAGCTTTTCTATCTAGTATGGTTTCTATTTTAACATAGAATTAATTTGAGCAATAGAATAATTATATAATTAGTTCTCCTATTATAGAATTTTCATTTCGTGAACTATTTTAGAAAGCTATGTAGCATGAAAATAATTTAAGGATTTCAGATTATGATTTCCATCTGAGTTTAGATTCTTTCATTATCATAAGAATTTAGTTTTTCTATTATTGTAGAAAATATTTGTAGTTATTTATCTTGGGAATCATTGTTCTCCATGAAATCAGTAGCCACATCAATAAGACTTTTATTTAACCATTTTATCTTGTTGAACTAAATTTTCAGTGTTTGGATCTGGATATCTTTAGATTTAGTTTATCCATCCAATTTTTGATCCAATTACTTTGTTTCCAGAACAACTTCCTCTTTTTCCTTTGTGAAATTTCTTCACCATCAGTAGTCTCAACATCACATGGAATGTTCAGTTCTTCACCCATTCTTACAAAATCATTGATTGAGTCTATCCTTTCACTATCTGATTTATCCAAACCATTCTTCAGCACACTGTTTGTTTCCCTAAACGAAATCATGATTTTTTGTAGACACTTCTACAGTGAGGAATACCAATTATTAGGTCCAAATGGGGCCTAGATACCCTAAGAGGGTGGGTAAATTAGGGTATGGATATTCTATTCAAAATTCATCATTCCCTATTGGATGATGACCCTTTAATTATAAGGGTCACATTTTTCTCATTATAGTTTATATTTATGGTATCAATTAAAATTTTATCTGATGATAACACACTGAAAGTAACACAATAAATCAACCATAATGTCCCATAGATTTTTACTTGGTTAACCATCACTAGGACACATCCAAGGAGCATACAATGGAAATATATTGATTATACCATATTCACAAAGCGTCACTTCCAATAATTATGTTTGGGAAATATCACTTTTATGCCCAATATCACTGCCATTATAAGGTTTAGGGTTATCTAACTCCTTTCACAAGATTCACTCCTAAAGTATCTTTCACCATCTCCCTACCAATGGAAAGGATCACCATATTGCTCTTTATTTTCTCACTACTATGGAAAAGAAAAGAAAACAATTTATGGACTTGTAGGTCCCTTCATTATTGATAATGAATGCATCCAAAACTATATATAGATGATATGTTGATGCTCTTTATGTGATTATTCTTGAAATTTGTGAAACCACCTAGACGCAACAATTCCATGTTCTTGGAAAACTATAAGATACATAAGTTTATTGTAGAAACAAAAATTACTGCAACTTTGGTAAGAACGTCAACTTTTTCCAAGTCTTTCCTTCAAATCATATAATGTAGAAGTGAAAAAAATCCCTTCTTTGAGTATTTTCAAGTGGTACAAGAACTATGTCTTCTTCCAAAAATTTAGAATTATGATATGATAATGATAATATAAATGTAAGATATATCTCCATGCACAATACTCTAGTGTGATACCCTTATGTGAGAACTTGGTGCCTTACATGACTCTCCTACCGTGAACCCCTTTCGCCTGGTGCAAGAATTAATTTGTTTGAGTTATATAGCATGCACACCTATTACGTTGTGTGAGTCATACGATGTGATAGTTTCCAATAAAAAACGCCTGGAACCTTTCATGAGTACATTTATATGTGATTATCCAACTATGAACCCCTATTCCCACTTGGTATGAGTCCCACTATACGCGAGTCCCTTGGAAAGAACCTCTATTTACATTTTTCATGAGTTTCTAGCGTGAACTCTATTTGTTCATGGAGAAAGACATGTTTAGATCATACAAAAAACTTTACAACATGTAAATTCATTCAATAGTCTTATCCATGAACCCCATTCACGGAGAACCCATGGCATGAACCTCTTTCACCATGAACCACTTGCATAAACCACATTCTCCATGAACCCAAGGGACAAACCTCCTTCGTTGTGAACCCCTGGCATAAACCCCTTTCAGCGCAAACCCCTGGCATGAAACTCTATCACCGCGAACCCGTAGAGTGACCCTATTTCTCCATGAACCCCTAACGTGAAAATTGTTACCTACAAACCCCTGGTGTGAACCTCATTAATATCAAAACCCTATCGTGGTCCTTTCTGCCGTAAACCCATGCCGCGAACCTCTCTCAGATGATTCTTCAGATCAATTAATTAAACCCAACATTTTCAATCGTTAAGGATGGGTTAATTGGTATTTACAGGCGAGTTTACTCCACTATAGCTCCAAAAATCACTCCACAAATCATGGGAAACCATCCACCTATAGGGTATCATGTGCTCTGTAAACTATTTGGAGAAGGTCCTGTTCATGCTCCATGAACCCCAAGAAACGAGTCTTGATTGTGCTCTATGAATCTATTAGTATGACTGTTGTTCACAGTCCACAATCATCCTAGCATGAGACTTGTTCATGCTCTGTGAACCTCTATTTTTTATTCACTCTCAGAGGACCATCATTCTATATGTACGCTCTATAAAACGATATCATAATTCGCACTCTATGAGTCCCTTTATGAGTCTATATTCTATCTTTGGGATAGTCCTTTCATTCACACATTGTGTGAGTCCCTTATGCCTTTCCAAATTCATGATTTACATGATTCCCTAGTCAACATTCATGAATTGTGTGAGTCCTATTTTCCCATTGTGAAAAATTCAATCTTGATCCCCAAATACAATCATGAGTCCTACACATTATCCCACCACGAGATCCAAAGACAATAATGTGTTATGCACGATATCTCTCTATGAGGCTCATAGTAAATAACACATAATCCTTTAATATTCAATTTTGATTTCTTACAATGCCTTTTATTACACATCATGACTTCTAAATACAATCATGTGTATTGCGCAATATCCATCTATGATATCCAAATACAATGTTGTGTGTTGCACGAGATATCAGAGTGAGACTCAAATACATTTAGGAATAATCTTGCGATTTTTAATGTTTTTGTCTTCCAACGCTTTTCATGACCCATCAAAAGTTTCATAGACAACTATTATTGTTGTGCATGATCACATCACAAGAGCTGTTCAACACACATGCTTTGCGAGTTCAGTTTATCATTCATCCTAAATCATTATATCTTATTTGACAACCAACCATAGTCAACAACCTCAAACCTTTTCAACAAACACAATCATCCCAAGTTCACTATCATGAAATATTTTTCATAACAATCAGTCAATCCAAATGGAATTATTGTAAACTCATAATGTTCATACCTTATCCAAAAAGTTGTTTTCAATATGTCTTCCTCTTTTATTCGCAATTCGTGACACCCATAATAAAGATCAATCATTGAAAAATATTGGGCTCCATGAATTTGATTAAACAAGTCATCATTGAGTGGTAGATGATACATGTTATCTATTATAAAAGAATTTATTTCCATATAATCAATTTACAACATCATGGACCCATCATTCGTTATAACAAAGAGGGCAAGAGAACCCCAAAGTGAAACACTAGGGGGAATAAATCCATTATTACCCAAATCCTCTTGTTACTTCATCAAGTCCACCAATTTAAATATATCCATTATATATGGATTAATTGATATTAAAATTGCATTAGGGATTAAATCGACGATGAATTCAACTTCACTCTCTAGGGGATTTCTAGGTAATTCCTTTTCAAATACATCAATGTATTCTTACATAATAGGTATATCCTAAATATGAAGATTACATCTTTTATCACTATATTTTCTTGTTTCTTCATCTCCAAGAATTTAGTTCATTAAAGATCCTACGAGTTGATCAACATAAGTATCATTTAGGAAACAATGTTATCTAATGATGATAGATTTAGTATCTTCCTCATAAATCATAACTTCCATCCTCTTGTAATAAAATTTTTAATCATATTTTGTGTTCCTATCCATTCTGAGGATTATTTTAGAGTAAACCATAGGTATGATAATGAGGTATGCAAGTAAATCACATTTATTTGTCATAATGGAGATGTACTAACACATCTTTGTTGTAATGAGACATCAAATTAGTGTTTTTACTAACAACACTCTTACTAAATCAAGGTAGAAATATCAAGTATCTTGGAAAATTGGGTAGACATAAAACAACGTGATGATCCATTGTCAGATAATTAAATGGATAAATTTAAAGTTAAGGATAATTTTCTTTCCACCACATCATTTTAAACTTCTTAATCTTCTATAGTGATCATTTACTCTTTGTCATCCCAACTTGGCTTCTTCTATGATAAATTCCCTTAATGACTAGGGAATTAATTTGCATAGTTCCCCATCTTCCTACAGTGGAAACACTGAAATGAATAATTTTCACTTCGTCCTTTTGAATTTTATTTTCAGGTGGCCTTTCTCTCCACACATATAACATAATCCCAATCCCTTAAAAAAATTTCATGGGTTCTTCATTCCACATTTTCTTACGAGGTAGAAAATGTGGTGTTTTATGATTCTTCTAAGACATATTATATTTGTCATGATTCTCATATGTTCTCTTCTTATATCAGTTTCTATATAATATATTGATTCTTGAAAACTCATTCTACATTATTATGGATTATACAACTACTTCTCTATTTGTATTAAAATTATGCGAAACCAGTTCACTTTGGATTCTGACCTATGACCACAAAAAAAGTGGTCGATCATACACTCCTTGTTGCATATGTAATCTACATCATATTTTGATAACCATTTAAAGGTTTCATCATAATAAAGAACAATCTATTATTCCTTTTGAATTAATCTATTAAACATTCTATTCTTCTCAATTTGTTGATCAAGTGGGACATATTTACCAAAAAATATATCCTCAATCATTATAACTTCCATGAGTTTTATTTATTCTTCCTCCTAAGTATTTTGGATTAGGTACCTCCCTTGATCTACATCACCTTGGATAAAATATACTAGAAGTGTAACCATTTCTATTTCACTCCATTCCATGTCTATTAATATATTCTCCATATCCTTAATCTATTTCTCAACTATAATTGGATTAGTATTCCCACTAAACTATGGGGGATTCTGTCACATAAATAGATACACCAAAGGATATTTTATCTCTGGAATAGGATTTTCCATTCAGGCAAGGTTATTTGTTATATCCTATTTATGTTTCCCTAATATTATCGTAATTTTCATCCCTCCAATACCATCTATATTGGTTTGTTTAGTAGGTAATTGTCTAAATTTTGCATGAGTATCGATACATTTCATCCTATCTGGATCCATCTCTAAGCAATGTCATAGACAATATTAGCTCATAAAATTATGAATATTTCATAATTATGAATTTGGACAAACACTTAACATGTTTTGAAAAAATTATTCCTAAATAATCTCATAATCATAAGGTTGTTTTATTTGGGGATATCTTTACTTATAAATAATTCATAATTGGTTGTAATGAAAATTTGTATTATCAAAACTGTATCAGCTAGGATGGTAAAACCAGATGCATTGTAGGGCCCATCTTCATATACTGGGTTATGCCGTGTAAATCCTGAAAAACCGTATTGGAGGTGTTTCCCCTAGGTATATCTGTTCAAGAACCACCTCAACAATTAGTATCCAAATAGGGATGCATTTCTCAAAATACCAACATAATATCTTCCTTATAAAAATTTTACAATTTTCTTATATACTTATCATGAAATTAAATCTTATGGCTATGTTACTTAATTGATTACTTCTAAATAATGTTTCCATGGTTACTGCGAATCTGGGAATAATACCAATTTTACTTCCCCGAGCTCAGAAACCCAGAGTTGGTGTCTTTGTTTATTACATTTTCTTAGGTACAATCTTTGAATTCTAAAGAACTGAAGTCTATAACAGTTTTGGAAAACAAGATTACAAACATGATAATCACATTACATTTCTAAATAGAAAATAAAACATTATACATAAAAAAATGAAATTAAAAGCATCCTTGAAAGATTATTCAAATATTTTTTGATAATTGCCTAGGGAAAGGAAAAAACATAGGGGGAGATCAAATGATAAGTAAGGGAATGTGAATATGAAGAAATGATGAATTATTGTGAAAAAAACAAAATTTAAAGGTATATAACCGAGAACACATTCCATTCAAATAAGTGGATAAGGAATATTAATTATGGAAAAGTTAATAAATGAAAACACATGATATTTATTCACCAAGATGAGAATGAAATGCATCCATATATCTTATCGTATGAAAATTTCAAGTAATATAATGTTAAATTAAAATAAATGAAATTATTAGTTTTGAGATATTATGTCTTAGGCACATGTTATGATCCATCCAATAGAAATTTTAAAACAATAGGTAGAAACCTGTTTAATTTTTCCAAACAACTTGTCTCATGAAAACCTTTCGATGAATCAAGGGGTTATATAAATTACAATAACCAAGAATCACATCATTACATAATAATTACATATATAGATAATTGATTTTTTATTAAACAATATTCTTTATCAAATATCTTCATTGAATAATGATTACATGTTTATCATTAATTCCCTAGTTAATCCAATAACTATCAAAATGAACACCATATGTAAAAATGATATAAAGTTTAGGAAATAATCATATCTAATGAATTCAGATACATATATTTTTGATAAATTTAATTTACAATAAAAATGATCATATGAAATTTATTGTTTCAAGAGAAAGTAATTAATCATAAAATAAAGTGATATTGAAAACCTAACATTTACCACATGGTAATTTGAAATCTAAACCCTTTGGGTGATGTAATTAAAAGTAAAACATTTAATACCATGAAAATAAAAGAATTGATGATATAGTATATCAATATGGGTAGTAGGTACATAGAAAAAAATCATTAAGTGGTGAAAATAATGTATTCCTCATGGAAAGAAGAGTGAGATATAAATCCCATACCTTATCATTCCTTTTTGATGTGTGGGATTTAGCCACCTGTATAGTAGTTTAAAATCTTTTAACAACATATACCAAAACCATAATCATTTTCATAATATCTTATACTAATTATTTTATAATTTCATATTACACATTTGTTAACAGTCATTGAGTAATTTCTTTATTTCGGCTCTTAATTGCATAGTTTTCTCATGTATGGTTTGACATGTCAATTATTGTTATTCATATATTGATCATGAAATCATCATCTCCATAATTTAAATCATTATGTAATTATCATATATATTCATTTTACATGTATTTAGAACAATCCATAATGTTTGGAGATATGAAATGAAATATATTGTTCATGGAGACAAAAGGTCGTACGTATACATGAACGCTACTTTCATTTCCTTGTTATATTTTAAAAGAATGAAAAGTAAATGATATATATATTCACATGTATATTATAATTAAATTATCATAAATATTTCATATATTTTACATTGGTTTATTAATATTTTCCTTTATTATTTCTTTTTATAGAATGATCGAATCACATAACTTTGAGGATGCAGTAGTCGACACTTTAGATAACGATGTTATGGTATTTACGAAAAATAGAAAATGTGATTGAATTTGGTATATATAAAATTAATTATACATAAATACATTATAAATATCATATATATCATATATTATCATAATTTCTATCATAATTCCCAACCATGAATGTTGGTAAAGAAAAAATAAACAATCATTGTTTGGCTAGGCGGTACTTTTTCGTACAAGAACAGTAAGTTCAATTCCCATTAGATGGAAGTGTATGTGATTATTGGTGAAACCCATAATATAAAATCATATTAGAATATTTACAATGATTTAGTTATTATATATATATGGAATAAGATGAGTTTATATGGTGGAGAATGTAAATGAAATAAAAGAGCTTGAGGAAGGATGTTACCACTTCTGTGGGTAACTCATTTTGGTTTTCTCCAAAGGGATTACATAGGTAGATTTAATCTGACTGTGATGATTTTATTTCCAAGTGTGATAATTGGATACTATTAGTGTATAGTTTGGGAATTACAATGGTTTTTGAGATATGTGTCAATGTGGGAGGGGTGAGTGCCTTTTATAGTAGAGGAGGAGTGGCATTCTTTTAAAATATTGGAATAGGAATTCTACCCATATATTTTATAATTTTTAGTGGCTCCAATAATGGATCTAATTTGATAAAATAAGGGATATGTTCAACATATAGAAATAAAATGTCCTTTCGAAATGTTTCTTGGACATTTGGTCCATATGTTTATGGTTTAGTGTTTTGTTAAGATAATTATTCACTTAATTGTTGTTTTAATTTTAATTACATTCCCCATTATTTTTATTGAAAAACTAAGTCTACCATAATTCACATAATAAATTATTCAAATTAAAAATATGGAATTAAATTTTAAAAAATAAAATCACTTAAGTGTTAGAAATTAAGATAAATATAATCCTATATAAAGGAAAACACTTTTGTTTTTAAAGTAAACATGGTCAAACTTTTGCAAATATTTTATATCTAATTTAAATCTGAAATAGATTCCCATATCCTAAAATGGATTTATTTAAGTGTAATTTATATAATTTTACTTTCCGGAAAATTTGTTATATAATTTTAAATTTTATTTAAATTAGATGAAAAATGAGTTTTAAGTTAAAAATCATTATTTTTCAGTATTTATAAAAAATCTATTTTTCCAAAAAAACCAGAATAATTAACCCAACCAAAATTTCTATTTTATCAATAAAAAATTAAGATTATTTTTACATATTAAATTCACAAATGATTCAAAATTCATATATTAATTATACTCTCCATTAAAAGGTGGAAAAATAACTTTACAAAAATATAGCATTTTATGCGTAATGTTAGGACTGTTTTTATAAAATTCCTATAAAATATATTGTATGACCATAAAATATTTTATTGGATATATAATATATAAATTACTATATACACTCTCTAAAAATGAAAAACACTACTATATTGTGTTTTTTTAAATCGGTTGTTATGTATATTCCAAAGCTATAATTAAAATTAAATTTATTATAAAATGAACATATTGTAATATAGTGGGGTGATACAGTCCTCAATCACTCCTACTAGGTTTTTTTTCACTGGTTGGCTTATTTCATGATGATTTTCATAGACTGAATCTCTCTGACCAGTAGAGATATACACATAGAGTATAGAATAATACAAATCAAAGAACACAAATCTAACATTGCATCAGAAATAAAGTTCTCCCTTCTGGTTTAGGGAATTTTGAATGTTCCTAGATCCAAGAATTTGGTTGTAATTTATGTTTATATAAAATCCTAGAAATTAATTCAAATGTTGACAATCTCATTCCCAATCATTCTCTTTTTATGGGTGAAATTCTATTTTAGAAATATTTCATAGAGAGGTATTTGTTTAACTACATCCAATAAAGGGATTTGAACTTGAACCTCTTTATATGTAACGATTGCTTATTTATCAATATCATTATAAAAAAATATGGTTTAGAGAAAATTTGGGGGAAAGGAATAGGAATTTATTTTCTAGTGGAATCATCAATAATAACTTATTTACCCAATGTGTTTTGTTTTCCTTTATTTGAATGTTTTATCACTAGAGAATGGGAGTTCTCAAGTAAGGGACCAACATGTTATGTATAATAATTAGAAGAAGAATCAAAATTACCACTATAAAGTGTGATTACATAAACATTACCTTTTTCTTTTTTATAATCAATATAATAGGATGGTAGTTATCTAGAACCTTGCATATTTATCTCATAGATAATGTTTTTTAATTATCCAAATTGAGTTCATAGGTCTTGAATAATGGATTTTGTGGTCTACTGAAACGTGAGGTTCTGGGAGGAGGATAAATTTTTCAAGAATGTGAAGTATTATAAGTTTCCAAACCTCGGCTTTACTGATAGAATATCTATTTAGGGTAGATCAAGTTTTCTCCTTGTTGATACTATGATTTTGTTTCCCACCCGAGGTTTGGGTTTTTTCTTCAATGGATTTTAATTTAAAGAGAGGAGCTTTTGGAATAATATTTTATGGAATATTACTTCAAAAGAGTCAGTTGAATCTGAATGTTGTGGGAACTGGTAAAAAATGAGGGTTATCAGAACAAAACACATAATGTAATCAAATGGTTGCAGAGTATGAATAACCTTGATGTCAAGAAAATTGTATTATAAGTTTATGAATATCATCAGGTTTATTATCTACATTTTTTTATTTGGATAAATCACATACCTCATGACCTCCTTAAGTGGGTTAGATTTCTCTTGTCGAATATTATTGAGCATTTTCATCTATGTTGGAAAGTATGTCACGAGTAATGGCATGAGATTTATCAACTAGGGCACCAACAGATGTAGCCTCTATCATTCCATAATCCATGGGGAAAAGTCCCTCATATAATAATTGAAATATTTTTTTACTTATTTGGTGTTGGGTGAAACATTATAAATGTATTTTGAATCTCTCCCAATATTTAGGAAGGGTCTATCCTTGTGATTGCCTAATTCCAAAAATTACATTTCTAATTGTTACAATTCATGAGATAGGAAAAAATATGATTAAAGAGTCATTTAGGTTCATTAAAACCCCCAATTGTGATAAAAAGATAGTATACCAAGTTTTTTACTACACCATCATTGCAAAACGTGAATGGCCTAAACATAATGTGGTCCTCAGAAAAATTTTGAGATTTCATGGTGGAACACACTATGTGAAACACTTTAAGATGACTGTGAGGGTCCACACCAAGATGACCATTGAATTTTAGAATGATGTTTATGAGGCCCAATATGATCTCAATGTCAGCTTCTTCCACATGATACTAGATTCACATAGTTTGGTACTCCATATCTGGGGTATCCAATTCTATTATGGTTCAGTTATTTGAGCCATGATTTCTATGTTTTTTTTGTTTACTTTTATATTGGTTATGGGATTCTTGAGGACACAAAACATGATCCTCAATGTTAATTTATTTTCTTACCTTAGATGATCTGATTTTTGAGTGAAGTGTCATACCAATTGTAGGAAAAATTTCATACAGTTTGCTTTTCTATATTAGGTCCTAAAAATATGATGTGAAGTTTGATTGTTTTCCTTAATTTTTTTAATGTAATATTAATAAAATAAAACCTATTATTAATAATTAATAGATAAAATTATATAAAGTTATATATTTTTATAAATTGAGAGAGAGAAAAAGAAGAATATAGAGATAGAGAGATAGTGAGAGAGAGAAACACACCGAAATAGAAAAAAACAAAAACAATATTAATTAAAATTAGGCCGGGAGGGGTGATATTGGTAAGGGTTAATAATAAAAATTAAAAATGAAATAATATTGAAAAAATGACTTCATATCTCTAGGGATAGAGCCAAAATTCCTCCATGTTGTTTCATGTGTCAAATCAGATGATTAGTTTTAATAGAATTTCTCTAGTATATAAGGAACACTAGGTTTTTTCTTGATGGAGACATAAATAATTAATTAAATAAATGGGTTTTTATTTTAAAATAAATTTAATATGATTTTGTGAAATTTGTTTTCTTATGTAACATGAAAACTATAAAAGAATGTGATACATCACATCTGAAATTGAAAGATTTGATAAAGCGCGATCAACCCAGAGAACCCTCATGATGATCATCCATCATCAATTCAATATAAAGTGTATTGATATTTTAATCCCACATTTGAAACACCTATAAATATAATTTTACTGTGTTTTTTATAGGATACATCATAGGGTTCAGTCAGAAACACAAAAGGAATCACTGATTACTACCAACGATTGAGTTATTTCTGTTCAACATCATAACTGAAACTCACTGAAGAAACATATGGAAACTATTATTCACATTCCTGGTTTTTATGTTAATTTATATTCATAAAATAATATAATTTTACATGTAAATATAAATATTTTTGAGAGGAAAATTTTCCAATATGAACCACAAAAACACCTCAATTGAAAGGGGAAAGAAGAAGTTGTGAATGGTGTGTGAAACATCACATTAATTAGTACCCACAAACATCATCACATGAGCTTGAGCATGACATATGAATAAGAAACTCAATTAATTTCAATGATAGGATGAATAGAAACAACATACCACATGAAATTAAAAATATTTTTGAAATATTACAAATAAGAAGTTCATGATTTACATCATGATCCTCCTTGGATGATCACAAGGCGTTTAGAAATCAAAGGAAAGGGAAGAATCTGTAGAGGTTGTATTAGAACTTCCCATAGAATCCAAAAAAATAAGGATGGTGATATGACATTTTTGTTTCTCTAAAATAGTAGATCCTTTCTTCCTTGATGAACATCCAAATGGAGTTATCATGGTTCAAATTTATAGGCAATGTGGAATATTATTTTTAGAACCCAGATTTCAAAAGGCCATATGAACCATGGTATTTAATGTTCATTCAGTATTATATCACTTTCTAAAATACTAAAAAAAATTACCGCATATATTGGATAACTAAACAATGATTTTGGATTTATTTAGACAACTAATTTTGGAGATAGGGATGAAATATATAACATAACTTTGGAAGTAGTATAGATTCATCTTACGGGATAGATTAGTTCGGTTGGAAAAATAGATGGCTTAACTGGTCATGGGAGTCTTTATAAGTGTTAAAGACCACTGATATATTTGTATCAGTCCACAAAATATGATCCTAATATGAAGCACATATTAGTTTCTATGTGTAGTTGAGTCCAAAAATGTTCTTTGACTCATGAAAAATTTGGCAAATTTTACATCAACCTCGACTAGGCCCTTCAAATTACCTCCAAATATAATGAATAAATAATAACATGTGAAAATAATCATTTTAATAATTTTAAAAATTAATAACATTATATTTTTAAATAAAAAACATGTGAAATTTCTTATAATAATAGTATTTTATAATACAAAATCATTTTAATATAGTGGTGTAAGGGTGAAATAAAATAGCGAATCATTGTGTGATCTAGAAAAATTGGTAATTTACCACTTTTAGACGGGCTGCATTGTTTAGTCTCATAATTTAGATAATCATTCATAACACATGGGGTAAAACCTTTCTAGGACTTTAGTTCACTTTTCCATTGCATATAGTTTACTATACTATGCCTCAACCATGTGATGTAGCTTGGATAAAAGCCGTGTAGTTTTTTCATGGTCTTGCACACCCTCTTGTATGGTTTGGGAAAAAATTCACAATTCACATATAGGGTCACATGGTTACACCAAGTAGCCATAATTGTTTTTCGATACAGTGTTCCTTAGTCTATTCACCCTATAAAATAATGATTTTTAGCCTCAGACATACATGTAACCAAACTCAACCTCTGAGACACTATCACACATCTAGGATCGTATAAAAACATGGTATTGGGTCAGAAGAAAATGTAGAATTGAGTTCTGTTGATTGAGAAAAGTGTTTGTATAAACACCAAAAATTGATAATTAGAAATATATGAGGAATTTGACCCACTCCAAAAACTCATGATGTTAATGTCTCCCCAACATAAAATAGATCATCCCCAATATATAAAGCATAATGAAGAGATGGTACCAAAAATACACATATTCTTAAATATAAACTCTACTAACCCAGTCTAAAGGGTATAGGTCAGCAACCTAAAGGCCTCCCCACCTTAAGAGTTACCTACCCTTGTCACATCCTGACCCAATACAGAAACAAAACTAATGGACCATCCACCGTTCTCGAACTCAATGTCCTATCGTAATGCATATTCACTCCTCAACATCATCAGGTTCTTTAGTATCAAACTCAACAAACATCTTATACCACATATTTTAAATTCTAACATCAAGTCCATGTCACACATGAAATATATGAGGACCCACATTTCATTAGATGCTCTAATCAGTACCAATGCACCCTACCTCAATAAAGTCGCTCATCCCAGTGATGCCCAAATACCAATTCACATCACAATTCATTGATCAAATGAACATCACATATAAATCTCATGAATCTCGCAGATATATATGTAATGCATTTGAGTCAATGGAAATCATCTATCTAGAAACTGGTTAGTTCATAGATAAATTTTGTACACCAATTACACTAAAAATAGGCATCACTCAAAAAACTAAATGACAAAATAAACCAAATGGTAAAAAACTAATCCCATGGTGTACCTCTAACTGTAACCATCTCATTAGAATACTCTGGCCCTGAAAACTTCATGCCATGAACCAAGCCTAAAAACCGACTGCATGAATCCTAACATCCATGTGGTGTTGTAGTAGCCACTACCCACTGACCCCACTATGGGGTCCCTCTATCTTTGACACAACCTCCAAATGTAGTTTAATCTTGAGTACCATCTCTCATTTGTTGATTCAAACGTCCTAAATATGACTTTTCATTCATATAGTTTCATAAATAAAAATCTTGTTCATTTAATAAACGATTACTAATATTTCATGTGCTAATATTTTTAGAATGTTTTTATAGAAAATATAAACATTTAAAATTCCTAGAATTAGTTATGATGTATTCATGAATTTAATATGACTATATTTATAATTAGTATCATAATGAGTATGGATATGATAAATAAGTAACTCACTTTTATCAAACCAGAATGAAAGTCTTTTTTCGTGTTTTTCATGCTGACATAATATTCATTAGCATAATAATATTGGATCTGAAACATATAAGAATAATATTCATAACTATTATCATAACAGTATTTGTAAATAATTCCATTATACTGACTTAGTTTAATCTATGAATATAGAAAAGTAATTTAAAAAAGAATGGAATATCATTTTCACTATAATGATTTAAAACAAAATTACACCAGCCATTCTGTTATTTCCAGGCGTTCATTAAAATAAGTATATGTCATTCTGACAACATTAGATGAATTATGAACATTAGATAAAATATTTCCATTAGAGATTCACTAATAAATACTTGTCCATTTGTAGAGATTATAACATTCTGTTAAATTTTTTGAAAATTCATAAAGTGTGATAGATCTGAAGGTTTCAAGCATGAACTCTATGTTCCTATCCATGAAATTATTTAGGGAAATTGAATTATAATTAATGTATCTAATCATGTGATTATGTTCGTGGGATCACGGTGATAGTGAGACAGAGTTGATCTGATCACAGCAGATCGAGGGCCTATGGGGAAATAAAGGTAGATTGAAGTTGATCATCGTATCAAGTGATCACAAGGATAGAGTTATAGAATAATAATCTTATCGAGGGGTCATTGGGGTATTGAGACATACCTATCATCATATCAAGGGAATTCCATGATAAAATAAAAAAACATTATTATAAGTATAAAACAAAGGACCATTATCCAATGTTATTAGATACCCTTAACTTTGGGTCAAAATAAGTGCAATATTTTGTATTTATTGTTTTCAAAGTGTTTATATTCTCTTCCACATGTAATATAAATTTGATTCAATTTACCTTCATGTTTATATTTTTTTGTTACTATACATAATCTTGATTACAATAGGTTTTTGTATGAATATGATTCATTATAACTATTTTTATTATGATAATCTTGTGATTATGATACTCTTTAGATTATTATACTCTTGTATATAATATTATTAAATATATTCTATTATGAATATGATAGTACTGTGATTAAATTTCCATGATGATTATTGATTATGATTCCATATGCTTGTTAGATAGAATCATTTTATTATTTTGACATGTAGATACGAATCTTTTGGAATCGACCTGGTTATGATGTTCATATTATCGAACCCAATGGTTCATGGTTGATTATGATTAAATTCAAAATAGGTTTTGTGAATATGATTGAGTATTATACTATTAAATCAAAAATATTTATGTTTAAAAATAAACGTTTTAAATGTAAAATTTACCCCCTCCCTCTTGTATTAAAAAATTTCCATACACATTTCGATGCAATAATTTGTATCGGAGCATGTTATTTCGACTATGGATGTAATTTTATATGATCACTTTATTATTTTACAATATTATTTTATAAATTATATTATATAAATTTGTTACACAAATTTTTATTTTAGAAATAGAATTTTTGTATAACAATTAAGATGATAAGACTAAATATGGGCTCTATAGGAAACCATATTCATAATCGACCAATGTTTTTTAATGGATATTATTATGAGTATTAATTAGATTATATGATTAATCTATTATCAATTCTGGAGTAGAAAATTTCATTTTGATGATTGGAAATTATATGAATATTGATATGGATGTTGTTGCCTTTACAAGAAAAGAGAAGCTAGAATATCAACTAAATTATAGAGTCAAAAATATTTTACTTTGTTCATTGATTAGAATAATATATAGTCAAATATATTTTTTTGATGCTATAAATATTGTGTGGAAGAATTTAGATATTACTCATTTTGGAACATGAAACATTATAGAAACCCAAAGATTCATGCTCAGGGCTAACTCTCAATTATTTGAATTTTTACTTGGTGAATCAGTGGCAAAGATGTATCAAAGATTCATAATGATTATAAATAGTTTATAATCTCTAAGAGAGATTGGATTGGGAGATAAAATGCTTGTTTTAAAAATTATACATATCATTCCCAAAAAATGATATTAAAAAATGATTATTGTTTTTGATAAAGTAAAATATACAAATTTAACTCTTGATGATCTTATTGGTACCATAAGTCAATATGAAGGGAGAATACAAAGAGATGCTGATAAATAAAAAAAATAAGAATGGTGGAGTGGCTTATACTACTACTAAAAATCTTCCAAAATCCCAATCTCCTAAAAAATTTGTTAATACTACAAAGAAAATATTTGTTTATATACAATTTTATTCTATAAATTCTAAACATTATGTGAATGAACATTCAAATCATTCTCATATGATAAAGATGACTGTGGGTAGGAAATATTTGCAGTAACTATATAAGAAAAGTACCAAAATTATTCTAAAGTTACTTGTTACAAATAAATTAATGAATGGTATATAAGGCTATATTTTCAGAAGGTACAAACTACAGAGATTCAAAATGAAAATTTTTGTCTTATGGAAAAGGTACAAACTACTGAGATTCTTACCAACATATTTGACAATGAATATAATACTGAAACTAAAAATGAGAAAAATTTAACATCTTTATCTGATGAATCTTCATCATGTAATGAATAACATGTCTCACCTTCATATGAAAAAAGTTTCTCATTTTGAAAAACCATTATAAAATCAAAATATTAATATTTCTAAAAAACATGACAATGATAAAGAAAAACATGCTATGGTTGGCTAAAATATTAAACTTTTAATGAGATAAATATCATATATTTCAAAATATATTGATAATTTTGTTTTGGAAAAGTATAATATTTCTAAATATTTAGAAAATGTGATTTCTGAGAAAAATGGATTTTGAAAACAAACTCAATTATAAAACTAATAATTGAGAGAATAAATATTTATTTTTAAAAATAAATTATAACATTTCTTCGATGAAGAAATCTTTTTCAAAATTTTCCTTTGGTAAAAAAAAAATTAACAAAATGTATAAAATAATTCTTCCTCAATGTAATAGTACTAGGATTGGTTTTACTTATTAAAACCTTGTTTTTAAAAACAACTACATTGTCCCAAAAATTGCACCATTTAAAAAAAAATCCAATGCAGAGGTGAGTTGAACGAAAAATGTCCTATAAATAAAATAAAATCTTTTTTTATTCATAAAGGGTTTTTTTTCAGTAAATGAGTTATTCTTAAAAAAATACTGGACTGATGTGGTTACCGAATTTTTTTTTTCTGACAACATCATTCCCAAGATGTTTTGAGTTTTAAATATCTAACATAATTTTTTTCATGAAAATATAAATAGAGTCAATGAAAAGTATACATGTTAAGTGGATAGTGTTTGTTCCAAGAATATGACTGTACATAAGGAATTCCTCAATAAAATTCAAAATTTTAATGGTGAAAAAATTAACTCCGGAGATAATTCATAAGGAGAGATTATCATTATAAGTAAATATTTACTTCTAGGAAATGTTTTAATATCAAATGTTTTATATTTTATGGTCTGAAGAAAAACCTTATAATCCTAAGAAAGTTATGTGGTGAAGGTTAACTTCTAAATTTGAGGACAGATAGTTGTTTAGTACACAATTCCAAAGATAAGTTCATTTTATTAGGCTATTTGGCATGGGAATGTTTATACACTGAATATAGAATACCATAAAATCCAATACTTACATTTCATTAGTTTAATAGAATGTAAATATTGGTTATGGGATAGATGGATGGGACTTGGTAACTTTAGAAACTTATCAAAGTAGGCTTAAAGATCTACCAAAACATAGATTTGATTCTTCAAAATTCTGCGACCCTTGTAAATATGCTAAGAATTATAAGACTAGTTTTAAATCTATATGTTAAGTTGAAACTTCGGATGATTTACAGTTATTGAACATGTATTTACTCAATCTTACACAAAATAGGAGTATTGTAGGAAAATAATATGTAATGTTTTAGTTAATGTATTTTCTAAACATACATGGGACTATTTTTTTTAAAAAAAATCCAAATTATTATCTTATTTGAAATGTTTGTAGCTAATGTTAAATATGAAAAAACCCTCTCCATTATTACTATTTGTAGTGATCATGGTGGGGATTTTGTAAATGTTGTTTTTTAAACATTTTTTAGTAAAAAAATTATTGAAAATAACTTCTGAAATCATAGCATTCTTAAAAAAATGGTGTTATTGAATGTAGAAATCAAATTATTGAAGAGATGAAACGAAATATGCTGAGTTAATATTATATTGCAATAAATTTTTCAGATGAAGGGGTATGTACTACCTGTTATACTATAAATCATATTTTAATCACACCATTTCCTAATAAAAATGCATTCTAATTGTGGATAGTAAGATATAAAAAAATTTCTTACATCAATGTATTTGGATTGAAATGTGTTCATCTTGAATACAAATGATAACATACATCATTTAAATCACAAATACAATGAAGGATTTTTTTTAGGTTATTCCTCCAACTCTAAGGCATATAGTGATTAAAAAGAATTATTGTATAGTTGGGGAAGTAGTGCATGTTAATTTTTATTAAACCAATTATTTTATTTTAAACAAAACAAACCAACATCTTCAGAAGATATTTCAAAAAATAATTTTCATCCTATCTTGGAAAATACTTATTATAATGAAACATTACCATACAAAGTTCATAAGGTTATTACTCAAGAATAGTTTTTATACTATGTTGAATAACTATGTTTTCTAAACCCATGAAATCATATTTTCTTACCAATCATCCTAGTGATAGTATCAACAGTGATGATGATCGAACAATAAAGAGTTCATGTTAATTATGAAATGAAATTTAAAATCTATCTTTTGTTTCCAAATTTAATCCTACAAACATTAACGAGGGTATTGTTGATTAATATTGGATAAAAGCAACACATGGTGACCTTACTGATTTTGAGATGAATAATTTTTGAACATTTGTTGAACTCCCTAAAGAATCATCAGTAGTTGGTGTAAAATGGATGTTTCTTAACCAATGTCTTTAAATGAAAATATAATAAGAAATAAAGAAACACTTATTGAATAAAGTTATAAGGAACAAGAGGGAATAGATTATGAATATACCTATGATCAGGTATTTAAACATGAATCTATTTATATTCGAATTTCCTTTATAAAATTACTATATTTTAAACATTTTCAAAGGGATGTGAAGTTTCCTTTCCTAACAGATACGCTCAAAAAGAATTTTATGTTGAAAAAAATCATGGTTTTGAAGATTCAAAACATTCTTAATGTGTTTTTAAACATTAAAAACCTTTATAGAGCCTTAATCAAGCCCCTGTAGTGTGGAATGATAGACTTAAAATATTTTTGTTATAAACCAATTTTGTTAAGGGAGCCACAGATCCAACTACTTTTATAATGAATGAAAAAAATTATCATGATTTTATGAATCTATGTTGATGACATCATTTTTGGATAAATTGAATAATCATTATCTAATTACTTTCAGATTTTATAAAATCTGAGTTTGAGATATGTATAATGGGCATGTTAACATGCATTCTATGTTTTTATATTTATTTGAAACCAAAATTTACTCTTATATCTCAATATATGTTTACAAAATATTTTCTTAAAAATTATTTTATGAAACAAAAAGTATTATTAATCCTTTAGAAAAATCGAATACTTTAAATCTTGATGATGTAGGGCAGCCAGTTAATCAAAATATTTTTAGATGAATGATAATACGTTTACTTTAATTGATGGCTGGTCGATCAAACATAACGTTTTCATTATGCATATGTCAAAGATATAAATCTAATCCTAAGGAATCCCATTTAAAATTTATTAATAGAATGGATTTAGTAATTTTTTGGTCTTTGAGAAATGAATTTAATCATAAATGTTTTTTGGATGCAAACTTTTGTGGTCGTAGAATTTACATGATAATCACATCTATTAATTGAGATTTCGTTGGACATTAATTAGATTCACAATAATTTAGAAAAGAAATTTGGTATCACTTTCATCTGTTAATGCCTAATTTTTGGAAGCTGCAAATTGTTGTGCTCAGTTGTTATTTATGCAACACATACTAAATGAATATAGAATGAGTTTTACAAAAACTTAAATACTATTTGAAACACTAGTTCCATTTCGATGAGTAAAAACTTTACACATCACTCTCACTAGAAACACATAGATATTAGGCATACCATTTTTAGGGATCACATAAATAAAGGATAAATTAGATTATAATTTTTTGGTATGTAAGAACAACTTGATGATATTTTTATAGAACCCTTACCATCAGAATGATTTGAATACTTTAAAAATAAGCTATCTATGTTGAATGTAAATTGATCCTTCACATATAATTCTTATTTAACCCATATCCTTATATCATTTTACTCCTTTTCATAGGGGGTATATATGTATATTTTTTATCAATGTTCTTTTAAAACATATTAATCATAATGGGATTTCTAGAATCATATCTAATTAATGAATTTTCTATGAAAGTATTTTTAAAAATTCATCATATTGAAGAATTGTTTTACAAAAATTTCCCAAATCTAGTTTGTTAAAAATATTCAATATTATTATTTTTTCATAATGATGTTGTTATGGTAATTAGTTTTACTTATAAAATCTAATTCATGTTTTCCTTTAAAACTACTATATTCAGTTTTTATATAAAAATGTTATAATCAATTTGATAACAATTTTAATCTAGTTAGTATACTAAAGTCAAGAATATTATGTTATTTATATCGATAACTCTATCTATATCTGAAAGGTATTGTTAATTTAATTGTATTTTTCTATTTAATTTTGATACATTAACTTTAATGTTATTACAATTCATTTTATATTTTATAAAACAAATTATCCTTTCTCATTTTTATGTATTCATTCTAAATAAGATTATATATTTTTAAGACCACAAGGGTTCTATTGTTTTATAAAACATTATTTGAATGTTTTTCAACCCTCATATATTTAGATTTAATATCTCAACTATTTGATTCGTTTGGATTTTAAACCTCATCTATAGTTACATATATAAAAGGGATAACCCCAATGTCCTGTATCGATCTCTATAGGTCTTTTGAGATGAGGTGCTTTCTCCCTTAAAGTCATCTTGTCTAATAATTTCTAGTTAATTAAGTTCAAATTTTTTTAGATCGCAATCATTAACCTCTTCTAGAAATACAATGGGGACTATGGATTACAACGAGACATTTATCTTCCATTAAAGTTTAGTTGATTAATCATTTTATGAAAAATATTATTCTACCAGGAAAAATATTATAGAATTATAAGGTAGGGAATATTATTTTTTTGGTAAATTCTGATGAGTATTTTGATTTCAATTATTTGGAATATGGTTAATATTTTTGTATGTCTATTATGTTTTGAATATATTATGGAAGAAACAAATGTTTCATTTATGATATATGATGAAGGATAAAAAATTTAATATATAAAGGATGAAATTATGTTAGAAATACCTTCAGATGGAGAAGAATTTTGTCATTCCTACTAGAAACTTAATTAAAAAAATGTTCATTTATCAAAGATAAGGCTGAGGACTCCAAAATTTATAACTATGAAAAAATCCAATAAGTATCACATTTCACAATAAATATTAGATTTGTTTCCCCTTGGATGCATGGGTTAATGATTCCGAGAAAAGGGAACTGTAACACATTGGAAGTTAATGATATTATCATTTTGGATTATCTTGATAATATTAGAAAAACATATCTTACTGGTTTCATTTTTATTACAGTTAGGAACATGATATCGAAAACCATTAAGTCGTAAATTATCATGTATTTTGCTATATTAATTAACCTTATATTGGAGTCCATTAAAAATTCCAAAATTTTAAATAATTCTATTATGAAGAAGAAAAAAATAATTGTCATCAGTGATGATAGCATGATATTAATGATGTTTTCTTTTGACTCTGAATCAAAGATTTTTATTTCGAAACCCAATGTTAATGAATTGGAAGCTAAATCCACTATGAAATCATAACGAGGTTTCACGTAGATGAAAAATATATTTAAGAAGAATGATAAGGTAGTAAAAGGGATGTTTATTCTTCTCCTCTAAAAAAGGAAAATAATCAAATTATAGTCACTGATGGGATAAGGGATTATCAGATGAGGAAAACGGTGGAGGAAAATCCTAATGATCGTCAAATTCATCATGATCCGACATAATATTTAGCTTTAAAAATTATTTCTCATAACACTCTCCAGGAAGAATCAATGAAAAAGAAGTATAAAAAGAGCCTATTAGAATCACAAATAAGGGATAAAATTTTAAAAGTATTAGAGATCCAATAATTTAAAATTTCTCTACCTCATACTCAATCTCATCAAACATAACCTGACGCTGGATTATAATTTTAAGAAACCGCTACATGAGAAGTTATTATAGAATCTATCATGAAAGCCAAACAATTAATTGAACAATCAAGAACACCTCATAGTAATAAAAAAACATCAATATTTTTACATGATTGGAATGCTGACCCAATATCACAGTAAAAGATCCCTGAGGAATTAAAAAAATCAATATAGAAAAATGATGCACATATTGATTTTTTTAAAAAAAAGTAGAACAAATTCAGGAAGAAGATTAATGGGAATATGAATAAGTGTTTTATGAAAAATAAATTACTTATAATGATGTTGTATAATTAGATGAAGTAGAAAAGTAGAAAAATAATTAGATTAAGGAGATAAAGAAGAGGAATATGAGGATGATGAAGAGAATCATAATAAAGAAAAAGATAAAAATAAGAAAACTCAATCAAAAAAATTATATTTTAAAACTTATAAGGAATCCCAATTTGTTTTACCTTCCATCATAGATGGAAAATAAATATTAGTCAGTTTTAAGAATAAAAAATATCCTTCATTACAAGAAGTTTCATCATTAGAAAAAAGCTACAATGATCAAAACTCAAAAACATAGGGTAGAAAACATGGTTACAGTGAAAGAAATTTCATATAAGATTCTAATAAAATGGAAATAAATTTTAGAAAATTAGTATCAAACAAAAAAATTAATGAAAATTAAAGATTAGATGTAATCATAAAATTTTGTTCTCAATAACCTAATAATGAATGAGAACTGTATTCAATCAATACGATAATTATTGAAGGAGTTGGCTACATCATACAGGCTTTAAAAAGACTTAAAAAACAATTCCTTTATTTACATATATATTAAGAAAAATTATATTTGATATATGATAATAAAATTTTAAATAAATTCTATTAATGTTATAACAGATATGTTGATTCGATTGAAGGCTGATTTCAAAAATCTTGAAGATTTTTCTCAGAATCATTAAATGTAATGAAATAAATTTCTGAAATTGTCTCATAATACATATGTTGTTATCAATGATCAATAAAAGAATATTTTAGATATAAAGAACATTTTTAAGGATGTCTTAGTTTCTTTCTATCAATAATCCAAATATATAGTAGGAATGGTACTATTTTTAGAGAAATTAAGAATTTCTTCTAATGTCATGTTTGGAGAAGTGAATAAGTTAGGAAGTAAGTGGAAGTATTTACAGTCTGAGGGTTCAAGCATAAATCCTTAAAAATATAACATAATAGATATAAGGAATTATAATGTGGAAATGTATGAAAATATTTCGATTGCATATGAAAGGATAAATTCTCTAGAAAAAAAGAATCAGTATCAATATGAACTTTTAAAAAAGCATAAACAAGATAGAAAAATATTTCAAAAAATGAAGATCCTTATCAAATAAATGAATAATAATGAGTAACACTTTTTACATATAAAATATTGCTATATTTATCATTGTATTTAATACTCTTGTCTATCAATGACTTACATTCTCATATGATCCAATATTTTTTGAATATATTCTGATTCTGATTGGTTTAATATTCATTCATTTCTCATGATTAGGTAGTTCATTACATTGGTTTATATATTTTTCCATAAAATGTTTTTTGAGAAAAATATACACTTTCCCCATTACTTTTTCAAAAGCATGATGTGGGAAAAAATCTATTTAAAATGATTTTTTTAGAAGGTTCTTTTTCCATAGGTGAAAAATTTATTAAGAAGGAAAATAGAGAATTATGGGGGATAACCTGATCCCTAGAATGGAGTTATTCTCCTATATGGGAGTCAATTTTATTCTTCATTGTATTCAGAAGAATTTATTAAACTCGAAAAAATATAAGGATTAATGCTAAATTCCGATTATGAAGTTTCTAAAAGTAACTGTATTTTATGTTTTTCAATGTAATTTTATTTTATGTTTTTGGATTGTTCTTTCCAAAAAGGGGGACATTGTTGAGTTAAAAGTTTTATTTATGTCATTTCATTCATTTAGACTTATAAATCAAAAAATAATTCATTTAATACTTGATTACTAACATTTCATTTCAAATATGATTTAGAATGTTTTTACAGAAAGCATAATCTTTTTCTATACAAGGATTTAGTTCTAAATATTCATGAATTAAAAAAACCATCTTTCTTATGATTATAAAGTATGCAGGGATATGAAAAATATTGTACTCACTTCTATCAAACCATAATGAATGTCCTTTTTCTATTCTTTTGTATAGAAAATTTCTTCATTATCAGACTAATACTGGTACCAATACATAACCGAATCATATTTATATAGAGTATCATAATGGTACCTGTAAATAATTCCATCAAACCGACTTAATATAATATTTGAATATTAAAAAGTGATTTATAAATGTAATGGAATACTGTTTAAACTATAATGGGGTAAAAAATGACATCTATTGCCAGGATTTCATTGATAATTGTCCATGTTGTTGTGATAATCTTAGAAAAAATATTACAAATAGAGGAAATATAACTATTGATTATTCAAATATATATAATCAATCATTTGAATAGATTGGAGATTTAGGTTAATCCATTTTGGAAATTCCAAGAGTGACAATGTTGTGATGGTTTAATGCATGATCATTTGGTTCTAAGCATATAAATTTTTTAGAAAGTTTTCCATAAAAATGTTTTGTATGATCGTGTCATTACCTTAGAGGTATCATGAGGATATAGATATAGAGTTGATTTGATCACTACAGATTGGGGGTTTATTGGGACAATAAGACAATGTGAATCCTATAATTGTATCGAGGGCTAGTGGGGATTGTGAGACAGACTGATCATCGTATCGAGGGCTTGTGGAGATATCAAGACAGAAGGATTATCATATCACGGGGTTTCCCTATTAAGGGAAATACATATGTTCTTTTAATTATAAAATATGGGACCTTTACCATAGGTTATTGGATAACCACTTATTTGGGTTAAAATAATTTAAATCATTTGTATTTCATATTTTCTAATACTTTATAAATGTTGTTCCATGTAATAGAAAAGAGATACATTTTTCATTCATGTTTCTATTTTGTATTTTTTATATCATGCTAAATCCTAATTATGATATCATTTTTTATTAATCTAATTTATGATAACACTTGTGATCATGATACTCTATTGATTATGATACTATTTTGAATATGATACTCTATTATATACTCTATTTAAATTATTTTGATTGCGAATATGATAGTATTGTGATTACACTTTCATGCTCCTTATTGATTATGATTCTATACCCTACCGTGTATGAATTGTTTTATTATTACTATAAGTGGATATTATAATATTGGAATTGAATATATTATGATATTTATCTTTTTAGATGCAAGGGCCATGTACAATTTTTTTAATACAAAAATGGTTTTGTGAATACCACTGAGTTTACTCCTACTGAAATAAATTTCATTAACGATAAAAAAGAATATTTTAAAACTTATAATTAACTCCCCTCTTTTATTTATCCATCTTCATATAAATTTTAATCCAATACTGGTTTTTCACATTATTAGATTTTAGAACCCTTAGTCTATCTCAATCCATGACTGGCTGCTATTCGAGAAGGCCTTCTATATAACCTCTCGAGATGCCCGACATGACTGCCTATTCGCTACTCCATCGATGCCATATCGCATTAAGCATGCACATGATATGCATAATAACTCTAGATTCAATCCATTGAGGATCTAATATGATGTGGTCTGCTGAAGTCATGAGCCTAAATACCCTAATGGAATTCATTTCTACCTCGCTTCCTATTATTTTATGAATCAATAGAAAAATCACATGACCCCATAACCTTCCTAGATTAAAACCGGTACATCATGATTCCCTTTTACATGATCACCTAATTCACCACCTCTGGGAATGAATCAAACTCAAATATGTGAAATGGAACATGAATGGAATGCCGTAACCCATCCTCAAAAAGCCTCTCCCTCGTGGTTTCATCATTCACCAAATCGAGTGAGACATGTGACAGCTCAGTTAATGTTTCTATATAGTCCCTGAAGGACATGCCGACTGTTATAGGCTCATGAATACCTAGGATCTCTCTATTTTAAGTGTCTATGGGATTTTTCTCTCTGAGAAGAAGTCCTTTGAATCATTCCAGGGAAATCTATCATATCATCCGACCTAAACCTACACATCCCACCAGTGCTTTTCCAGTCCTATAAGAATGTATTTATCCAGCATAAGCATCCTACATGGGAGTTCCTCAGGATTATCAATGATCATAATTACTGAAATTATCTATTTTTCATCCTATTTAGGTCCTACCATACCATGAGATAGCGGTGGGTGTTACAACTAGAACTCTGGAGTAAGATATTCTATAGAAGGATCATCATCCTGATATCCCCTATCGATCCCCTAAATGAAAAGTAGCTGACTCACTCTGAGCTAAATGTCGTGCCATTTCCGAGATGGTGTCATATCCGGAAGCTCTCCCACCTACAATATAACTTTTACCCATATCCTTGTCTGAGGATCATTATCATCCTGGCCCTCTAGGGCATCATCCCAATCCTTAGGGATCTCAACTTGTGATTGATCAAGATTAACCATATCTCTCCCACCTAAATCTCTATTGGATATAGTCTAGGTGGAATCATGAAGAATACCAGTACCATGGTCAGATATACCAGATAATATATATATATATATATATTACACATTTATAGAAATAAGTAACGGGCAGTACAATATCAGTACACTTACCGCCTCATATTGAAACCATGTCTCCTGACATCTAGCCTTATGTCCCCTTACCCACATATTTTAGATTGAGGTATCACATATAACTACATCTATTCCCATTCTGTTGAACCATATTTCATCAAACTGACATCCACACTACCGAACAAGGTGATCCACAAACCCACACATGTTCTTCCCTGCCAGTTCTTATAAAATACAGGAACATATATAGATATATATCATATATCACAAGAAATATTTATCATATGTACATTCACAGAAAGACACACACACACACACACTCACTCACACACACACACACACACACATATACTCATATGTTCCTATTATGAATAATCAATCATCCCTTTCCATACAAGGCCAAGGATTCCAAAAATCCTTTCTAACCATACCTGGTCAGGGGAATTATTCTATAAAAGGTAGAAATAACACCAGTGGGTTCCAATCAAGGTGGAAATCATATCAACTATAAAATAAGAGAAATATAACTGCAATTTCCATCCATGTAAACTTGGTATGCACCCCATGATTATGGATGCGGGCACCAAAATTTGAGTTTTAAAGGAAGTTATGATAGTATCTTAATATCTACTCCTACATAAACCAAATTCAAAGGCCAAATATGAATATGAAAATAGATGATATTAGGAGTATAAATCCAAAAATTTATATTAATTTCCATTCATGAATAGTATAATACTATTAATCACACCCTGGACCTTTTATCAACCATAATAGTGCTACAGGTCGAGTTTCATTGGCCCTAGGTGAACCTCCCCATCTGTAAAAGGCTACTAACATGTAGTATGGGTGTAATGGAATGATGGTGGGGAAACTATACCTTATTGTGATGATCTAATAATGGTACAAAAATATATATAATCTGTAGTAGAAATTACATTAAAATAGAAACTGTACCAGTAACCCACATATGGTAGAAGGATACGCAAGAAAAACAGTAGTGTAATAAATAAACAATAAAGAAATAAGAATAAATAATGAAGACAAAAATTAGAATTTATAGCTAAGAATGCATATCATAACAAATCATACATATCAATAAGCATAAGGGTTGCCAATGGATGACATTAGAATCTATATATAATAGCATACAAATAAAGAATGAAAAACAAAAAGGACAATCTAGCTGAAGAAGGATCCTCAGGGTCCCTTTCCACCCATCACATGATAAACATCCAAACACTAAGGACCAACTCCAACGCTATAAACCTTACCAAATCGTAAAGCAATTAGATCATCATGCGCCCAGAGGGCATATGCAGGGTTTAATAAATAATATAATTAGTTCAAAACCAATGTTTTTGTATGATTGACTTGTGAATAAGTATGTGTATTTACAAATTATATATTTTAGCACTTCATGCATGCATAAAAATAACCTGATCACTTTGTGATCAGAAGAAACAAGGGAAAAATCACCTACATCAATCAATGCGGGTACACTATTGGTGTGAGGATACTTAGCCAAATCCCAATGAATCTGATTAATTAAATCAACCAAGGTGAACCCCCAGGTTCTATCTCTAATAAAATCAGTGGGAACCTCATTCCAAATGACAATTCATTTCCATTTTCAGTCACCAGCCTCCTAAAAGAATGCCAAAGCCATAAGAATCTAATACCTCAGACCTCTGATAAAAAACACACATTGTCTCTAAGACTGAAATCCCCACAAAAAACTATTTCATCCTTCCATGTAATATAATATTATTCGCAATAGCTGACCTCTCATGGAATAGCGATGTCCATAATCTAAACTATTCTATCCAAATAGGCTAATGTTTGGGGAGCCTCAATGTAATAGCCTGAGATTTTATTAAAACTATTCTTTTTAATTTTATTAATGTCTTGTGTTGTACGCTACACCAAAAGGAGCTTGCACAACACACATCCTTGACTTGCCTTTCATTACATGCAATCGCAACCTTCTTCGATAGCGTGTGTAGTACGCAATACTGAGTTTCACGAAACAACGATATGCTATTAAAATATTATTAAAACTAGCCGTTATGAATAGTAATAACCACTTTTTAAAATTTTAGAAATTTTAGCTCTCAAAATGGACTTTATTTTTGGATTCGGAGTATTGAATTTAGCCTAAGGTGAAATTTTTGTACTTTTCGGATAACTTTCATATTCTGATGAATAGTGAAAATTACTAAATTATAATTAAAAACAACTTTTTTAATCGAAATAATTAATAGTGATAAATTATTAATTTGAGTGGTTTTAAAGTATATTTAGAATATATTTTTACAGTTTAATACAATGTTGGTCATTGGATGTAATTTCACATTTAAACCAGACATAATCAAGTGTCAATCTTTTGATAGATATTGTTTCTTAAAAACACGCTATTTGTTTTAACAGCGGGATTTAATTATAAAATTAATTAATGCAACTTCTATGTTATGAATTTGGTAAAATAGACTTTATTTTTGAATTCGGAATATGAAATATAGCTTAGGATGAAATTTTGGCATTATTCTGAAAAACATCAATTTTTGATGAATAGTGAAACTACTAAGTGGTAGTTAAAAAAACTGAATTTGTCATAAAACTTAATTTTACCGCTTCTGTGAATGGAATTTCAAAAATCCGAGAGACACGGTTGATGTTAGTAAGTAAAATGTGGTTCAACGAGATGAAAATAATTTTTGGTGAATAGTAACTTTTTACTTTTTTTTTACCACAGTTAAAAGTAAATAGGGTAACTAAGGGTAAATTTGATATTACTATTACCCTAACACATGTCCTAATTCTATTGGATAAGTTTAATTCGACCAAAAACAAACTTAGGAATAATATATGACCATTTAGGCCCACTTGGATTAGATTAGGACATTTATTATTATTTAATTCAAAGAAGAGTTAAAAGAGTTAAAATCAAAGTTTATTTACTAAAACATTTTTAATATAGGGTTATACATAAGCTAAATTCGACTATAAATATTCATTAGAAAGCTAAAAATATTTCCTACATAATGATATTTTATTTATAATTTTTAGACTTTAAATAAATTAATTTATTTATGACACAACGATGATACAATAATTACCCTTTTAAGGAAATATTAACATAATTGATGTTATAAATGCTCAAATGAATGTAATTTGAGACTTTTTATGAATTACACTAATTTTCTAGGTTACTATGATATATTAGTGTTGATTTAATCAACTTTTTCGAACATATAATTCTGTTAAAAATCATATATCAAATAGTGTCATAATTGACACAAAATAGTTTTTAAATCAAATATTATATTATTAATTGTTATTTTATTCCTAAAATTCTAAGGTTCGGCCAAATGACTTAGATAAGGATATATATATTAATAATAAACAATTTGGGGTTCGTTTGGCATGTTATAGTAAGTGTATTAACCTTATAGTGAAAGAAAACAAAAAGACACGGTAAAAGTTAAATTATTTAACTTAGAGTTAAATCTAATTGATAAGGTTAAAATAATACCCTAAACTTGTCTAAATCCTATTGGTTGATAGGATTTCGACCCATCCCCACTTTAGCTTCCAAATAAGACCCTTTGTAACCATTATAAACCGATTTTGACTTTAATATAAAATAATATTTTGAGATATTCCTAAGGTGCCCCTCTCCTCCCTTATAAAAGGACACCTCCTCCCCCTCCTCCTCACACTAATTTGAGCACTCAAGCTCGGCCAAACCCTGACAAAATCCCTTATCCACTTCCCTAGAATAATCCTAGAGGTCCTGGTCTTCTTCAAAGACCAATCTTAGTTTCCTAAGTGGAGGATTCAAAGAGGCGTTTCAAAGAAGAGGTAATACCCATTACCGATCTTTTCAATTTCTTTCTTCTTCAACTTCTTCTTATTTAGTTGTTTCATGATAAAGTAATAACATCAGTATTACTTACATACTTATATGTTATTATAAAAATGAAACAACCCTAATTCACCTTCTATCCATCCTACGGAAAAAATGAAATCACCGCGCGTGCGTACGTACGGAATACCGTCTCCACGCCGTGGTGTACTCTATTTTCCACCATAACCTTACAAGGATGGGTATAATGGTGTAATGAGTAACTATATATGATTATTATAAAGTGATAATGATACTGAAATAGTATACATACACTTCAACACAATTCGACGACCATGGGAACGATATCATCGCTCATGCGTACGTACGGACTACCGTCTCCACGACGCGATGAGATTCATTCTCAATGATTAACCATTAATGAATGACTATAAAGTATATATAATAAGTACTAATGGAATATATGACATAATAATTAATCTGGATTTATTTATATGTATTTCATCTACTTAATTCCATTCAATTCAATAAGGATACGAAAACAGCGTTCATGCGTACGTACGGACTACCGTCTCCATGAACGGTGTATTTATTTCCATTTAATGATTTATTATATATGTATATTCTGAATATATATATATATCATGTTTTATATTCTGGAATTAAGTAATCATTATCTAAGTAATTATATGAATAATTACAAGTTAAAAACACGAACGACAAATGAGACGATTTTACCCAAAATGCTACTTTAACATGAATTTACAAAACAACGGGTAATATAAAGTCATAAGTGGACCATATATGATATAATAACAATGAATATTATTCTAGAATAAGTCAATAACATGATTTAAATCATTATACAGGAGGTTCAGACACTTACAAATAAAGTCGGACCTAAGGTAAGGGAAATATCACAATCTCATTTTTATCCGAGATTGTTTATTCGTAAGTATTTACTGGGGTGTATTTTATGATCCACATCCATGTTTCATCAATATTTAATATTATTTCCATCCACCTACAATTGTTTAAATCCAATTTTACCCTTTGGTGAGTTTTTAGTAAAGAATATGAAAGGAATCTTTTGTCGGTTTTTCGTACGAGGTACTTTTTGACTTTTCCGACAAAAGTACGAGAAGAATGTTTTCTTTTTAACTTATACGGAATGAATGGATTTTTAAAAAATTATTTCCAAGAAAATTCCTTTACAAGTTTTCAAGTTTATTTTTAATCAACTTCTTTTATTTTAAAGTCGTATGACATGTTATGAAAGGAAAAATGTTTTTGAAGTAGAAAAGATATTTTCCTCAAGAATGGAGTTCAAGTATTTTATCAAAATTATTTTCCATCTAAGATAATAAAAGGGTTCTGTTTTTATCCCTATTATTACATTGATTTGATTATGTTTTGAGGAAATTATTTTTATGAAGTCATTTACCTTATATGATTTGTTTTATGATGTCATGATGTTTCAAGAATCCCATTTTTGTTACATGTGTTATGCGATGATGTATGATTTATGATTATGTGGCACACATAAGAAATGATTCATTATAAGATGGGTGGGACCTATATCTCCATCCAATGCATTGGGTAATGAATTTATATCTCATGAGATAGACATGGCTGGAACGGTAGGTTATATCGGTTCAGTGAAACAGGACTGGAACGAGGGTGACTCGATTTAGAAATGGACTTTGTCCACTAAGATAGTCTTGGAAATGAGTCTTGACTAACAAGAAATGATTCTCTATGATTATGTTTGTATGCCACAAAGTTTCATGTTTTAAGTTATGATTATTGGGATTACATTTCACTTCTATGATTTATCCCATGTTATGATATTATGAGCTCTTTTGCAGGTTATGATTTCGAAAATCTATGTTCTTATGTATATGATGTGATTGATGTTTCTTTTGTTTACCCTTACTGAGCATTTGAGCTCACCCTTTTATGTTTTCTTTTCCCCAGGATATAAAGAAAGGTTTTAGGTATAAAAAAAGGAAGATCTTTATGGGAGATATTGAAGATCTTTCACCAGGATTAGAAGATTATATTCCGAGTTTCCAAAGACACTAAACTATTACGATCCTTGTGTGTGTGTTTTTGTTATGTACTAAGTATTCCGCAAATGTAATGTAATGTCAATGTACATCAGGCTTCGGGTCTCTACAGTTGGTATCAGAGGAAAGGTTTAGTCAACCTTTGGAAACTAGGATGCGAGAACTTTAGTGAGATCCCTAGAGATATTTATAAGGTATGTCTAGGGATGTCCCTAAGGATAAGTATACATATAGGATATAGTCCTAGAACTATGGTAACGATATTAGATTAAACCTAAGATGTTATATATTGAAGTTACTCCCCCTTTGTTATGATTTTTGCCTCTAACACTATTCTTTTTAGGTTTTAGACGATGGTTGGAACCCGAAGGAACCGTGTTGATCAATGCAACGGACAATGCAATGATTGTCCTCCTGAACAAACAAATGTTATGGGAAATGGAGTGCAAAATCTTATTGCTATACTTACACAAGCTATGAATCATTCTGGACTTCCAAATGAGCAGAGAAGGGAACAATATTCTATTGAGTCCTTTATGAGGCAACGTCCACCTTCTTTCAGTGGGTCTTCTGATCCACTTGTTGATGAACAATGGATGAGTACTACTGAAAAGATATTTTCAGTTCTTCAATGTTCTGAACATGATAAAGTCATCCTAGCAGTGTATCGTTTGGAAGGAGATGTTGATCAATGGTGGAATCTTATTAAGAATACGAGGCAAAGGGATGAAATTGAGTCTATGGAATGGGACGAGATCAAGAACTTTTTTTTAGTAAGTACTTCCCTCGTATTCTTAGAACGAAGATGGAAAAGGATTTTCTTGAGCTGAAACAGAAGGATGATGAATCTGTTGATATATACGAAGCGAATTTTACAAGACTTGCAAGGTATGCATCTGGCATTATCATCCAACCTGAAAGTAAAGTTGATCGATTTTTCAGTGGCTTAAAACCAAGTCTTCGAAGGGCATTAGCTATAAGAGACTTCTGTAGCTATGAAGAAATTGTGAGTTATGCTATCAAGGTAGAGATGGAAGTTGGTGTTACATATCCATCTCATGGTTTTGACAAGAAATGAAAGATGGAGTTCAAGGAGAAATCTCAGAATAATGGTGAAAAGAAGATGAATGTTTCCGTATGCTCAAAGTGTGGCAAGAAGCATGGTGGAGATTGTCTTAAAGGGACTAGAAAATGCTTTAAGTGTGGAAAAGAAGGTCATCGAGCAGCTGAGTGTCGAGGTAATGGAAAAAGGGTTTCTAATGATGTGAATAAAGAAAACACTGCAGAGAACGCACCACCAAAACTTCAATGCTTCAAGTGCAAGGAAATGGGGAATTATGCTAATAAATGCCCTAATCCAAGGGTTAGTGATGATCAACACGAGCAACCACTGAAGGCAAAGGACAAAGGGAAGTCACATGCGATCACTATTGGCGATGTTGAATATGACAACGATGTGGTGGAATGATTAAGTGTTTATGTAATGGGATTCCAAAATAATATTGTATCATGGAGTATTGGAATATTTATGTATTGGTCTAATATGGTATTCAAAGTAATTGAGATATTTTTGGAAATAAGATGATATGTGTATAATGAAGGGAAAACAGGAAAACAAAATGTTTAACAGTATTCATGAGCTCATGATTGATATAAGGACTAAGTGATATCATGGTTTGAGAATATAGAATTTTGAGGATTTTGGTATGTGGAAAGTGTTAACTTTTAACTGCATTCATGTTTTCACTAAGGTTCAATGTGTATTCAAAAGAATACATGATTAAGGACTTTGAATGTTTGGAATGTGACCAACAAAACATATCTTATGATATATGGGGATCAACGATGGTATTAAATCTCTGGTAATCGTTTTCACTATATTATGAGAGTGGACTGAAGTATTATGGATAAGCCTAAAGATTCGAATGGATTATGTTGGACATAAGTTAGTATTATTTAAGGATAGAAGTTTTTTCAATATTATTGATGGGATGTTATAGTAATATAGTTTTAGAAAAGGGACAACCTGTAGGACGGGCGACAGCCCATCGCGTCGGAAAAGGCTATGGGAATCGAACCCACAACCGAAGTGCGACTGGCCTTTATCGCCTACCACTGGCCTATAGGAAGTCCCTGTTTAGTAGAAACTAGTTTTATTTTATTAAGCAGTACGATATATGAAGTATAAGTCCATTTTAGGAACCATATATGATTAATCTCACTATAGATCGGCTTATGTATATAATTTTTGCTAACCTTTTGTTTGAGATAGATGGAATGACCCGTCATTCTATCACATGATCTGATAACACTTCACGAATAACAAATTCAACTTCATTTATTTAAGAGATGAAGTGGAAATTGTTCAAGGCACGAACAACAGTGAGATTGTACCAAAATAAAGTAAGTATTTATTCTAATTCAAATTTTCAACTTTAGGGAAATGATCTTGAAAACCAAAAATGTTGTCCTAGTGCTCTTATATCTAATGAATCAGATGGTACCTTAGATCGTCACAAATTTATGGCTTTGTGATTGCTGGCTTTTCCATAGCCATGTTCTCTACCACTCTCCATCAGAACATGATGGTTAGATTTCTCTTCCATATCCATATTTTCACCTATGTGGAAACCCAGTGATTAGTTTATTTGGGTAATCGTAACATTTCATACTTTAGTTTTTAAAGACAAGTTTTGGAATTCCTTTTTACGATGTGGGTTTCTATTAAAGAAAATTTTGAATAGTAAACTATTTATAACCCCGACGAATTTCGAGGGCGAAATTCATTTTAAGGGGGGTAGAATGTAACAGCCTGAGATTTTATGAAAACTATTCTTTTTAATTTTATTAATGTCTTGTGTTGTACGCTACACCAAAAGGAGCTTGCACAACACGCATCCTTGACTTTCCTTGCATTACACGCAATCGCATCCTTCTTCGACAGCGTGTGTAGTACGCAATACTGAGTTTCACAAAACAACGATATGCTATTAAAATATTATTAAAACTAGCCGTTATGAATAGTAATAAACACTTTTTAAAATTTTAGAAATTTTAGCTCTCAAAATAGACTTCATTTTTGGATTCGGAGTATCGAATTTAGCCTAAGGTGAAATTTTGGTACTTTTCAGAAAACTTTCATATTCTGATGAATAGTGAAAATTACTAAATTATAATTAAAAACAACTTTTTTAATCGAAATAATTAATAGTGATAAATTATTAATTTGAGTGGTTTTAAAGTATATTTAGAATATATTTTTACAATTTAATACAATGTTGGTCATTGGATGTAATTTCACATTTAAACCAGACATAATCAAGTGTCAATCTTTTGATAGATATTGTTTCTTAAAAACACGCTATTTGTTTTAACAGCGGGATTTAATTATAAAATTAATTAATGAAACTTCTATGTTATGAATTTGGTAAAATAGACTTTATTTTTGAATTCGGAATATGAAATATAGCTTAGGATGAAATTTTGGCATTATTCTGAAAAACATCAATTTTTGATGAATAGTGAAACTACTAAGTGGTAGTTAAAAAAACTGAATTTGTCATAAAACTTAATTTTACCACTTCTGTGAATGGAATTTCAAAAATCAGAGAGACACGGTTGATGTCAGTAAGTAAAATGTGGTTCGATGAGATGAAAATAATTTTTGGTGAATAGTAACTTTTTACTTTTTTTTACCACGGTTAAAAGTAAATAGGGTAACTAAGGGTAAATTTGATATTACTATTACCCTAACACATGTCCTAATTCTATTGGATAAGTTTAATTCGACCAAAAACAAACTTAGGAATAATATATGACCATTTAGGCCCACTTCGATTAGATTAGGACATTTATTATTATTTAATTCAAAGAAGAGTTAAAAGAGTTAAAATCAAAGTTTGTTTACTAAAACATTTTTAATATAGGGTTATACATAAGATAAATTCGACTATAAATATTCATTAGAAAGATAAAAAGATTTCCTACATTATTATATTTTATTTATAATTTTTAGACTTCAAATAGATTAATTTATTTATGACACAACGATGATACAGTAATTACCCTTTTAAGGAAATATTAACATAATTGATGTTATAAATGCTCAAATGAATGTAATTTGAGACTTTTTATGAATTAAACTAATTTTATAGGTTACTATGATATATTTGTGTTGATTTAATCAAATTTTTTCGAACATATAATTCTGTTAAAAAACATATATCAAATAGTGTCAAAATTGACACAAAATAGTTTTTAAATAAAATAAAATATTATTAATTGTTATTTTATTCCTACAAATCTATGGTTCGGCCAAATGACTTAGATAAGGATATATATATTAATAATAAACAATTTGGGGTTCTTTTGGCATGTTATAGTAAGTGTATTAACCTTATAGTGAAGGAAAACAAAAAGACACGGTAAAAGTTAAATTATTTAACTTAGAGTTAAATCTAATTGATAAGGTTAAAATAATACCCTAAACTTGTCTAAATCCTATTGGTTGATAGGATTTCGACCCATCCCCACTTTATCTTCGAAATAAGACCCTTTGGAACCATTATAAACCGATTTTGACTTTAATATAAAATAATATTTTGAGATATTCCTAAGGTGCCCCTCTCCTCCCTTATAAAAGGACACCTCCTCCCCCTCCTCCTCACACCAATTTGAGCACTCAAGCTCGGAAAACCCCTTCCAAAATCCCTTATCCACTTCCCTAGAATAATCCTAGAGGTCCTGGTCTTCTTCAAAGACCAATCTTAGTTCCCTAAGTGGAGGATTCAAAGAGGCGTTTCAAAGAAGAGGTAATACCCATTACCGATCTTTTCAATTTCTTTCTTCTTCAACTTCTTCTTATTTAGTTGTTTCCTGATAAAGTAATAACATTAGTATTACTTACATACTGATATGTTATTATAAAAATGAAACAACCCTAATTCACCTTCTATCCATCCTATGGAAAAAATGAAATCACCGCGCATGCGTACGTACGGAATACCGTCTCCATGCCGTGGTGTACTCTATTTTCCACCATAACCTTACAAGGATGGGTATAATGGTGTAATGAGTAACTATATATGATTATTATAAAGTGATAATGATACTGAAATAGTATACATACACTTCAACACAATTCCACGACCATGGGAACGATATCATCGCTCGTGCGTACGTACGGACTACCGTCTCCACGACGCGATGAGATTCATTCTCAATGATTAACCATTAATGAATGATTATAAAGTATATATAATAAGTACTAATGGAATATATGACATAATAATGAATCTGGATTTATTTATATGTATGTCATCTACTTAATTCCATTCAATTCAATAAGGAAACGAAAACAGCGTTCATGCGTACGTACGGACTACCGTCTCCATGAACGGTGTATTTCATTCAATTTACTGATTTATTATATATGTATATTCTGAATATATATATATAAATTATGTTTTATATTCTGGAATTAAGTAATCATGATCTATGTAATTATATGAATAATTACAAGTTAAAAACACGAACGACAAATGAGACGATTTTACCCAAAACGCTACTTTAACATGAATTTACAAAAGAACGGGTAATATAAAGTCATAAGTGGACCATATATGATATAATAACAATGAATATGATTCTAGAATAAGTCAATAACCTGATTTAAATCATGATACAGGAGGTTGGGACACTTACAAAGCAAGTCGAACCTAAGGTAAGGGAAATATCACAATCTCATTTTTATCCGAGATTGTTTATTCGTAAGTATTTACTGGGGTGTATTTTATCATACACATCCATGTTTCATCAATATGTAATATTATTTCCATCCACCTACAATTTTTTAAATCCAATTTTACCCTTCGGTGAGTTTTTAGTAAAGAATATGAAAGGAATCTTTTGTCGCTTTTTCGTACGAGGTACTTTTTGACTTTTCCGACAAAAGTACGAGAAGAATGTTTTCTTTTTAACTTATACGACATGAATGGATTTTTAAAACATTATTTACAAGAAACTTACTTTACAAGTTTTCAAGTTTATTTTTAATCAACTTCTTTTATTTTAAAGTCGTATGACATGTTATGAAAGGAAAAATGTTTTTGAAGTAGAAAAGATATTTTCCTCAAGAATGGAGTTCAAGTATTTTATCAAAATTATTTTCCATCTAAGATAATAAAAGGGTTATGTTTTTATCCCTATTATTACATTGATTTGATTATGTTTTGAGGAAATTATTTTTATGAAGTCATTTACCTTATATGATTTGTTTTATGATGTCAGGATGTTTCAAGAATCCCATTTTTGTTACATGTGTTATGCGATGATGTATGATTTATGATTATGTGGCACACATAAGAAAGGATTCATTATAAGATGGGTGGGACCTATATCTCCATCCAATGCATTGGGTAATGAATTTATATCTCATGAGATAGACATGGCTGGAATGGTAGGTTATATCGGTTCAGTGAAACAGGACTGGAACGAGGGTGACTCGATTCAGAAAGGGACTTTGTCCACTAAGATAGTCTTGGTAATGAGTCTTGACTAACAAGAAATGATTCTCTATGATTATGTGTGTATGCCACAAAGTTTAATGTTTTATGTTATGATTATTGGGATTACATTTCACTTCTATGATTTATCCCATGTTATGATATTATGAGCTCTTTTGCAGGTTATGATTTCCAAAAGCTATGTTCTTATGTATATGATGTGATTGATGTTTCTTTTGTTTACCCTTACTGAGCATTTGAGCACACCCTTTTATGTTTTCTTTTCCCCAGGATATAAAGAAAGGTTTTAGGTATAAAAAAAGGAAGATCTTTATGGGAGATATTGAAGATCTTTCACCAGGATTAGAAGATTATATTCCGAGTTTCCAAAGACACTAAACTATTACGATCCTTGTGTGTGTGTTTTTGTTATGTACTAAGTATTCTGCAAATGTAATATAATGTCAATGTATGTCAGGCTTCGGGTCTCTACACTCAACCACTAACAAATAGTCTCAACACGATCAATAGATACCTCCCCACCATCCCCATGTCTTCTATGCTAGGAACCAAACACTATGAGCCTATTAAACAATTAACAGAAGCCTATAAATTTATGAGTGGTCAATACCACCTAATCATATGAGTCCTACTGTGTGCACATGATTCCAAATGGTGTATTGGTAAACATAGTTGAGTTATGATCACCAATTAAGAACCAAACCCACACTAGTCAAGAATTTTATGCCCTTACATCTTTTTCACTCATCAGATGTTCCTCAAAATCCAACCTCACATGGTCCTCGACTATTGCATGGTGATTTTATCACATCAATTGATGACTATATCACCAAACTGGTAATCATCATCACTCAGATATGCGTCTATGTATATATATATATATGGACATGCCTATCCTGATGATATAATCCCATCAAATCAGATATCCAATTCTATCTCAATCCTAATGTCAAGCCCAAAATTTCCCCCCCCAAACCCAGCCATTCTATATAAATAATATAAATAATTCATTTAAGAATGGAAAGCACCCCTGAATAAACATACGAAGGAAAAAATCCACTCACATGGCTAAACCCATTTATTGAATCAAGGATCATGCCCATAAGAATCTATAATGGTTTCAATTAAATAATTTATGGAAAAATATATATTATAGGGCCTCACTCCCTCAACAAAATGACACACATAAAGATGAACCATAAAAACTCTCACAAGAACACAATGAATGATGAGAACCAATTACATTATTATAGTATTCATCCATTTGTATAATCATAGCCTATAACATGGTTTGAAGTTTATGAAATATATTTTTTATAAAAATTCCATGAAAATTAGGTAAATCATCCCATAAGGATTTATCACATAGTGAGGAGAGAGAAAAAGAAAAATAGAAGAATGAGGACTCACGATCTAACTGATATAGATCTAATGCTGCTAACAGATTGAGAAACAATGGTCTGATAAAAGAGATACCTTAACAAATAGACCAGATGGAAGGGATAAAAATGTCTCCTAGATAAGAATCAATCTCTTGGAAGGATGAAATGAGATATAAAATTAAAAATATAGATGGGAACTGGGTAATGTTTCACATTTAAGTGGGCTGTAGGGTTAGATCGCATGGTTTGGCTATCTATGCCCATATCATGTGGTAACCCCTGCAAAACCTATAATTCACATGACTTGTGCACAATTTAAATGGTCTTTCACCCCTCATATATGGTTTGTAAATTTGATTATAGTGATCCTGTAGGGACACACAACTACTCCTTGTAGGATACATGAGTTTTTACTACCAAGCACCTCAGTCTTCACACCTTAGATAATTTTGAGTTTTATCCTCCGACGGACCCAAAACCCAACCGATCCACAAAAACACATATAAAGAATTAAGTAGCATCAAATATTAAGGTCTTGAGGAAATGGGAAACTCATAATTGAGTTCTGTTGATTTTGAAAAGTTTCAGTCTACCCACCAAATGTTCAATATTTAAAAGGTGTGAGGAACTCAACCAACTCCAAAAACCCAATACATTACAGTCTTGAATTGTCATTGTTTCTTTATTACAATATTTTTCTCAGTTGAATCACATGTTTTTCCTCTTTATTTTCTTGTTGAATTTCATTTTTTTCTTATATACATGAATTTTTTCATTATCCTTTATATACCACACCATAATATGGCTGGTCAGGGGTGACTTATCGGGTCAACCCATTTCGTTTTGTTATATATAATATTGCACCCATCATCATCCATATACATGTGTTATAACTGAAATCCATTCTAAACATATAAAATTAATCCTTTGGAATATTAATCAGTTTATTCAAACATTAGATTAATTTTACATATGAATTCATAGGATATAAAAAACTGTCATTTTCAAAAAGGGTTCAAATATTTGATAGAAAAGAACATTATATAATCCATCCAGACAATGAAAATTGATGGAAATATTTATGAAATGTTTTGAAATTAGGAATAATATGTAATAATGGAAAAGTAATTAGTTGAATAAACTTTTTAGATGTTTTTAAAACATAAATTTTAAAATAATTATTCTAGTTAATATTTTGAATTCTTTTTTAATGTAATATTTTATATAACTATTAGTAAAACATATATATTGTAGAAATCATGAAACAATAAATAGTTAGTTTTATTTAATAAGGAAATTATGTTGGAATATACATTCACATGAAAAGTACAAAAATATATTATATTTTAAAAAAATGAACCATACAAAAAACATTAATTGGTTTTCATTTAAAAATTTTATTAGGAGATCTAGGATTTTTAAAATGATCTTTGTTCAATTTTGAAATTGATATAGTGATTCCCCAAAAATGAATATTTTGTAATAAAAAGGAATATTCTTTTAAAAATATATTTATTAGAAAACAAAATCATTTTAAAATATTATAAATCTCCTCATTTAAAATAATATATAGAGAATAAAAATCTTGTCAAGGATAAACAATGAAGAATAAAATGATTTTGATATTATAATGAATTTATAATAAAAATTATATATGGGTTTTAATGTTATATAGGTATCTATTTTATAATTTGGTTTAAAATAGAATCCTTGAGGCTTCATGGAAACTCATTCAAAGACCATTGAATTAGATAGATCATTAAATTTTACATTAAATATAATAAATATATGTTTTATAATGATTTAACATTTCTATAAGGTTGCATATGGACCCCATAAAAGAAATATAGATTTATATTACTATGAATTTCTCAATGAGAAAAATTTCAGATGAAAAAACACATGCGATGATTCCTTTCTTACTCATTGAAACTCTAACTATTACAAACCATTATTTTTATAAATAGATTCCCCATATTTTTACATGAATATTCATTACATGTGATAAATAAAAGCCAGAAGACCATATAAGATTTCTGTCTGTGGATACTAGACACACAATAATGACATTCTATAAAATAACTTCAACATCTCCATTAATGATCTTCCCATAATGAAATATTCATGAACATACCCTATAAAGAATAATTCATCATAACATCATGAAAGGAATTGTATGAATGGGTGAGCACATATGATATATAAGGGTATATAGGACAGATATAAATCTTTATCATATTAATGTATAATATAACAATAAGGGTATAAAAACATGAATATAACTTAAAAGTTTCATACCCAAACTATCAATGATCATAAAATGGTGTCATGGAATAAAATTTTACTATTTCAGAAGGCATGAACCATATGAGTGAGAAACCATAATAAATAAATCATTAACCAAAATATCAATTCAAAGATCAATGTAACAAACATTTATATAGAAAATAATTTAATATGTCAGGGTTAACAACCAATACAATAAACATTTTGGTTCAAGACTCATCGCTGGTTTCCTGTAGAGGATCAAGACTATCGACTTATTTTCATCATTTTATAATGATATATAATGAACTACCTAATTAAATGGGGAAGATAAGGTCCCACACATAATATAATGATATCCAAAATTATTTGTTCTATAATGTCAAAAAACATTCATCATAACATCACATCATAACCAATCGAAATAAAATTAGTTTCATAAACATTTCATCAATTCACAATATTATAACTACTAAAAAGAAATTAATTTCATAATAATTTCATAAAAATAATCCATTACCATCTAAATATATAACATGGATGGTATCATTCAATTTTTTCCTAATAAATTCATTGGTAACATCAAAATATTTCATCATTGATGGAAAATTATTTTCAAAACATCAATAGGAATAAAACTTAAGAAAATAACATATAAAATTTGAACATAATGATTTTTAGAGTATAAATAATTTTTAAATTTATTAAATTTAAAATAATATATTAATAATATAAAGGATTCATCAAATAAAATATTGGAAATCATTGAAGAAAATAACATACATGTCATATTCGTTTGGAAATGATTCCATTAAGATTTTATGTAAAACATAAAAAGAGACTTTTTCTAAAAATAACATGTAGTTTTTTAGTCACCATTTTAAAAGTTATATAAAGGTTAAAAATAAATTCAAACACTCCACATGATATATTTAAAAAAAATTCTATTAACATTTTAGGAATTCATTTTTTTGGAAGGAAAATCATTTTGTCCAAAGAGTGAAAAAATATATTTATTATTATAAAATTGATTTTTTACTATTTAATAAATAAAAGGAGGAAAATGAATTTAAAAAATTAATAATAAATACATAAATATTTTTGAATACATTTCATGAGATTAATTTATAGGTAGATCAACTTTTTATACATAATCATAAAAAACCTTTAAAAATAATGAGATTGTAACATTAATTTTTTAAAACAGTGGTAACATTTGAATCAGAATCACCATTAAATAGTAAAAAAATGGATACTAAATTCAAATAATTTTTATTTTATGAATCATTAATATAAATTATTTTATGTATACATGTAAAAAAATAGAAATAACTAGGGAATACGGCATGTGTCTCATAAATATAAAATCTATGAAAATCCCTTTCCATAATTCTTGACTTCTATCAAAGACATTCAAGCATACTATATATTAATTAGAGATTTATTATACATATATTAAAGAATTATACAAATCATAATAGTATCATATAGTATACCATTACAATGTCTTAATTATTATACAGTTTCAATTCTATCAGAAAATAGTTTTTTCAAGGTATTAAATGGTTCTTTTTTCAATTGAGTTATGGTTTCGCAGTTACAGCCCCTATACAGTGTTCATCATTAAATCATCTAAATAATTTTAAATATGAAATTAATATCATATATTTTAATTATATTTATTTATATTACTTCATTAATTATAGAGATATAATGATTAAATGAAACATTCATGGAGAAAGTTGGTCATGCGAACACATGAACGTTGTTTCCATCATTCATTGGATAGAATGAATGAATTATAATTAATTATCAACCATTATATAATAAATATTATTTAATATATATAATATGTTAATTAACATAACATTTATTATAAATATTTAAAATCATTAGTGAGAACAAATTACATATGCTTGGTGAGCCGTAGTTCGCCATACACAGTAGCGATGTTCATATATCCTCCATAATATGGAATGTAAAAAAGTGTATATGTGATATTATATAAATATATATAAGTGAAATTATATAAGAAATATCATATAAATATATTAATTAAATCATTATAACTAACAATGAAACGTTTTGAAAAAAATGTATTATCTTGGTTCATGAGGTGATAATTATCCGTACACTTGTTCAACAGTTTTCCCCATTTTAGTGAAATCTATAAAGATATATGTTATTAAAAAAATTTAACATCTTCACAATATATTGTACATAAACATATTATTATATAATTATTGGATAAAAATAATTGATGGTTTGAGATGAGGAAATATAATGATAACACTTACATAAAGAATACAATACTTCTTCGAGGAACTCCTTTTTGTTCACCCATAGTGCCTTCTCTGGATATATTTATAATCATACAAATGAATATAGGATGTGATAAGGGAAGTGAGGAAGTTATTTGGTATTGGATTGGAATATCCAAAATAAATACGGAGTTTTTATAAGATAGGATATGATAGGATAAGTAATTTTCTAAGTGGATAAATGAACCCACTTGCAAATTACATGATCCTTTACAAAAAATAATCGAAAAAGATAAATTATTCCTCATTAAAATTGTATAAAATACAACCTAAATTCGATTATTTGATGGATACGATGGAGATCTAGCCATAGAATAGGATATATCCATTTTCGGTCATTTTTAACACTTATATTTTTAGCTTTATCCCCTGTAAACCCATTTTTACCTTTTCTGTGATAATTGATTTTTTACTATCTATATTTTCTTTAAGGTAAAAATTATGATGAAAATATTTGATAATAATATTTATTATGATTCCAAATATGGATCCCATTTTTTTAATACAATTTAATGATTTGGTGAAATATAATTTAATATTAAAGATGAAGATGTGATAAAATATCATTTTTTGAAAGAGAGAATCTTTACATGCTGATGCATTTTTAATATCAACATTCAATATTAAATTCATTACAATGAATTATTTTGGACAAATAAATATATAACAGAACTAGTTTTACATTAAATACCATATAATGAAAAACTTTATGTTTTTAAATACACTAAAATAAATAAGAATTCTTAGAAAACACTAGAATTTTTCCATACTCATTTTCATTATATAAAATTCTAATAAATTCAATTAAATGTAATTTAGACATGCCAATATAAAAATTGTATTATATTATTTATAATAGTTTACATATAAGTGGGTAAAATTAATATAATTATTTTCTCACAAAATAAATACATTTAAAAAAAAAAATTATTTCTGAAACATATAAAAACTCTGCTAGAAAATATGTTTTTTTATTAATATATTCATGTTATATAAAACTGACATACTTAATAATTATTATTTTTAATTCTTATTCATTCTATTAAGTCAGATATCTTGGATATAATGGTCTTATTTAAATAAAAATTTTAATAATCTTTCACAGTTTGTTAAAACTCTGTGGCTCATGTTACATGATCATTAGTCAACATTACATTTATAGAATTACAAAAATGGTGTTGTCTATAGATCTAGATAAACACAATGATGCATATAATTTATATCATTTAATTATATTTAGTTTATTCAAAAAAATAATTCATATAAACTCATATTTTTTCATTTGGCCACACTTAAAATGAATTTCTCCATCGTAAATCTTCAAATTGTTAAAAACAATTTAGAATAAATCAACCTCATAATATCCTTAGACACCCCAGTGTCCTATTCAAATTACATGTTTTTACAAACAAATATAACTACATGAGTGGAATTATATCATAGAAAATTATCTTCATGATCAAAATTCTCCACCCATTAATCCACATAAGGAAGTCCTTCTCTATTTGTATGACCTTTGTTTTCATTACATATGAATGGTTATATATATACTTCAATAAGAGATATACATGGAACATATCATTAACTTGAGATAGATTTATTTTTAGTTCCAAATGGAATTTTTTGTCCAGATAAGATCAAGAATATTAAAATGGATTTGTCTATATGTGGTTTAATATCCCTTCTATCTAAATATCATATCATTATTCCATAAAGTTATTCTTATGAATAACTTATCACTGAAAAAAATTCCAGATCACACCAATGATTTTTAGCATAATATTTATATCAACCTTTAGATTCCATCATGTATTTATAAATGTGTCTAACCTTATATCCCATTTCATCAGCTTCCTATAGTACAAATACTATTTTTTTCTCTGACTTCATTCTAGAACATAGGATGTATAGCCTTAATACCTAAAGGGATTCAACATGAGATCTCTAATTTCTCTAGTGAGTGCAATTTTTATAAGAAAACTCATGTTGAGGAAAGGGTTGATCCATACCACCTATGAAGTCAATCAATAGTGATCTCATCATATCATTTTGGGTATTAATTGATCTATCAGAAATAATATCCATATGGTGATGATATGCCTTAATGAAGATTAATTTTACATACATATCCCACTGAAGACATCGCTAGGCCATCGTGGTAATCCTTGGATCCTAATTAGATATAATAGAAATTGTTAATTTGAGAAATAATACCAATTCCTTAAAATATACTCTATCAAGATGATCAATACAAATTTCATCTTTTATATTAATGAAATTTGATGATTTCATAGGTGATTAACTATTACCCATATAGAATCATGGCCTCTCATTATTTTTGGGAGTTTGAAATATAAATCCATTGTTATTTTTTCTCGTTCCATTATGGTATGGGTAATGATTTTAACATGCCATTATATTGTTTTATCTCAACCATAAATTTTTGACAGAACATAATCTGAGATATAAATTATGAAATATAAATTTCCACTCCATCCAAACAAAAATTATTTTATCCTGGGTTTTCATATAAGGTATAAATCACATCTCTTGATATTTAAATACTTAAATATGACCTAATGACAATTATGTTTAAAGACAAGGGTGTATTTGGGGTGTTTTTGGCTTCTTCACAACATAAAACCCACGTTTTGGGGTGAAATTAGCAATACATAGGGTTAGTGAAAATAGTGCGGGGTAAGAAGTATATATTGAATACCCATGCAAGGATTCGACAGTGTGCTGGAGTAACTAACATGATTTAGGCAAACCATGTGACTTGTGGTGCTTGGCCATGCAGGTCATCTAATGTTGTTGATAGAGGATTTTTCCATATTTTTCACATGGTTTGTAAAAGATGTGGAAAAACCATGTGGGGTTCTCCTAACATACATTAGATTTTGAATGGTTGGTGCATCATTTGTAAAATCATGATTAGTTGGGGCTAGAATTGTCAAACAATTCACCCTAAACCATGAAGAGATTATATGCTTTGGAATATTATAATTTATAGTTATACTAACTTCTATATTTAACCTAAATTAAATTTTGATATCGCACACAACAAAACCTCTCTTTTGAAGGCCTTTATCTTGGATATTCTAGGATGTGAGATACATCCTTTGCCCAATCTATGTTTCAAACACCACACTTCTTGTTAGATCCACCTTAGCGAGTAATCAATTCCCTTTTAGTTATTATTATTTATTTTGTATATTAACTGTGGTATTTAGGTGAAATTTAATTTTATCTTAAGTTTCATTTCATATTATTATTTTTTCTCCCAATATATATCAAATCAGGAGTTGATACCTGACCAAAACTCTACTACCGAGCTGTGGTAATTTCTCTAAAAATTTCCATTGAGTTTCTATTCTTTATAAGGATTCCATTCATTGTTCCACCCTCTGAAATATCCAATGTGACCTTTGAATTTAATCGATTATTTGAATTAAACTAATTAGGACCTGTTAGGGTTTCTATTAGGTCCATTTTTGATGCGTTGGTTGTTCTTTCACCAACCAAGGGCACCCATGGGGTGATCCTTATGAATTTACCTTGTCCATACCTTGTTAAACTACTCATGGGGTAAGCTGACACTTTCCTTGATAAAGTAATTGACATTATTAAATGAATTTAATCAAAATAAGTGATTAGGATATGGGTATTCTCCCATACCATGTTGTATCATGTTGTTTTTTAAATGATCAATGGTTTAATTGAAACTATAATTAGGTTAAATCTGTGGGTAAACTCATTAATATCTCTTGGTTGTGAATCATGATCTATGAGTGGGTATACTCATTTGATGTAATTTAATGGGACTTGATAAAATTAGTGGGGAGACTCATGTGGGTTGAATAATAATTATTAGGGATGATGAATAATTATATAGATTCATTGGATGTTTCTCCATGGATCTAGAACATTATAGTTGATGCCTTAGATAATATGTGCTCCTTGGGTCTTGATTCCATGGAATGACTTGGGCCATGATACCCTTTTGATTTGGATTTCTTGGACTCATTTAGAACATTATCGATAGACATTCTCCTAGAACTCCAACCAGTGGCTCATTGAGATTCCACCGAGATGTTAATTAGACTTGACTAGGATGCCTTGGTTTTATAAAACGTGGATCCATTGTGGCATGGGCTGACACATTGTTTCTACAGTATGAATATTGGGAATTATTTATGATTGAATGAATGGATCTTCTATGTTTGGTATGATATTTTTGAAAATATGGTAAGGTCGTGTTGGGTTGATATGCATGGATGTATAGTGAGGTTGTGTTAGCTATTTCAGTTTGATATAGCTACCTTGTTATAGGATCTAACACTTCTTTCCTAGGGATCCATTAGAGGATATTCAGTGTAAGTTTCTTAGTGATAGATTTTCCCATGGCACTAAAAATTTATTTACTATATAAATATTTATGAACACTCTACATAGATTATTATATTTCACATCCTAAATGTACTGATCATTTTGTGGTTACCTTCTGGGATTGCATCTCACACCTAGTTTTGACCATTGTTGGTTACCCAAAATGACTATTTGGATGCTGGTAGAGACAGAGGAAATCTCTTATAGTTTGAGGGTTGATTTTGTGCGATGAATAATAGTAGGGGATCATGTGTCTTGGTTGAGGATCGTGATTCTATTTGGAGAGTGAACCTTTTTGTCTTTCTTATATTTTTTCAAATGTCTTGTATTGTACTTTTGTGTACCTATTTTGGATGATTGTTAGACACATGTGTCATCATTATGTAAAAATGAAATAGCTTCTGCCTTTGTTTATATATTCCAGTCTTGCATAATTATAAATTTTCTACAAGTTTTATTTTATTTTTATACATGTATGATATTTCTATTCTATTTTATTACACTATTTGATGAGGGAATAGTGCCCCAACTGACACACCTATTCCCTTGGTGCAAGTCGGTTTCCTCTATTGGGTATATACATTTGAGGACATTTTTTCCACTAGGCCTAGGGAATGGTTTAGTGGAATCCTTTCTCGAGAGGTTTAAAACTGGTATCATATATTATTTTATTTTTTTCCTTACTATTTAGAGATAATTGACAGGGAAATGTTGGAATTGGAATTGGAATTTGGAAATGAGTTGTGCCCAGGCATTTCTAACCCACACACATGAAAAATACAAATTTCATCAAACTAAATTACTATTTTCCAGATTTTGACTATTAATTTTTTTTTGATTTCACCATTGTATGATACACTTGATTTTTAATATTATTATTTATATAATTGTTTGTTCTGTTTCATTGCAACCCAATGAGATGAGCTTATTCCATCCCATGCATCATTTTAGGAAGATATTATAAATCATATGCCTTGAATTATTCAATGCAATTAAGGGTTCATTATGTATTTCATGTTTTTGTGATGTATGATATGTTTTATATTCCTGTTATTTTGATTGATTTTTTTCCCTGGAAGGAGAAAGTGAAGGCATCGTTCAGTTTTGATGGAGTATGGTCCCATATGGACTAGGATGTGATGCATGTTTCTTTTTCAATTGATTAAATTGAATGTGATATTATATAGATTATATGGGAACCATATTTTAGTTCATGAGTATTTAATGTCCATCATTGTTTTGAATGTGGATAACCATTTGATAATCTTGTTTCATTACCGAATAATGGAAATTAATAATTAAATAAATTAAATGGAAAATTGAATTTGGAAATAGAGACTTTACCTATATCTGGTTTTGAGTGTAAACTAAGGTCTGTCTCTAGTGATCTATATGGATGATCATTATTCAATCAAGGCATTTGGTGTATAATGTGGGTTTAAATTCATTATATAGGTGGGTTTTGACCGGTATTATTCTTTTGACCTACAAGATTTGATATCATTATTTTCTGGGGTGTATGTTTGGCATTGCAGAGGCATGCCACTATGTCGACCACTAGTTATACTCCAGGAGGTTGGTGATGACCATGCTCTAGAGATGATGGGACATGGTCTACTTTTGGTTCCATATCCATTAGTAGTTGTGACACCCACTATTATTCTGGATGCAGGTACATAAGAACAGTTCTGTAAGGGATTCATTCACATCATGCAAAATTTTTAGGGAGAACCTCAACTAGCCTTGCCTATCACTAAGAGGATGTGTATGTTATTGTAGCATAATACTCTTACATTTCAAAGGAATGGTGGTCTATAGGCTGCTGATCTATGGATTTAGATTATGATATGAATCATTGAGCACATTGAGACATCTCATAAAAGGATATTGAATCTGAAGACATACATGCTTCGTGGAGGAGAAATGTGCAGGTGGGATGTTATTAAATAGGCTAAAATACTATGAGATATGGGATTGGATGATTTCTAAACCTGGTTCTATGACTAATTTTACCTCAATACTTTGTGGGATGAGTGAGATAGTGAGTTCTTACATTAGAAGCATGGCGCTATGAGTGTTATGGAGTAATAAACTTGCTTTATAGAGTTGCATCATTTTTCTATGATGTACCTTATTGATGAGCTATTGAGAGTGAGAAACTTTGAGGAAGGTCTCCAACATACTATCATATCACATGTCAATGTGTTCATATTTACCTCTATCACTAAAATTATAAATTAGGCACTGATTACCAAGTGAAACCTGAGTGAACCTGGGGGAATAGATTTGAGAAATGTTGTTTCTTGTCCCATTAGTTTGACTTTCAGTGGTAGGATGTGATGTTTTGAGGATTTCAATGAGATAATCACTTGCCGAGATACCAGTGAGGTCAATGTAGTGTTCTATAAATAAGATCATATTTAGGGCCACATGAAGAATCAATAAAACCCAAACAAAGTCATGTTCTGAGATTGCAGTAGGATGGTCCATGTGCAACATTTATATTGGACCTTCCTTATCGATTTTAGTGGTAGGTGTGCAGCTCTCACACAAGGTTCAGGAGCAGGTTACTCAACTCTTCATTATGTAGGGAGTTGGAGTAGAACCTATCGATTAGGAAAAGGTATTGTTGGTCATGGTTCAGGCAGCAGGACACTAGTTACACTAAGAAATTAGAGTCGACCTACTCCATGCAGTAATGTAATGTCAGAGGGTCATGGTTTATGCCGGATTTTTTTTGAATATCCAATTCCTAATGAATAGGGTGCCAGATCATAATCAGTGAGATGAATGGTCTTATTATACACTACAATTGAATATGTTTTTTGATACAATTGCATCATAATGTTTTATATTTGTCCCAATTGTGGAAATCCTTGGGCATATGATACAATTTCCTGAGGGTGTTATGACACATGACACTCCGTTGTGGATCAGAATGGAGAGTGTACACCAGTTTGAAAAGTGTCCACTTATGGTTTTTGAGTTCCACTTCATATGGTATCCTTATTTCCATGATATGACATGGTTTGACGTTTGAACATCGTGAACTGGGTGCCACACAATGGTTCCCTGATCCGGTTGGTCACATGACCTCAAGAGTGCCTCCTCGTATGATTTAGGCGTCCGACAAGAAACAAGGGTATGGTAAGTAAGTCAGGGGGATGATATACCATAATTAATCAGAGTACAACAGAAGAAGAAACAAATAAAAAAGTGATGAAATGTATAACATAAATAGTACCAATGTCAAAAGATTACCAAAAAAGGAAATACAGTACTCATCTAAAAGTGAAACATGCCATGATAAAGAAAATGTCAATGTGGCTAACTAAAAATGAAATTAAAGTCATTACGACTCCTCGAAAGGTTATGAAACATGCCTGGTTCCATCCAACATGATCCATACCCAACTAGTCACTTAAAATAGGGCCTTTTACCGTAGCCTGTTCTACAAAAACAATGTTTATTTGGGTACTTATCAAGAAGACCAAATAGTGTGTGAGTATGACTCAGCATGCCACCACCAACTATATCTAAAACAATTATAGTCATAATATAGTGTAAGTAATTCATTAAGAAATAATTTTAGTCCAAAAATAACCAGTTATTAAATTATCATTTAGTCTTGTCTATTAACCTTAACTCCACGGTTCCCAAGAACACTCATACCTCCATAACAACTTCATCTCAGGCCGGAGCCAGAAGTGTTACCTAGGTAATTTTATATCTTAATACTTGCTTCAACACATCCAGATGCTTATATTTTTCAAAGGATATATGAAATCTCACTACCTGATTCGACCCATGTGGGTGTTAAGATTATTCTTGTATTAGGTCATAACTTGGAGTTCCATTATTCTCATTATTTAATTTCACAGTCAAAATCCACATTTCCAAATTATTTTCATAACTAAGATGAACATGTTTCCATGATTACACCTCAATATAATGATTGTGTTCCCAATCTATTACTCATAAGTATAATGACTATGTTACCATGTATGCTTCTAAACATAATGACTATTTTCCCACTCTCTTACTCGTAAGTATGATGAACATGTTTCTATTTGTACTTCATAATCTAGAATGAACATGTTCCCATTCATTCACACATAATAAACTCATACATTAATTATCCACATCAATACCATTACTAATTGAACAATCAGTCATAAGAAACAATATCCCTACTTAACTTCCCAATTAATTATGTACATCAATCCCATTAAATAAATCATCCATTAATTAATCAATAGTAAAATTCATAATCCAAAATAAAATTTCAAGAATTAATTTTCACATTATAAATCTCAATATTCCATATCTAATTCCGCAATTAATCATCTAGATCCTAATATCAGGGTACATAATTAATTCAAGAATAATTATCTCAATGCAGACAATTCAATATATCATAATTAATACTCTGATTACTTATCTAGATTAAAACCCATAAATATCATAACCAATTTCCCTAAATTAATTATCTAAATAGGGATACACCTTAGTCTCATGATCAATTATTCTATTAATCATTTAATTCTACTATGCATCAATAAATCAATTGGGCAACATAATTGACCCAATTTAGGAATGCAATTTCGAAGGAAAGATAGAAATTCTAAAATTATACATACAAGCATCAAATCCATGACTATAAGATTTTTATTTTAGACCACCTACCTCAAGGCATAAAGAACACATTCCTATGAAAGGAAAACCTCATAAATATGAGCAACACAACGACACAGATCTATCTTTTGATCTCAATCCCCAAAACATGATCCAAATATCATGATCTTATCAATCTAGATCTAGATATACAATACTAGATCAATTTCTAACTCATTAGGTTTAGATATAGATAAATATAGGATAAATTCCACCAAAATATCATGGAATGATAGAAGAAAGATTAGGATAGGTATTGGGATGACATAAACATACTGGGAGAAGAGGGGATCATCGATTATAGCTTTAAATCTTGAAGATCGAATGTTAGAAGGACTTGGAAATACTCTCAATTGATTGGGAATCCCCCACAACGATCAAATCCCTAGAAAAGGTAAAAATGAGGGTTTTTTTGGGGGGGGGGGTTTAAGGGAATTGAAAACTACTATTTAGGTGAAATAAAATCACGTGGATAGTTTTCTCGGTAGTGGTACATAGTTAAGGTAAACTATACACCAATCGTGTGGCCCTCACTATCTACGGTTGAATGGTTACCTGGGTTTGGGTGCTTGATTTTCTAAACTATTCGCCATACATGCATACCCCTATGCCTGGGTTCACACAGTTTGTTAGGTTGGGTGCACAGTTTGTACTAATTGTTCGCTAACCATGCACAACCCCCCTTTCGACTAATTTCAGTTAAACCACTAACTAAACACTCTAAAATTCATAAATCCAAACACTGGAACAAACAAATGACATAAATTACCTAAAATCATGCCCATTATGACTTCAAAAATGTTGAGATCTTACAATCCTTGCGCCTTATGACAACTTGTCCTTGAGCTGCACATCTGGACATCAATATGATTCTGATAGAAAAATATTAGGCCATTGAGACCTCATATCTACTTACCTTTACCATGATTCCTCTTGTACGTGTCCATGATTCCATAACACATGAACTATCGACATGGAATTTCCCCACAACACCTTCTCACAGTGATCTAACACACATATCAGATTATCCTCGAAAAAATCATCAAGCTTAAGTTCTACCTCAAACAAACCAATCTCATGGGAAGTGTAGGGGTGATACCAGTATTGTTTATACTAATGGAAGACATCATGGATAGTTCTATATTTCTGTGGAAGAGACAATCAGTATGCCACCGACTTGATTCTCTCCACCTCCTCGGATGGTCCAATAAACCTGGTACCCAACATTGTTTGTCAATGCGTCGTATAATGACCCATCCTAGGTGACTCCCAATGGAACACATGATCATCATCTATAAATTATAGGGGTCATATTCATCTATCAATATACAACTTCATCCTACTCTAATCCCTAGCCATACATTTCTGAAACGACATCACCTGTACTGATGTCTCCTGAATGAAACTTGATCCCAGCAATGCTAAATCACCTACTTCTATCTAGCATAATAATGATCTACATGGTCCAACAAAAAAATCCAGGCATGGTTCCATATTTGTAGTTTCAAGATAACTATTGATATAGGAAAAATCCACTAAGGGAAATTTATTCTTCCGAGACCCACTGAAGTCAAGCCCATAATCCCAAAACATATCCTCAAGCACTTGTATAGTACACTCTGGCATCCCATCTATCTGTGGGTGGAATGTCATACTCAATAAAACCATTGTACCCAGCACTTTTTTTAATCCCTTCTAGAAGCGCGATTTAAAACACATTTCATGATATGAAACTATAGTCTATGGTGCTCCATCTATATTGACAATCTTTCAATCTTAAAGTTCTCCCAACTGCTCTACTATGTAGGTTTCCCTTATAGGCAAGAGTTGTGCTACCTTTGTCAGTTGATCCACAATGACCCAAATATATTCATTCTTACAAAGTGTCTTTGTATGAACTAAAGAAAATCTATAGTCATGTCATCCCACTTCAATACAGGAATAGATAATGGTTGTAGTAAACCTCCAGGTCATTGATGCTCCTCCTTTACCTGCTGATAGGTGAAGAATCTTATCATGATCCTTGGTATCTCATTTTTCATTATTAATGAACAAAACAGTCATTGTAGGCCATGGTGCATTTTGATCACACCTGGATGCACCACCCACATTGAGGAATGAAATTCCCACATGAGAATCTCTAACATGCTTATTTTAATAACAACCTGATTTATCACTTAGATGATCACATCTGCATCTATCATCCAGTCCGAAGGTGTCTCCCAACCTTCAAATCTTTCCCTGAAGACCATGCAGTCTGGGACCTCTTACTCTCGATCCCTAATTCGTTTCAACAATTTTGTCTCCATAAAACCCAATGTGAGATTCATCTTCTCATTATTTTCTTGAACTGAAACATGCATCTATGCTATTAATGTCATCATCTTCCACACTATAGTCGACTCTTGAACCATCTGAGTCTGAGTTTTTCTACAAAAAGCTTCAACCACATTGTTTACTTCCCCAGGTATATATACATGTTCAAAATCAAAATACTGAAAATACTCTACCCAAATCCTCTTTCGATGGTTCAAATATCTCTTGGAAAATATGTATCTTAATATCTTGTGATTAGTAAAATCTGTAATCTTCTCTCCCAAAATATAATGTCTCCAACACTTCAGAGAATAAACCACTACAACACACTTGAGGTTGTGCATATAGTATTTCTATTTATGTTTACTCTGATGTTGTGATTCATACACAAAAACATTATCACATTCAATCAAAATAGCTATGAGTCCTATTCTAGAAGCATCATAATAAACCAAGTACTACTCACCTGACTCATGTAGGATCAAAACTGGTATTGTATTCAAGTGATTCTTTTAATTCATTAAGGAATTATCAAAAGCTTCCATCTCCTCAAAATTTATCACCTTTTTTGTCATGCCTGAGATCCATGATTCCAAATGTGAAAAGTATTAGATGAATCTTATGTAATATCAATAAAATCTTATAGCGATTTGGATATCGAAAACATTCTTGGGATTCTCCCAAGAAAAAACTACCTGAACCTTCTCTAGGTCCACTGACACACCATCCTCTGAGATTATGTTCCCAAAGATGTTTACCTGGTTAATCCCAAATTAGTACGTATATAGATTGGTATATAATCGATGATCTCTAAGTGTACTCAGGATAATTTCAAGATATTGGGCATGATCATCATGAGTCTTAGAGTACACCAAGATTTCATCCAAAAACACCATCACCAATAGATCTAGGAAGGGATGGATGATTCTATTCATCAAGTCCAAAACCACTATTGGTGAATTTTTCAACATAAATGGAATTCGAAAAAACTCAAATAGGCCACACCTACTCTTGGATTTCATCCTCAATATATCAGAAATCCGAACACTCACATGACGATATCCCGACCTCAAGTTGATCTTTGAGAACACACAAGAACCCTAAAAATAGTCAAATATATTTTTAGTACATGGAAGATGATATCTATTATTCACAATGTTTTTCTTCAAATTATGGTAATCAACTCACAAACCTAGAGTACATTCATCCTTCTTTGTGAACAATACTAGTGATCCATTAGGCTATGAACTCGGACAAATAAATCCAATACCCTCTATCTCCTCCAACTGAGTATTGAGGTCCTAAAGATTAGTCTGTGTCATTCTGTATGGTTTAATAGATACTAGCTCACTCCATGGAATAATCTCAATAATGAATTCCACATATCTCTCTTCTAGAATCCCTGATAAGTATTCATGAAATACATCCTGAAAAATCCAACTACTAGTGGAAGGAAAACTATCCTAACACCCCCATAATCCATTAATAGACTAGTAACATGGGTTGTCATATCTCCCAGTAGCTGATTAATTTTCCCTACTAAGCTGTCTTGGATATCCAACTCTATATGTTAAATCTATGGGTCACCCTTCATAGAAAAAAAGGTCACTTTGATATGGTAAAAACCGATATGAGCTCGGTATGAAACTAGCTAATCCATACCCATAGTTAGGTTGATACCTGTCATATCAAGTAAGTAGTGATCCCATATAAAATGATACCCCTTGATATCAAGAGAACATCCTCTCCACAAACATATTTTTTTGATTATAATCCCAATGGTGTATGTATAATAATTACTCTAATCACGAAATACACCTCCAGGATCAAGAAATCAAAAAGTGTTTCATATATAAAGGAATAAGAGGTATCAATATCAAACAAGAATCTAGATAAAGTAGAAGCTACTATAATTTTACATCTCTCTATCAAGGGTCCAGCCATGTTATCCACAAGTGTAGGATATACTGTATGTAGTTGTAATCCCCATATTCCTTATGATGCTATCAGACTCCCTTGAGTAGCACCACTGTACTGATAAGGGTAATCTATCCCTAAAGCACCATGTCCACCACCTCTATGTCCTCAGCCAGCCGAACTCTAGCTGCCAGTCTGATAAGGTGTAGAAGACCCCCTTCCAACACTCTGACTATTCCGAGCTCCTCCATCACTGGTAATCTATCACTGCAACTTGGGTAACTTCTATAGATGTACCCTCACTATGCAAGATCCGCACTCCAATGGTGGTCGAGTACATTGTTGATGATAATTTCCATGCTTTCCACACTGATGAAAGATCGCCCTCGAAAGGTCCTGTCTATCTGATCCCCTAAATGTATACTCTAATACCCAATTACCAGACTAAAGTTATCATACAATGATTTCCTACTCTTAGATGTCGCACCTTTTAATTATCCAGTTACAACTACCTGTCGATCACTAGAAGACTCTATTGGTATCCCCTAAACTATGAGGCTTTCATCCAAAACCTCCTTAATCTTCATTAGCATAAAGATATTTACTAGAGACTTAATATAACACTTAATTCCATCCTGAAAGTGTTTCTCCAAAGCTACCTCATCTCCTTCTAATGCTAGAGAAAAACGTTTGCAGATCTATGAAGTGTCCAATATAAACCAAAATAGAAAATGTCCCTTAGTTCAAATTCATGAACTCTGCATATTTCTCTTGTCTCGATGTTTCTGGATAGAAGTTCTCCAAGAACCTCTCCAAGAATCACTTCCATAACATACCATCAATCTGTCCAGTTCTCTCTTGAATGTCCCACCAACGCTTCATTGATCCTCATAGAATATAAGAAGCGAACAGTAACCTCCTCTCTGAAGGATTCTCTAAATGTTCATGTAGTGTATTTATAGATTCAAACTAAAATTCACCTCCCTCAGGTACACCCTATCCAGTGAAATTCATAGGGAGTTGCAATTGAAACTCCCTTGTCTACTCAAACATGCTTTTCTCAACCCGCTGTGGGACTCTTTCCATGAATTGCATGAAATAAGGAATGTTCTCTCAGAAATATTCTCCTTAATCTTTAACTGGAACCACTAGTGCCTCTAGTTATCTGACTGGAATACCATTCCTAGCCATGCCCCTTGGTCGTCCCCTTAACAAGTGTCATGGAGGCATATTCTCCATAATTAAAAAGACAAAAAGGTATTATAACACATAATTATAACATTGATATAATCACAATAATCACAATAGTTCAGCAAAAGTATATTCCCCAAATTTCACCATAAGGTTAAAACTGAGTCTCTATCTCTACATTTAACCATCCTACTCCTAGGTTTTGGTTAACAAGGGCAACGCCCTATCTTTTCACGTTTCTCATTCACAAACCCAATTATTCTCATTTTTCATCATTTGAAAATCTTTATCAATTCATTTTAGGAACCATATTTCATTTTAATCTCAAAAATAAGGAAAATATTTCAAGTTCAACAACATAGTCATAAACCATTTTTCATGAATGTGCATAAAATGATGGATTTCACGATAAAACCGAGTTCCTAGAATGATGCATGTAGACTCAAATATCATCCAATTTTTAGCCACAAATCAATACTTCAAAATTCATAGAAATAATAATCACATCACACCAAAATTTAATCAACGATGGTGAAATAACATTCAACCGTAACAGAAAACAGAAATAACAACAATCCCACTCGAAGCACTCGGTTTTTCCCCCGTCCATGGGTTTACAACACCCATGAATGAGATCATTACCAATACATGAATATTCTTAGTATATATCTTCCCTTACAAAAACATTATGACAAAAGAAGAAGAAAGGAAACTGGTCCTTTGTTACCACTTTATAACATCCAGACCCGAGTGTCATTCAATGGTGCCCCGAGCTGGTCTGTCACATGACCTCAAGTGCGCCTCCCTTAATGCTAGAGGTTGCCAACTAGATGTGGGGGTCTTGTAAGTCAGTCATGGGGAGACTATAACCTCATTTATCAGAGTACAAAAATATCCTAAATAAATAAATAAATTCTAGAGTAATGTCTAACATAAATAGTACTAATGTCACTAGATATCCAAAATAGAAAATACAACACTCAAATGAAATAAAACATTCCATGCTAATGAAAATGTCAATGTTTCTAAATGAATATGAAATTAAAGACACTAAGACTCCCCTATGGATCCCGAACCATGTCTGGTTCCATCCTCCAAGATCTCTCTCTAACTAGATGAATAACGTACGGCCTTTTCCTATAGCCTATCCTATAGAAACAAAGACTATTCAGGAACCAACCAGGTAGCCCAAATTTGGTGTGAGTGAGGCTCAGTAGGCCACCAATGATGTTGTATAAAAAAATTACAATCATAAGACATTGTATTCAGTTTTATATTAAATAAGTACAATACATAAATGTCAAGTCATTACATTATTATTTATTCTTATCCAACTATGTGAACTCTAGGGTTTCTATGGAGACTCGTACCTCAATACTAGCTTCAGCTCATGTGGGAGCCTGAAATGTTCCCAATGTAATATCATATCTTAATATCTACTTCAACTCGTGTGGAAGCATGAAGTATTCTATAGTTATAAAAAATATCAATAATTGATTTGAATCATGCCATAGTTCAAATTATTCTCATGTGAGGTCATAACTCTGAGTGCCATTATTATCATTCTTTAATTTCAAATTCAAAAGCCACATTTAAAAATTAAGTTCCTATTTAAGATGACCACATTACCATGGTTATTACTCTATATAATGATCATGTTCCCATTCAATTACTAATAAGTATAATGACCATGTTACCATGTATACTTCCCAACAGAATGACCATGTTCCTATTCTCTTACTTTTAAGTATGATGACTAGTTATAATTTTTACTTCTCAATTTATAATGGCCATGTTCCCATTAATTCACACACAATTAATTTATCTATAAATTATCCACATCAATACCATTTCTAATTAAAAAGTTATTAAAATACATAAATATCCTTAATTAACTAACTAATTAGTTAAGTACATCATCCCCATTAATTAATTCATCATTTAATTAATCAATAAAACAATTAATAATCCAAAACAAATTTTCCAAAATAATAATCTCATTAAAAATATAAAATCTCCATAATTAATTCAAAAAAAAATTATCTAGATCATAATATCAAGGAAAATAATTAATTCATGATTAATTATCATAATATAACCAATTCTGTATCCCATAATAAATCCGCTGAATTATTATCTTTATTACAACACTGAAATATCATAATAAATTTTTCCAAATTAATTATCTAACTATGAATACCCCTTAGTCTTATGATAAATTCTTCAATTAATAATTTAATTCAACCATACATCTATAAATCAATTGGTCAACCTAATTAACCCAATTTAGGAATTCAATTTCTAAATAATGCATTAAATTTTAAAATATCACATAAACTCATCAAATCCATGAATATGGGTGTTAGATTTTAGACCACCTACCTCAAGAGATGAAGAATGCTTTTCCACATAAGGAAATACTCAAAAATTAGTGTAGCACAAGGATTTAGATCCATCTTCTTTTCTCAATCCCTAAAACAAGATCTAACATATTAGGATCTGTTCAATCTAGATCTAGATCTGTAATCCAAGATTTTCATATCACCAATTAGTTTTAGATCTCCATAAAGAGATGATAAATTCCACAAAAATATCAAGTAATAATTGATAAAAGATCGAGATAGGCATCAGGATGAGATCCATTTACCAAGAGAAGAGAGGATCATCAATTTGGTCATTGATTCTTGATCAATGAAGGTTAGATGACCTTGAAAACTATCCAGAATGCTTTGGAATCACCCAGAATCATCAAATCCATATCCATGTTAGAAATGATGGTGTTTCAGGGGTTCGAGGGAATTTAAGACTGATTATAAAGTGAAATAAAACATCATGGACATTTTTCTGGGTATGGGGCATGGTTAGGGTAAACCGTGTGCTAGCCATGTGGCCCTCACTATCTAGGGTCACACGATTACCTGGGTTTGGGTGAAATTTTTTCAAAAATGTTCACCAACGGTGTGTACCCTCTTCCTAGGCTTGCACGGTCAGTTGGGTTGGGTGCTCGGTTTGTACTAACCTTTCATCAACTGTACACAACCCCTTATTTACTTATTTATCCTAAAACTCTACCCAAACACACCCCATGTCATTAATCTAACCATAGGTACATAAAAAAACAATATTTAAATAAAATAGTGCTTGAGATGAATCAATTAATGTTCAGGATCTTATAGAAGGCAGACATGGGATAGACGGGTGAGTGGATTATTAAGATTATGTTGACATCAATCATCGCTGGTTGACTTTCACATCACCAAAGGGATATGTTCATACTCACAAGGTTGAATAAAATTTATAGGTGTTTAGAGCTAGACCATCATATAGTGGGATTAATGTGATGAAATCTCATATCAATAGTTTCTATTCAGAATCCAAAGTAGAATGAAAGGACTACTTTCCTCTAGTGGTTTATCTTTTCTGAGACGTGTTCTTGAATTAAATTTTTGGATTACCTTCGGGGAGATAGTAGTAGTTCTCTATTGATCCAGATCTACATGTTTTAATGGAATCCATTCCACCATACATGATGGCTATGATGGAGTTATAGGTGCTCAAGAGATAGCTAGTGGATTTGGAGGCAAATGGGTTCATTCGACCTAATACATCTATGTGGAGTTCATTGGTCCTTTTTTCAGAAATGGCTTATGGTACACTTTGGATATGCATGGATTATCATATGGTGATCTAGTTTACTATTAAAAACACATATCTATTGATTCATATATATGTTATATTTGATCAACTTTGATAATATCATTTGTTCTAAAAAATTGATTTGACAACATGATATTACTAGGTTTATGTTTGACCTGTAGAAATACCTCGTACATCCTTTCATAACAGTTATGATCTATATAATTATCTTGTTATTCCTTTCGGTCTCATAAACACAACATCATTTTTCAAGGCACAGAGAAACCTGATCATACATCTTTATTTGGATCCATTTGTGGTGGTCTTCATGGATGAGATCCCGGTGTACTCTCACCAACAACATTGCCATTCCAAACATCACGAGATCATTTTAAAAGAACTAAGAGATTATCATTTTTGTGATAATCTCACAAGGATTCAATTTTTTATGACTCATATTCACACCCTATGTCAGAATATCTTAGATATAGGTGTAACTGTATTACCATAGAAAGTGGGAGATATAGTATCATGTGAGAAGAAAAAACAACATTGAAATATAGATTTTTTGGGGCTAGATGGTTACTACATGTGTTTCATGAAGGGATTATCACCCTTATCAGTTCCACATATGGGATTGACTATGAAGGGTGTGATGTTTGTATGAATGGATGCATATAAGAGAGATTTATAGGAGATGAACTTGATATTAACAACAACACTAATCCTCATACTACCAGAGAAGGGCTGTAGTTACACTATATATTAAAACTGGTCAAGAATCAGCCATAGTGTAGTTATGATGTAGGGGATAGAGTCATCAGATATATTTCTTTACAACTAAGGCCACACAAGAGGAACTACCTTAAGCTCGATCCCTAGTTAGATGTAGTTTTCAAGTGTTGTGCTATTACATACATTACTTTTTGGAAGATAATCTTTTGTTGTAAATAAACCACAAAATCCGTAACTACGTATTTAATTAGCATTATCTGAATCTGAGGTCGTGTAGGTGGGTTGAGTACCTATTGTATTTTGATATAGAGATTCCCTAAAAACCTGGTAAATTCAATGTAGTGGATGATGTACTATGTAGGAGGAATTATATACAAACAGTTCAGCATGCCAATAGTGAGTGGTAGCTTGTGGCATTATACTCGAAGATTCACTAGGAGGATCGGGAATGTCAGGGGAAGAATTTTCTATGATCACTAGCTATTACTTCTATAGTATTGGATAGTGTATGGATGAGGAAGCTCCTAGATTCTAAGGGCTTATCCATATAAGAGTGTGTGGCGAGTGAGTACTTGCCTCCATGTTGGACTATAGTTGAGAATGAGATCATGTGTATTCATGATCACATGTGGGTAGGAAAGGACAAACGAGAGGAATTAATTTTGAAATTTAATGCTTCAACATTGGCAGAGAATCTTGATGTCATTGAAATGTATTGTGACTTTCATCATCTTTATTGGTGATCAGCTATGAAATGTGAGGTAGTTGGTTTTGTTACAATGTGTTCCACATATTAGAAGGTGGATGAGAATCATTACATTCAACATGAGTTTTATAGTATCTTCCTATTTCTGAGTGGATATGGGAAGATGTCACAATGGATTTTGTTACCAATTTACTAAGGTTTCCATTAGGTAAAGATGTTGTGTGGGTTTTTTTAAATTATCATCAATTTATCCCATTTATTGTTAATCACGAAGATCTTTAGTGTGTTTGAGCTCGGGAGGTTATATATCCATGAGATAACATGACATCATAGTATCCTGTTGACTATAATTTTAGTCAGGGATGCCTATTTTACATAAAATTTCAGGAATTTGTTTAGAGGAAATTGGTTACACAAGTTATTTTGATCATAGCATACCACCCTCTAACTAATAAACTATCAGGGTGTATGATAGAAGTGCTCAAGAAAATGTTTTGGGCATGTGTCTTGGATTTTGGGGGGTCCTGGGCGAAGAACATACCCAAAATAAGTACGCCTACAATAATAGCTATTGGAAGATGATTCATATGGATCCTTATAAAGATTTATATGATATTCCATGAAGATCACCCATATTCTATTTATAGGTAGGTGATGGAGATTTATTGGGAACATGTCTTATGTTGGTGACTTTTGAGTCTGTTAAATTGATTCCAAAATAGATGGATACAACATATTATTGATAGAAATCTTACGTCGTTCACTGTAGAGTACCTATAGAGTTTGAGTTAGGGGATCATGTTATTTTACGTGTCTCACAAAGGCTAGGACATGGAAATATGTTGAAATAGGGTAATCTTTCTTAGTGATATGTCAAATTGTTCATGATTCTATAGATAATTGGTTTGGTATACTATCAGTTGATGTTACCTCAGAGGTACCGAGCTATGCATGACATCTTCCATATATCTCATCTATTCTATTATCATTTGGACCTCTCTCATTCTTCTAAACCAATAGAGGATGAGATAAAGGTAGATTCATCCTTTGAGGACAATCATATTCATATTGTTTATAAGAGAAGGGTGGTTCTATAAGGCTTGTCAGTTCCTCTAGTTCCTGTGTTATAGAAGAATGACCTTTTATCAGATGATTCTTGGGAGAAAAAGGATGATGTAAGTCCTCAGTGGAAAAAGATGTTATCCGACAAATTTTTACCACCCCTGAGAATGAAATTTGGGGACAAATTGCTTTAAGGGTAGAAGATCATAAGAACTCAGTTTTTCTTATGAGATGCAGATCCCATCATTTTCTATTTAAATGGTTAAACATTACCTATTTTGATTTCTCTTTTTGTTAACATGAATACAGTTGGTGTCTAGGGATTTCATAGATATTGAAACTTTATGGTGTTAAGTATGTCGGGTGCATGGTTTGTGAAAAATGTGTGTTGTATGCCACACATTCTAATAAACTTAATGAGGATTAGACAGTGAGATGGAGGAGCTGTCATGATTTAGGACAACTTTTCTACACGAGTTGCATGACCATGATGTTCATCTGCAGTTATTGATAATGGATTTCTACATTGTTTTTTCATGTTTTCAAACCTGTGCAGAATAACCATGCATGGTTCCCCTTAACTACAACCGACCATGGTGGTTGGTGCATGGTTTTTCAAATTATACAGACTAAAGAAAAAACTCCTAATAATTTATGGAATTTTATTATTTTTAATAAAACTAAATTCTATATTAATCAAAAATTTGATTTTGATTTCACATAGAGAAAACTCTATTTTTTGAGAGATTCTCACTTGGTTTTAAAATGAATTAAGATAAATCCATCAATAGATCTATGATTCATATGCCGGTCGTCTCATTTAATTTTCATCTATGAGTACTCAATTCAATTTTAGTTGTTCTTTATTCATCGACATATAGGCCATGTTATTTAGGTGTATGCACATTTTCCCCAAATATTAGTTTCCTCATCATTTTATCAATTTTCTCCCAATCTGGGTCAAATCAGGTGTTAATATTAAAAAACAACTCAACAAATGAAATATGGTATGTGGTCTATACTTCTCCTTTTAGTTTTGGTGCTTTATAGGTATACCTCCAATTATGCCACCCGCTGGACTTTTTGGGGATTACTTAGAATAGAATTGATAGTTTGAATGAAACTAAATAAAACCTATTAGGGATGACCTTAGGTACCTTTGTGATTAGTTGGTGGTTGTTTCCACAACCAAGGTCACCCCTGGGGTTCGCCTTATAAATTATCCATGATCATGAATTATTAAACTACTCAAGGGTTATGTTGACACATTTCTATATAATGGAAGCCTCCATATAAAATTACATGAATTGAATGTAATGTTTTGGAGATGGACTTCCTCATATTCCATGTGATAACATGTTGTTTATGAATTGTTCAACGGTTGAATTGAATATTGCTTGGATAAATGAGTGGTTATACTCATTGATTTCTCTTGTTTGATAATTTTGACATATGATTGGGTGTAATAATGAGATTTAATTGAATGTGACTAGATATCATCAGTTGTTAGACTCATGTGGGTGTGAATAATAAATTTTTTGAATGATTAATTGTTATATAGATGACATTAATGTGCCTCTATAGATCATCAGTGTTGTTTCTGATGCCTTGGATAGAGTGTGTTCCTTGGGTCATGATTCTGTGTGATGCCTTAGGCCTTGATACCCCATGGATCATTCATGCTTAGAATTTTGTGTGAAATGATTGATATACATGATCCAAGGAATCTGACTAGTTCCTAATAGAGTTCTCACGGAGATGCTCCTAGGATGTGGTGAGGATTCCTTGGTCTTATACACTTGGATCGAGCCCTTCATGATCTGATTGTTTGTTTTTATGGCCCAAATATGGGGACTGGTTTATATTTGTATTAATATCTTGATCATGAAAGGTATAACATTATGAAAATACAGAAGGGTAACGGTGGGTTTATATGAATGTATGTGTGATGATGCAATGTTATCTATTTTATGTTGTTATAGATTTCTTGTTATAGGAGATGAAACTTGTTTCGTAGGGATCCTAGAGAAGTTGTATAGTGTTATGTTCTCTGTGGTATATATTATATGGGGACTGTATATTTATTCATTGCTTACAGGTTTACAGACACACTAGTCAGATTATTATAATTCACTACAAAAAATATATAGATCATTGGGTGGTTAGCTAGTAGGGTTGAATCACACACCCTGTTTGGGCCACCATTAGGTACATGAAAACACTATTTAGATGCATTTTAAGATAGGGGATAGTTCCAATGTTATAGGGTTGATTATTTTCCATGCATATGAGTAGGGGAGTACAAGACTAAACTAAAACTCATGATGCTATTTGGACATAATAATTTTTGGTCTTTTTGTTATTTTTTCATATGTATTGTCACGACCCACCCTCGGGGTCCGTGCCGTGACTACCCCAAGCCCGCCTTCCATAGGCCAGGGGCTGGCGACTAGCACCAAGGCGTAAATCCCGGTAAAAAGGGAAGACATTGCCTTTGTAAAGTAAACAAACACCACAGAGTAAGCAAGTGGAAAGTAAACACTAAGTAAAAACAGAGTACAACTGAAAGTGCAGAAAAGTAAATGAGCCAGTATACAAACCCAAACTGAAAGTAAAGTACAACTCGAAATGGAAAACAACAACTGTAAGTAAAAGCCACTTCACCGAGCTGTCCACTGGAGATCCCACCTGAAGGGTGGGTACAAATAGCTCCACTGCTCCATGGGTCCCATCATCCGCTCCGAACACGTACCGCCCAGTGGTCCACCTCCAGGTACCGTCCTGCTCTGCAATCCTCAGCCAAGATCAACGCTGTCCATCGTCTGCAACCAACACAACGTAGTGCGGGCATAGCCCGTGCAGGGGTGAGTATAAGCTACTCAGTAGGGACCCCGAGACCCCCGAAGGTCTCACAAAATCCGCAAAGGATAATCCAAAAAGGAAGATACAAACACAAAGTAACAACTGACACTGTTTATGTATATTCCCATACATATACCTAAGTCATCAATTCCAACACGCTCCATCCTCCGAGCCCAAGTACAACTCAGTCCACACAGGAAAGTAAACGTATTCCATACAGGAAAGCAAAACGAAATCCACATAGGATAGCACAATACAATCCACACAGGAAATCAACAGGATTCAGCTCACACAGGTATACTTCTTCGAAAGATGATAAAGATGATCTCTGATCCATCTAATTCGTCGGACCCACGAAGGATCGATAGGTAACTAACCCCCGCAAAAGACCCACACAGGATCGGGCCCACATAGGACCTGTAGGCACTGGTTCACACAGGACCGCTGAGCGCAAAGACCCACATAGGATCGGACCCACACAGGATCGGGCCCACATAGGACCTGTAGCACTGATCCACGTAGGATCGCTGAGTGCTGTAGTCGTTGTCGTCAAATCCACACAGGATCTCTGTACTGTCCTCGTCGCAGTCACAGTAGCAGTAGCAGTAGCAGTAGTAGTCACAGTCGCAGCCAGCACTAGGGTTCCCGCACACAGCAAGCTCGTACAGGAGGATCTGCTCCACAAGCTGAGAGGCTGATACATCAACTGTCACAAAGTCCAGAGTTGATGTATCCAAAAGTTCTGTATCGTCAACAGGAACTCAACGCAACAGACGGCGCGTCGATCGGACGCTCGGTCTGAGAGTTATTGGCTTTTTCGTCCCAGGGGCCCGGTTGGTTTTTAAGGCAAAACCAACCCGCCCGTACTCCACCTATGTCCAAACCTCGGGCGGAGTATTCTAAAAGATCCGTCTCACCAAGAGGAACACAACAAAGCTGACGGCACGCCAATCGGACGTCCGTAGCTCAAGATATGAGCGTTTCCGCTCCGAAGGCCCGGTTGGTTTCGTGAACGAACCAACCCGGCCGAACTCGAAGTGTTCCGAAACATTGAGTGCGATATACCAAATCGACCGTCTCGATCAAAAGATCGCGTAGCCACTGACGGTTCGTCAATCGGAGGTCCGTGGCTCAAGTTATGGCCAAAAGATCGAAGACGACACGAAAACGGGGGGTCCGGGTCCGGGCCGACCCGGCCCGGCCGGCGGCGGTCCGGCACGGCGGCGCGGACAGGCGCGGCGGCGCGGTCCGGCGCGGCGGCGCGGCCCGGATGGCGGCGGCGCGGCCTGGCGCCGCTGGGGTCACGCGCAGGGGGCATGGCCCCCGCTTTCAGCTGGCGGCGTGGCTTAAGCCGCGCCTTTGTGGAGAACCGGCCCCCTTTGTGGGGGCCTGCTTGAGGGAAACCGGGGGGCCGCCTGCCCCCCTCAATGAAACCGCCCCCCCCCCCCAAATAATGGGGGGGCTTTTGAGCTGACCGGGGGAATTAAATTCCCCCGGTCTTTGACCTTCCGGCCGGCCACCTGGCCGGTCGGTTTTTCTCCAACGGGACCGGTAAAGCCGGTCCCCTTCCGACTCCCGACACCGACGGCCCGGCGAGCCGCCGGTCTTCCCGTCTCGCCGCGGCCCGGAACCGGCCACGGTGTTCGTCGTCCGGTGCGGTGCGACGACACTGCTCCCCTCCGCTGCGGCCCCGCTCCGGCCGCGGCGCCTTCGATTCCCTTCGACGCGGCGCGACGACGTCGCGTTTGTGATGATTTTTCCACGGTGCGAATTTCCGCGTGGTGCGACGGCACCACGCCATCTTGTTTCATCCGCAAGATAAATCAACAAGAACAAAGGAGGGGGTTCGTCCGTGTTCATGCGGTCCGACCCCCTCACGTTAAACGATAACACATATTTAAATATCCTCACGTTTGTCATGCTAGAACCATGAACGAGAATAAATAAATAAATAAATAATCAACAACAACCCCTACCTTGGGTTCAAGTTCGAAGATCGTCAACGTCCCACGGAAGACAACGTCGCGGAGGTCGGGCGTCGCGGTAATCGTTCGTCAAATCCGATGACGAAGAGGTATGTCCGAAGAGGTACGCCGTTGGCGAATCCTCGTATGCCGACGAAGGAAGTCCGAGGAGGAAGCGGCGTTTCCTTTTTGTTGACACGGAAGGCGTCGTCAATCTTCGGAAACCACGGGCTACGAAGATGAGAGGAGCGGCGTTCTTCGTCGGAGCTCGAAGGTTCTTCACGTTCTTCGTCAAGGTTGAAGAAGAATAAGGAGCTCCCAAAATCCTCTCAAGAAGGCTAGAGAGTTCTAACCCAACAAAATAAGATAGAGTCTTATTTTATTCACAAGCTTAACAAATTGAATTTCAAAGGTTTGAAATTCAAATAAAAATAACTCCAAATTAAATAACAAGTTTTCATGTCATTTAAAGAGGGGTTAAAGGAGTTTTGAGAAGAGATGGAAGGTTGGGTTTCATGTGGGCCCCACCACACTTAATCCTCCCAAGGGAGGTTAAGTGGATGTGGGTCCCACCTTTAACTTCCTTTGAGAGGAGTTAACCAACAAGTAAGAAAAATAAAAAGTGTTCCACATTTTTATTTAACTTTTTATAATTCTCTCAAAAACTAACTTTCGTCCTGCAATAAACGCAACTTCGGAAAAGGTATCCTTAAGCGAATATCGGCACTGCGAGTTCATCGGTGTCCTCGAATTTCAATTCCGAGCACCGGATCAAAAGTTAGAAATTCCCGCACATTCGTTCACTGAACGTACCTGAGCCAAACTTCGGAAATTGATTCCGGGCACACCGGGCCTCGGAATCAGGTGCCGTCAGAAACCGCGCTCTTGTAAAATTCCAAATAAAATTAAGAAAAAATTTCCCTTGAATGTTACGGGTCTTTACATTACTCCCACCTCAGGGCTTTACGTCCCCGTAAAGATACATAAAAAACTAGGGAAACAAATGAGGGTACTGAGCACGCATCTGAGCCTCCCGCTCCCATGTGCTCTCCTGGAGGTTCCCGTGCTGCCATATGATGCGCAAAAGAGGAATCGATCGCCCACGTAGGAACCGCTCCTGTCGATCATCTATCTCCACCGGGACCTCCGTAAAAGTCACCCCATCGTCAACGTCAAGCTCCCCATGGTCAATGATGTGCGTCGGGTCGTGCATGTATCTCCTCAACTGGGATACGTGGAAGACGTTGTGCACCCGGTGTAACTGAGGTGGCAGAGCCAGGCGATAAGCCACCTCGCCAACCCTGCTAAGGACCTGGAAGGGTCCGATGAAGCGCGGAGATAACTTGCCACCTCGGCCAAATCTCCAAATACCACGTCGAGGTGAGACCCGCAAGAAGACGTGGTCGCCATCCTCGAACTCCAGTGGCCTCCGACTCCTGTCAGCGTATGACTTATGCCGGCTCTGAGCTGTCCTCATCCGCTCCTGGATGACCGGGACCTTCTCTATCGTGGCCTGGACCATCTCCGGTCCCACCAGTGCTGACTCCCTAGGGTCTGTCCAGTACAAAGGAGATCTACAAGGTCGGTTGTACAACGCCTCATACGGTGCCATCCCGATGGTGGAGTGGTAGCTGTTGTTGTATGCAAACTCCACCAAGGGTAGGTGGTCCTCCCAGCTACGAAAAAAGTCGAGGACACATGCGCGAAGCATGTCCTCGAGAGTCTGAATGGTCCTCTCCGTCTGACCATCCGTCTGAGGGTGAAAGGCTGTGCTCAGACGTAGCTGCGTCCCGAACGCCTCCTGTAACCCCTTCCAAAGCCGGGAAGTAAAGCGAGCATCTCGATCGGAGATGATAGATGATGGCACGCCGTGGAGCCGTACAATCTCCTGAATGTAGAGACGTCCTAAGCTCTCTACTGAGCCCTTCTCTCTGATGGGTAAGAAGTGTGCCGACTTGGTGAGTCGGTCAACAATCACCCAAATGGAGTCGTGACCTCTGGAAGTGCGGGGAAGTCCAGTCACGAAGTCCATAGATATGCCGTCCCACTTCCACTCCGGAACCTCCAAGGGCTGTACCAAGCCTGCTGGTACCTGATGCTCTGCCTTCACCTGCTGACAGGCGAGGCATCGAGAAACGAACTCTGCTACTGCCTTCTTCATGCCCGTCCACCAGTGCTGTCGTTTGAGGTCCTGGTACATCTTCGCCACTCCAGGATGTACCGCCAAAGGAGAAGTGTGAAACTCTCTCAGCACTTCCTCTCGCAAAGCGACTGGTACCATGGTACATCCTCTGAAAAGGATGTCGTGCTCTGCTCCAAGGGAGAAACCATCAGGTGCCTGTCCCGAGGATATCTGTGCACGCCGTGTCTCACAGTCAGCGTCCTCACGCTGTGCCTCTCTGACCCGCTGCAGTAGTGGAGGGGTGACTGTGAGAGACTGGAGGAAGGCTGCTCCATCTCTATCCATGAAGGATATCTGCAAAGAGGCTAGCTGCTCCATCGCCTCCTCAAGTAGCTGAATGCCCGTCCTCCTGCTGAGGGCATCGGCTACCACGTTCCCCTTCCTAGGAGTATAGACTATCTCAAAGTCATAGTCCTGGAGGAACTCGATCCATCGCCACTGTCTCAGGTTCAGGTCCTTCTATGAGAAGATATACCTGAGACTCTGATGATCGGAAAAGAATGTAAAGCGCTCGCCCATCAGATAGTGTCGCCATGTCTTCAGAGCGAAGACCACTACTGCTAACTCCAGGTCATGGGTAGCGTAGTTCTGCTCAGGCGGCCTCAACTGAAGTGATCCATAGGCGATCACTGCCCGATCCTGCATCAGAACACATCCGAGTCCGGTCCCTGATGCATCGCAGTAGACTACGTACCCTACTCCCTCCTCAGGCAACCTCAAGATAGGTGCGCTGGTCAATCTCTGTCTCAGCTCCTGGAAGCTCTACTGACATCTGTCTGACCACACGAAGGGTTTCCCCTTCTTCGTCAAATATGTGAGTGGTGCCGCAACTCTAGAGAAGTCTGGCATGAATCTCCGATAGTATCCAGCTAGTCCCAAGAAACTCCGAACCTCAGTCATGCTCCTGGGTGGCTCCCATGCTAACACAGCCTCGATCTTCGCAGGATCCACTGCAACTCCCACCTCAGAGATAACGTGTCCCAAGAAGTGGACCTCACGTATCCAGAACTGGCACTTTGAAAGCTTACCATAAAGCTGGTGCTCTCAGAGTGTGTCTAGTACAACTTGCAAGTGATAGGCGTGCTCCTCCTCAGTCGTAGAGTAAATCAGAATGTCGTCGATGAAGACTACGACAAACCGATCAAGGTATGGCTGAAAGATCCTATTCATGAGGGCCATGAACACTGCTGGAGCATTAGTTATGCCGAAAGGCATAACCAAGAACTCATAGTGGCCATACCGACATCTGAAGGCCGTCTTCTGCACATCCTCGTCTCTGACTCTGAGCTGATGATAGCCTGACCTGAGTTCTATCTTCGAGAACCACCGTGCTCCCTTGAGCTGATCAAAGAGGTCATCAATCCTCGGTAGCAGATACTTGTTCCTCACTGTCACCTGGTTCAGGCGACGATAGTCAACACAAAGCCGCAGGCTTCTGTCCGCCTTTTTGGCGAAAAATATCGGGGAAGCCCAGGGTGAAACACTGGGTCGGATGAACCCCTTTCCCTGCAAGTCCTCCAACTGTACCCGTAGCTCTCGAAGCTCGGAGGGGGCCATCCGATATGCTGGAGTGGATATCGGGGTTGTTCTGGGGTACAAGTCAATATAAAAGTCTACCTCTCTGCGAGGAGGTAGCCCTGGAACGTCGTCAGGAAAAACGTCCGCAAACTGATCCACCACTGCAGGAAAACCAGGACTCCGCACGTCAACTGCTCCAAGGATGAGGCTAGCCAACTGATGAGTAATGGGCTGTCCTCTCCTCCGCGGAAGTCCATCCTGTGCTGCAAAGGCTCCCTTCTCGCTGGTGAAGGTGAACCTGCCCCCGTCGGTGCGTACACATCGCACCTTGCACCTAAAACAGTCAATCTGCGCATGGACCGTAGATAGCCAATCCATTCCCAAGATGACGTCGTAAGGCCTCGACGCTGCTACAAGAAGATCCCAGCCGAAGCTCTCACCTCCTAGAGTAAGCTCACACTGCCGACACCAGTGCGTAATCGTCGAGTCTGCTCCCGTAGGAGTCTCTAGCCGTAAGGATCGAGCCAACGGCTCTGTCAGAATCTCCGAGCTCCGAACAAGGGCAGCGGCTATGAAAGAGTGACTCGCTCCTGTGTCTATAAGAACTGCAGCAAGGGTGGAATAGACACAGATAGTACCTCGAATCATCTCGGGTGCGCCATGGTCATAGGCCTCTGCTGCCTAGAGCTGTGCCTGTCTCTGCCCGCCAGCTCCCTGTGGTCAGGGTGGACCTCCTGGTGGTGGTGGTGGCAGAGCCTCAAAGCGTCGCCCACCACCGGCTGCTCGTCCAGCTCCTCTACCTCGTTCGCCTCCTCCCTACGGACCGCCACGGTCGACCCTCTGCCTCTGCCTCGGTGGTCCCTCAACTGTCTGCTGCTCCTCGGCACGGCGGGTCGGGCAGTCACGAGCCATGTGGCCCTGCCCGCCGCACGAGTAGCACTATCGGCCTCTCGAAAGACTGGCTCCTCGCTGTGTGCCCCGCACTACTGAGCCAGTGTCCTGAGGTCGTCTGCCTGAGGGTCTGGTCTGTCTGGACCCCTGAGTCATCCGTCGACTGCCTGCTGTAGATGACTCTGCCACGTGCCGCCCTGCGGTGGGTCTCGGCACTGGTGTAGACTCAGCAGGGAAGCTCTCAATCAGAAGGGCCCGCTCCAGTACTCCTGTCTGAGTCGGTATGCTGAGGGAGATCAGCGATGCCCTGATCTCGTGTCTCAAACCCTTCTCGAAGGTCCGGGCCCGAAAGAATGGGTCCCGTACCATGTCGGTCGAGTAGCACGAGAGATCAGTAAATCTCGCTGAGTACTGAGCAACCGTCATGCTGCCCTGCCGCAGCTGAAGAAGATCCTGGATATGCACCGCACGAAGGGTGGCTGGGACGAACTTTGAGCGGAAGAGGCTCTCAAAGTCCATACATAGAAGAGATGCCTCATCGTGCACCTGGAGCATCAAGATCCACCATCGTCCTGCTACTGCGTGTAGTAGGCTCGTAGCGAGGATCACCATGAGGTCTGCTGGTGTCCTCACTAGCCTAAACACACGTACCACTGCCTCCAACCAGTCCTCTGCTGCCTGGGGATCCGTCTCCCCGCGAAACCTGGGTGGTCGTTGGCGCTGAAACTCATGTAGTGCGCTGAGGCGACGTGCATCGTCAGCGGCTGGTGCTGGAATCATCGGGGGCTTGGCGGGTAGAGCTACCGCCGGGGCCACTGCTGACAAATGGCCCTGCACCGAGGCCTCGTCGCTCGGTGGGCTGTCGTCACACTCGACTCTCGGAACCCTAGCTGGCTGCCGTCGTGGGGCCATCCTGAAAAGGAAACAGGTGCGCCACGGTCAGAACAGTATACCAGGTGAGCTGATATAAAGTAATCACAAAGAAAACTTTGAAACACACACGCAATCAATGTTTTCGTGCATTATGTCAGAAATTAGAAGTCAGGGTCCTGGTGTACGGATACATCGGCCGCCGCACCAACACTGGACTCCCTGGACTGATAACCACACTCAATACGCTAAACATTATTGCTTCACATAGAAAAGATTAGAGTTCGCGGTAGAACCAAACTCCTTTGATACTAATTTGTCACGACCCGCCCTCGGGGTCCGTGCCGTGACTACCCCAAGCCCGCCTTCCATAGGCCAGGGGCTGGCGACTAGCACCAAGGCGTAAATCCCGGTAAAAAGGGAAGGCATTGCCTTTGTAAAGTAAACAAACACCACAGAGTAAGCAAGCGGAAAGTAAACACTAAGTAAAAACAGAGTACAACTGAAAGTGCAGAAAAGTAAATGGGCCAGTATACAAACCCAAACTGAAAGTAAAGTACAACTCGAAAGGGAAAACAACAACTGTAAGTAAAAGCCGCTACACCGAGCTGTCCACTGGAGATCCCACCTGAAGGGTGGGTACAGATAGCTCCACTGCTCCACGGGTCCCGTCGTCCGCTCCGAACACGTACCGCCCAGTGGTCCACCTCCAGGTACCGTCCTGCTGTGCAAGCCTTAGCCAAGATCAACGCTGTCCGTCGTCTGCAACCAACACAACGTAGTGCGGGCATAGCCCGTGCAGGGGTGAGTATAAGCTACTCAGTAGGGACCCCGAGACCCCCGAAGGTCTCACAAAATCCACAAAGGATAATCCACAAAGGAAGATACAAACACAAAGTAACAACTGACACTGCTTAGGTATATGCCCAAACATATACCAAAGTCATCAATTCCAACACGCTCCATCCTCAGAGCCCAAGTACAACTCAGTCCACACAGGAAAGTAAACGTATTCCACACAGGAAAGAAAAACGAAATCAAAATAGGATAACACAATACAATCCACACAGGAAATCAACAGGATTCATATCACACAGGTATACTTCTTCGAAAGACGATAAAGATGATCTCTGATCCATCTAAGTCGTCGGACCCACGAAGGATCGATAGGTAACTAACCCCCGCAAAAGACCCACACAGGATCGGGCCCACATAGGACCTGTAGGCACTGGTTCACACAGGACCGCTGAGCGCAAAGACCCACACAGGATCGGACCCACACAGGATCGGGCCCACACAAGACCTGTAGCACTGATCCACGTAGGATCTCGGAGTGCTGTAGTCGTTGTCGTCGAATCCACACAGGATCTCTGTACTGTCGTCGTCGCAGTCACAGTAGCAGTAGCAGTAGCAGTAGTAGTCACAGTCGCAGCCAGCACTAGGGTTCCCGCACACAGCAAGCTCGTACAGGAGGATCTGCTCCACGAGCCGAGAGGCTGATACATCAACTGTCACAAAGTCCAGAGTTGATGTATCCAAAAGTTCCGTATTGTCAACAGGAACTCAACGCAACAGACGGCGCGTCGATCGGACGCCCGGTCTGAGAGTTATTGGCTTTTTCGTCCCAGGGGCCCGGTTGGTTTTTAAGGCAAAACCAACCCGACCGTACTCCACCTGTGTCCAAACCTCGGATGGAGTATGCCAAAAGATCCGTCTCACTAAGAGGAACACAATAAAGCTGGCGGCACGTCAATCGGACGTCCGTAGCTCAAGATATGAGTGTTTCCGCTCCGAAGGCCCGGTTGGTTTCATGAACGAACCAACCCGGCCGAACTCGAAGTATTCCGAAACTTTGAGTGCGATATACCGAATCGACCGTCTCGATCCAAAGATCGCGTAGCTGCTGACGGTTCGTCAATCGGAGGTCCGTGGCTCAAGTTATGTCCAAAAGACCGAAGACGACATGAAAACGGGGGGTCCGGGTCCGGGCCGACCCGGCCCGACCCCCCCTGGGTCGGCCCGACCTGGCCCGGCCGGCGGCGGCGCGGCCTGGCGCCACTGGGTTCACGCGCGGGGGGCATGGCCCCCGCTTTCAGCTGGCGGCGCGGCTTAAGCCGCGCCTTTGTGGAGAACCGGCCCCCTTCGTGGGGGCCTGCTTGAGGGAAACCGGGGGGCCGCCTGCCCCCCTCAACGAAACCACCCCCCCAAATAATGGGGGGGCTTTTGAGCTGACTGGGGGAATTAAATTCCCCCGGTCTTTGACCTTCCGGCCGGCCACATGGCCGGCCGGTTTTTCTCCAACGGGACCGGCAAAGCCGGTCCCCTTCCCACTCCCGACACCGGCGGCCCGGCGAGCCGCCGGTCTTCCCGTCTCGCCGCGGCCTGGAACCGGCCGCGGTGTTCATCGTCCGGCGCGGTGCGAAGGCACCACGCCCCTCCGACGCGGCCCCGCTCTGGCCGCGGCGCCTTCGATTCCCTTCGACGCGGCGCGACGGCGTCGCGTTCGTGATGATTTTTCCACGGTGCGAATTTCCGCGTGGTGCGACGGCACCACGCCATCTTGTTTCATCCGCAAGATAAATCAACAAGAACAAAGGAGGGGGTTCGGCCGTGTTCATGCGGTCCGGCCCCCTCATGTTAAACGATAACACATATTTAAATATCCTCACGTTTGTCATGCTAGAACCACGAACGAGAATAAATAAATAAATAAATAATCAACAACAACCCCTACCTTGGGTTCAAGTTCGAAGATCGTCAACGACCCGCGGAAGACAACGTCGCGGAGGTCGGGCGTCGCGGTAATCGTTCGTCAAATCCGATGACGAAGAGGTACGTCCAAAGAGGTACGTCGTTGGCGAATCTTCGTATGCCAACGAAGGAAGTCCGAGGAGGAAGCGGCGTTCCCTTTTCGTTGACACGGAAGGCGTCGTCAATCTTTGGAAACAACGGGCTACGAAGATGAGAGGAGCAGCGTTCTTCGTCGGAGCTCGAAGGTTCTTCGCGTTCTTCGTCAATGGTGAAGAAGAATAAGGAGCTCCCAAAATCTTCTCAAGAAGTCTAGAGAGTTCTAACCCAACAAAATAAGATAGAGTCTTATTTTATTCACAAACTTAACAAATTGAATTTCAAAGGTTTGAAATTCAAATAAAAATAACTCCAAATTAAATAACAAGTTTTCATGTCATTTAAAGAGGGGTTAAAGGAATTTTGAGAGGAGATGGAAGGTTGGGTTTCGTGTGGGCCCCACCACACTTAATCCTCCCAAGGGAGGTTAAGTGGATGTGGGTCCCATCTTTAACTTCCTTTGAGAGGAGTTAACCAACAAGTAGGAAAAATAAAAAGTGTTCCACATTTTTATTTAACTTTTTATAATTCTCCCAAAAACTAACTTTCGTCCTGCAATAAACGCAACTTCGGAAAAGGTCTCCTTAAGCTAATATCGGTGCTGCGAGTTCATCGGTGTCCTCAGATTTCAATTCCGAGCACCAGATCAAAAGTTAGAAATTCCCGCTCGTTCGTTCACTGAACGTACCCGAGCCAAACTTCGGAAATTGATTCCGGGCACACCGGGCCTCGGAATCAGGTGCCGTCAGAAACCGCGCTCTTGTAAAATTCCAAAGAAAATTAAGAAAAAATTTCCCTTGAATTTTACAGGTCTTTACATGTATTATACATTACTAATGTGTACCTATTTTGGAAGCTTTGTAGAGAAATATATTTTCATCATCTATATATTATATAGCTTATGCCTTTGTTTATATATTCATGTCTTGAATAATTATCAGTTTTATTCTTGTTGTATCTTATTTTCAACTTTTATGCTATCTGTATTCCCCTGTGTTACACTATGGTGATGTTGTCATATTCTCCCCACTGACACACCAAGGACATCACAGCTACTAGATAATATTTTTTTTTGGAGAGATGGGCTTGTGGCCATGTATTCATCCAGGATTAGGGAACTATTGAGTGGATCCAAATCCAAGATCATACATAAATACTCTTTCAAATCACTATACACTTTTACACTTTTAGGTTGAAATGTTGATACATAACATTCATCTTCCACTAAGAGACCCATATTCAAATAAGGAATGGATGGAACACATATGTGGTTCCTAAACCCTATTATTCCAAAAATAAATCAATGTTGATCTCGAGAAGAATTTAAGCTTCTTATGTACCCCTATATCATTTTTTGGTCCTCTTCAATCGTTACATTTATATGATTGAACAATCATTTGAGAAATAATTGATCAATCCCATTTCTAAAAGATTTCAACATCCACCCTTTGAAAAGCCAAATATATTGTAACATCAATAATCCTATTCCTGGATAAGCTATAATGATACTTTTTACTTATTGAATCGACCCATGGTTCACATTCATATGGATTTAATGTATCGAGAAATCAAAATCATTGATCCATTAACACAAACATCTTTGGAACATATTTATCTATTTATATATGAATATATATTTTAAATTTTTTTTATAGAATATATATTATACCATTCTCCATAAAAATGATGAACACATATATTTAACGCAAAAATCACAATATATAATTCCACATCATGGGTTGGTTAAATTATATGATGGAAAATTAATTATCACAAAGAATAATCTATAACCATGTCATTCTACATGATAACACATTTCAATCACATATGGTTGTGTTGCTATAGATTTTAAACCCTTATTTAATATAGGGTAATTTAGAACATGATTACTAAATAATCATCTATTTAGTTATTTGAAGTTCTCCTCACGTCCATCCATCTAAATTGATATGAATTATTTCCATGTTAACATGGTGAGTGGGTTTTATAGTTATGATAAAATCTCTACAAAAAATCAACAATATCCATCCAAACAAAGAAACCAACAAATCTTAGTAATAGTGATTCATCTAGCCAACATTCATTAACATCCATCATTCAAGAGTCTACCAAAATACCCCCATATGAGATTTTATGAACCAAGAATGACATAATCCAAAGCCAAAATTCATATTTGATATAATTTTCAGAAGAAAATAATTTATTAGGGTCCTTAGATTAATTCATAAAAGATCATCATACTCTTACATCCTCTTTGAGTATGTAATAATATCATATACACTGTTTACAAACAAAATTGATCATGTTAATCTCTAAATACTATTAAAAAAATTCTCTAGTTAAAGAAGGAGAATTTGTTTGGTCATATAGAGTAAAAATAATTTCATACTGACCATAAATTGTATGGGAGGCTATCTTCGGTATGTATTCTACTTTTACCCTAAAAATATTGTTCTCATACTAAATATCAATATTTTAAATGTATATATCTCCTCATAGTTGATCGAAAACATAATCAGTACATGGTAGAGGATTACTAGCCCTCATAGTGATATTTTTATGTTGTCCATAATCAGTGAAAGGACACATTGAAACATCCTTCATCGTAACAATGTTAACATGTGCACCCCATAGAGACACAATAGTTATATAAATCCCATGTCCTTATTTTCTTTGTGTTTCTTATTCAATTATTTCAACGCTATTAGAGAAATTCTATTTGAATTCTTCAAAAAAATTTCAGCACCATGTATGAATCCTATTGAGAAAAAAAAACATGATGACAAAGAGGATGTCTAAGAAACTTTTCCATAAAGGCATCAATGAAATATAAAGCATTTAAAATGTCTTCATTGATGAGTTTATACACAACCATTTTTGATGAATGGACTTAAGGGAAGGGAATTAAATCCCACAAGGTAGAAATAATTTACATTGGAACTTTATACCCTTGCACTGGAAAATTATAATGGGATCATTTGTTATACGAAAGGTGACTTCCCATCCATGTAAATTATTATGGGATCCATATAAGGAAACTCATTTAATGAATATACAAATAATGGAATAATCACATGATTTCTAGGATGTACATTCCCATAATCCTCAATTAGGGAGGAGAAATTAACTTGTGTTATGACCATCATACCATTATAAGTTTCCATTACTCATAAAATATCTAAATAATAAGCTTTTAATTAAGTACCCTTTGAAAATTTATTAGATTTGAATGAGTCTGTAGATTCATTATCAAATAAGACATTATTGGTTCTAACGTGGATTATAAGAGCTCCTTTAATCATATAAGTATCATATCACACTAATCTATTCTTGATCATGGGAGATTTACATTGGTCAACTAGATTGTATGGTATTTATTCTTATCCTAGTAAACAATAAAATTCAACAAATCTTTGGCATAAAACTGTTATTCATTTTATTTTAGGCATTCTATGGTGTGTGGTGTATTGGATTGCAATATATTATGCTCTATTTAATTCACTATCTAATTCATGGATCACCAAAATACATAGGCCATATGACCCTCCAATAAACATTTAATGAATCTCCCACTCCTAGTCAATCAATTACCATGATGCTTCTCCCAATATTATTGGCATGTCGATGGATGCAATTTCATCCCACCTTGTGATTTATTCATGTTGTCAAGAGACTAAATATTCCTTTTCTTATCAAAACTAGTGAACAATGGTAATCTCCAATTTTCATTTCTACCTTGATATCACAACGAATAATTTCATTGAAGATATTCATGTCTCTTATAGTTAATTTATTTTAGAGACTTGGTTTTAATCCACCAATGAATCGATAAATTTATCATTCAGGGCTGGGGAATAAACTCAAATCATACATTGAAATACTTCTAAAATTAATATCATAGGTATCAATAGGTTAGTCATATTTTTTATTAATCTCAAGTATTTCCATTTACATCCTTAATACCAAATTATGAGGGAAGTAATTACTGAAAAATGTTTCACTAAAATCATCCCAAACCATTTAGTCAATTTCATCCTTTTAACATGCATTCTTAATAAAGCTCCACCATTCCACCAATTCAACATTTAAATGATTAACCACTATGAAAACAATTTCATGTTACCAAAATTGTGAACAATAAATATCATCTCAATGGCGTTGATCAATATCTAAACTACCTCTAGATTAAAAGACCCACTAAAATAAGGTTGATGTTTTCTCATTATGGATTCAATCACTACTAAAGAAAGAACTTTTTTTGATGGTCCATATGTGATGGGATACCATCGAAAACGGAATCTCATTTAGCATATTTTGTGAAAGTCCATCACAAAAAATAATATTTGGAACTAGAAACCTACCTATTGAAAATATTGGACATTTGTATTTGATAAAAAGTTATTTGTGATGACCGGTCACAAATATTTATTTGCGATGGGAAACCCTATCATCATGAATAATCTTATCTAGAAATTACATGTGATTTGTATATATTCAAAGCACAATTATACTCATACATAAAAAAGTTAAAAATAATAAAAATAATACTAATATTAAAAATAAAAAATATTCAAAATAACATAAAAGGACACTTTATAGAACTAAAAATATATTAATTAATCAAAGTATCAGGAAAAATATTTAAATTATTATTTATATTAAAAATACATAAATCACTAAGGGGAAGGGGTCATTGGAAGGAGGTTCTAGAGGGAAATACATCACTAAACCATGAGTCAGATGTCACGTGTACTTCATCGTTTACTTGTGTTGCTACCAGTTCCATCAACACATCACTTTCAAGTGCATTGATACTATCAACAGAGCTACTCCTGCTCCCAACTAATGTTCTCTATATTATCACCATGAGCTCTCATTTTCTCTTAATATTGTGTAATAAATGATGAACACTCTATATGATCCTCCCTCAAGTTGTACGCTGACATCAAAACGGTACCATAATAACTCCCAAAAGTCAAATGAGAGTTGATGCCAACAACATGACCTTTATCGAAGTTATACTAAGTCGACTGCATCCATGATTAATTATAAAAAATTGTTCCATTGGTAGTATGATCCTCATTCTTGACCTAAATCAAATAATATCTCTGAGAAAATTCAGCCTCATATAACTCCTTCAAATTTCTATTTAAAATCCAAGTAGTTAAAATAATATCTTTAGATAATTTTAAACCTCAAAAAATGTTATAATAACCACATTATACAACTGGAGATCACCTATAATCTTTCCAATGATAGGATCATTGTATATACTCTATTAAATGTTGGAATCCATAATATCGGGATGTTCAACCTCCTGTATTTGTATAAAATAAATAACTCACATATAATGTTATGTAAGTTATTTCAAAAAAATACATACCATATATCATCAATGCATACTGAATATATGAATACCATCTCAATGCATCCCCTCTTTCCTCTATTGATTTATTTGACCTAATGATGCTTTCCTCTGAATAGTACCGCTCATCTAGTATGAACATAATCTACCCCAAAACCGAGATGAGATGTAATCTTATTGGTGGGTATATCATGATTCATCAAATTTTGTGACTCTAATTTTTTTGGATGGATGTCATCCACAGATTGTGAAATTACTAAGGGAAACTCTCACACGTATAGATCTCACATACTATCAATATAGAGTCCCATGTTCTATCATTAATGGGATATACCCTACAAATAAATAATAATATATTGTTACTACATAAATAAATTTCAACTTAACTATTATGTATTTACGTTACATCCAAAGCACAAACATATATTATAGAAAATCAATGTGAATCGGATCCCATGTCACCCATGATTCAGAAATATTATTCCTCAAAATGTCACTCCCCTATTAAATGTCAATATGTGAAAATCTTTGAAAAAACTGAACAAGTAATAAAACTATTATTTTATAAATAATTTAATGATAATTAAGAAATAGTAACTAAAATACACAAATAAACTTACCTATACATGCATTTATTGAAATAAAAACATGGAATTCTCTCGGGAATAGGGTCAGGAAACATCAATCTCCCAAATAAGTGAAAGTGCGAGTCACAGTAAAAATAGTTTCATTTAATCATAGCTAAGAATGACATATGTATGATCATTGTGATTTTCATCATCTAAAATCTATCTTTCATGAACTCCACCAAATCCATGTCAGAATTGATTAAAAATTGAAAATTTAATTTTCATTTCATCTTTAACATTTCCCATGTTATGACCCATGTAGTTATGTTTTGAGGGATATTCAGATTGAAAATAATGAGAGAAGAAAATAGAAATTTCCTCTTAAAAACATGATTTTGCAATTGATCCTTAAACTGATGCTTTTTTAAGTAAAATTTTCATCAATTTTTATATACATATCTCAAATGGAAACATAAACTAGACTATATCAGACCTCCACAATTGGTTTCACGCAAAAAATTTAATCTCAAATGTTCCATTTAATCAAAGAAAGGTGGAGGGGTAATTTTTTTCCAGTTTAAATAAAATAAAAAAATCATCTTCTTGATGTCTACAAAGTGCATCATAGTCTATTATCAATGAAAAAATATCTCAAAAAATTGTCATATTCTTATTAGCACATCCCAAATCATTGAATTCTAAAAATTCTAAATCTAATCCACAGAATTCATTCCATTATAACATAACAGACATGCCTTTTCAATCTGGTAATATGACCATTTTGACACATTTAATGACATTGTAAACATAATCATCTATAAGCCTTAAATATATAATACATTAAAAAAATAATAAATATTTTTCTTTAAAAAATGTATTAATCGCTTTTGGATTCATTAAATTCTAGGCTCTGACAATTTTAAACTATTCATGTTCTAGTCATATATAAATTTTGGAAAGACCTAATCATTCCTCTAAATTATTAATGGTCTAACCAGGTGTTTCAAAAACACTCTAAAATATATTTTTTAAAATATTGATTCTCAATATGCATGCTATCCAACTTGTGATAGACCAAAAAATCAGACCAATATTAATGATCACAAAAAATTCATCATTTAATCAAATTTGGTTTTATCCCAAAGCCAACTATTTTTTGGGTTATAATTAACAAAGTTAATGAGAGGTAATCATGAGATAATGGATTTTATCTCAATACCTAAGATCATTATTGGAGTTCCATCCCTTTTAATTGTAACTTTTTTGAAATGATATCTATTCCTTCGAAAAGGATGTATGGTAGGAATATATCATCAACGCAATCAATGAAACAAGGTATTGTTAAATTGATGAGAATAAACCATTTTCTATCTCTCATAAAGTATGAACATGATTTTGGACTCTGTGTACTCTAGCCAAATGACATTCCATATGCTAGGAAGTCAATAAATTTCCACATCAATGCAGTTTTCAATAGAATTTTTATTTCTGAACAACATCATATGAACTAACACCAATAGACCATAATAAATTTAAATCATAAATAAATGTCTGGAAATAAATATCAATATTGTTTTTTGGATGTCGTATAGTTAATATGTTTAGAAAGATAAATGTATCAATCATCAACATCCAAGGTTGTAAATTGTACGGAGTTATAATGATGCGACAATAAGAATATTGACTACCAAAAATTCCAAATGGACAGAAACTATCTGTAGAAAGACCCAATCACGCATTTTGAGCTTTTAAAGCAATATATGAATGTACTTGGCCAAAATGATTCCATGAATCCTTATTAGTAGGATGATTTAAGTCTTTACCAATTCAAATATTGGTCTTTTTCTACGAAATGAATGTTGCTATGTTTTGATCCATAAATAAACACTGCAATATGTGTATAATCCGGAAATACCTCAATAGTTTTATCAGAATCAATCTAGACTTGAATTGTTGATCCTTTTTGTACCACGATTATCTACATGTCTGAAAACTAATTTATTTATCATTTTCATCATAGTATAAAATGCAATAACTTGAGTATTTCTGAATCATCAGATAACCAGAAACCAAATTTTGACCAAACCACTTACAATTATAGAAATTTATAGGAAACATAGTTCTATCATGTAATAGGGCATTTACCAAATAGAATATCTTATAAAAAATATATTTGACATTCCATAATCTGATTTAATAGTGGTGAATTTTGGATTCACTTGAAATTTCATATCTTGCAACCATGATATAAGGAATCCACAAAAAGCATAAAATAATCATAAAACTAAGATTGTTCCTACTCTAGATTTATTTTCATATCTTATTGAGTTTTAGTTTCATAGAAAGATAGACCGACCACACCTTGTACTAAATTTTGAAACCACGATAGACTAGGAAACAAATTATTAGTTTATTCTCCAGAATTGCATTCACCATGTTAATACCCAAAACATAGTCTTTTCATGAATAAAATTACAATTGATGACCCCCAAAATTTTAAAATGTGTGAATCCTACACAAATCACAATTCATAGATGGATAGATTATGGTCAATTCTAAAAAGAATTCTAGATTTGATGTAGAAAATGATAAAAAATCATCAACACCATCAATGTATAAAGGATCTATACCCATTTGGATTCCAGTGATTATTAATCCAATCATTATGATGTAATAAAGACTATTATAGACTTCCTTCTTCAATATTTCTCTAAAGAATATAAAATAGATCAATTTTTTATGATTAATTTGTTGTAAGAAAAAAATTATCCAAAATGGGGCAGCAAATTAAAAATTTAGAATTAATTGTAAATATTATAAATTTTATTAATATATCACTTCTTTTTTACTGATTACTTCTAATAATAACATATTTTTTTATAAATTAATATAAAATAATATAATTTAATTACATATATAGAAATTACAAAAATGTTTTAAATCATAGAATTTCAAATATCCAGGCCACAAGCAATGACTAATTTGAGTCAACCATGTATATACAAATTTGTTATTTCTCATGGGCTGAAAATTGATGACCAGTATAATTTTCCCTTTCCTATTAATTTATAGTAATTTTTTAACAAATTATTATTATTTATTACTCATTATTGCTAATTTTCACTAATTATTACTAATTATAATAAATTACTACAAATTATTACCAATTATTACTAATAATTACTAATAATTAATAATTAATACTAATTATTAATAATTATTACTATTTATTAATAATTATTATTACTTATTACTATTTATGTCTATCTATTACAATTTATTACTAATTATTAATATTTATTACTATTTATTAGTATGTATTACTGTTTATTACTATTTATTTCAAATTCTTACTATTTATTAAAATTTATTTCTATTTATTAACATTTATTAACTTTTATTATTATTTATTAGTATTAATTTCTATATATTACTATTTATTACTATTTATTAGTATTGATTAGTATTTATTACTATTTAGTACTATTTATTTCTACTTATTCCTATTTACTTGTATTTACTACTTGTTATTACTATTTAAAACTATTTAATAATATTTTGTTGAAATTAAAACTATTTTTTATTATTTTCTTCTGATTACTACTATTTTCTTCTATTTAATAATTTTTACAAATATTTATTGCAATTTATAACTATTTTTTTACAATTTCTTATTATTTATGAATATTTATTACTAAAAAATACTATTTAATAATAATTGTTACTATTTAATTCTAATTATTCATATTTAATACTATTTAATACCGTGTAATACTATTTAATACAAATTTATCCTACTTAAAACTATTTAATACTATTTAATACTATTTGATACTATTTTTTACTAATTAAAAATAATTAAAACTAATAATACAATGTAATGCTAATTAATACTAATTATTTTTTATTATTAGAAATTAATAATAAATAATAAAAATTAATTAATCAGTAATACTAAATATTACTAATTAGTAATCATTATTAGTTACTGATATTTTTTTACTATTTATTACTATTTAAGACTATTTATTATAATTTATAATTAATTTTTCTCTTTATTAATAGTTATTAATATTTGCTACTATTTACTAAGATTAACTATTGTTAACTACAATTTACTAGTATTTACTACAATTTTCAACTATTTAATAATCTTTACAATTATTTAAAATTATTTATTACTATTTACTTCTGTTTACTACAATTTATTACTAATTCTTTCTATTTATTAATAATGATTTCTATTTATTACTATTTAATACTATTTTGTTAAATTTACTAATATTTAAAAAAAATTAATACAATTAACAATTATTTACTACTATTTATTACTATTTACTACTATTTACTACTATTTGTTACTGTTTATTACTAATAATTACTAATTATTACTAATTATTAATTTTTATTACTAATTATATCTAATTATTACTTATTATTACTAATTATTACTAATTTTTAGTATTTGTTACCAATTAGTAATAATTATCAATAATTATTACAAGATATTATTAATTACTACTATTTAATACAAATTATTAATAATTAATAACAATTAATACAAATTACTATTAATTATTACTAATTATTACTAATCAATACTAATTAATACTAATTAAAAATAATTAAAAGTATTTATTACATATTATTACTAATTATTAATAATTATTACTAATTATTACTAATTAATACTAATTATTACTAATTAATACTAATTAATTATAATTGAATCTAATTATTACTAATTATTTCTAATTAATACTAATTATCACTAATTATTACTAATTATTACTATTTATTAATAATTATTAATAATTAATACTAATTATTACTAGATATTACATTTTGTTACTAATTAGTACTAATTATTAATAATTAATACAAATTAAAAAAAATTAATAGTAATTAAGACTGTTAAATAAATTTTAATACTAAATACTAATAATTGCTAATAATTATTACTAATTATTACAAATTATAACTAATTATTACAAATTACCCATAATTATTACAAATTACTACTAATTGAACCTAATTATTAACAATTATAACTATTTACTTTTAATTTAAAATATTAATGATAATTAAAACAAAATAGTTCAAACACTAATTAGTGAAAAATAAAACTAACTAATTCTAATTACATCTAATTTCCACAGATTAATAATAATAATTATTAATATACAATAATATTCAAAAAAAATTAAACATATACCTTAAAACTGAATCTTTCGTTGGATGAAAAGTTTGAATGTTGCTTCACAGAAAAATATAAAACATTGAAAAATGTTAGGGGAAGAATATGAGAGCATTGAATGATAGAAAGTTCAGAAAGGCATGAAATTGGAAAAAATTAGTGGGGGGAATACATAGGTTAGATCATTTCTGATGATATTATTTGCGATGAAACTCCCATCATAAATTATTCTATTTTCGATAGGATGCATCACAAATAGTTCTGTGAGTATTAATTATGGTGGCGGTAAAAAAGGGTATTTGTAATGGGTCCCATCCCAAATACTCTCTCCCAATAGTTTATTTGCAATAAGAGTAAATATCATCACAAATAATCAAAAAAAATATGGAATGCGTTTGCGATGGGTCCCATTGCAAATACATTCATAGACATACATCATATGTGACTAGAGAATACTCTTGTCACAAATGAGATTCACATGTTTTGGATCGTAGTGAACACCAAATGTATTTATGATAGGAATAACTTCCCTTCGCCAATACGTTTTTTAAAAGACTATTTTTGATGGGATATGATTCACATCCCATATAGTCTCTATTTATGGACTATTTATGATTGGTGGAAAACCAGTCACAAATAACACATCACAAAATCATTTTTTCCTGTTGTGAATAGAACAATCCCCCATATATTGATCATTTAGATTTCCAGCATGATCAATGGAATGAGAAATTTATTTTTGCATTTCAATAATGTTTTACATAATAATTCCAATAGCATTTTGTTACACATGTTGAATATCATTGAATAGTTTGTTATAAAAAGTACTTGCAATTTTATGTCCGGTTACCACAATCACTAAAACCAAAAGCATTTGTTTGAGAGACAATAATTATAGAGTAGAGTAACATAATCATGAAAAATGAACTATAAGATGTCTAAATAATGAAAACCACTTTTCATTTAATGAAACTTTAGGATTTTACAATTTCATCCATGGTTATCGTATATTCCAATACATCATCATATTTCATAACAAATATTTGAATTAAGAAAATATTATCCCCATTGATTGTCAAACCAGGTTCTGAATATGGGCAAGTGGAATATATATGGTAATGCTTCAACCAAGCCCAAATGTCATTTTTCAGTGTTATTTCCCTTAGGTACCTCTACAGTATAACCACATCTTCTTGTATTATGTAATCCTGGATGCATTTCATGGAAAAATAGTTAATCTATTCCATACTGAAACATTAGTATAATGTTCCATAATTTGAATTATCCACAAGGATTTCACTAATGATTTCTAATCATAATCAACAAATATTAACTAAACTGTCCCTATGATATAAAATATAATGAACAATGATTTTCATGAATAAATATCACGTATTTTTATATAAATATTCATTACATTACACAAAAACATTCTGGAGGCCCTTATTGGTTTAGTGTCTTATCTGACTAGGGAAAAATATCTTCTTGTTTCATTATTGGTCTTCAACATATAACATAATTTTCTTACCACTTAGTACTCTTGATAAAAATATCAAACATAGAACCATTCTTCGTAGCCTATGGATGAGAAACATATAAAATAGAGAGGTCAGATCCCATCTATTGGTAAATAATAGAGATATAAATCTTGGATCATATAAAAGCATAAGACAAATAATTCTATATGTAATTGTGAATATATCTTAAAAATATAACATCCAACATGTCATATATCGTAAACATGAGACATTGCATAACAAAATTATCATTTATGATGACATCTTCCATAATAGTGAAGAAAATTCATAAATTAGTCAGGAAACAGATGCTCATGGGATAAAAGTGTGGCACCAACATAAATATAGAAAACAATTTAATTTGTAATAGTTAACTACCATGAACACAAAAATAGTGGATCAGGACTCATCACATGTTTCCCATAGATAATCAATCACATCGATACGATTACCATCATTATCTCAGGAGACATAAGGCTTTACCAAATGCCTTTGATTAAGATATAGGTCGCACATATCTTATAATGAAAACAAAGAATATATGTTCAAAAATTTAATAAAACATTCATTATCATCACATCATTAACTATAAATAGAATATTGGATTCATAAATATTTCATCAATTTACCATATTATTACCCTTGAATGTTAATGGGGTTCAAAAGTTTATTATCTAATTAAATATTAACCATCTAGAGAAATAATAAGGATTTTATCTTTTAATATTCTCCCTAGTAATACAGAAATGAAATAAATGGGATTTCATCTTAGTTATAATGTGATTCTGAAAGATCACATCAATTATTTCTTCAGAAGAACAAATATTCTAGTTTGAAAACACATTTTCTAAATTATAATATTTTTGAAATCCTTTTGTTGAAAAATAACATTTTAATGTTATACAAGAATTTTAACATGTAAATACATATGAATTTTGATTATTATTTTTTAAAATATACAATATATTCTCTAGCTTGTAATTTACACAACACTGAGTTAGTTTTCATTATAGGAAAGATCATATTTTACAGGAAAACAAAACATTATTTAATTATTATTTTTAATATAATAATATATAAACAAGACATTAAATTTACTGTTATGAATTTTATTAACTAACTTATGAAAATATATTGTTTACTCAAATATAGGATGAATTTATCATTTAAAAATTAATTTAAAATGAAAATATAAACCTATTAAATGTAAATGAAATATTATAATTTTATGTTCCAAAGGGTGTTTTTACTTACTAAATAAAATTAATAACAATTATTCAATGATGTTAATGAAATATATCTGTTATATATTAAATAAAATATTTTCTATATTCATCCAATAGATTTCATTTGTAAAAGATAATAACAAACACAATTTTTTGTATAACAATATGTATTTTTATAATGGTATTTTTACCACTATATAATGGTGAGCCTATTTTAAATTCCCTTTTGAAACATTTATATATTCTATTTGAAAAAATAGGCATATTCATTTTAATCATAGTCTATAATTTTAATTTAGTTTAATTTTTGGTATTTTTCTGATAAGTTTAATATTTAGATAAATAGTAAAACAAATACCCAATTTTAATTGAAAAAACATTTTTCATCATAATAATTTATTATGTTAAATTATATTTTTAATATGTTAGAATGTATGAAAATTGTATTTTTTTTCATTTAATCCAATGTAGTATATTAGCATTAATTTTACATTGAATTTAGATAAAAAACAATTTCAATATTTTGGGTGATTAATCTTTAATAACCTATTTTCTCACCCCGACCCCATGATTAATTTTCATTTAATTACTCCAATTTCTATATATTGAGTTTTTGAAAATAGATTCCATATTTGTAAATAGTGGTTCCAAATTAAATTTAATATTTCTGTTATTTTTGGAAATTATAAATATTAACTTTGGTAAATTTTTATTAACTTGATAAAATGTAAATCTGGTAATTTGGGTTAAAATTAATATTATAAATATCATAAAATTACCCTAATAGTTGCCAAAATTTCAATGGATGAGTAGTCTTTGACCCAAATTATCATTGTTTCATGCTTAGAACTTTTGTAAAGCCACATGGGTAAGAGTATGAAATCTAGTATATTTTATTTAATGAAGAGCTAAGGATGTCACACTAATATTTCTAAAAATAAACCATTTTTAATAATTAGAAATACAGAAGATAAAATAGAGTATAAATAGTCATTGGAAAGTTAAATGGTTTTATTTTTCAGGGCAATTTATTTTTAATTTTTAATAAATAAATAATTAATTTAAGGGATTATAAAATTATGATGATGTAACTTTATAAATAACTAAAATATCATATAAAGGATATTGTAAATATTAAAAGATATGAAATGTTACCTAATTAATTTTTTAAAAAATATTTATAGATGAACTAGATGTATTAGGGATGTGTGAATAGTTTTTGATCTATTTCATCTTGTGTGTTGATATTTTTAAAAAGTCATAGAATGGATATTAACAAAATTGACATTAATGATTCATTACAGAAAACTAAAACTTTTTCAACTCCTAACATGACAAGCTGCAATTATGACATAATTATTGAACAAGTGATTGATTAATAAGTTTAATTAGATGTGGATCATCAGGTTTTGTAGGATAGGATAACTACTTTAGGTAACCATAAGGGTAAGCAATTTTTAGAATCTTACTCTGTAGTCATTTCTAAAACATGAATTGGTTCATCAAAAACCATTGTTGATAATAATGGATTTCATCTTGATTACTATAAGAAGTTGAAGTCTCGGGGTGTCACTCGAGTGGCTATTGAATAATTGATTGTAGGTTACACTACACCTTTCTTTGATAAAATTGATTATGGGTCCATTGAGACGCAAAAATCAATTCAGAGCTCTCATGCTGAGAAAAAGCATCAGGAGATTTTGTCTCCAACTTATTCAATAGAGGTAGTAGGGATGCAAATACCAATTACAAGAAGCGCATCTCTAAAAAATGCAAGGAACAATAAGAGGATATCTTTGATTCTGAAAGTAGTGATGCTGAGGTGCTTCTTGAAAGGCTTAAATCTCATCCTTCAAGTAGGGAGACATCGAGAGGTCAGGTGTACAATTGCGTAAGGGATGAATGGTAATAAATTTGAGAAAAATAAATAAATCAAAGTGCAAGATTGTTGAAAATTAGAGTTAATAAATTTTTTTGGATTCTTTTCTTGTTTTTCCATACTCTTTTTTGATCCTTTCATTTTCTTTCTTAAGAAAATAAAAGGACTACCTCCATCATTTTCAAACAAATTATTTTATTGAATGATATAAATTTTTTAAAAATATAAAATTCTTCCAAATTATTTGGGTGATGATATCTATGTCACCAATGATCTATTTAGGGTTCAACAAAAATATTGTAGTAACTATATTTACCCATAAATAGTTAAAATCCAACACTACATGGTAAAACATAAAATGATTAACTAAGTGGTAAATTGGAAATATAATCCTAAAAATATTCCCAAAACATGTTTAAAAATTGTATATTGAGATAATTGAGAAACATCCTCATCTTACCATCAAAATAACCCATTGGGATACTTTTTAAATTGAATATTAATACATATTAATTTAATATTTTTTGAGTTCCAAAAAGTGACCCTCACGTCAAATATATTTTGGATCCTACCCCATCACTTCCTCACAAAACTTTGAGAACTATATATCATCAAATGTCTTCCCTTTTAATCATATATCATATTTATATATGATTAGAAGGTTATTTTCTTCCAAAAACCTAATTTATGAATCCCTTAAGAACAGATTAAATGGGAGTCCATCCAAGACGGGGTAATTCTTTTACTAACTCATTAAAGTTCTTTTCTTCTTACACTTTCTTCGTCATGTGTTTCCTCCATAGTAATATAATAAAACCATTTTCATCTTTATTCTGAGTTGTTATTATGAATATGGGATGACTATATCCAACCTTTAATCCATCATATAAAAAACAAAAGCACCACGTGTGCATATGTATAGCCTAACATCTTCTCACCATGGTGTAATTTAGTTTTCATCACCACTTTATAGGATGAGTATAATGATGGATAAAATGGATATAAATATTAATTTTTAAAAGTTATTAATCCATTATAATTAATATTCAAACCAATTCCTTACCATTTCACTTTTAAGTGAATGATATTATACCACTTATGAATATGTATGGCCTAATGTCTCTATGACACAATATGATTTTCCATGTTAATCATTCATGAATGTTTATAAATAAAATATAAGATATGTAAATATAATATTTATAAACCTAATATAATTATAAAGAGGAAATAAATATATCTTAGGCATAAGAAACATTACATACGTGATAAAACATTCATACAAATTAAAGCAGAGAACACACAAAATAAGAGTAATAATGAAATATAATAAAAAAACTGGTGATAAAATAATATACGAAGATAATATATGACATAATAAATATAGATACTATTTTGGTATAAAATTATTCCATGTTTTAATCCATTATACATGATTTTAAATCACATTCATCTAACGTAAAGTACAAGGTAGTGTTTAATTTCACAATCTCATATATATACCGGATTCACTCTATGAAAGTATCTACAAGAAAATATTTATTATCCATGTACATTATATATACAAAATGTTTCCCAAATAATTGTTTCTATTATCCAACATATGATTAAATACCTTTATACCCATGATTGATCATTTTTATAAAGTAGTTTTAAAGGAATCTTTTTGTAATTTTTTAAATGGGTTAGATTATGATTTTTTTGACACAAATATAGAATGAATTTTATTTTTACTTATAAATAATGAGAGTATTTTAATAAAATAATAAAATCTTAAATTCTTTAATATCACATTAGATTCTTCTAAAATTTCTTTAAATAATTTTTTTTTATTCAATTTTAGAGGTCTTTTAAAAAAACTATTTCAATGTAAAAAGGTATATTTCCCCCAAGATATTTTTGAGGATTTTATTAGAGTATTTTAATTTCTCTAAAAATTATTGGTTATATATTATTCTTGAATGAGTTTGATCTATTATGATACCATCTACAATACTTTATTAAAGATTTTATAACCGATCTTACTATGGATATGCTATTTTGATACAATTCATGGTTTTTGGTTAAAGTTTTCACATTTCTTTTGTTATTTCATCAATAGAAATGTTTTTATTGTTTATGATTAAACCTTTTCATATGAGAAATACATTGGAAATAGTATGATATGGTTAGGGTGCACTATTTTCCCTCGATGCATTGGTAGGTCTCCTGAGACATTCTAGTTTGGGTATTGGCCATGGCCTTACCTGTTCGTTTATGGTGTCATGGACGAAACTATGACGGTATATTTATGACATCTAACATTATTCATTCCCTCATTATGAGATTATTTATTTATATTCCATGTTATTATTCGATTAGTATAATATAAATTCCATTATTTATATGGATTTATTTGATTTATTCTTTCTATATTATGCTCAATATTATATTTATTATTTTTGTGTTTCAGTTATACACATTTCCCAAGGTTCATTTTTATTTATTCATAATATATTCAACATTATGCTTACCATTCCTGATCATCTGATCTCAATCCTTTGTTATGTTTTATTTATCCTTGGAAACCAAGATGTGTATTATGATTGTTATGTAGGGTTAATCTTGGAGAAGAATGGAATTCTGAAAGGATTCTCTATGTTGTAGTTTGAATTTAAAATTATAATGAATGGTTAATGTATGAAATATTACTTACAAAACTAATAATATGATTAGACCTTTGGTATTTGAATCATGTATCTATTCCAATGTAATAAATTAAGGCATTGGCTCCAGGAAACATGGGTCATGGTCCTTGTATTTGGGATCATAGAAAGCATAAAATCATCCTTGTAAATTCGATTTAGATAAAATAGATATGTGAACATAAGAGTATGGTATAATTTGAGGATAATTATAGAATTACATCCCAATGAAACAATGTTTATTATTATTAGAATATATACACATAAAATTTTCAATTTATGATAATTATTTTTCTAGTTTTAGGATTACAATGTATGATGTGATATAAACTAGTGTCTATCATCATTTAAAAATGGATTATTATAGAAGAAATGTGAACCTAAAAAATTCTTGTGAACTATAGAGTAATAAGGATCATATACTTCATGGTCTTTAGCCAATAATTCAAAGGGAAATAGTATCCCAGGAATTATCATCGTATGGGGACATAGTATCATCTGATAATAAGATAGGTAATGAGAACAATAAATATTATTCCTTCGGAGGGAAGAACGGTAATAACTGTACAATTGGGAAAAATATGGGTAATGGGAATTGATAGATGGATTTTCCCAAATGTAATAATTTTGGAAATAATCACCCTCATACTAGCTTAAACATAATTGTTTTCTGGTGCTTGTGTGGATAGAAAGGCCACCATGCTTGGGATTGAAATGATGTGAAAAATAATTCTAATGTACAATGATTCAACTTTAAGAATATTTGATAGTACAAAAATAAATGGATCATGATTCAAATATATATACCCTAAAAGAAGTGAATAAATCATGGTCATGACTTTGATACTACTCTGGACAAAGAGGAATGATTAATGTTCTTATGTTTGGGTTCAATATTTTATGTCATTTGAATATTTTATAAATACTATACTTATTATAATAATTATATAAAATATAAATATTGTGTCAGTATATTATTTCATTAATAATGTGATATCATATGTTGAATGGTACCAATGAACAAGAAAAGTGAGTGAGTAGAATGTAAAACTTTTTTAGAAAATATATTGTTAAATGAATGATAACCCGTAATATGATCATGATACTTTGATAGAAATTTTGAAATAAATATGTGATTTATTTTGATAAATTAAATTGGATAGTTCGAACTACCATGGATTGGAAAAATGGTTAGTTGAAAAATTTGTTTATTCCATCATCGATAGAGTTTAAAACATTATTGTCTTTAAATATTATATCCTATAATATCTGTTCTATTTATGGAATAAAAAACCATCCATGTTTTGAGTAATGTTTTATTGTAATGAATGTTATTACCATGTTTCATGGGAAAACATGAGGAAGGTATTCACATGTTTAGAATGTGGAAAATAAGAGCTACATAATGTTGTGTGAAGATTAATGATAATGTCATTTTGGAAAAGTTAACCAATTATAAAATGTATTAGGTTGGTCATTAGAAAAGTTTTTAGAGGTTAATGTATTCATTCAACCCATGATGCAACTTTTTCTATGAAATGAAATATAAATAGTTCATGCTACAACCAAAGGATATGATGGTGTTTATAAAACCATATCACTTAATTAGATTTCCATAATTTCTTTTAGAGTAAAATAATTCATAAAATATAGGAAAAGATTTAATGACTAAAAAAGATGAATTTTAAATTTGTGGTATTTAAAATCACCAAATATTTATGGATTTTAGGCCATCATATATCCATTAATCATTCACTTGTCTGTTATTGATGACCTCAATCACTCCCAATGAATAATATTTCTTTAATTCTTTGTGTGTATCTCTACAAGACACTAATGTTCTATTATGGAGATACCTAGTTATATGTTATTCTTTGTGACCCCTATAATTTTTATTATCTATTATTAAGAGGATATTTTATTAACTCTTATCATGATGTGGGATTTGATTAATGTAATATTCACTTGTCAAACCCATGATTTTTAAGGTCATGTTTTAATTCGGAGAACATAATTTAATTAAAGAAAAGATAATGTAATACCTCAAGAATTTAAAATATTTATTTTTTAAATAATTTATTTATTACATAGCTTATAGTTTGTAAAACACTGAGTTATATTGCATTACATTTAATAACTAGTTTTACCGAACAATATTATATTATTAAAATATTAATATATTATATATAAGATATAATTTAGATGTTAAATATTTTGTTATGAATATTAACAAATTATTTCTAATAATATATTTATTATATAAATAAAATAAGAATTCATTTGTTATTAATAAATTATAAATGGAAATATAAAACAAATGAATGAAATGAAAATATTTTATTTTTATTCTCCTAAAGTCATTTATTGTGAATAAATTATATTAATTATAATTAGTGAATCATATTAATGATATATGTATGTAATATACTTAACCTAATATTTTTATATTCATATTATAGATTTTATATTCCTAAGATTAAATAAAACAAAATATATATGTCATCCCACATTTTTATTAGATAACATGACATAAAATTTTAAAACATATGATCATTTAATTTTTAGTGTCTTGGAATTAAGGTACATAATACTAGAAAAAATAAAAAATTATTTTAATTCACATGAATTTATTCTTCATTAGTTCATCCTATGTAAAATTTAAACATGTAATAACCTACTAACATACAATAAAGGAAAGGATGAAGATAACTCCCAGTGAGAGAAAGCAAGGGAAAAAAATTACATGTGATTATGAGAAATATTTATAAGTACATGAGGAATGTCACAAGGCCTTGAGGAAAAGATAAAGAGGAATATCATAAAAAAAACATGATTCATAAAATATAAATGTGGCTACAAATATTTTATTGATTCGTTCATAAGAATATCACTATGATTTTTAACCAAGGGGCCATAAAATTTACGAAGGTTATTCATTGAGGTATCATATAACATGTTATCTCTATAGATTAAATACTATACCCCATACAATGGATCTCTATCAGGGAATACCCTCTATATGTATTATAAAACATGAGACATGTAGATCATAAAAGGATATTTTATTAATAACCTTTAAATAATAAAATAAATGGGTTTCATATCAAAATCAAGGCATTTTAGAAACTACATAAAAATAAGATCGTTATGTCATTTTTTACCATCAGAAAAAGGAAGGTGGTTTTCATGAATGTTAATTATGGAATAATAAAGTTCATTTTATAATCATGGTGAATACACTTTGGGAATGGAGTTTTTTGGGTATTCACAAAAAGAAATAATACATTTCTTGAGGAAAAAGGGAAATTTTGAGAAATAAAATCGGCATCATAAAAGGTAAAAAACATGGTTTCAGAAAACTATAATTAGAGAGGAGATAAGGGTATACCATTCATAAAATACACATAATATAGTAATGGTATATAATAAAAAGCATAGAAGGAAATATTTTTGACACTTGAAATATATAAAAAATAAAAAAGGGAACTTGAATGGAAAAGGGATGCTGAGATTTCTCTTTCCTTGAAGAGTGATCCAAAAACTCGAGGTTGGAGACATTGGGGTCTTGACGATACCGTAGAAGGAATCCTTCAGAGGTATGAATATCAGAGATTCTTGTAGGATGAATTTGAATTTAAATTATGAAATTTTAGGTTATTTATAGCAAAAGTGGAGGATTTTCTTATTAATTTCGTTGGACACCTAGGTAGTGGTAAATGAAAAAAATGAGATTGCCCATGGTATTTTACCATGGTATTGGACACTTGAGAAACCTATTATCTTATTATTATCCTCAAGAGTTGACCAAAAACTTATATTACACATTACATCATTATGAATATGATATGATTTCATTAAACATACTGAAAAACCTATAATTGTTTTTTCTTATTCATCAAATTTTTTATTATTTAATAAAATTTATTAAATTAAACCTAACCTAATTTTTAGGTCTAATTTAAAAAATGGTATTCATTTTATATTAATAATTCTCTAAATGTGAGAAAATTTTCATTTAAATATAAAAATATTCAATTATTAATAAAATTCGGTTGAAAATGTACAGTATAATTTCCAAGAATTTGTAAAAGTAATATTATTTTATCATTTATAATTAAAAATATTGACGTTTTTCATAATAATTTATTATAATAAAATTATTTTATAATTAAATTGTTTATTATAATAATTTATATATTTCTTAAAACTACAATTTTGTGCAAAAAATCAATTTATCAAGGACATCAAATTTTTATATTAAGAAAAACTATTCATAAAACGGATATTATGGGAATTTTTTTTATTTATATATTATAATTACACTCTATGAATCTATGTCCTTGACACATAAACCCTTATAAAACTCATTTATTTCTTATATTTAAGGTTTATTATGGTGACAGACTCATGTGGTAGCTGAGATGACATATTCCCTAGGGGAAATTTCTACTAATAAAAACGTCTCCCATAAGCAATTTTGTTCATTCTTCACATGTTAATGCTTGTCTAGGGCTTGGTCAAGAGTGAATACCATTGATTATACCTCCCTCTCATGCTCTGGAAAATGGTATTTATATGATATGAGTCTATTGGGTGAGGCCATCATTTATAGTTTCTATATTAATCATCATTTCTTGTTTCTACTTATAAATGCAACTTATAATGTTAAAATTTTAATAAAGAGTATTGTCTCCAACAGTCATATTTAAAAATGGCCTTATTTGACCAATGGTCATTTAACAGTTGAAAACCAGAGGATATATTTCAATTTATAATATCATTATTATTATGGAGATATAGATTTTTTGTGTATCAAAAATAAAACAACACACATTTTCAAGAAACAAATTTCTTTTAGAAATATTCAAGGTCATTTTATTCTCCACCCATTAAGGAATTTCATCCTTTAAATTTCAACTTATGCTCTCAAAAGTGAATAGATGTGGGAACATCTCCTATATTGTATCCTCTAGTTCCCACATCACACCCTCAAATTTATGGTTCCTCCACAAAACTTTTATAAGGTGGGTACTCTTGTTACATAAAACCTTTTCTCTATTGTCCATGATCTCACCCAGCTGCTCCTCATAATTTTGGTCATGTTCCAGTTGTACCACCTCAGTATTAGGTACAAGTGAGGGGTTAGGTATGTAATTCCTCATTACAAATACATGGAATACATCATGAACATGAGCTAGATTCTGTGGAAGTGCAATCATATAACCCAACACTCCTATGTGATCAAGGATTTCATTGGGTTGAATGTATTTCAGGCTATGATTACCATTCTTCCAAAACCATGTGACTATTTTCCAAGGGGATATTTAAAGGAAAACAATTTCACCAACATTAATCATTAAGTTAACTCGATTTTTTCCAGTATATCTATTCTTATTACTGTTAGCATCCTTTATGTGTTGTTAGATGGAATATAACTTTTTCCATTTATTGAAAAAGATCTGGCCCAAGAAACATCATCTCAAAAACTTCATCCCAACAAGTAATAGTATTAAATTTCTCCCCATATATATAATCATAGATTTCTATTTGAATAATTTAATGAAGTTATTGTTGTATTAGATTTCAACCAATCGAAGGTGTTGATCCCATCCACCAATAAATTCCATTGATCTTGTTCTCACCTTGTTCTCAAGTGTCTTAATTTACCTTTTTGGTTGGACATAATTTAGTGGAAAATATGATGTACTATGATTGAATTCAGTATTAAAATCATGATTAATAAAAACCTAGAATTTAAATGCGGACCATGTATCACGATCATAAAAGAGAAAAAGTGGTACCCCATACAACCTCATGGGTTTCCTTCAGGTATATCCTAGAAATTTGGCAATGAGAGAAATATTCATGAATTGAAATAAAATGGGTAGTCATGGTGAGTTGATCTACTACAACCCATTTGTCAATGTTTCCTTTGATGTTCTTGGGAAACCATTGAAAATATAAATAGTTTTGTTTTCCAACTTCTATAATGGTAATCATATTTTTTGTATTACCTCTTTTGGAAGTTATCACTCCACCTTTACTTTTTGACACACTAAGAACTTTTTAGTTTAGTTGGAAATATCCCATTTCATCTTATCAAAAACATAACGATCCCATAGTCCATATATATCTTCATGTATCCTAGATATAATGGGACTATAGAGATATGATATTCAACCATCAGTTTTTTATTTTCCTTTAGAATAGATATAATACATAGCATTGAATGAAAGTTTAGTTCTTCTTCTTTATCAATATTGAAATCAAGAAATACCCCATTCTTCACATCCTCTATCTTCTATTGTAAGAGAGGATATTCCCTTTTAGGTTTCTGTATTTACTCTAGTAATGATGGATTATAAATCATTTGATATAGGTTTGAAGATGTCCCTTTAATCATGATTCTAATGTCCAACATCACCAGGTCGTACATCAATGTTTCTCATTGGATCCACATCATTTACTATATAATAGACTCTTTCCTACTTAATTCTCCAAAAACATTGTTTTCTTTTCCAGGGTGATAATTAATTGAACAATCATATTCTTTAAGAAGTTATAACCATATACTCTATAATATGTTCAATTCCTTCCATGTAAAAATATTAATCATACATTGATGGTCCCTGTATATGTCACATTTATCAAAATAAAGATAGTTCCTCCATACCATCTGTGAAAAAATACCTGAAACTAGTTATCAGTCATGTGTTATATAAATCAAATCAAGAGGCATTAAATAACAATACGATTAAGAAATAATCATGTCATTTTGCATGAAGACACACCAAAAGCCCATTTATATATGAATCACTAAAAATAATCAATCCTTCCTCGACAGACTTTTGAGTCAACATGGGTGTAGTAACCAATCACTTATTTAGATCTTAGAAACTTTTTTCACACTCGATCATGTAGATAAACTTTATTTTTTTTTTGAGTTTAAATGGTTAGTGGATTATAATGTTGTGAATGGTTTTTTACAACCCACCTGTAATATCCTGCTAATCCAAGGAAACTACAAATCATAAACACAGTTTCAGGATGAGGCCACTCCTCCACAAAAATTGTCATGGAAGGATCAATTGATATTCCTTCATTGGATACAATCGTCAAAGAGAAAGAAACTTTTTGTAACCAATATTCACATTTACTGAACTTTCTAACTAGCCTTTCATTCCTGAGAGTATTCAATATGAATTTCAGATGAACCTCATGCTCCTTATGAATTTTTTAATATATCCTAATATCATTAGTACAAACTAACAAAAAGTTATGAAGATAGTCCATAAAGAATATATTCATCAAATACATAAATATAAAAGTATCATTAGTCAAGTCAAATAGCATAAAAAAATAAAATCATAAGGTTTGTATATTGATTCAAAGGAAATAATTTGAATAAATTCATTCTTCACCCTTAATTGATGATAACCAGATCGATGATCAATCCTGGAGAATAACTGAGCCACATGAAGCTGGTAAAATAAATCTCCAATCCTTGGAAAGGGTACATGTTATTCAATGTGATAATGTTATGTTCTCAAAAATAAAATCATATACATATTGATCCATGCTTCTTCTTTACAAAGAGATTAAGTGCTCCCCATGGAGACACAGTTGGTAGGATACAACCCTTATCCAAAATATCAAGGATTTGTCTCTTTAAATCCTCTAGATCCACATTTTCAATTATATATGGGGTCTTTGTTATCATCTTGGATCCATGAATGAGTTCAATGGACAAAGCTACATCTCTTTCTGGGGGAGGTCAAGGTAACTCCTAAGGAAATACATCACTATGTTCCTACATGACATAAACATTTTATATTCTTATACATTCATATCCATCATCACCATCACCAACAAATTACATAAATAAGGATAAGAGAGTTGCTTCTAGATGGAGTTCAATCCGTGATATCTCTCCTTTTAAAACAATTGTAGGTTTCCCATTCAAGAATAATGAGATTCCCTTCCTTCTGTATTTTTACTTTTCATTATACATTGAGAGCCAGTCCATCCCAAGTATAGTGTCGAATTACACCAAGGAAATGACTACTATATTTTTGATGAGATTATTCTCACCAAATTCAATACTAGAGTTTCTGTTCACTTTGTATGCATGGATAATGCCTCCAAGAGTCTTGACCAATTACTGTATATCTAGTAGTTTAAAGATTTATTAAATATTATATGAAAACATGGATGCAATAAATATATGTGTAGAACAAGGATGAATCAATGTACACGATAACTTTCAAGGAAAGATGAGAGTACATGGAACCACATCATTTGGAACTTCAAATTTAGATATTGTGAAAGAAAATCATCATCTTTATCCCTTTTCCTATGCTGAGTTTGAGGTGATTCCCCTCTATTATCATATTTTTTAGATAGTGATTGGATAAGTGTCTAGATATTCACACATGAATACTTGAAATTTTGGTAGGTCCTACCACATATTCCATTTTTCATCAGTGTTGAGAATATTAGGCTTCACCAAAATACGATAGTTTTGGGATATATGGTCAATTATTCATCAATTTTAACATTTACTACTCTTAGGAAAGTAGTTTCCTAAATGATACTTCCCACATTTTTTGCATGAGGGGAGATTCTTCTATTTTCCTCCTCTTCCTTGATCAAATTTCCTCCCTAGGTTTGGCTCCAACTATATCTTATTTTTATTTTACTTGTGAGATGATTTTGTCTCCCCAAACTCTAGTTAAACCTTTATATATTTCCTCACTATATCCGCATAATTGAAGGGGGGAAATATTTATTGAGAAAGATTCCCATGAAATCTTACCGCTCCATATAATCACTCTCCACTCCTGGATTAGTGTTTACAATTAGTGACCACCACTAATCATCATCTAATTCTATGTGGTAGACATCTATGTTAACATTCTATTGTTTTTAGTATCACCATATAGACAACATCTTTTCAATAGATCCTATGCACTATTCAACTATCAATGGGTCGGTAGATCCACTGAATGAAGGTGGTCATTGACATATAAATGATCCAAAAAAATGTTTTTTTTGAAATGAGGTGAATCCTATATCTTTGGGTAATTCATGTTAATTCTCATAACATGGGTAAATTAATTCATCATTCTCATGAATGTTTCCATTTTGGCTTCCATCATAGGGATGTCAACACATTGTCTTTTGTGCTCATCATTAATGTGGTTTCTACTATTTCTCTCCATTTTCTAAAAGAAGAAATGTCTTAGTGAGAAACAAGATTCTTATAGTACCCTTATAATTTTAAAGGAATTCTATGCCATAAAATTACATTTTTATTTCTATCATTCTTCAAAAAAATTACAATTTCTCTATATTCTTTATAATGATTCATAAAATGTTTTAACTAAACAAATATATCCTCCAAGACTGTCAATCTAAGAGTAAATAAAGACACATTTTTGTGCACCTGTTTTTGTTCTAGTCCAGATAAAAGTGATGTATTTGAGTTTTAACCCATATACATATATTCCAGAGCCACAAACAGTTGTTCGTATTGAGACAAGGATTTATTTTCTTGGAAACCATTTGAAAAATATTTCACAAAAATACAGGGATGTTTTTTTATATTTAAACATTCTACAGTGTTCTTATAAATATTTTCAAATCCAAATTTTAACTAATAACTAAATTACTATTTGATACCAATTATGGCATCCCTCCTTTTTATGACATAGATATATATAACATTTTACAATAAAGCATATTTTAATATTTAGTGTCATGGAAATAGGGTACATAAAACATGAAAATATAAAAAATCCTTTTAATCCACATAAATGTATTCTTGATTGGTTAATTCTATGACAAATAACTGAATCTCATTACCTTTGGACACATATCAAAATAAAGGTTGAGCATAATTCCTAATAAGCGAATGTAAGATTAATAATTTACTTGTGATTATGAGAAATATGGATTAGAACTTGAGGAAAATCATAAAGGTGTGACAAAAATAAAAAGAGGCATTTCATAAAAAATACAATGATTCATAAGATGTAAATGTTCCTAAAATACTTAATTGAGTCATTCATAATCATATCACCATGGTTTTTCCCCGAGGTGTCATAAAAAGTATCATAGTTATTCACCAATGTATCGTACAACATGTCATCTATAGAGATTAAATTAATTACCCAATACATTGGTGAACTATCAAGGCACACCTTTCAGATGTATTAATTAATGTGAGACACATATATCATAAAAAAACAATCCATAAATAAACTATCGTGAATAAAACAAACATTTTTTATATCTAAACCAATGTGTTTTAGAGAGTACTTAAAAGCAACATAATTGTTTTAATTTTTAACCCATAGATAAAAGAAAGCATATTTAATGTATATTAATAGGAGAATTAAATTTAATATTTAGAAATCTATGTGAATAATCCAAGTGAAGAAATATTTTTAGGTATTCAAAAAAAGAAAATAAAATAATTTGTTGAGAAAAAAATTGAGAAGTAAAATCGGTAGCATAACAGGTATAAAATGTGGTTTTAGAAAACGATAAAAAGAGACAGGGAGAGGGTATACCATTAATAAAAGACTCATAAAAAGGTGAAGTGATATATTAATATATTCAAAAGTATATTGTTTGGAAACATTAAACATATAAAACATAACATGTGAATGTGAAAGGAAAATAGAATTTGACATTTCCCTTACCTTGAAGAGTGTTCCTAAAACAAAAAGATCAAGATCCTGGGGGTTTGAAGACACATTTTAAGAATCAATTGGAAGAAAAAATATCATAACATCATTGAGGATGAATTGGTATTTTTTGGAAATGATGTAATCGGTTGGTATTTGTAGAAAAAGTGGGAGATTTTTTTTATTAATTTTCTTGGTCACGTATGTATTGGTAAATTAAACACCATGGGCTTTCCCATGTTATTTGACAATGGAATTAGAAAATTCGGCCACCTATTTTATTATTTTAATCCAAAAGAGTCTAACACTAATTTATATTACTCATTACATTAATATGACATAGTTATTAAGTTACTAAACAAAGAGAAAAAACTAAACTGAATTTTTACTATTCATGAAAAAATAAAGTAGTTCAAAAAAATCTAATAAATTCACCCTAATATAATTTTGATGTTATGATTTCAAAAATGATATTATTATTATCATAATAATTCTATAAATTTTATATTTTTAACTTGTAAATGTAAAATCATTATTTATTAAAAATAATAGCAGATTGAAACTCCATAGGAAAATTTTCGACACATGGAAAAAAGAAAAATATTTTATCATTTATAATTAAATATGAGTCATTTTTTAATATGATTTAATTAAAATAAACATTATTTAAAAATATATAGTTTAATATAATAATTTATATCTTTCTAAAATTTAATTTGTTTTCCTAGAAATTAATTTATCAAAAGCATCATATATTTATATTAAGAAAAACTATTCAAAAATTAGAAATTATTGATTTTTTTTAAATTATATAATGGAATTAATCTTTAAGAAACTAAGGCCTTGACACATAACCCCGTATAACACCCATGTACAACATATTGGTAAGGCGAAAAATTGTGATACACTCATGTGATGGCTCATATAACATCTCCACATTGGAAATTTTCACTAACATGAACATCTCCCATAAGAGATTTCATTTACGCTTCACATGTAGAATCTCATTTGGGGTTTGGTCAAGAGTGAATCCCAACGATCCTACCACCTTCAAATTATTATAAAATGTTATTTATATTATATGACTATACTAGTTGAGGACGTCATTTATCGTTTCTTCATCAATGAAACATTTTCATTTCTACATATAAAGGATAATTATAACGCTAATTTTTTTATCAAGAGTATTTTTTCCAACAACAAAATTTACCAACGGTCTTATTTGACAAATGGTCTTATAATGATCAAAACCCAAAGGTAACATTTGAACTTATACTCTTTCATTATTAAGGAGCTATGGTTTTTATATATATGAAAAATAAAATGGTACACATTTTCAAAAAACAAATATCAGTTAAAAAAGATAGCGATGTAACAATTTACAGATAAAAACCTATATTTTTGTAAAGGTAGTTTAACCACCTATTTCATGGTTATCCTATTTTATATCAACTTTTTAACACTTTTTTATATTAATTTTGACTAAATATTCTATTTGTTTTATATTGGTGTATAAAAATTTATAATGGATTTATTTTTTCTATTTTTCTAATAAGATTTATGTTTTTAAGAATAGTAAAACAATTTATAAATTTTAACTGAAAACATCATTTTTCATCGATTTTTTTAGTTCTAAATTATATTTAACATGGTTTTAATTTATAAATAGATAAATTTTTTATGATTAAATCCAATGTATGTAATTTTCATTAATTTAACATTGAATTTAAATTAAAACATTTCAATATTTTGCATGTTTAAACTTTATAACATGTTTTCTATCCCAGTAAATGGGAATAATTTTAAATTTACTGTAACTTCTATGTTTTAAAATTTGAGAAATGAATACCCTATTTCAAATAAGTGAGTCCAAATTATGTAAATATATATCATTTTTTGGGACATATGAATAGTAACTTTTGTAATTTTATTGTATTTACATGGTAAATGTTAAATCAAGTAATAAAAGATAAAAATAATATTATAAAAATTCTAAAATTATCCTAAAACATTTATTAATTTTATTGGATGAATTTGTATACCAAAATCAGCCTCAATTTGAGATTATAACTATTTTTAATCCACATGGGTGGGAGTATGACGGTTATTATATTTTATATAAAGAAGAGTTAAAGATTTCATATTAATATTTTAATAACTACATTATTTTTAATATATTTTTAAACAAAACATAAAGTACTATAAAATGTAATTTCAAATAAAGAAATATTTTTCTCAATCTGGGAAATTAATTTGTAATTTTTATGGAATAAATAATTACCTTAAGGGATTATACAATTATTATGCAAGAATTGTAAAAATAATGAAAAAATATAATAAATTATATTCAAAATATTAAAAATAAATATAATTTGATATAATTATTGTAATCCAATAATTTTTATAATGACTGAGACATATTAGTGAGATATTAAAGCATTTCTTTTTAATTTATAATGTTTACTGATATTTTTTTAAAAGTCATGAATTGAATTGAATAAAAATTGTTATTAATGAGTCTTTTAAATAAGTAATATTTTATTTATTGCTAAAAAATTCATAAGAAGTTAATATTTTTCCAATGTATTTGAATAACGTTAAAAATTTCATTAGTTATCCATTTAGGTATTGTTCATAATTTTATTGTAATTATTTACCAATAAAGAGTAAAAAATCAAAGTCGTCAAGGTAAGAGTTGAAGGGTTAAAATATTTGTTAAAGCCAAACGATATGGATTTTAATGTTACCTAGAAATATCTAAAAATTATTGATTCAGATGATTTAGACTATAAATCATCTTATATTGGAACTAAAACACAATTGAGCCATTTTAAATTGAATATTAATTTAAAATTATTTAATATTTTGAGTATTCCAAAAATTGACCCCCACCTAAATTATAAAAGGTCACATTCTCCCTCACTTCCTCACAATATATTAAGCCTTCTATCTTGACCAAAACCTTACCATTTCTCCTCTTAAATTTTATACCCATGTTCTAGATGTCCTTTTATATCAATAAAATTGATTCCATGTCCCTTAAGATGAGATATTATGAAAGTCCGTCAAAGAAGAGGTAATTGTTATACTAACTCATTGAAGCTCATTTGATTTTCTAATTCCTCTTTATTAGATGTTTTCATAATAAATTAATAAATCAAACATCATATATATAATGAGATGTTATGTTAATTATTTTATAATTATATCTAAACTTTTATTAATCCTTTGAAAAACAAAATCATCGTGCGTGCGTACTTAAGGCTTACCGTCTCTATGTCATGGTGTTATATATTTTTCATAACCACATTGTTTTGATAGGAATAATGATAAATATAATAAGTATATTTAAACAATATTACATTATATTAACTCAATGAAATTAATATACCCTAAAATACCTTACCATTTCACACTTAAGGGAATGATATCGTCACTTGTGCATAGGTACAACCAACATTCTCCACAACGCGATGTGAATTATTTTCCAAGATAAAAATTAAAGATAGATTAGAAAAATATATAATATGAGTAAATATAATATATATTAACTTAATATCATTCTAAATATAAATAAAATATATCCTATGCATAAAAATAGAACATACACATCAAAAAATGCATAGGAAATTTAAGCAGTAAACTCCAGAAACAAGGGTAATAATGAAATATTATCAACACATGTGTAATGAAATAATATAATAAGATCAAATATGGTGTCATAAATATGGATATGTTTATAGATCAAATTTATGACATGTTTTAAGCCATTATATATGATATTAAAGAAAACTCAACTAATGGATCATATAAGTTAAAGGTAAATTTCAAAATCGCATTATTATTTAGGATTGACTATATGTATCTAATACGGAATAATTTTCAAACATGTACATGTTTCATTAAAATGTTTTCTAGATTATTTTTTCTATTAAAATACAATTTTTGAAATAAATTTTTACACATTTTCTATTTTTTTATAAATTGGTTTGAAATAAATATTTTTTCCATTTTCAAAATAAGTTAATTTATGACATTGTTTTTTGAAAAATATGAATGGAATATCGTTTAACATATATGGAATGAGTGGATTTTACAACCTTCATAACACATTAATATCATTAATATTATATTAAATTTTTACTAGATTCATTTCAATAAATAAAATTATTTTCAAAATGTGATTACTTTTATATAAATGATTAAAAATTAAAGAGGGGAATTTCTGTCATGAAATTTTTAGTGATTTAATTAGAGTATTTTCATATATGTCAATATCCAATATCATTTCTTATAATTTATTTATTTTGATCTCTTATGATACTATCTACTATATTTTTTTTATGTTTTTATTATATGTTTGATAGTGGATGTGCTATCTCAATACCATTCGTGGTTTATTTTTAATGTATTATCATTTAATATCTACATTTTCAATACAAATGTTTATGTTCTTTAGGTGTCACCAATTTCATATGAGAATTAATTTGAATTAATAATTGATGGGTGATGCCCATTATTGTCACTCGATGAATCGAAATGACTCATGAGAAAAACTTGTTTTTGTATTTGACATGAAATTACCCATTTATTTAAAGTGTCTTGGACGAATCCCTGATAGTATGTTTATTTTGTTCGACATTATGAATTCTCTCATTATAATATTAGTTATTGATATTCCTGGTGATTATTAAATTAGTGGAATATCCATGTGATTATTTATATAGAATTACTTGATTTATTCTTTCTATATTATGATAATTATTATGTTTAAATGAATTGTGGTTTAGTTATACACCAAGAACTAAGGATTATGCTCATTTATTCACAATAACAACCTTTGTATGCTTAACCATAATGAGTATCTTTACACACAAATTTATTATTTATTATTTTTTCAAGGATTTTACGGTGTGAATTATGATTGATAATAAGTTTTAAGCTAAGATAGTAATGGTGCTCTCAAAGGATTCCATATGATGTAGTTAAGATTCTAAATTTAAATTTATGGGTCATGTATGTAATCTGTATTCCAAAATAACGAAACTAATATGTACTTTGGTATTTTAATCTTTTATATATTCCTACCCAATAAATTAGGGCACTAAATCAGATCTAATGGGGCCATGGTATTTACATAAAATCAATGATTGGTCATTATTTCCAAATATTACATCAATTTCACAAGCGATAAAATAAATATTCCCTTTTCATTTTTGGTAAAATTTCAAAAAATGGTTGTTTGGAAAAAAAATTATTTATGAAATATTATTAAAATGTAATTAATGTTTAAAATTTACCTGACAAACTATTGGGATAACATTAATACCTTTTATTAATATATATTTTAATATATGGTGAATAATGAAAAATAACTTTCAATCGAAGAGAGAAATTAATTTGATTTTCCAAAAAAAATTAATTTTCAAAAATTAGTACATAAATGGGGGAAAATAAAAGGAAAATATGTATTCCAAATATGTATATATATGTAAATTATATTCATTAGTATTATTTATAGGATTATATACATTGGAATCTTAATCATAAAAAATCCTGATAAAAAATGAGATAGTAACATAAAACACTTACCGCGTTCCTAAATTTTGAATCAAAATCCTAATAGAAGAGATATCATAATACATTTATAAAAATTAAAAAAAATGTTAAGAATAATCATGAATGAAATTCATTGGAATTTTATACACCACAATGTTTATAAATTTGGTGAATATGAAATTTTTCTCCCAGATATAAAAGTGAGATGAAAACATATTACCTCATTACTTGAATTTCATCATAAATTATTGAAACTAATTTATTGAAAATATATGTTTATTATATATCTATTACATAATATTAAAAATTATTACAATAACCTATATGATCAACTCAAAATGATTCAATAACCATTTATTAATAATTCCCTTATAATAACTTTTTTTTATGTTTTAAAATTTTCATTTTTCATGAGTGTTTTAGTTCAATACATCTAGTGCATGTAATTTGGTCATAGTTTCAAAATCTAGAAAATGTTAAATATGAAATTAATAATATATATTTTAATTATATACATATTAAAATTTATTCAAAAATTTATCAATAGAATGATTAAATGCACCATTCATGGAGATAACAAGTTTCACATATGCATGAATGATGTTTATATCATTCAAAGGATAGATTGAAGGAAATATATTTATTAATTATCCATTAAAAATCATTTTTATTATATATATGACGCATATTTTATTTAATAAAATGTTTCATACATCCATGTCAATCATTTCTTTGAAAAGAACACATCACATCGTGAGGTTGTAGTCAATAGTACATATGATCAATGTTAGCATATCCCCCATGTAATGGAAGGTATAACATAGTATATAGGATATAATATTATACAAAGTGAAATAATGATTCAAATATCATATAACTAAAATAATCCCATTATTATACCATACCATGAGAGGTATTGATGGAAAACAAATTATGATTTTTGTGAGGCTGTAGTCCACTGTACACATGATCAATGATATTATTTCCAATTTGATAGAAATTTATATAGATAGAGGAAATTCAACTTATATATAATCCTCTATGTATATGGATGAAATAGAGGATATTATATCCTGATGGTTTAATATGAAATTATGTATAGGGAATATGAAATAAAATCTAATCCCATATTTATGAGAAATTCGTTTTCATTAGGGTAATTCCTTTAGTTTTACACCTAAATACATCACAGCAGATATTTCTAATAATACTTAAGTGAGGATTGAAGTTATTGACATTTTTTTTTAGGATTTTCTAAACTAAATGCTTTTTTGAGTGTCTAGAGGGGAAGAGAGGACTGGTCCAATCACTAGTGGGAAATGTAACCCACTTGTAAACTATATAGAAATTTTAAAAAAGTTTTAAGAATTACCATAGAATCATTATTGGGATGTATAAGATAGAAATAAGGCCAACTAAGAGTATTTAGACATGTTTTGGGTAACTTTTAATATATAAAAATTTAAAATAAAACCCCTGTAAACTAATTTATACCTTTACCATAGTAATTAATATTTTAATGACTTAAATATTTATTATAGCAATAAAACTTATGTCGACCATATTAAATAATATTACTTAATCTAATTAGAGAAATTGAATAAACATTTCAACATTATAATAATATTTGTGGACAATTATAATTTATTATTAATCCCTCATTTGAAACAATATAATGAATTCCAAGGATAAAATATTCTTAAGTATAGAATGATTTGACAATAACATTCAAAATGAAATTGATTTCAATGACTAGTATTGGAAAAAAAATAATTAAAATCAAACTAATATTATTTTTAAACCCATTGTAAATGAAATTTAGATTTTGTAAAAAATAATTTAAATTATATGACTATTATTAATGGAAACCAAGATTTTTCACTATACATAAAAAGATTAACATTTCATAAAATTTAAAAAAATTCACCTAAAGATAATTTGGACAATGTGATTTTGAGAATATATTTTATTATGTAAAATAAATTTTATAAAATATAAAAAATTTCATTTATAGTTTTCTGAAAAAACAATATCATTTTCGGATAAAATTTAATTTTCACAACATATTGGGAATTTATTAAATATTTCATAGTTTTTATCAACATTTATTATTTATATAAAAGCATTATAATTTATTTTTTAAAACTGGTTATTTATATTAACACAACGAAGTTTAACGACTAGGTTATAATAGTCATTATTAACTAATAATCATAATTATATATCATTTATTGTTAGCACTCAATATCACACGTAACGCAATCCCAACCTAATGTTTTGTGTTTTTATATCCAATCTGAGTGTTGTATTTAACATAATCTAAACTCATTGTTGTGTGAAATGAAATATATCAAACTAATTTTATTTATTTGGAAATATTATGTTTAAAATCATGGGGTGTTACACTATACACCTATAAAACCATCATTGATACCTTATTCATCTACTTAATATATTTATTCAAATAATATCTCTTATATATTCCTCATTTATAATTATATATTCTATTTAAATCATTTAGGTATAATTTTATTTCAACCATCAAGAGTTAATAACATTAACCATTTACACATGATTTATAATGTCAATATCAATAACCATTATATGATAGTAACTTCATAATTTATATATCAATTAAGATGAAATATTTTATAACATATATTTATTATCTATATATTAAAAAAATCAATATGCACTTTAGTTATGTTTTATTAAAAAATGAATGAAATTTTCTTATTTTGGTGACATTAGTGAAAAAGTGAAACATTAATAATATGAAAAACACCCAATATAAATTTTAAAAATCTATATACCTATCATTATTATATTATTAAATTTTAATAATATTATTATTTATATTCACATTGTCATCCATGATAAGTTCTCATAGCATAATTCTTTTTGGTGGGTAAACAAACCCAAATATAAACCTGGTTTAACTCAATGGGTGGATAATTTTTAGGGGTGTTTCATATGAAATAATATCATTATAATAATATAATTATGATATGTTTTTATTTATATAAATATAAAATATTATAATTGTATATATAATGAAAATTTAAATGAAAAAGGAAAAAAGTTCTCTGTAGAGGCCATAGTCGACACACATAAACGATTGATTTTCCACTGATTTTATAATTAGACTAAAATGAATAATTACTTATTATAAAATTAATTTAGAAACAAAAAATTATTCAATTTTTAATGGTGTTAGAATATTATTCTAGTGATAATATATTTAAAGACTACGATTAAGAAGAAAAACCAATGAAAGGGATAATACTTACATTGGATAATTGATCTCTCTATTGAATACTCCATGGAATAGAATGGAATAGGATAAAATTGAGTGAAAATGGGATATATGACGTGTTAGGTAATTGTAGTAGATAATATGTGGTCATGTTATCAATGTAATTTTGACTCTGAGAATATTATTTAATAGTTGTATCCACTTTTATTAGTCATGGATATTGTACTTTTGGAGACACCATTTATATTTTTTTATTCCATAAAAATAATAAATTTTCAATTTATCTAGTGATTCTAATAAAATTACTGTGAGGATTTTTTGTTTCTATCATTACACAAATAATTCTTTCAACACATGTTAAAAAAATTATTTCATTTTTTCAAGTATTTTTTTATATTTTCCCCTATTACTTTTTACCTGTGTAACTATATTTTAACTATAAAATTTTTAATTTATTTTGGAATATATAATAAGCCATATAAATAAATTTGGGTACTACAGAACTAAATTAACAAATATTTAATCTAACAAAATATCCAAATACTATAATATTAATTTTTAAATTAAAATAGATAATGTGTTGAAAAAGTATTTTATTAGATAAAGGAAAAATTTACCATTATGGATTATTCATCCTCTTTAGTGTTTATTAGAGAATAAATGATTGCTCATATAATTTTTATTTTATAATAAATCAAAATAGGTCTATTAATAAATTTAGTTCAAATTTATTAATTTGAAATAATTTTCATGATTTTAACAAAATAATAAATTTTAAGCAATATTTTCTCCATCGTCATGGTAATTATCAATAATCCTAATATTATGATTTTTACATAAAAATAAATGTGAATATATTAAATAATATAAAAATTAATATATAAATTATAGGAATCATTTTACAAATTTATCTTTCAATGTATAACAGATTATTCATAAGGATGTAACAATTAACACATAAAACCTTATGTTTTAAAAAATTTATAAAATTATCATATATATTATCTATAGTAAAAAATTATCAATGGTATTTATTATAATGATATTATGAATAGTAAAATATATTTCCAAGGTGTTCTGTGAGTTTTTAAATAAATTAACAAACATAAGTTCCCCAAATATAAGATTAATTTATTCAAAACATGAAATATTTATTTCATAAAATATTATATGATTTTCTAGGATGATATTCATGTGATTTATAAAATTTAAATACTGATTTTAAATTATTAATTTTATTTAGTAATTTTCTTGACCATTATTATGGTTTTTAAGTCCACTAATCCCAATAATATTTATTGAATAAAAAAAATATATTGTTGAAATCTATATAAAAACCAATTATTTAAAAAAAACTCAAAATTTATTAGAAACTAATTTTTATGTATTCAGATCAAAATTTTAGATTATTTTATAAATCTAAAATTATAAAAATTTAAAATTTATAATTCAAATAAATATAAAATATAACCATAAAGGATTTTATAGGTAACTGTTATCAATAGTAGGAAATATTAATCAACAATCATGTATTTGTAATTATTTACAAATTTTTAGTTTCATAGATATTATTATATATTTATTAACAATATTCATTACTAATATGTTTCACTTTTTATGTTGGGATCAGTGTGTAAGATAAGTTATAGAACATAGAATCTATTTTAAATTATATAAAATCTCAGGTCGTAAAATCACCCTTCACATGATATAATGGAAATAAAATCTAGGGTGCCAACTCAATGATAGTGATGGGGGATTTATACTATATATCAATGATTGGAAAGCATTCCAATTAGAGGAAATATTATTTCATGGTGAATTTAAATGTTTTAATAATGATCGCACTAAGGCCAACCCACTTAACCATAACATTTTTCACCCTTACCTCAGTCAGACTCTAGGAATCATTATCATCATGCATTTGAAATCATGGTTGATCTTCATCAACTAAATGGATGGACTTATTCATAGTATCTATGTTGAGGGGAAATTCTTTGGGTTTTGAGTGAATTCTAAGAAAATATTGTTCTTCCTATTCATTTACAAACTTTTTGGGATCAAACATTATATAGAAATTCTAATGGATAAATTCCCAAAACATAATGCATCCATTCAATATTGAATGGATATGATTGTAAATCTATTAGTCCACCAAGGGTTCAATATAATCTCTTCATGCTATAAAGAGCGATGAATCTTCTAAACTATAATGAAAATGGTGACATAGAGCATCTTAATGAAAGAATATCTTATCTCAGCATCAAGCATCATGAAACTAAGGAATGAATGAATATTATCATTTTCTTCATTTTTACTCTAGGAGATAATGGAACCAAGTAATAACTCCAAGGTAGTAACATAAAGGGAATATGTATATCACTTTTTAATTATAATAAAAATGTTGAGTGTAGTAAGATTTATTTGATTTTATTAAATTATAAAAAGGATCATTCAATTTATATCCATATTTGAATAAAAATGGTTTATATTTATTAGGATTCCATGAAATCAATGAATCAATAATATTTTAAATGGATAAGGCATTAAATGATGGGTTTTATCTTCATTTGGATAATAAATATAAATCTTTATCTCGGAATAATGATAAATCAAATCGTGAGGATTAATACATGTGCACAATTAAATTTTTTCACTTTTTATCTAAGTGAATGGTGTAGGATGAATACTTTCTCATTGTCGATGAGATATTTTTAACACAAGTTGTATTTTTAGAAATATCATTCATTTAACATTTAGAAATTGTTTTAGAAGAGGCATGAATGTGAGGTACATCTATCATTGATATATATCCCCCATATTTATAATTCCAAACAGAATTACAAAATAATAAAATATACCTTGGGTTTCCATTAAAGCCATGGACTCTTTATCTTCTGTTTCCATCTGATTATGATTATATCCATAATATCCATCAATGATGGTTGGTTGTTGAATGACTGATCATTTTTCCATCAATATATCAATGATCCAGATAGTGAAATATTCCATAGGGATGTAGTGTTTAATGAATTGAATGCCAACAAAAACCCTGATATGTTCATTATTCATCTAGATAAGATTTTTTTGCTATAATGGAATCTTTAACTTCCAAATTAAGTGGTATTTGATCATCTTTTTTACATCCAATGTAAAAACCCCAACATCTATCAAATTAATTTTTCACCTTATTAAAAAAAATTATATCTTATAAAAAGTATACATAGAATAGAGAGCCGAATAAAAAAAATCCTCATGAATAAAGAATTTAATAAGTAATATTTATTAATATTAAGGAACCTATACTGATGGAATAATAACATTACCCTTAGAATAGTAACATAACAATTAAGAATAGTAACGTGGACAATATAATAGTTACCATTTTGGTGAATGTATATATAATAATTATTCATCATATTATTGAAAATATGATTTGATTATATCATGTTATTGGTAAATAAATGAATTAAAACTGATAAATTAAGTGTTAGTATTTTTATAATATTTAAATGTATATTTAAAATTTTATTAATAAAATATTTACTTATCAGAAAAATTTATTTCCTAAAATAGAATCATTACATAACATATTTTTCCCTAGTATTCTGAGTTAATTTCATGAGACCTCAATTAATTTTTCAAAGTGATATAAAATAATTTATAAATTAAAAATCTGTATTTTGAGTAAATAATAATTTTATTTAAAAATTAAATATATCTTATTTAGATTATATTTTAAAAAAGTGGAGTTCCTTTTATAATTCAACATGTAGAAAAATGGTTAAGGGTGTTTTTTGGGATTTTTCTAAAATAATTGATTTGTGGTGAATAGTGAAAAACATTAATTTTCAGTATAAGCTAAATACAGGAAATATGGAGACCTAGATAACATATGGGTAAAGTAGGAAACATTGGGTTGAACTAATATGCACTAGACACTACAATTATTCACAAGAATCAACACTATTCATATACTTTTGAAAAAATATTGAACTAATGAATACAATAATAATAAAACACATGTCCCATCCACTATATATACCACCCCTCACCAACTCTTCTCATCACACTTATTAATCCTTGAATCATATCCAAATTATTCCCAATAATCCTCAATATCATCTCCCCCACATTCAAAATACTTTGGTCAAAAAAAATTACAAAAACAAATCCCTAAGGAGGTTGTCAAGGGGAATAATTACTTACGTAGTATCATCATTTGATTTATTTTATTTTCTCTTTACATTCATTTATTTTCATATAATCACCACATGTCCTAAGTAAATTAATTCATGATTAATCAAGTATATTAAATAAAATTGAATATTATTATGTTAATGGAAATTCTGACATCAATCCTCTTCTCCTCCTATTTTTATTCCGAAAAATAAAATGTTAACGACAAAGTGTTGATTTATAACATTTGAGGATGAAAAATTTTCATTTTACATAATACACTTTCACGGATATTCATAACACCGCTATAATGGTAGGTAAATATTGTAAATTTTATTTTACATCCCTTTTTATGTTATGAAACAAAATGTTTCACACAACAATAAGTAATCAAACACAAATCAATTGTGATGACAAAAAACCACCAAAATAATCTAAATGATTATTACTAATATCTTATATAATGTTTCATGCTCATAAAATTTTAAAAAAATGATATGTATAAGAAATTAAACATCTGGTTGTTCATTAATAACATATAATTTCAATTTTAATGAATTATTCTCTTTTAACATGAACCTTTATACTTGAATTCATGAGAATCGATCATGAAAAAACAAAAAAATAAGAACACTCAAATGACATAACTGTGGTCTATAACTCATTGAAGAAGCCAAAAATAATCTGAATAAAATTTTAATAAATAAAAAACATGTATGAGTGGTTTTTGGATTTATTAATTAATAAATATACAGTGATTTTATAGCATATAAAAGTAAATGATGCATTAAGACATATGTTCAGTGGTTTCTCAAACCCAACTTCATTTTCATTTGTTTTACCTCATTCACACCAAATTCAGTATAAATAATTATTTAATGTTCTGTAAATTTCATTTCATTTTTCATGTCTTTTCATTTTGAGGATATACATCATTTCAACTTTAGTTTAGTATAAACCAAAATGTTTTTCCAAAGGAACTATTCTTTTTAAAAATATATCCTTTCCTTCTCCTGATATTGTTTCCCCCTCATTATTGATTGATGATTCTTATACCAATTTTTTTATTCCCTTTTATTTTATAACACCTTTTTTTATTAATAAATTCATTATTTATGACATTATAATGTAACCCATTTCCCTTCCATTGATTATTTTATTAAAATGATAGTTATTCATTTTACAGGGCATGCATGATCATGTTAATGTTAGGATGTGATGGGTGTGGTCAGAATTATACAGCACTCTAATGTATTGGGTAATGTGATTTATCTCATTAGAAAATGTGAAATATGAAAGAACATGATGCCTGAATTGTTCATAAGGATGATGTTATGATGATGGACTTAAATTATGCATGGACATAATGCTAGGTTTGTGTATAACATTGTGTGGTAGTTCCACACTAAGACATGATGTTTCATTTTTATACATTTCCTAAATTGATTCCTCTATGTAATTATTTCTCTAATTATTATTTTGATGATCCCATGTTTATGTTAGGATGATTATGAAATTTCTAACCCATTTTATATTTATTCATGTTCTTAATCTATCCAATCACTTGTATTTTAGCACACCCCTTATTTTATGTATATCATTTGGGGAATACTTTTACTATTCATTACATGATGGACACCATAAAGATATAATAGAAGAAACTAATTAATATTTATATTTTATTATGTAAATGTTATGAAATGTCTTAATTTTCCCAAGACACTAAACCTCCAGATAATAGTTCTGTAATGTTATTATGTTTTTTATCATTAAAATTATGTAATATTTTTGTAATAAATTTAGGGCCACTATTGTTGTTATAATATCATGGTTTAGTTAATTTGGGAATTATAAATATAATAAGTTAGTGAAAACCGTTATTTTGACACTATGTTTATGTATTAACCCAAGAATCTTTGATATAGAAAAATGTCATGCATAGGAATCTCATAATAAATTCCATTAGAGTCAACTTCTAAAAGGAATAAATTAAGTATTCATGACATGTTTACATATGTTCTATTTACAAAAATTGTTCAAACCAAGAGAAATAAGGCCAATAACAAGTTTAAGGGACAATGTAGCCATTGCAGAATGACATCCCTAATGCCTTTGGAGGTGGAGTTCAAAATTACATAGAAATTATTTCCATGATATCTAAGGATATGAACAATAACCTTAATAATTTGGACTTCCCTCCACCAACTAATAGGGAGAAAATTTATATTGAATCTTTTATGAAATAATGTCCACCGACATATAGTGGATCTTCTGATCTACTATTTTCGGAATAGTTGGTCAACATAATGTTGAAGATATTTTCTATGCATCATGGTTCTCAGGTGGAGAAGGTGGATCTGGATGTTTATCAGTTAGTAATAAAGGCCAATCAATGGATTGAATCAATTATAAACACCAATCCAAATGACTAAATTAATTATATAGAGTGGGATGTTTTTAATAAAATATTTCTTAACAAGTATTTTCGTCGAACTCCTCATACAATGATGGAGAGAGAATATATATAGCTAATGAAAAATGAAAGATAATCTGTCATGGATTATGAAGAAAACATAACAAGGAATGCATGTAACGCCTCATGTTTTGTTATCAACAATGATAAAAAAATAGATAGATTCATTATTGGTTTAAAACCACACCTTCGAATGGCTCTGATGATTTTAGACTTTGGGAGTTTTGAGGAAGTTGTTCGATGTTCTCTCAAATTAAAGATGGATTTTGGAGAATTTTCCCATGGATATAAAGATATGAAATGAAATATGATGTTTCAAGATTTAGAATATAATAAAAAGGTGGAATGAAAGTTTAACCACACACATGTCAAAAATTCAGGAAGAATCAACATGGGACATGCCTTAGAGTGATGGGGAAATGATTCAAATGTGGGAGAAAAGTCCACCAGGATCATGAATGTCTGAGAAAAATTATTTATCTAGACAATATGATATAGGGATGGAGGGAATCTTACATGGTCCAATTCATAAACTATAGGATAAAAGCTACTATATAAGCCAATGAACTAAACATTGAGTCTTCGAGGGTAATCAATGTCTAAATCGAGCAATACCAATGGAGAAAGGGAATTATTATGAAATCACTACTGATGAAGAGGATCAAGAAAAAGAAGTCATAAAAGGGACACATCACATTCTGTCAATAATGGAAAAAAATTAGTTCATACTATTTCAATTCATTCCTTTATATTATACTAGATTCCTGGAAATATTGAATTGAATCCCTAAAATCTTGAAGTAGTGATATTTATAAAAACACATAATCATGAAATCCTTTAATCCCAAGTGCTGGACTCATTTCATGTTGGTGTATGTAGGAAGATTACTCAATGGTATTTCATGAATCTCCCTTGGTTGAATTCAATTCTATAATGGGAATGCATATTCTACCATAATATAGAGCACACATCATCGTTTGGGAGAAGGAAATATCTTTTTAAATTTTGAACCATCCCACACTCCTCTAAAAATAAAATGAAGATCATGAATATTTTTTTGAAAATCCTTCAATGGTGTGGGTTTCGATGTCCTATGAAAAAGACTACCTTGATCAAATAGTTTAGTCAACCGAAGGTATCAAATAAGAGGAACTGTCCATTTTGAGAGAATACATTGATGTATTTCCCAATGAGTTGCAATGAATTCCCCCAGATAGGGAGGGGGATTTCTCAATAGAACCCATACCCAGAGCTACTCTTATCACATAATTTCCCTATAGGGAGACCCCTATCAAAAAATAAGAGTAAAATAAATAGGATATACAATATGTTACCGAATGGGAAATATGATATAGTACATTGCTTTGGGTGATCTAGTACTCTTTGTAAGGAATAATTATTTATCAATGTGGATATGTATCAGTTATCAAGAACTAAAAAAGGTCACCATAAAAAATAGGCATCCTCTTCCAAGGATTGATGACTTTTTTGAAAAAATACGAGGACACTAGTACATCTAAAAGGTAGATCATCATTATGGTTATCATCAACTAAAGGTAAATAAGGATGAAATTCAGAAGACTTCTTTTCATACAAGGTATTTTAACTATTAGTTTCTAGTGATGCAATTTGGACATACTAATTACTCTTCCATCTTCATGGATTTGGTTAATAATGTTTTTAGACACTACCTGGATATGTTTCTGGTAGTTTTTATCAACGATATTCTCATACAATCAAAAATCAATGTAAAACATGAATAAAACCTATGGACATTGTTGGTGACATTAAGGAAGGATAAATAATTCACATAAACCAGAAATTACTGATTTTAGATTCACTTAGTCAAATTTTTGGGAAACATGATCCCACATAACTTAATTTATGTGGATACTTCAAAAACAATGGCAATTGAGGAATGTAACAGACCCACTAGAGTCATGGAAATCTGTAGCATTTTTGGTATAGTAGGGTACTAGTAATATTTTTTTGTGTGAAATTTATCATGATTATCTTTCACTATAACTAAGTTAACAATGAAATGGAAAATTTATGTCATGATTAATGAAGGTGATATATTCATCAAATAGGTAAAGAGGAGACTAATCACCACACCTGTAGTCGTATTACCAAAAATTAGAGAATGTTTCACGATATACAATGATGCTTAAATGAAATACTTGGGTTTTGTACTCTTGATAATTGATAATTTGATAGACTAAACCTCATTTAATTTTCAGATCCAAGAGCATAACTACCCAAAACACGATCTAGATCTTGGAACATTTATTTTTTCTTTGGAAATATGGTGGAACCACCTCTAGGGTGAGAAGTTGGACATATAAACTAATCCGAGGATCCCAATGTATATATTCACACAATAGGAGATAAAAATGAACCAATGGTGATAGTTTTAGCTATTGAAGAACTATTATTGATTTATTAACAATCAAACTGGGAAGGTAAACAAGGTATTTGATTCTCTTAGAAGAAAAGAACCTCTTATTCTGTCCATTTTATAGATTGAGAGGGACCCTATCCTCATTGATATCAAAAGGATGGATTTGGAAATCAAAATACAAGGGGATAAATCCTTTATTTCCAAATTGATTTCCAAAACATCTATACAAGAGAAGATCAAGGATACAGAAATTGATGATCATGAGCTTCAAAATAAGTAAAATATAGTAAAGGAAGTGAATTTGAATGAGTTACATATCAATGATGATAATCTGATTCCTTTTGGAAAAAGTCTATGCTTCCCTTCATAAAAAAAGATAATGTAGGTTCTATTGGATTATAAACATAACTCACTTTTCACTATGCACCCTAGAAGTCCCAAGATGTATTGTGATAATTGAAAACACATTTAGTGGGACAAAATGAAGAAGTAGACTGTAGACTATATCTCATGGTGTTTGGTATGTCAACAAGTGAAATTAAAGAGAATAAAGTCCAAATGTATGATAAAACCATTGGCTATACTAACAGGGAAATGGGATAATGTCACCAGGGACATGGTCACTGGTCTTCTTTAGAAATTCATGGTAAATAATGTGATACGGGATATGGTGGATTGAATGGGCAATACAATGAACATTATTTATATTGAGTAAGAACTTTCCCTTGATAATACTGAAAAGATATAAGTGATAGATGTGGTGAGGTAGCATGTTGTATTACTTTTGATCACCTATGAACATGAACAATGGTTCACAACAAAATTATGGAGGGGTATTCATGATACTATGAGTACATAATTGAATATCATCATGACCTATCACCCTCAAACTGATGGCCAATATAGAAGGACTATTTAGATGCCCCAGAAAATGACATGTTCTTGCTCAATATAATTCAATTATGGATGGGATAGCCATCTCTGGTTAGTTAATTTCACATATAACAACAACTTCCACTTGAGTATTTAGATTGATCTATATGATGCTGTGTATGGAAACTGAAGTTAAACTCCAACATGATGGGTTAAAGTTGGAGAATGAATAAAACATAGACCTAATAATGTTAATGATTTGACAAAGAAGGATTGATCCATCCAACACTAATTCAAAACATATTAGAGTCGATAAAAGAGAAATGATGAAATTTTTCAAGGTACTTTTCCCTCGATACTGGAGATATAGTCTTGCTTAGAATATCACCATGGAATAGATACATTCAGTCTAGAATGAAAGGGAGGCTAAGCCTAAGGAACATTGGACCCTTTGATATTCTTGATTGCCTAAGAAATTTATCCTATTGGCTAGAACATCTAAAAAGTAGTGAAAAAATACATGACATGTCCCATGTATCTCTCTTGAGGAAATACATTCTAGATCCCTCACATGTATTGAAAACAGAGGTGGCACAACTTGAAGACAATCTCTCTAATAAATATTATCTTGTAAATATTATGGATTGAAGATATAATGACCTACTCAATATGAAAAAACAACATGGAAATGTGTTGTATAGGAACTATAATTATAAAGATGTGACTTTGGAACATGAGGAGGTAATTACGGAGATATACCCTCACTTTTTTATGTAAAATGAAATTTCAAGGGTGAAATTTTAAAAGGGGAAATGGATGTAACATCCCAAAATTTTATCAATGGAACTTTTTCCTATATTATAAATATTTTATATGGTATAAAACACATTCATTGTAATGAGGTCATAATAAAAGAAAATTCTCATAAATGAAGAATTAAATTAGTGGTATTTAATTAAATTAGGTAATGTATACTGATGTAATAGTAACATAAAACTTAAGATAATAACCCGATTATTATAAATAGTAACATGGAAAATTGAATTGTAACATATCCAATGAATGTATTAATTAAATTTATTCTCATATACCTTAAATTATGATAAAATTATGTAATAGTATATGTAAATAATTGTTAAAAAATGACAAAAAAATTGTTTGTATTATTGAAAAACATAAATGTAAATCTTAGATTTTATAATTAATATAATAATTTAAATGAAAATTTATTTTCACAAAAAAGATTCATAACCTAATATTTTATTATCTTATTCTTATATGATAATTTTATGTGCCCCAAATAATTTTTTAATGTGGTATAAACTCAGATATAATATAAAAATTGGTATATTTTGAATAAATTGTGCCATTTTTTAAAAATTAAATTTGTCATATTTGAATTTATTTTCATAAAATAGAGTTAAGTTTTTAAATATTATCATCAAAAAATGGTTAGGGTGAATATTTGGGTTTTTTCTCTAACAGTTGATATTTTGGTGAATAGTGAAACATAATAATATATAATATAAGCTATATAAATTAATTATTGAGACATAAATTGTCTATGGGTGAGGTATGAACCATAGGTTCTAAATCATACGCACTTGTTACATTTATTAGCCACAATAATCAACTAAATTAATAGTCTTGAGTGAAAATATTAACCTAATGAGTAAAATAATAGCAAAACACCCCTCCCCTATAATATAAATACCATCCGCCACCAATTATTCCCTGCACACATCTAAATCCTCAAATCATATCCAAATTCTACCCAAATATCTTTCCAATCATCTCTCACACATTCAAGAGTCATTGGAATCAATAAGGAACCAAAAACAATTAACCTAAGGAAGTTATCAAGGAGAAGAATTCAAGAGGTAAAATCCCCTTTCGGTTTCTTTTATTTTCAATTGTCGTTCTTCCCTTTTCATATAATCTCATCAGATCCTCTATAAAAACATGAATGATAAATCATGTATATTATATATACTTTATTTTTATTATTCTAATGTAATATCTATTATCAATCCTCTTCCCCTCTCTTTTTATTCTAAAAATTAAAATCTCATCCACGATGCGTTGATTTATTAAATTTGGGGATGAGAGGTTTTCATTGTACTTAAAAGACATAAAATATATGTATAATAGCACAATACTTATTTTTAAAGATTATGAAATGTATTTTATATACCATTTTTATGTTTTCGAACTATCATTTATAAAAAAATAAAGAATCAAACAAACCTAGTTTGTGATTATCGAAATACTGCCAAAAAAATACAAACAATTAACATTGACATCATATCTAATGTTTCATCCACATACCATTTAACTAAATGATGTATATAACCACATAAACTCATGTATCATCATTAATAAAACATTATTTAAAATATTTTGAATTGTTATCTATTTAAATGAATCTCCATACTTGAATACATACAAACTGATCATGAGAACCGACGAAAATTAATAATCCATAATGGTTGAATTTAAAACTATAAGTCATCAAAGAGGACCTAAATGAACTTAAAAAAAGTAATAAATAAAATAAATATATAATTTGTTCTGGATATATTATTTAATGAATATATTGTGATTATATAGAATATTAATGTGAAGTATTCATTCAGACATAAGGTATGGGGATTTTTAAACCCAACTCCTTTTCCCTGGGTTTTACCTCTTTCACACCAAATTTTGTAGTTATATTTATTTAAATTTCTATAAAATTTATTTAATTAGTCATCCTTTTTATAGATATAAATCCTTTATACTTTAGTTTATGAAAAAAATGTATTTTCCAAAATAACTCTTCTTTTTAAAAACACATCTCTTACTTATCAAGAGATTGTTTCTCATGCACTCAATATTGATGATTTTCATACATAGTATGTTATTCTATTTTAATTTGAAATTAATAATTTTATTAATTAATATATTCCATATAAAATTCTCATGTGACCCATTTTATTTTGATGGGTAATTTTACAACTATGATTGTTATATGTTCAATATGGATTACATGATTACATAAATGTTAAGATATAATCTGTGCAAGCATGTTGTATCTCGTGATATAATTTATAATATGCATGAACATGGTGCCATATTTGTTTACCATGATGGTGTTATGATGATTATCTTATGTTATGGGTGGACATGATTTTTTAATTAATTATAGCTATGTAGGTTTGTTGAGCACTAAGACGTGGTGTTTCATATTTATACAGTTCCACATTCCATGCCCTTTTATAATTCATACTATCATGATTATGTTAATGATCACAATCTTTTGGTTTGATGATAATGAATATGGTCACCCATCTTATATTGAATCATGTTATTAATCTATCCACGTACTGTGATTTTAGCTCAACCCAATTTTTATGTATATCGTCTGGTGATTACTTGTACTAAGGAGAGAATGAGGGTCATAATGAGTCTATAGAAGATTAAATTAAATACTATTTTTCTGATCTTATGTAAATTTAATGTATGGTCAAAATTTTTCCATGATACTATACCTTTGGATCCTGGCTGTGTAATGCTACTATTTTGGTAATATTTAAAATGATGTATTAGTTTTTTAAGAAAATTAGGGTCTACATATCCATCTCCACCATGGAACTATTTGAGGGGGGTGGGATAATTTTGGGATCCTAAATAAATCCATGGTGGTCTGGGGTAATTACATGGTAGTAAAGAATGATGCATGGTTAATGTAATGATAACTCATATTAATTAAATTCATATATACCATAGTGCATCATGTTAATGAAATATACAACTCTTTCACATAAAATTTCATTACTGCTATCATCAGGGATGGTCTTGTATCATCATACATAATAAGGATGACATGTATAAACTCTTTGATGATCATTTAAACTCTTTATTTTATAGTAAGATGTTATTTTTCAAGTTCCACATCATTTTTATGTGAATTATAGAGTATAGGGGTACCACTCCTTGAATTCAAGCAATGGTTATTTATTTTCATATTCGTATACATAGTGAAACTCTTAAAAAGATAGGAATTTAGTAGTGGAAGCTTAACACATTGTGTCTTGACTTCCAGACTCATCATCTTCCATAATGAAAATGTTTGTATTTATATGACATGTGAATAGAACTACTTATGGTAGACATTCATCTTCAAGTCATGATGGATCACATAAAGGATAATGGTTTAACCATACGAAACCATTAGAAAATATGGGGATATTTTATAATTATCATAGGGTAAATATTTTGTCATGTTCCCTATGAAGGAATCCTTTAGATCAATAAAACATACCCATCATTTGTGAAATAAGTTATCAAGGTGGAATCCTTAGTCTATAGGCTAGTGAAATCATTCCATTGTTTTGTCAATATAACACCCAAATAATGGATCATTAATAAAAATATAATCATTACCTAATCCTATATTTTGTATATGGTTGAGGTCATGTCATTATAGATATTGATATAAAATAATCCACATCATGTGAACGATTTACATCACACATTTAATATAAAGCATTCATATAATGGTTATCAAAAGAGTTAAATAGAGTGGGATAAATAGGGATATGTATTACTTTAAAATTCTGGGCGAACATAATACACCATTGGTATTATATTTTGAATTCATTATTAAGGAGGAGATATGAGAATTCCATTATTTAGATGAAGTCAATGCCTTTTGAGACTACCATGAATTAAGTGTTTTCACGAAATTTATAATCTATTTTGGTAACTCAATCTTGTTGATAATTTTCTATTACCAAATATCAAAACTAATATTCATAAAATTATATAAGACCATTTTTGATTTAGATAATACAACCATTTGGGTCATTCAATCAAGATGATTGTGATCTTATAACCGATATCCATTGGTCTCTAATCGATTTTTATGTCATTGATACTTGGAATATAGGAAAGGGGGTGGGAATGTCCTTGAATGAATGGAACATTATCTATAATACTTAATGATATAATGGCATGAAATATTTCATGTAATCATCTTTTTTGTTATGTGTATTTATTTTTTGAAGGATTTTTTTGAATTTAACCATTTGTATACACCAATTATTGAATCTTGTGTTTAATTGAGGGGGAACATTTTTTAACTCCAAATAATAGTTTTAAAGAAATAAATTGATGAAAAATTGGAACAATATATCTTATTGTTTTAGAAGATAATGAATTGATAATATGTGTCTTCTTTTACAGCCACTGTATTTTTTATAACCCCAACCAGATAAATGGTGTAGTTGGTAGTATCAATACATCCCAACTAGAAACACTTCTTATGCTGTTAGCATGAACAAGGTTTATGGTGTTAGAGGGTATAATGAATGCTAATAAAAATGAATCAACATCTACCTAGTGAGCCTCTACTAGGTGTTCAATAGACCATGATTAACTAGACAATCAGGCATAATAGGTAGATTAATTTGATGGCCAATTTTTTCTTTTTAGAAACTCAAAAAACTATAGGTTTTATGTAGTTATATCAAATTTTTTAGATCCATAGTGGTACGACCTACTCCTCTCATCTATCCATGATATAAACTTTATCTATGGTGGGTATTGATGTTATTAGTTTGGTATTTGGGGTGATATCCTTCATTCATGATCAATATAATATTCTTTCTTCTTTAGGTGGTGGAGAATTATTGTATTTTTTTCCTTTTATGATCCTTAATATTTCTTAAGAACATAAAATAATTTTATTTATCATTCTGTCCGAATCAACATAAAATTAACAGTCCTGGTAAATGTTTCATTTATGGGATGATCTCAATTAGAGAATGGATGAAAATTCCAACAGATCTTGATACAAAATTCTGAGAACCATGGGACATTGGATTAGAATGTCTAGAGGATGTTCAATATTGATGAACAATTTATATTGATGGTCAACTCAGTCAATTGATTTTGGGATTTTTGTCATCACAGAATAGTGTTTGTTCTTGTAGTAGATGAACACAATTGGATGATGTTTCAACTATAGTGTGTTTCTTTATTTCCAACTAATTCTTAAAATTTAATTAAATTTCATTTCATTTATATTTTTATAATTGGTGAGTTATTTTACTTGGAATGAAGTGGTATGAATATTGTAGATTGTCCTACTACAGTTTCATTTGGTTCCCCATATGAAGTGATATCTGTAAGGTCGTTCACAATGAATACCTATAATCCTTTATTGTATGATTTATTTTACCAATTTACTTCATTTCAATTTTGTAATTTATAATTTATACAAAATTATTTGGGACGTGTAAATACTATTGGGAATTTATGTAAGCCTAATGAACATAGATTACTCTGAAAAAATATATACATTTCTTTATTTGGAGTTGACATAATTTGAATTAGGTTGTCCCATGATGTCTTCCATATGGTATTATTCATGTTCATTAGCATATTTAATGAGGTACACCACCTCAGTTGAATGACATTAAAATTCATAATGTGTTAAAATTAACAAATAAAACTTTAATTATTGTTTATTTGGATACATTAACTAATTAAAGGCTCTATCCCTCATGTAATTCGACAATGTGTGATGGGACATGATAATAACTTATGCACTGTCTTGATTCCATTTTTAGTTGGATGAGGATTAATCACTATTATTTTCTTATGTAACATAGACCAAAAAATTTCATTATTATGCTATTTTTGACCTAGAGTTTTGTGAATATTCACAATGGTTTAATCAATTAGTGTTTATAGGTTTACTATAATTCCACATATAACATTTCTCACATGTATAAATACAAAAACTCATTATAATATGTCAAGATATCTATATATTTATAATCACATTTCATTTAAGTGATACATGTATTGGTAAATCTTTTTTAACAAACAGTATAATGATCACATGTGAGTGTTTTTATAAACATTAATAACATTATATTATTCCCATTTTCATTAGTGTGCATATAAATCTTGTTACACAATTAATGATGATGAAAAACTATTATATTTATTGATACTATTATTTTTATGCTAATGCATATATTAACTTTACAATATTCATCATGTTATATATATTATGATTCCTTCGGATAAATTCTTTAAGTACATAGAATTGGATAACCATCAGTATATAGTTATCCCATATATGTATAGTGCATCATTATTTCGCATGCTACAGAAGAATATAGCGGCGTACGCTATATTAAAAATTTGTTTCATAATCATTTTTGGACACCAAGAGGGAGGATCTTGCATGTCAAATTTATAATTAATTTATTCAGTATTTATTAAATTAAATACATGGTCTTATGTACATTATTTGGTAGTGAATGGTGATTATCAGAACATACCCTTTTGGAATAACTTCATTGTACTGTGAGGTTTGAAGGATAGAATCCATCTAGCAATGATCCACATATACTCTTATGATCTCCAAGAAACACCACTTGATCTTTGTGTACTAGTAGGATATACAAATGTCTTGTGATGGTCATTATTGATTTCTCATTCATTGGCCTTGAAAAAATATCACATTTACCTCTCATTCTTGAGAGGTAGAATGAAAGAGGATTTGAGAGAGGATTAGTTATTTATAAAAAATATCTATTCTAAATTTTTGAATACTCAACATAATAGACATAGTCTTCTATTTATAGGGTTGAGATTGAAGTTACCATATTAATTAATTACATAACAGCCATTAAATAACTTTTACTACATTTAATAATCCCCATGACACAAAATAATAATTATATAATTATGGTTTTTTCACACACATCAACATGCAGAATAATAAATTTTTTGTAACAGTCTTGCTGATTTAAAATTTTCACCAATCAAAGTCTTGTTCTGTTTGAACTCCTATATCATTTATTGAATTACATAATTAATATTTATTTCATAAATAGATATCTTATTCACAATTCTATAAAGAAATATTTATTCAAATATTAATAACTGAAAATAAATATTTTATTCACAAGTCACTGAATAAATATTTATTTAATATTTGTGTGTTCAATTTAACATGTATAAAATTATTCTTCAAAATTGAAAATAATATTTATTCCATTAATTAAACTCAAAATTTAATGAAGATCAAGGGAAACACATATTGATTGACTCAATAGGATTCAATCCTATTGGAATTAGGAAAGGTTTCTTAATCTCTAAGATTACATTCAAGTAATGGGTCAAGGATCCCAAAAAAAAATAACATGATATCCCAACATCAAAAACTACATATGAATAGTCACTATGTAATATAATATATATTTCAAAATATCCTATAAATTTGATTCCACATACATGTCACCAACCTGTAGCTCGATCTTTCTTTCTTTGACTATATGAAATAAACATCTTCATACACCATGCCCATGAAATTTAATTTTAATGTTCTATTCCAATCAAAGGGATGAGATACTAGTTTCCATTATGATTGAATAGAAAAATTCTTATTTCATTTATTCTTTAATGACCTGTTACTCATGATGCACCACGTATCTAACATCACCATGATTTTTTATCATTATGGTTTATGAAATGCATCTATGTACACGAGTTGTAACATGAATTAATAAAATTCATAAAGTCTAAGGACTATAACCCATGATCATAGATAAAAATATCATATAACACCAAAACCAGAAGAATTCATAAGGGCAAGACTATTCTAATAATCTAAAATCTTGGAGATTACCATGTGTGAACGTCATTTGAAGATGCCTCATATACCAACAAGTACATGGACATGATAGTATAGGAATTACATGTCCCATCATATTATGTTACCCAACCACAATAATTTTTAGAATATCATCATAGTCCATCAAGGTTCTCATCACATAGATAAAATTATATGAACTTATCAATGCGATGTATATTCCGGGTCATCAATATATTAGAGTCATAAAGACAAACAAATAATATTTAATAGATTTTATATTAATTTTCAATACATCAAACATACATTTAATCAATGTAAAAATAGATGGTCCATGGATGCCAACTCCAAAAATCTCTCACATGGACTACAAACAACTTCCTATGAAATTTATTCCAGTATATCCCACAAGTAAGTCTTGTTTCTAGAAAGTTAAGGCTTTTGTCAAGGGCTTAACCATGTTTCCTTCCATAGAAATACAGCTCACCACAACTTCACAAATTTATGAAAAATCCATCAAGAGATGATACTTCCACAGTATATTATTCATCCATTAATGTGACATTCGAACATTTTCAAGATCAAAAATTTTAGTTTTATCATAATAGTATGTGATAGGTTCTTTACTACTAATAGAACATCAAGATCATGGATGAAGTTGTGCATCCATACTGATTCTTTAGCTGCCTAGTAAGCTACAATATAATATGTATCTTTAACAGAATCTGCCATAAAATCCTACATTGAGATTATTCAGATCAAAAGACCTCCATTTATTGTGATTATGTTTCTCATTTGTGACTTCATGTCTTCTTGATCAGTTTGGAAACTAGAATATGCATATCCTCTGATGACAAGTTCCTCATCTACTCCATAATACCAGAACACACCCTTAGTATAACTTAGATACAGAAGGATAGTATTGAATTCCATCCAATTATGGTCACCTAGATCATCATGATATCTTTCTACCCCACATAATGTATATGAAACATCTAGCCTAGTACATAAAATATAATACATGACTGAAACAATTACTTATCTGTATGGAATCCTTTTCATTAGGTTTACTTTCTCATGTTTATGAGGAATGTTTTTGGAAAGGTGAATTCCATGTGACATTTTCAATTATCTCCTCATTGATGGTTCCATACTAAATCCCTTTAGTTTCATGTCAATGAATTTACGTATACATTGGCTAATAAAACTCTTAGATATAAACTGATGGATCTCGAACCTATGTAAATATATTGCCTCTCCCAAGTTCATTATAGAGAATAAATTACGAAACCACACCTTAGTGTACTGTAAGACTGGTATTTCATTTCCAATGAGTAACATTTCATCAAATTGTACTATTAAAAACAACTTCACTCCCACTATACCAGTTTTAGATACAGAACATGCATTTGTTCATTATGAAACCAAATTACATTTTGTCCTCATAAAAGAAGATTTCCCCTGAAAACGATTATTTATTTAATCCATAACTGGGTTATTTCTAATTTCATACCTTGTTGGAATCCTATAGAGTCACAACCCATCTGTCTATGTTGTAATGTAATCTTATTGAATGTTCCCATTAAATAAGGATGTGTTGACATCCCATTTCCAAATTTCAAAATCATGGGAAGAAAAAATAACAAGTAGAATTCTAATTTAATTAAAAATTCCAACTAGTTTAAATGTTTCATCATAGTCAATGACTTGGAACAGATTAAAGTCATTTGAAACAAGTTAATCCTTATAGGTATTGACTTTTCCTTCCATGTACAATTTCTTCTTGAATACATGTTTTCATCCAATGCTCTTTACAACTACATGTGGGTCTACCAAAATCCATACATTTCGTAGTACATAGAATACATTACAGAATTCATGTCTTCATGTAACCTGATAATAGTTGTATTGCCTATTTCTTCCTTCATGGTTAGAAGAACATTATTATTAACTAATAATAATTTACCATCCCCAGTTACTAGAAAACCATACAATTATGGTTCAGTAGCCTCTGTAGTACTCTTATAAATTAATTGAATATCTAGAATAAATCTTCCTCCATGGGGGTTTATGGAATTTTTTCCTATTTCATATATTCAGTATCATCATCCTAGACATCAATGACGTCTATATAGCTACAAATATATTTGTTAGAAATAAGATCCCCCTCATAAAATTTGGTACATCTATAAACCAAAACATTATTATCTAAAAAATTGTATAGGTAATATCCATTTGATTCCTTAGGATATCCTATAATGATATACTTTTTCCTTAGGGTGTAATTCTATTAATTGGTGTGGACTTAAAAAATTCTATTCAACCCTACTCATGTATGTAAGACATATCGTGTTTCTTTACATTCCATAATTGGTACGATTTAATATCTGTTTTATTAGTTGGTACTCGGTTTAGTATGTATGCTAATTTTTGTACTGTCTATCCCAAAAAGGATAATGGATGATTTTTAGGACTCATCAATGATATCACCATGTAAAACAGGGTGCACTTCTTCCAATTTCTCAAACCATTCCACTGAGGTACATATAGAGTGAGTTGAGATAAAATCTCAAACTCCCATAAAAAATCTATGATGTCTTGATTAAGATATTCTTTTCCATGGTAAGAGTGATGTTTCATAATCTTCAGTGCTAGATCATTCTCAACTCCACTTCATTATTCCTTGAATTTTTCAAATTAATCCCAATTATACCTCATTATGTATTCATATCCATATGTTTCAAAATCATTATCAAGAGTTATGAATTATGAGTACTCACCCCCTGCATCAATACGAAATGGTCCACACACATTATTTTGGTCTAATTTTAGATGCTCTTTATCCTTTTTACCTTTCCGACTAAATGGGACAATGGTCATTTTTCCTTATAAAAATGTATGACATACACCATGCGAATTTAGTTCAAAAGAATATAAATATCCAACTTGATTTAGTTTACTTGATCTCATTTCATTTACATTACCATTCTTGTGATGCCAATGTTGGGTGTGGAATGAGTCATGTGGAAAAACCTCATTATAGATTGATAGTAATTATTACATGTAATCTGCCACATAAATACTATTATTTAAATTTTCCATACCATGAAATTTCTATCATTATAAATGACACATAAATTATTCCATAATTTTAAAATAAATCCATCCATATAAATTTTGGATATAGAAATAATGTGTTTGGTATCTGAAGGCACATATTAGGAACCTATTAAAACCAAAATCATTCTTGTTGGAAACATGAGTTGGTGGTCCCTAGTAATAATAACAGTAAGTATTGAAACCTTTACATCTTGATGTTTTACCACTTATCTACCAAAATTATCAATATAATTTGTTAATGTACTTGAATACATTTGTGAGCACCACAAGGTGCATCTAATACCCAATTTGTAGAAATAAATAAATTTCACTTTACAAAAAAAACCCAAATCTTCCCATTCCTTCTTTGTCTGGGAGTAGTTTGTCTTCTAGTGGACATTTTTAACACATGAAAAATAGAAATCATCCTTTCCAATTGATTTTCCCTTGATCATTCTCTTTTTGGAAGGCTGAGAAGAGAATTTGGTCTTAAAAATCTTCACATTACCTTTTTATTTGTTCCCCAAAAGGATCAATGGATTTTTATGGTTCTTATCCATAGATAAATTTTTATGAATATTAAGAAGATCTTATAGGCACATCTACATTTTTTTTTCATATAAAAAATCTCAACAATATTTGAGAAACTCTGATGATGATATGTTTCATTGAGGTCATTTCCTAGTTCTTCAGGTAGATTAAATCCTTGACCCTCTAGAACCATAATATATACAATGAGACTATCTTTGTGAGGAAAAACTAGGGGACACACTCCCTGATTTCTCTGAAATATTGCCATGGAAATCTCACACCCTTCTTATCTAGCTCTCTCCTGGAAATGACCACAATGGTGCTCATGCAAGCTAAAGTCATCCATGATTTTAGGAAAATACATTATTCCACTTCATGTCGATGAATGGATTAACAATTTAACATTGGAAAAATTTCTAAAACATTTCTCATAGATAATGAACTCTTAATCACATGCCTTTTTAGGAGGCATAATAGTGATTGTGGAATCTAGCATATATGATTTCAGTTTATGGAATAACACAACAAAAAGGCATCTATACAACTCCTATATGTTACTTATATTTAGGAGGTTATGTTTCTCTGATATTGATCAAAGTTGTAGTGTGGATGATGATCATTTCATGTTATTCTACAATAAAATAAAAAAAGTACGTTTCATGATTAAAAAATAAGTGAGATATAAAAAATTAATGATATTTATTTATTTATTTATTAAATGTACCAAAATTTTATGATGTCTTAATAGCCCAAAATATTTAACTCAGAATTTTTAGTTTGTTAAAAATATAGTAGAAAGGTTACCGATTACATTTCTTATTGATATAATATTTGGACATGAACACAATAATAATGTAATGTAGTTAGTGGTCGTTCCATGTATGGTCTTGTAGCTCCGTGACCTATTGAGTGGATTACACTATCATAAAATATTAACATGGATTTTCTCAACATGTTCCTCTAAATATTTATGGAAAATACATTGGAAATTACAATCAGTTCAATTTATTTTATTTCAACAAAAAACTCTCATGAGAATTCCCCTATAAAATTTTGTGTGCAGTCATTAGCCATGTACTACCCCATGTTCTATAGTTTCATTCTTTGTCATGTAATTGAAGGTAGAGTGTGACATAAAATTTAATTGTGGTATATTAATTTATTATAAAAATAATAATATCTTGTTTTATCATTTATAAGTCTCGTTAATATTATTTTTATGTTACATAATTAATTAAACTTGTTGGATAAAAAACTTACACTTTATTCATGTGGTTAATTTTCATATTTACACATTAACTAATTTATTTATGTTATCATGGTCTTTCAAAAATAATATAAATAATTTCCAAGATATAAATAAATAATTAATTAAATGACCCATTCATGAGCTTCATCTAATAGTTGATTTAATGATAGGACATTAAATCAATATTTGACCAAGGGTAAATAACTCTTATTTCTATTATTGGCATTAGATACAACATTCCACCTATCCACCTATGAATCTCCTTAGATGTATCAATATGGGATCATCTTGATCCACCTCTACATTCGATGGGTTTCTCCAGTAATGAAAAATAATTATTACTAACACACAAACAAGGGGAACCAAATGATTAGATGAAGGTGGTTACATGACTATCTTTGGATAGGTAGGTCCCACATAATAATAGAGGTAGGGGTGACTCACAAACTATCATATATATTATTATAAACTAATTTTAAACTCATGAAATAAAATAAAATAAAATAAAATATAGAACACATACATAGGTCCTGGTCACACTCATGAATGGTCTTACATGTAATGAATATGAAAAATTTAATGAGTCTCTTTCATTTTATTATTTGTTCTTTTATTATTTAACATAAACTCACTTTAATTAATTAATTAATTAATTGATTCCCTTTTAACTTAATGATAATTCGATATTATTTGGAGCCACAAATCATTAATATAATTCATGGAAAATAAATGGAAAAACAAATAATGACACATTAATTATAATAAATAAATTAATAATTTTAAATTCATTACAACCATTGTTAAAATTGAAAATAAATAGAGGTGTTCCAATAAATAAAACAAGGTTTTTAACACTCTAAGAATTTAAAATAAATTTAATGTAGTATATATTTCACAGAACACATAGTTTCTTATAGAAAATACTTTGTTCAACATTAAACATAATTTTTCTACTTCTTGGTTTTGAATTCTGAGAAACAGACAGACACAGTTGCGATCGATATGTTATTTAGAGTCTGATGGGATCAACATAATTTTTTGGTGAATAGTGACCTACCCTTATGAATAGTAACCAACACTTAAGAATTGTAACCTACCCTAATTAATAGTAATCTAACATTTATGTTTAGTAAATCATAGCCACGCCCATGAAAGTAGGCATCACACAAGATCAGTTTTAAAATTTAAAAATTGAAAATATTATTTAATGTAAAAAATAAAATTTTCTTATTTATATAATTATTTTGATAAAATGGTGTTCTTTTATGAATTCTAAACATTGAAAAATGGTTAGGGTGAATTATTGGTATTTTTTTTTGAAATTCATGAATTTCTTATGAATAGTGAAATATGGTAAAATACCGTATATTCAAATTATCAGCTAAATACAACATTTTTGACATAATTGCTGATTTAAGCCCACTTGGTTAAAACTCACATGCAAAAAGTTATATTTTGGGTCACATGAATGTGGACTATTCATAGCATTGGACAAATATTTCAAATTAATGATTAAAATATTGTGAAATCCCTCCTCTCCTCAACTATAAAACCCCCCTCACTCCCTCTTCTCTTCACTCATCTCAATCCTTGTTCCATGCCTACATTCTATCAAACTTTCTCCCCAAGATCCCTACACACGTCTAACATCCTTTGGTCTCTTAATAAGACCAAATCCTCTCCCCTTAAGAGACACTCAAGGAAGGTTGATTCAAGAGGTAAAATTCCTCTTTTCTTTTCTTTCGTTTTTAAGTTCCTTTGTTCCCTTTTATTTCATAAACTCTACTAAGCCAAATGGTATGAAAAATCCAGTAACATACATGTACTGGATTGTTTTTATGATAATGTGATATTTCATTATCGTATCTCCTTTCCCCACAATTTATTGGAAAGAAATGAAAACACCATTTGAGGTGTGTTAATTTAGCACATTCAAGGAAAACAGTTTATAAATTTCTATTTCTATTTTCAATTCTAGTCATGAAACCATTTTTATAGTTGAACCAGATTATAAACCTTTTATTTATCTTATATAAGGTTTTATATCAATATATGTCTGTGATATTGAATAATAAAATAATACTAGTTCATTGTAATTGATAAATCATCAATTAATCCATGAGTATATCACTAAATATTTTATCTAATGAATCATCCTCACCCTAAATATAAAAATAAAATTTATGATCACATCACATCCTATATGTCCATTAATATATTATAATTCCAATTCTTGAGAGAAATACCCTTTCTACCTGGTCATCAATACTCGAATTCTAGTGAACCGATCATAAAAACTATGAAAACAAACGTTCTCGAGTAATGAAATTAAACTCTATTTCCCATATAAAAGCCCATGAAAGCACATAATAAAACTATAATGAATCAAATTAATTTATGAAACGTTCTGAAATTGTTAATTAATGAGTATAATTTGTTATCCAGGACATTAAGATCAATGGAATAACACTCTCGGACATAAGATAAGGGTTTTCAACCTGAACCTCCATCTTCATTCAATTTACTCTTATTCTCTACTTACTTCATTTAAATTCATATTAATTCTTAATAAATCCTCATATATTCTATTTTAATGTTTTATATATATGTACCAATCATAAACCTTCTTTCATTTATAGGTAATTACTCATTTTAAAGGTTATTTCTCAGATTATTCCTGATAAATATGCCCAATTTCAGGGGAACTTCTCAAATTCATCCTATTTTTAAGGGAACTGTACAATATATTTTAAGAAATTATTAACATTATAAAATAACTCATTTGATTTTCTAAAAGGAACCGTATTTCACTTCTGGTTTTATTAAATCTATTTTCCAAAAGAAATCTTATTTTCAATGTAAAAGAGTATTTTTTTATCATGAATTACTCGATGATTTTATACGAGTATTTTCATCTATCTCAACAATATTGTTGAATAGTATTCTTAATTTGGACTAATCAATTATGATATCATATACCATACTGTATTTAATGGTTAATGATTAGTTTGACCATGTATTCACTATCTTGATTCCATTCCCTCTATTACTCTGATTGGTTAGTGTTTTATGTTTAATGATTGAGGAATGTTAATTACATTTCATATGTTAGTTTCAAGATGAATGTATATGTTGTTAATGGTTGACCCCTTTCATATGATAAATGAATTGGACATATTAAGTGTTAAGTATGAACCACTATAGCCCCTCGGTGCATCAGTATGTCTCAAGAGACAAACTAGAGTTTTAGCACAAGGCCTTGACAAATTTTTTAGGTCTTAGCACGAGGTCTTGACAAAGTGGTTATGATGTCTCTAATTATGCATTCCCTAATTATGACACTAGTAATTGTTAGCCCAAGTGATTTTTTGATTAGTATAATTTTCATGGTTATTTTATATTATGGAATTATTTATTCATCTTTCATTATTTCCATAATATGTTCAAGTTCATTTTTAAAGGCATGCATTTTTAATTACTCACCTTGCCTAATGTTTTTGTTATTGATTACTTCTGCTGTATGTTTTACCCATACTGTGCACCAGATCTCACCTCTTTCTTATGTTTCATTTTTCCCTAAGATATGAAGATGTGAATTTTGAATGACCTACATGAAAAATATAAGAGTTTATTTGTGTTTTCGAATACATTTTTATGTTTTATAATGTATCAAGTTGTAATATTGAACTAATTTATGAATATGGTTTTCCAATACTATTAAACTACTCATTCATTTGCAATGAATTTCCTTATTTGTATACCAATGTATTAAAATAAGGCACTAACTCTAGGCAACTGGGGGTGGGTCCTCACAGTTGGTATCATAGGATGTTTAGTAGAATCCTTGGAAACTAGATCTAGAAAATCTTTGATTAGGACATATTATCCTAAATAGACTTTGAGAATTCGTGAAGAAAAATATCCTATTTTTTTTTAATATCGAGATAATGTTGTTATTCTTAGTAAATCTATGTCTGGATATGAACAATTGGATGTGGCTCTGACACAAATGTATCTAGGGGTAAAACCCGAAAACACTACTTTGAGTTAGACTCGAACAGGAACTGGTGCACAACAACATGCCTTGATATACTCCTAGTTAGACACTCTTGGGGGATATTATAGAGATAATTCACATTTTCTCGGGGAACCATTATAGGGGATTTTAAATTAAATAAGTCTCTAAGGAAACCATGTTTATTATTATGAGATTAGCTATGCATAAAATAAATGTTTCTGTTAAGTAGTTTTCTAGTTCAAATTATGAATTATGGTTCATAACCAAATTTAGTTTATGCCATTATTTTGTGATGTCACCTATTGGAAGGAATGGAAACTACACCAGTTCACAAGATATAGGGAGTAAGAAGGATCATTTCCCTTACAGTCTTAATCAATCATTTGAAAGGGAGATAGTTTCCCAAGTATCCCCATCATATGTGGAGATAATATCATGTGTTATCAATGTCTATAATTAATTCTCTATGTCCTATGTATTTGAAGGGATGAAAGAGAAGAAGAGGGTGGAAAAGGAAAGAATATATAAAGGGAAGAATAAAAAGGATAGTTTTCCAACATGTGGTACTTGTGGAAGGAAACACCCCAGAGCCTACATAAAAAAATGAGTCTATTACATGTGTGGAGAAAAGGACCACCATGTTCATGATTGAAAGGGTAAGAAAATTATTTTTAGTGTACAATGCTTCAACTGTAAGGAAATGGGACACTATAAAAATAATTATCCTAAGCGTCAAAGGAATACGCCCCAAATGATGTTACTAGATAATGGTGACGTCATGATACTACCGTAGATGAAGTGTAATGATTAATATGCCTCATCAAGAATCATGTCATTTGAATATTTTTTCAGCAATTTATTGGTTATAAGAATTATGGAATACATGTGGATTGTACTACAATACTGTTTCATTAAGTCTTTGAGGTCATATGATGAATTATACCAAGTATAAGTGACTTAGTATAAAGTTAATATATTGAGAAATCATATTATTGATAAAAAGACAACCCTAAACATATTCTTAATGATTAAGATAATGATGAATAAATGACTAATTTGGATAAGTACCGACTACCTCAAAACTGGTTATTGACTTATTGATAAGTGGTGTATGCTATCATTCATAGAGTTTACAACATTTTTGGATATATGTAATATATCCATTAGCATGTGTGAGGATGAATGCACGTTTCTAATAAGTTTTTATGGTAATTTAAGTTACTACCATACTTCATGAGGATATATGATGAAGATATTCACATGTTTGTAATGTGAAAATTTAGGGATTCTCATGTTGATTAAACTCAAATAAGGTAGTGAATGCTTTGAGCAGGATGGGTCATGGGGTTCTCAAAAAAATGAGGATTTCCAAGGACCCCATGTACATGGATCTAAATAAGATAGATATCGGAATTATCGAAGAAGGTGAAATGTCATATCTTTTTAAATTGGATTCCCAACCCTCATTATTTGGAAGGATTAAATGTTCTCAGTCCGATGATGAGGATTTTTTTAAAAGAAAATTAAATGTGTGAATGATGGGATGTTGGTTGACGTCATGTGTGAGGATGGAATTCTAAAATTCATAATGTAATTTTTTGTTACATCTATACTCGAGCTTAAAAGGGAGATACTGGATGATCCCATAGTTCAAATTTCACTATACACCCTAGTAACACTATGATGTATAAAGATTTGAAGGAACAATTCTGGTGGGACAACATGACGTGGGAAATTGTTGATTATGTTTCAAGATGTTTAGTCTATAAACTAGTGAAGTCTGAAGGAAATCATTCTAGAAGAGTCATGAAACCTATGCCTATTCCTAAATTGAAGAGGGATGGTAGCACCATGGATTTCGTCACTGGGATGCCAAAAACACCATGAAAGAATGATGCAATATGGTTAATTGTTGATAAACATACCAAATCTGCACATTTCCTTTTTGTAAGGGAGGATTTACCATTGGATCTCCTTGCACGATTCTATATTAATGATGTTGTATGACTTAATGGAGAAACCATATCAATTGTGTTTGATAGTGATCCACGATTTACATAAAAATTATGGAAAAGTCATCAGAAATCCTGGGATACTGAGTATTGTTTGAGTAATGCATATCACCCTAAAAATGATGGGATGTTAGAAAGGATGATCCAAACTTTAGACAACCTGTTGAGATCATGATCACATGATTTTCAAGGTGTGTGGGATCATTATTTACTATTGGTGGAATTTTTCTAAAATAATAGTTTACATTATAGAATTCAAATGGTACCATATGATGTGTTGTATGGAATGAGATGTCGTACACCAATGTGATAGGATGAAGTTGGTGAAAGGACGCTTATAGGACAAGAGCTTGTGGAGGAAAAACTGTGAATGTAAAAACTATTCAAACCCATATCAAAGTAGCTCAAAGTAGGCAGAAGAGCTATGCTAATAACAGAAGGAAGAATTTTTAATTTTAAGTTGGAGATCACATTTCCATGAACATATCTCCATGGAAGGGTGTTATATGGTTTGGGAAGAAAGGGAAATTGAGCCCTAGGTACATTAGTAAATTTGAACTTCTGTTGAGAATGGGATTTTTGGCTTATTATTTGGAAATTCCACCTAGCGTTTCTATGGTACACAATGTTTTTCATGTCTCACTACTAAGATAATATATGTCAGACCCAATGCATGTCCTCATTTATGAAGGAAGAGAATTGGAACCTGAGATATCTAACTGTAAAGAGCTTATCTAGATTCTAGACACCAAAGAAAATGTATTGAGGAATTGGACAACTCAGCGGATAAAGGGTCTTTGAAAAAAATCATTACATTGAAAAGGAAACATGGGAGCCTGAGGATCTTATGATGAGGAAATGCTCAGATCATTTTATGTAGTAATATTCTGGTAATTTTGAGGAAAATATGTTTTTGAAGGAGCGGAGAATGTCGAAAACCAATAATTAAAAATAATTTTAATTTAATATGTATTTCACACAACACATAGTTTCTTCTAGAAAATACTTTTTTAGGAATTAAACCGAATTTTTCCACTTTTGAGTTTTGAATTCCAAGAAACAGACAGACACGATTGTGATCGGTATTTTATTTAGAGTCTCATGGGGTCAACATACTTTTTGTTTAATAGTGAAAAAACCCTATGAATAGTAACATACTCTTCTGAATATTAACATACCCTTATGAATATTAATATGACCATTATGTTTAGTAAATCCTAACCACACCCATGAAAGTAGGCATCTTACATGTTTAGTTTTAAATTTAAAATTGTTAATTTTTGAATATAATATTTTTTAATTTAAAAATGATATTTCTATTATTTATAAAACTATTTTGATAAAATGGAGTTCATTTTTTAATTCTACACATTGAAAAATGGTTAAAGTGAATTTTTGGGATTTCTCTAAAATTCATGAATTTTTTATGAGAAGTGAAATACGGTAAAGCACCGTTTATTAAAATTATCAGTTAAATACACCATTTTAGAAATCATTCTTGATGTAATCCTGCATAGTTCAAAATAATATTAAAAAATTATTATTTGGGTTAAAATTAATGAATACTATTCCTATTCTTAGACAAAAATATTAAATTAATGACTAAAATAATGTAAAATCCCTCCTCACATCCACTATAACCCACCCTCACTCCCTCTTCTCTTCACTCAACTCAAGCCTTTTGACTTGCCTAAATTCTTCCCAAAGATCTCCCCAAGATCCCTCCCCACATCCATGTAACACCTCGAGATTCCACGGTACGCTTCTCTTTGAATAATACAGTAGCGTGTGTTGTACGTAACTTCGAGTTCTAACACACACCACAACCAAAGTAACTATTATGAATAGTAATACCCACTTTTTTTAAAATTTTATAAATTTTATATCTCAAAAAGGACATCATTTTTGGATTCAGAATATCGAAATTAGCCTAGGGTGAAATTTTGGTACTTTTCAGATAACTTTCATATTTTGATGAATAGTGAAAATTACTAAATTTTAATTAAAAACAACTTTTTTGATGGAAATAATTAAGAGTGATAAATTATGAATTTTAGGGGTTTTAAATTATATTTAGAATATATTTTTACCATTTAATTCAATTTTGGTAATTGTACATAATTTCACAATTAAACCGGACATAAACAAGTGTCAATCTTTTGATAGTTATTATCTCTTAAAAACACGCTATTTGTTTTGACGACGAGAATTAATTTTTAAATTAATTAATGCAATTGATATGTTTTTAATTTAGTAAAATAGACATCATTTTTGAATTCATAATATCAAATATAGCTTAGGCCTAATTGTTGGTATTTTTCTGGAAACTTTCATTTTTTTTGATGGATAGTGAAACCACTAAGTGGTAGTTAAAAAAAACTGAATTGTTCATAAAACTTAATTTTCCCGCTTCTGTGAGTGGAATTTCGAAAATACAATAGACACAGTAAATATCAATTAATAAAATTTGGTTCAATGAGATGAAAATAATTTTTGGTAAATAGTAACTTTTTACTTTTATTTACCACGGTTAAAAGTAAATAGGGTAATTAAGGGTAAAAATAATATTAATATTACCCTAACACATGTCCTAATTTTATTGGAAAAGTGTATCTCGACCAAAAAAAACCTTAGGAGTAAAATATTATCATTGAGGTCCACTTGTATTAGATTAGGATATTTATTATTATTTAATTCAAAGAAGAGTTAAAAGAGTTAAAATCAAAGTTTATTTACGAAAACATTTTTAATATAGGGTCATACATAAGATAAATTAGATTGTAAATATTAATTAGAAAGATAAAACGATTTCCAACATAATGATATTTTATTTATAACTTTTATACATTAAATAATTTAATTTATCTATGACACTATGATGATACAGTAATTACCATAATAGTAAAAAATTAAAATAATTGATATTACAAATACCCAAATAAATATAATTTGAGACTTTTTATGAATTAAACTAGTTTTATAGGTTACTATTACATGTTAGGAGTGATTTAATTAACTTTTTTTGAAGCAATCATTCTTTTATGAGTTTCACAAAAATCAATTTTCCAAATAGTGTCAAAATTGACATTAAAGAGTTTTTAAAACAAATATTATATTATTAATCGATATTCAATTCCTAAAAATATAAGGTTCGTCCAAGAGACTTATGTCATGATATGTGTATCATTAATGGACCACTTTGGGGTCTCTTGGATGTATATAGTATGTTTATTAACCATATAATATAAAAACACTAAGAGACATTGTAAAAGTGAAACTAATTAACTAAGAGTTAATACTTAATGATAAGGTTAATATAATAACCCAAACCTATCTAAATTATATTGGTGGAGTGGATTTAGAACCATAAACACCTTAGGATTTGAATAATCTACTTGGAATCTATTATAAAACGAATCTAAATTTATTATAAATTAATACTTTATGTTTTTTCTAAAGAGACCCTCCTCCCCCTTATAATAGGACCAAACTTCTAACCAATTATTCACACCTTCAAAACCATTTGGTTCAGCCAAACCCTACCTAAATACTATCTCAACTTATCTCACTTCAATATAGAGGCCTTAGTTTGATCAGAAAGCCAACCTAAGGAGCCATTTTGATCAAATCAAAAGGAAGAACCCAAAGAAGAGGTAATGTTTTCACCACCCTCTTTCATGCTCCGTTCTTATTCAACTTATTCATTCCTGGTAATTTCTATTCTAAAATTATAACTCCATTATCTCCTATATAATTTCATGTTATTATAAATATGGTACAACCATATTCAGTATTATATCCATCCTTTTAATGACATGTCACCATATGTGCGTACGTACGGCTTACCGTCTCCACGTCATGGTGTAATTGTTATTCAATACATTATTGTTTGGATGGGTATAATAATGATGTGTATTTGATGTAAATAATAAATATAACATTATAAGGATTCTGTATATATGATATACCATCCAATTATATATTATTTTAATATCCAAAGAATGATATTTTCGCTTGTGCGTACGTACGGATTACCGTCTCCACGACGCGGTGAGATTCATTTTCCAAGTTCACCATTCATCGACGATTATAAAAATATATATTAATAATAAGTATGTAATATATGACAGAATAATTCTACTGGAGATATATATATTTATATATATAAGGATTTATGTACATAAATATATCTTATTCACTTACTTCTGTTCAATACTATATGAAAACAGACACAACATTTATGCGTACGTACGGACTACCGTCTCCATAAACGGTTTTTTCTATTTCATATATATGTCGATTATACATTTTTATATTCTAAATATATATGATATATTTATCATGTTTTATATTCTAGAATTATTTAAATCATGATCTAAGTGATACAACCAAGAGTAACAAGTTAAAATACGTACGATAAAGAAAGCGATTATTACCCAAAATGTTAATTTAACATGGAAATTATTATTAAATAGGTAATATAAAGTCATAAATGAATAATTTATGATTTCATAAATATTAATATGGTTCTGGTATAATTTAATGACATACTAAGATCTTCGTACAAGAGGTTAGACGTACCCTCGACTAAAGGAAAGTGCAAGGTAAGGGGTTTTCATCTCACTCATTATTCCCGTGAGATTAATGCCATATTGCCACTATTACCTTTTGTGTGGTGTATGTACTACCCATAATTGTATTATTTGTGTAAAACACTTTAATTTATGTGTATTTACAAATTAATTGTATGATACCTCTTTCATGGGTTGTATGTTTCGTAAGTTACCAAATTGGTAAGGGTTAATTCCTCAATCTCATCATTATCCGATATTGTTTATGTGTAAGTATTTACTGGGACATTTTTATCATCCATGTCCATTTTTCAGAAAAATGATTTCAAAATGAAGATTTTAAGGATTTCTAAAGGTACTCTTTATCAAGAACAGAATTTTAAATGTTTTAAAGATTTATCTTTCTAAATCTTTTTAATTAATGTCCATGTTTTCAAAATGATTTTAAGGATTTATTTATATGGACATGAATGTTTTGAAATGATAATTCTTTTCAAAAGTTTCAAAGTGGTATAAGACACTTTTATGAAAAAATCTCTTTTAAAATTACTTCCTTTATAAATGTGTGACTTTTAAATTATTTTACAAAAGGAATATTTCTCTCAAAAATATTTACTCATCATTTTCATATATGTCAACATCCTTTGATGGATTTTAAGCTCATTTGAAGTTGATTTGTTATACAAAACTTCCATTAAAAGGTTTGTTATATGTTTGACTGTGGATGTGTTATTTTTATACCATTAATGGTTTATGGAGAAAGTATTGACATTTCGTATGCTAGTTTTAATACGAATGTTTATGTTATGTTTAAACCTATTCATATGAGGAATGCATTGGACTTAATAAGTGATGGGTGGAGACCACAATAGCTCCTCGATGTATCAATAGGTCTCATGAGACAAACTAGTGTCTTGGAATGAGGCCTTAACAAAATCTTATTTGTAGTCTTGGCACGCGGCCTTGGCTACGTGGTTATGATAGTCTGACATTATGGATTCCATCATTATGAAAGTGGTTAGTGATTTTGCATGTGATTATTCTATTATTAAAATATCCATGTGAATGAGTAAATGGAATTATTTCATTCTATTTCTTCCATACTATGCTGAAGTTTAAGTTTAAAAGTATTTTGTTTTAGTTTTATACATTGCCTTAAATGTTTATGTTTATTTTTGAATGTTTCTTCTATATTGCCTACCCTTACTGAGCATTTGAGCTCATCCCTTTCTATGTTTTATTTTTCCCAGGATTCCAAGAAGTGTATTGTGATTGATATGAAGGGATAAGCCAAGGGAATAATGGCGTTCATAAAGATTATTTATGTTGTTTTGTACGTCTTATAGTGCAAATGTAACATTCATGTATGTAATCTATTTTTCCAAGACTGCAAAAGTAATCGGTGCTTCGGGACTTGATTCCTTGTAATCATGCCAATGTTATGTAATATTGCACTGACTCTAGGTAACTGGGGTTGGGGCGTTATAGTTGGTATCAGGGGAAGTTTAGAAATAACCTTGGAAACTAGATTTAGATAAACTCTGATTAGAGCACATATCTCTAAGATAGACATTGAGGAATAGTATAGAAGAACTTCCTTGAATTTTGGTACTGTAGATATTTTGTGAGTTTTCCGAGCAATACATCTCTATCTGGATACGAGCAGGTAGAGGCGGCTCTGGTACAGATGTACATAGGGGTAAAACCCGAAAACACCACTTTGAGCTAGACTCGAACGGGAACTGGTGCACGGCAACAGGCCTTCTTGCACTCTTGGTTATGACACTCATGGGGGATATGTTTAGGAGAATTATCATTTTCTTTACAAACCATTATGAAGGGATCATGAGTATATATTTACTCAAAGAAAACATTTTTATGATTATGGATTATATCCATAAACTGTTAAATTTGAATTAGGTATTTTACAAGTTTGGAATTATTCATTGCAATTCATAAACTGACCTATTTTATGCTATTGTATAGAAATGGCACCCAGTAGAAGGAATGTGAACTCTAGTAATATGTATGATCCAAAGAGTAAGAAGGATCATATATTTCATGGTCTTAAGCCAGAATTTAGACGGGAAATAGTCCCCCACGTATTATCATCATACGAAGAAATAGTATCATGTGTTGATAAGATAAGTAAAGAATTATCGGAGTCCTATGGCTTTGAAGGGAATCCAGAGAAGAAAAGGATGGTAGAGATAAGGACAGATAAAGGGAAGAAGGTAAATAAGGGTTTTCCCATATGTGATAAATGTGGAAAGAATCACCTTGGAAAATGCTTGAAGGGAATGCAGGAATTTTATAAGTGTGGAGAAAAAGGACACCAAGTACGTGACTGCAAGTGTAAGAAAAAGGTTTCAAATATACAATGCTTTATCTGCAAGGAGTTTGGACACTACGAGAACCAATGTCCCAGTCATTAGACTATGCCTCAAATGACGCTATTGGATAATAATCAAGTTATGATACTACCACAGATGAAGAGGAATGACTAGTGTTCTTATGTTGTTATTTTAGAATTATTTCACATAAGTGTTGTATCAATGATGTTCTGGAAATAAATAAGGATTGTACTACAGTACTATTTCATTGAGGATTTGAGATTTTATGGTACTAAGAAAAGTGACTCTACAATGAGTTAAATTTTTTGGAAATTAAATGGTTAAAGGAAAGATAATCCTTAATATGGTCCTAATATTGAGGTAGTGATTTTAGAATAAGAGATGGTTGATTTTGGTAATTCAGGACATTGCGATGTTGTAAAAGAATATATGAGGAAGGCGTTCACATGTTATTACCTGGCAAAAAGGATCCTCATTATGTTTAACTTCCTTATAAATTTTGGACTGTGAGTTTGGATAGTAGTATTTTGGATAAGTCTAGAGGTTGGAATGGATTAAGTTTGAAAGGTTATTTTTTGTATTTTTATAAAAGGACAACTCACAGACCGTGTGACAACCCGTCGTGTCGGACAAAGCTGCAGGAATAGAACCCACAACCATAGTGCAATTGGGATTTATCGCCTACCGTTGTGCTATATGATGTTCCTGGATAGTATAATGTATTTTCTTTACACAAAGGGTCTGATATGTGAATTATAAATTCATTATATTTGGAACCCAATACAATTAGGATAAATAGAGTATTTTGGAGTTGTATTATGTTTTGGGGTGAAAGATGAGTTTGTGGTAGAAATTTATTAATGGATACAACTCTAATTATAAAGTAAGTATATCTCCTTATGATTTTATCCTATCTCATAAATAAATTCCTCAACATTAAGAAAAGGAACTTAGAACAAAAATGTTGTCCTAGATGGTACCTTAGATCATCACAAATTTATGGCATTGGGATTGTTGGCCTTTTCATAGCCATGTTCTCTACCACTCTCCATCAGATAATTGATGGTTAGATTTCTCTTCCATATCTATATTTTCCTACATGGAACCCTAGTATGTGTTATTTTCGGTAATCTTCATACTTTCCACTCTTTATTTTATATAGAGGCCTAATTAATTCATTTTTTGATGTGGGTTTCCACTAAGATATTTTGAAACGTACAAAATGTGTTATCCTAATACCTTATGTTTTGTTGAACCGATGATATTTTAAATCATCATAGATTGATGAATTTAAGGACCTCAATTTTAAACTTATTTGTGATTGATGACCTCAATCAATACCTATAAATATTTATGTTTTTACTCCAATTATATGTCTCTAATTACCACTGATGTCCTCCTAATTGAGATCATAATTTTGTGGTGACCCTTTCATTTCTCTTTTCATTTTATTAAGACTAAATTTTATTAACCAAATTTCTGATGTGGGTTTTCCCACAATGATATTTTCTATTTTCAACCTTTATTTTCAAAGAACAATATCAAATTGCGAGGATGAAATTTATTGAAGGAGGAGAGAATGTAACACCCCGAGCTTCCACGGTACGCTTCTCTTTGAATAATACAGTAGCATGTGTTGTACGCAACTTCGAGTTCTAACACACACCACAACCAATCAAAGTAGCTGTTATGAATAGTAATACCCAATTTTTAAAATATTATAAATTTTATATCTCAAAATGGACTTCATTTTTGGATTCAGAATATCAAAATTATCCTAGGGATAAATTTTTGTACTTTTCAGATAACTTTCATATTTTCATGAATAGTGAAAATTACTAAATTTTAATAAAAAACAACTTTTTTAATCGAAATAATTAATAGTGATAAATTATGAATTTGAGTGGTTTTGAAGTATATTTATAATATATTTTTACCATTTAATTCAATTTTGTTCATTATACATAATTTCACAATTAAACCGGACATAAACAAGTGTCAATCTTTTGATAACTATTATTTATTAAAAACACACTATTTGTTTTGACGACGGGAATTAATTTTTAAATTAATTAATTATACTGATATGTTTTGAATTTGGTAAAATAGACATCATTTTTGAATTCATAATATCAAATATAGCTTAGGCCTAATTTTTGGTATTTTTCTGGAAACTTTCATTTTTTTGATGAATAGTGAAACCACTAAGTGGTAGTTAAAAAAATTGAATTTTTCATAAAACATAATTTTACCGCTTCTGTGAGTGGAATTTTGAAAATTTGAGAGACACGGTTAATATCAAGTAGTAAAATGTGGTTCAATGAGATGAAAATAATTTTTGGTGAATAGTAACTTTTCACTTTTATTTACCACAGATAAAAGTAAATAGAGTAATTAAGGGTAAAAATACTATTAAATATTACCCTAACACATGTCCTAATTTTATTGGACAAGTGTATCCAGACCAAAAACAACCTTAGGAGTAAAATATTATCATTTAGGTCCACTTTTATTAGATTAGTACATTTATTATTATTTAATTCAAAGAAGAGTTAAAAGAGTTAAAATCAAAGTTTATTTACTAAAACATTTTTAATATAGGGTTATACATAAGATACATTAGATTTTAAATATTCATTAGAAATCAAAAACGATTTCCTGCATAATGATATTTTATTTATAATTTTTATACATTAAATCATTTAATTTATTTATGAAACAATGATGATGCAGTAATTACCATAATAGTGAAAAATTAAAATAATTGATATTATAAATACCCAAATAAATATAATTTGAGACTTTTTATGAATTAAAATAATTTTCTAGGATAATATTACATGTTAGTAATTATTTAATTAACTTTTTTCGAAGTAATCATTCTATTATGATTTTCACAAAAATAAAGTTTCCAAATAGTGTCAAAATTGACATTAAAGAGTTTTTAAAACAAATATTATATTATTAATTGATATTAAATTCCTAAAAATCTAAGGTTCATCCAAGTGACTTATATCATGATAGGTGTATCATTAATTGACCACTTGGGGGTCTCTTGGATGTATATAGTAAGTTTATTAACCATATAATATAAAAATACTAAGAGACATTGTAAAAGTGAAACTAATTAACTAAGAGTTAATACTTAAAGATATGGTTAATATAATAACCCAAAACTATCTAAATTCTATTGGTTGAGTGGATTTCGACCCATCCCCACATTATGATTTTAATAATCCACTTTGGAGCCATTATAAACCGAATATGAATTTATTATAAATTAATACTTTAAGTTTTTCCTAAAGAGCCCCTCCTCCCCCTTATAAAAGGACCCACATTATAACCAATTATTCACACCTTCAAAACCTTTTAGTTCAGCCAAACCCAGACAAAATACTCTCTAAACTTCTCTCACTTCAATATAGAGGCCTTAGTTTGATCATAAATAAAACCTAAGGAGCCCTTTTGATCAAATCAAAAGGAAGAACCCGAAGAAGACGTAATGTTTTCACCACCCTCTTTCAAGTTCCTTTCTTCTTCAACTTCTTCTTTATTTTTTATTTCTATTATAAAATAATAACTCCAATATCTCCTATATACTATAATGATATTTTAAATATGGTATAACCATATTCAGTATTCTATATATCCTTTGAATGACATGTCACCATACGTGCGTACGTACGGCTTACCGTCTCCACGTCGTGGTGTAATTGTTATTCATTACATTATTATTTTGATGGGTATAATAATGATGTGTATTTGATGTAAATAATAAATATAAAATTATAAGGATTATGTATATATGATATACCATCCAATTATATATTATTTTAATATCAAAAGAATGATATTTTCCCTCATGCTTACGTACGGATTACCGTCTCCACAACGCGATGAGATTCATTTCCAAGTTCACCATTCATCGATGATTATAAAAATATATATTACTAATAAGTATGTAATATATGACATAATAATTCTACTAGATATATATATATATATAAGTATTTATGTACTTACATATATCTTATTCACTTACTTCCGTTCAATACTATATGAAAACAGAAACACCGTTTATGCGTACGTACAGACTACCTTCTCCATAAACGGTGTTTTCCATTTCATATATATGTCAATTATACATATTTATATTCTAAATATATATGATATATTAATCATTTTTTATATTCTGAAAGTATTTAAATCATGATCTTAGTGATACAACCAAGAGTAACAAGTTAAAATACGTACGATAAAGAAAGCGATTATTACCCGAAATGTTAATTTAACATGGAAATTATTATTAAATGTGTAATATAAAATCATAAATGAATCATGTATGATATCATAAATATTAATGTGGTTCTGGTATAATTTAATGACATAATAAGATCTTCATACAGGAGGTTAAACGTACCCTCGACTAAAGGAAAGTGCAAGGTAAGGGGTTTTCATCTCACTCCTTATTCTCGTGAGATTCATGCCATATTGCCACTATTACCTTTTGTGTGGTGTATGTACTGCCCATAATTTTATTCTCTGTGTAAAACACTTTAATTTATGTGTATTTACATATTCATTGTATGATACCTCTTTCATGGGTTGTATGTTTCGTAAGTTACCAAATTGGTAATGGTTAATTCCTCAATCTCATCATTATCTGAGATTGTTTATGTGTAAGTATTTATTGGGACATTTTTATCATCCATGTCCATTTTTCATAAAAATTATTTCAAAATAGAGATTTTAAGGATTTTTAAAGGTACTCTTTATCAAGATCAGAATTTCAAATGTTTTAAAGATTTATCTTTCTAACTCTTTTTAATTAGTTTCCATGTTTTCAAAATGATTTTAAGGATTTATTTATATGGACATGAATGTTTTGAAATGATAATTCTTTTCTAAAGTTTCAAAGTGGTATGGGATACTTTGATGCAAAAATCTCTTTTAAAATTACTTCATTTATAAATGTGTTAATTTTAAATGATTTTACAAAAGGAATATTTCTCTCAAAAAGTTTTACTCATCAATTTCATCTATGTCAATATCCTTTGATGGATTTTAAGCTCATTTGAAGTTGATTTGTTATAAAAAACATCCATTGAATTATTTGTGATATGTTTGACTATGGATGTGTTATTTTTATACCATTCATGGTTTATGGAGAAAGTATTGACATTTCATACGCTAGTTTTAATATGAATGTTTATGTTATGTTTAAACCTATTAATATGAGAAATCAATTGGACTTATTAAGTGACGGGTGGAGCCCGCTATAGCTCCTCGATGCATCGGTAGGTCTCATGAGACAAACTAGTGTCTTGGAATGAGACCTTGACAAAATCTTATTTGTAGTCTTGGCACGAGGCCTTGGCTATGTGGTTATGATAGTCTGGAATTATGCATTCCATTATTATGAAAGTGGTTAGTGATATTGCATGTGATTATTCAATTAGTAGATTATCCATGTGAATGAGTAAATGGAATTATTTCATTCTATTTCTTCCATACTATTCTGAAGTTCAAGTTTAAAAGGCTTTTGTTTTAGTTTTATACATTGCCTTAAATGTTTATGTTTATTTTTGAAAGTTTCTGCTGTATTGCCTACCCTTACTGAGCATTTGAGCTCATCCCTTTCTATGTTTTATTTTTCCAAGGATTCCAAGAAGTGTATTGTGATTGATATGCAGGGTTATTCCAAGGGAATAATGGTGTTCATAAAGATTATTTATGTTGTTTTGTACGTATTATAGTGAAAATGTAACATTCATGTATGTAATCTATTTTTCCAAGACTGCTAAACTAATCGGTCCTTCGGGACTTGATTCCTTATAATCATGCCAATGTTATGTAATATTGCACCAACTCTGGGTAACTGGGGTCGAGGAATTACAGTCCCCCTACCTTTGGTCTCCTAAATAGAAAAAGTTCTTCTACACTTAAGTGGCTCTCAAGGAAGGTTGATTCAGGAGGTAAAATTCATCTTTTATTTTCTTTCATTTTTATGTTCCTTTGTTCTCTTTTCATTCCTTACCTATACTCATCCAAATGGTATGATAAATCCAGTACCATAAATTTACTAGAATTTTATTATTCTAATGGGATATTTCTTTATCATCTCTCGTTTCCCCACCTTTTATTTGAACGAAATGAAAACACCATTTGAGATGTGTTAATTTTCCACATTCAAGAACAACAGTTTGTAAATTTCAATTTTTATCTTCAATTATGGTCATGAAACCATTTTTATGGTTGAAACAGATTATATGACATATATTTTATCTTATTTAAGGTTATGAATCATTATATGTACATGATATTGAATAAAAAATCAATATATGTTCGTTGTAATTGAAAAATCATCAATTAGTCCAATCGTTTATCACTAAAAGTTTTATCTAATGAATCATGCACACCCAAAATAACCAAATGAAATTTATGATCACATAAACTTCTGTATGTCCATTAATATATTATATTTCTATTTCTAGATAAAAATAACCTTTCAACATGATCATCCATACTTGAATTCAAGTGAACTGATCATGAAAACTAAGAAAATGAACGTTCTCGAGTAATGAAGTTAAACTCTATACCTCATAGAAAATTACATGAATGAACATAATAAAACTATAATGAATAAAATTCACATATTAATGGTTCTGGAATTGTTAATTAATTAGTCTAATTTTGTTATCCAGGAAATTAAGATCAACGAAAAAACCCCCTCGAACTTATGGTAAGGGTTTTCCCCCTAAATCTCCATTTTTATTCAGGCTACTCTTATTCTCTACATACCACATTGAAATTATTAGTTATTATTATGTAATACTCACATATTCTGTTTTAATTTTATATATATATGTATCAATCAGAATCATCCTTTCATTTATGGATAATTACATATTTTAAAGGATCTTTCTCAAAATAATCCAGATAAACATGCCTGTTTTTAAGGGAATTTCCCAAATTCTTCCTATTTCTAAGAGCACTCTATAATCTATTTTGATAAATCATTATTTTTATAAAATCACACATTTTATTATATAAAAAACACCCAATTTTAATTCTTGTTTTATTAAATTAATTTTCCAAAAGAACTCTTATTTTTAAAGTAAAAGAGTATTTTTTATCAAGAATTACTCAATGATTTTATAAATGTATTTTCATCTACCTCAACACTCTTGATGAATATTATTCTTAATTGGGAATAATATTTTATTATATTATATACCATTTGGTATATAATGTATAATGATTAGTTTGACCATGGATGTTCTATCTGGACACCATTTTCTCTATTACTTTGAATGGTTAATGTTTTATGTTTAATGATTGGGGAATGTTATTTACATTTCACATGTTAGTTTCAATATGAATGTATATGTTGTTTATGTTTGAACCGTTTCATATAAGGGATTATTTGGACTTAATATGTTTCGTGTGGGGATCGCTATAAACTCTCGGTGCATCCATAGGTCTCATGAGACGAACTAGAGTTTTGGAACAAGGCCTTGACAAAATAATTATGTCATGTCATGAGGCCTTGACAAAGTGGTTATGATGTCCCGCATAATTAATTCCCTCATTATAAAAATAGTAATTGTTAGACCATGTCATTATTAAATTAGTATAATTTCCATGGTTAGGTTCTATTATGGATTAATTTATTCATCTTTCATTCTTACCATATTATGATCATGTTCATTTTTTAAGGCATGTGTTTTTAGTTACTCACAATGCCTAATGTTTATATTTATGATTATTTAGGCTGTATTTCTTACCCTTAATGAGAACCAGAGATGAACTCTTTATTATGTTTCATTTTTCCTAAGGATATGATGATGTGAATTATGAATGACCTATAGGAACAATCAAATAGTTTATTTGTATTTTAAAAGAAGTTATTATTTTTTATAATGTATCAAGTTGAAATGTTGAAATAATGTATGAATATGGTCTTCCAATACTACTAAACTACTCATTACTTAGGTATACATTTCTTTATTTTTATGCCAATGTAATAAAATAAGGCATTAACTGTAGGAAAATGGGGTCAGTTCCTTACAATTTTAATGATAAAAATTGATAATTTAATTTAATTTTAATTTTTTCAATTAATGGGAGCCCACACGACTAGTACAAGAAGCTACACGCATTATAAATCAGTTTCTATTTATCCATGTCACAAACCTAGGGCTTATATATGTTAACTCAGTTAGAAGATAATGTGTTTGCATGTTAGATACAAACCCTATATCTGCTGGTTGTGTGCCAGAATGACCTAGTCAACATGTGGTGTGAAATAAAAGCACCAAAACTAAATAATTTCTAAACACATCAAGATACAAAGCACAAGGGAGTACGTCGTCTGTCCTGGCCACTCACCATGTCACCCAATTCTATTGGCCAATGATTTTCCCTTTCCTGATTGAATCTCTAGTTATTCTTCATTTTTTCTAAAACCATTAAGAAAATAAAACACTAAATTTTCATGAAAACTGCATCAATAACATGTTAATTGAAATATGATTTAAGATCAAATAACATGAAATGAAAATATAACCACAATTCTTCGTAGATATACAATCAAATACAAAATTATAAATTTAAATGTGACCTCCCTTCAATAATAATTAGTGGTTTTAGGAATAGAGGAATCATGAGGATGTGTATGATATATTAAAATTTCATTTAATAACTTATTCTTGAAACTAAGAGTAAGGTTCTTTAATAACAAAATTATTTTAATTTAATTAATAGTTAAATAATTCTATATATGGTATTTTCTACTTTCTTTGTTTGTGAATGTTTATCATCAGAAAAGACACTTCTTATTAAGTTCTTTCAGTATATTGGTCCATGGATAAAATCCCTCTAGCAGGGTTCCACACATTCTCCTACGATCTTCAAGCTATACCACTCGATATTCAGTATCTAACACATAGAGTTTAATGAATTTTGTTTTTCATTTCTGATAGTCCTATAATTAGTCTTGATGATATCAATTTTGAGAATTTCATTCTTGAGGGGGAGAGGGATGGAGGTGTTGAGATGTTATTCATTGGGCATAATAATTCAGTATTCTCAATTTTCTGATATTATACACAATAGACATAGTAATCTATTAATAGAGTTGGTATTTATGTAAAAATATTATTTAATTTTATATAAGAAATTAAATAACATTTGTTATCTTTGATAAAACCCATGAATCATAATAATAATTATGTAATTATTATTATGTGGTGTATTCCAATTTTCCCAATAACAGATATTATATAATGGTTTTGTCAATTAAATGTTGTCATCGAACATGGTCATGGTCAAATCGAACACCTATACCTTTTATTAAACTACCAAATACATATTTTAGTGATAAATAAATATTGTATTCACAATATAGTGAATTATTTTTTAAAAAATATTCATTAAATAAAATAAATATTTTCCTCACAAGCCATTGAATAAATATTTTTTTAATATTTGTGTGATCAATATAACATAAATAAAATTATTCCTCAAACATTAGAATAATATTTTTTCCATTAAGTAATATCAAATATAATTTAATGGATGTCACTGCAAATACATAGTGTGTGACCCTCAAGGATTAAATATTGTTAGTATTAGGCAGGTGTGCCTAAGGCACAAGATTACTATCTTGCAATTGGTCACGTCACCAAAGAGAAAACACATAATATTACAATTTCGAAAACCATATATGAATGATCACTGTATAATATAATCCCCTTTTCAAAATATCTTACCAAATAGGATTCAAATTCATGTCACCATCCTTATTCTTGATGTGTCTTTCTTTGACCATCTAAAATAAACATATTGTTACACCATGTCCATAGAACTTAATATGATAGATTTATTCATGTCAAATGGCTGAGATATCAACTTTTATAATGATGGAAGGGAAAATTAATTCCTTAAATTATTCATTATTGACATTTCACTTGGGAAAAACACAACATATACAATATCACCTTGAATTTTTATCATCATGGTTTACGAAATAAATATAATTTTTGAAGTTGTTACATGAATTAATATTAATCTTAAAGTCTATGTAACTTTATACATGCCCATATATTTTAATATTCAATGACACCAAAACATGAAGAATTCATACTGTTGGGTATTTTCTCATAATCTACTACCTTGTAGATTACAAAATGAGAACATAATGAGAAGATTTCTTATATTCTTATGGTTACTCGCACATGAAAGTCTATGTACTATGTATCTGATCATAATATGTTATCCAACCACAGAACAATATTTGACAATATCATCATAGATAAAAATGGTTCTCATCATAGAGGGGAACTAATATGACCTCAATAATGTGACATTACTCTAGGACATTATTACATTAGTGTTAAGAAAAAAAACAAACTATATATAATAAAGTGGTTTTTTAATATTCAATACATCAAATACATATGTAGTCAATGTACAATAAATTGGACCCAGGACACCAACTACAACAGTGCAAATGGATTTTGACCATGATGTAGATGGACATGATAATGGGGTATGAGAATAATAGTATTGATGCCATATTCATGACATCCAATTTTGAGGTATGATGAACTTTTGGATTTTGATTGACATGTGTACTCAATACCTTGTGGAAATTGAGTGTAATGTTTTATCAATGAAATATGGATATCGAGTATCATGTAAACATGATTCTATGTTACATGTACGTTCAATTATTAGTGGGTCAGCAAATCATGTATTTCTATACCTTGTGAGTAATTAGTAGCATGTTCACTTGATGCTTATTAAATACCTAGTATAATTTCATGTGATTACAAGTAGATGTTTGGTATTAGATTCACTCTTTTACTTGAGGATTATGAGTAAAATATACACCATAATTGTTGGGTTTTCATTAACACACGTGACATCGTTATTTATGAATTTTCCATAAGTCTAAATATGGAGTGATTGATGATTTAAAGAGGCTTGCTAATAGAATAATCTATCTAAATTTGGGTACCATTTATTATTTCTCTTCACAAGTAATATGTTAGGATTGAGAAGTTTATGTATTAATTGTTCACTTTCTTCTGATTTTATTGGTTCATGTACACTACATGTTGTGGTTGGATAAAAAATAGTGTAGGTGATACCATTCTGAGTAGTAGTCATACACTTCCCGGGTTTCTATGGAACTTTTGTTCCCAGAAATCTCCCATTTATTTTGGTTAACGATAATGCATAGTCCCAAGATTAATCATTAAGAGGGATATCTCTCTACGAGTCTACAGATACAGATGAATGTGACCTTGATTTACAAAATCAATTTTTACTATTGTTCTTCTCTATTTTATATTTATGATCGTCTCGGTGAAAAATATATTCTTTGTACATATATTTGAAAATTTTGGCTTCTCACTCATTCATATAGTAAATATATTATTTTCTTCTTCTTATATAGATTTTTTATTTTATAAATTATAAATATTCATTTTATTATTGATAAGTTTGATAGATAGGATAGTATTCAAAAAATTTTACATTATCCTCTCACCAATATTTACTGACCAATACATTTTGGGAATCTACACCCGAGGTTATTTAGCACTACATCTTAGAATCAGTGGCCCGATATGGTCTATTATATAATAAAAAAATGGAAGGTGTTTTTTTTCATTTTTTGTTTGTTGGTAAAAAGGTGACATAAGAAAATATCTTTGATTTTTATGATACTCAATCTATTATATCCTGGAAAACATTAATATGGGAATTCATGTATACCAGGGAATTGGATTGATGTTCTTTATTTTTATGATTATTGTTTTATAATTTTCAACTTAGAAGATGAAGATTATTATTGAGTAATGTTATTTTATATAGATTTAACTCAGTTACATTATATTTCATTAAACCAAGAGTCATTATTATAGAATTGCTGAGTCTATTAGAAAATAAAAGACTAAATGACAATGATATGTGCCTTGGTATTGTTATTTAGATTGTGACACCTTGTGAAACTGTGTGTTTTTATGTGTATGAACATGTGAATATTAAATTGTGATTATTTTAACTTTAATATGAGTTCATCATACATCGTAAAAGTAACAAGATTAATAATATTTTTTTTAAATAGATTTCTTGGTTAAATATCATAGGGGATGATTTTATTGAAAAATATTATTTATATAAGTGAATAACTATGGTATAGTGAATAGAGTGGTCATGATTTTTTCTATTTATCATGGAAATTTAGAGGACATTGTATTCTTATACAATTAATAAAAGGTAGTTTTTTGAGAACATGGTTTCTTGTGGAATCAGAAAAAGGAACAAAATTTATCATTCTTGTTATTTTTAAATTCAACATTCATTGGATAACGAGTGAAGATCATAAGTAGTAATACAAAAGAGGGTTAGAGCATGGTTGCATTCTATTAATATTTAACATACACCCATGTGATATGTTGTGTGTTGTAAATACTAGAAATAGTGAATTATATTTAATAATTAAGAGATCTGATTTAGTGATCGAGGGGATGGGGTGGATCATTTCTCTACCTAAAGAAAAATATATTTGTAATGTTTGAACCAAAGGTCTAGGAATCATAGAAGAAACACTCTATAAAGGAGAAGTGAGGTATTTTAATTCCCATATGGAAACTATTTTAGTGTGAGATTTCATTCTATGGTTTCATGTATGTATGGTTTATATTTTTTTGAGTTTGTCCGAAGAAGATCGTTAAAATTCTCTTGGATTCTATGGATAAACCCTTATATGCCCCTGATGTTTGGTTGCTGGAAATTTTTTTCAGGGTCACCAATTTTTTTTAGGAAAATACACAATTGGAAATAATCGTGATGGTCACAGAATACACTTATTATCAGTCTTAGTGAATTCCATGTGGTGGATGATAGTATCAACAATTTATATGGCTAACACTGTGTGGTCAACCAATGTTTCTTATCTTTTGAGATTCCATGTTCCAAAGTAGTGGATTGCATGAGTGGATGGGAGAAATCAATGATAGAAGTCATAACCAATATCATGTACTATATAGAACATCTAGGACATCAGTTGTAAATCATTACAGGGTTACACCTATATTGGTGATCATTTACATAGTCATGTGTTAAGAATCCTCTCTTGTTGAATATGGCATGTTGTAGCACTACAAAAATTTTTAGATGAATATATTGATTATGGATGGATTATGTGTGTTGATATAGAGATTATAATGTTCTATGAATAATTAATAATGTTTTATTTATATATATCACTAGAGGGGGGATAGTTTTAAGATTTATATGTGGGGAGACTGGGTTTGAATCGAGTCAGTCAGATCCTTGGATATTTCATGGATGGTTGAGAGAATTGAAGATAGTGTAAGTGGTTGGTGAAATAACCTAAAAAATGATGTGATGTTTTTTTACATTAATATAGACAAATGTTTAGTATAATGATTCCCCTAAGACTTAATGACTCATGATCATTTCTTCATGGAGTGTTAGTTTTTTTCTATGTACTTTTATAGGTAGTAAAATTAAATTGTGAAAACTAGTTTATCCATATTAATAATAAGAATTGGTTTGGAATCAAATCGATCTCAATGTTTTGGATATTAATGAGGAGGTAATATTTTTTTGGGACCTTATTAGAAAGGATAGTTTGATAAAGTTACGTTAGTCATAGGAGGCACATTTTTTGGATGGACAGTAGGAGCACAATTTTATTAAAAACAATTAACATTTTTATTTAATTTAAAATTGTTTAATGGAATTATATCACACCATGAATATCCTTGGACTTCCAAAAATATTTTTTATATGATTATGTCATTAGTGTGGTGAATCATGGTGATTGATGTAGATTAGGAGGTGTGATTTGCAAGATTACACAACATCATAATGATGACAAGTCATTTGGTTGGGAGTTTTAAATTAAACATGTCATTATGGATTAAATTTTTAGGGTTTTTAGATATTTCATTTGTTGGATGTACTATTTGGTGAAATTGGTTTCATTCCATGGTTTGAACCATTTTAAAACCTTATAATTCTATTTTATAATTGAAATGAATCAAAATGTGACACTTTAGGAATGATGATTCTATAGAGGAAGTAATAAACTATTGTGGCGATAGATGTATCCATTATCCAATGGGTATCTACAACATGAAATGAAATGGGGATAGAAAATTACCTTTTTTCATAGAATGGAAATCTGGATAATTGGTCTTCCTACACTAGGTAGCCAATAGTACTATGATAAATAAATTATACTCATATAGATACATATTCTTGCTAGTGTTCCTATATCTGGATTCCAGTGGGGTGGTGTAGGTAGATTAAATTAATCAGTTTCATTGTCTTTTTATACACCAAGGAACCCTTATGATATATCTCCTTCAAACACATTTTTGTGATCCAATACAGAATTTTTAACTCCTATCATCCCTCAATGAAATCTACTTGATCAACAGTTGATCTAGATTATAATCATTGTACAATAAGTATGATATCCTTCATTATTCAGAAATCATATCATCAATTTTCTTTATGCGCTGCATAATTATTATGAGGTTCATGAATGATAATACCATCAATATATTGTTCCCCATGAAAACCAATAATTTTTTATTTCACATATATTCTTCTTCCTCTTGATCATCTTGACCAATAATAATTTAATTAAATTATTAATATTAGGAATCAGATAAAAATTTCACTAGAGCATGATGGAATAGTTTTGGAATGAAATGACTTTGGATCAACATTAATAGATAATGTTTTATTGTGAGGAATGCATTTTTTTTATTGGTGTATCATTGATGTTATGTCCCATTGTGATCTCTTCTATTATTTCATTATGTTATAAGTTGAATCATCAATTGTAACATTGTCTTGATTTATCTCACATTCTTGTCTTAGAGTTCATTGTGTGTACAGAGTTGTTGTCATCTATTAGATTATGATCCAACTAAGGTAAATTTCATTGTTGGTTTCTACTATATGATAAAATATTATTAATATTAATGTGTCTATTTTCTTGATTGAATGTTATAATGATATTCTCTATAATGATATGAAATTCATGTTTAATTCTTTCAATGGATGTACGATCATGCTTCTAGATAGTTGGGGATATTTGGTATGTACTTTATCAATTAAACCATTCACCATTTGATGTATTATTCATTACTACTATTTCAATTTAATATATTTTTTTTGTAATTATTAAATATACAATTGTGTATCTTGAGTATGTTATTGTGGTAATCGATGGAAATAGAATGGACATTTAAAACATGTACAATGCCTTTAGCATTTTTTTGGTATGTATTTCACTTTGTTTGAGGAATGTGGTCCCATGTACTATACCCAATGGTATTATGTATTTTTATTAGCATGTGGTACGATGTTATCCAATGTTTTGGAATGTCTTATAGATGTCTAATGTGTTATGAATAATAAATAATTCTGAATTATTTAACGATCCTTATGTAATAATTAATTAAATTGAAAATGCCAAATATTACTCTAGAATGTAACAAGGTCCATGACTCTGATGACCCGACCCAACGAGGCCCACATGGACGACAAAAATTAATGTGTTACACCATAGGATTTCCTATTATAGGCAAGGCTGGCTATAAGCACCAAAGATGTGTATCTCATATATGATTGTCATTAACATAAAGTTATTGTATGCACAAATATATCTACAATATCAAATAATGATGAAATATAATATACAATTTATATAAATATTGCATGCATAACAACTATCCCATATGAGAGTACAAAAAAGTGTAATGAAAATTACAATAATTTACTAATTACATCCTAACCATAACTAGACAATAATATATAAATTGTTAAGGAAGAGGGGACTATTTCCAAATGAAACAATACTATACACCTCAATATTAAAACTGAAAAGTAATCTCCACCTTTTTAGGGTCATCCTTGGACACCATAAGAATATAATTCTTCTACATAAGACACAAAATTTATTGGTAAATCCCATTAAAGGGTGATTATTACAATTACTAGATAGAAAATTTAAAATCACAAATCATAATGAATAAAGAGTAGTAATATCATCAATACATAGGCATGTATTTCAATATACAAGAAAAGGTGATAAAACTGAAAATCATGTATTTACTCAAAAATTATACCAAACATTGTGTGAATTGGGGACCTTTATCTTCAGAAACTAGCTATGACTGATGAGCCTGCCTATATCTCAACTGGTACATCATTACTTCCCATCACCATGCACAACTTAACATTAAATTATTTTGAGTTCTTGCACATCACTATTATTCTCTATATGTGTTGGATCTTTTTCTCCACTGATACATCTCATTAAACCTCTCTAGAGTCTGAGTGGAGGGCCCTCTCATTTATACTAATCTCTATAAATGTTGGAGCCACATTCTATAGAGGACCTGAATGATGTCAGAGCTCATAAAGGGGGTAATACAACTACAATTACTGAGGAACCATAGAAAGAGAAGTAGATCACTCTATATAAATCTCTATAAGTTATGGGGACCTATGTACTTATACAATTGTTGAGACCAAATCTTGAACCCTCTCCAATGATCACAAAAAATACTTCCATATTTGAGAGTCTCATGAATAGGGGTTACACTAGGAAAAAATAATTTTGTCATTTGAATGCTTATACGTTGGGAACCAACTAGTTTCATGTGAAACAATACTCATGATTAGCTAATTTTAAGTCCAAATCAAGGTATTGAATAATATGACAAATAAATCTAGCGATCAGGGGATCCAATATTCCCAGAATGGAGTAAGAAACATGTTATAGAGGGTAAATGATGTATGTCTATCACTTAAAGTGTCTCACCATTTATCTTGGAATGAAACCCATCATATGCATGCTGTGCCCCTACGGGTTACAAGACATGTAATGTTCAATACTACACTCAGAGTTCCACTATCCGGGGTTCATGTATACTCAGTCATGCATGTGTACTTCAGAAAATGCCTATGTACTTTAGGTCATTCTTGTGTATCAATTCTATGAATGTTTGAATGACTCTGCCCATGTACACGTTCCTATTACCATGTAGTTTGTGTTGTTCACTAGTTCCTAGATGTGTCCAAGTAAATGTCCATGTTTTGAACTATTTCAATGCCCGTGCACTCCAAGGGTGCATGGTGAGTATCTTTATCAGGTCACATGGAATGAAAAATGTGTCTCACAGTAAGTGATTTTTTATTCTATGTTGAAATCATATAATCACTCTAAAAGAGCTACATGGTTTTTGTTCAAGGGGAAACATGACATGTAGTTGGAAATTTCTCAGAAATTCAATAATATTATATGTTTTATCACCCACATAACAGTTCATTGTCCATTCCATGATTCTCAAAATCAATAATTTATTTGTTGTTGACTAACCCTTTACATCATTTTTCATTGAAATCATACTTTCAAAACTGATTGGGAATTCCTTTTTGTCAAACCATCTCACATGTTGAACACAAACCCAAAACCAAGGTCTCCAATCCAATCATGATCTACCTTTAACAACCATCTTTCATATTATCACAATTATCATACCATAGATCATTAATAAATTTGGTGGTATTAATAAAATTCAAATAAGAATGACCACACAATGATTGAATACTTGGTATTCAATGAACCATATGGTAATAAAAATTTTTATGATGAACAAGGTATGAAAACCTAGAGAAATTTTAAAATCAGAATTGATGAAAGAAACTCTACTATGTCTGGGTTAGAATCATTATATTTTTATAATAATAATGAATTAATAGTAAAATAAGATATAAAAAAATCCCAAATATCATAGGATTAATAGACATGATCACTGAATCATGATAGACCATTGAATGAATCTATGAGAAAAATATATTCACTTTTTTCAAATTATTAATAATGTGGAAATAATCCATGTTGACCTCACCTATTTTGATAATCTCAATAATGTTTCAAAATGACTTGATAATCCCAAATAATGATTATCTATATATTAATTCCTTCAATATAAATGACATCTTACTGTTGAGTTGATAAATTATCAAAATGATCATTGGAATTTGATAATCAATGGTTATCTACATTTATACATTTTTAGAAATGTTGTATACTCAATCTGGATATAATTTTCATAGAAAAGATAAGTGTTAAGCTTGTGAGTCACTGAGATAGAAAACTACTGATATTTCTATGTACACTGTTACAAAAGTCTACTGATATGGATAATTTCATCTATATGCATGACAACTACCGATAGAAGAAGTGATACTGATATAATAAGTCTACCGGTATGCACAAGTTGAATGATATAGATCTACCGATTCAATCTACCGATACAAACAGAAAAATAGATAGATACCGATATGAAGTCCACCGATACAAATACAAAGTCCACTAATACAGACAGATACTAACAGACAACTACTGATATAAGTTTTATGATACAAACAGAAACTACCAATACAAGTCAGCTGATACAGACAGACGGCTACCGCTACAAAATCTACCGATACAAGAATGCTACCATTACAAAAGAGATTCTGATAAAAGGAGCTACTGATGAAAAAATATGTTGATACATAGAGATACTGTTATAAAGAGGTAAAACTACCGACAAAAGTTCACTGGTACAATGGGCCACCGACTGATTGAAGGAGGTACCGATAAAGATGAGTTATCGATAGAAGGAGCTATCGATAGAAGGAGCAATCGATTCATGCAAGCTACCTTTAAAAGGAGTAACAACTACCGATGGAAACCAGCCACTATTTCTCTAAACTCTATTTCTATATGATTATTTAGAAACGATCATATTTGATGTTTTTAATGCAACTGCAATTAATTAATGAGGTTTATTGGCATGTCAGGGAATCGTACCACGTACCAGTAAAAAGTTAATCATTCCCACTGCCGGAGGTCAAGTTATAAAAAGAAGAACAATATAATGAAGAAACGTAGAGGAATAGATGTGAAAGTGTGTGACACATGAAGTTAAATTCATAAAGAAGAACACGAGAAGAACTCAAAGAACATTCATACACATCAGGAAGAAGTTTCAAAGAAGAAGCTCAAGTGTTACAAAGTATAATCTCTTACTCGAGCAGAACACCTACACTAGAAGTGAAGGAACATAACTACGACACCTTGTTTTCCTTAAAACATATAATGCGGGACTCAAAGATTCATCTACATTAATATGAGGAGTCTAGAAATTCACTCACAACACATATATAATTCTAAACTCGTCTCTATTTGTTTAGATTTATTGTGTTTCATTTATTTACATTTTGAGCAGTGTGTGTGCTTTGTATTGTTAGACACACACTGTCTCCTGTGCTGAACTAGAGGATATCTATTATCCTCAGACAATCTTTCTAAATATTTTTGATTCCCTCTGTGGATTGTGGTAGAGGTTGAGTGTGATCTTGATAGCTTGTGTGCTGTTGTTTTGTTTTTCCCACGAAGAACTATGGAAGAGGTCATAAGACCTGAACAATCTTTTTACTATTGTTTAACCCCAATCTAGGGTGTGGATAAAAGTTTATATAAACTATTTGAGAGGACTAAGTATTAGATTGAGACTGAACCTCTTGGTTAAACCTGATGTGCTTGTTTATTTTGATTTAAACTATATTGAATATTCCGCTTCTAAGTACATTAAATTCAATTTCTTTTAAAGAAACTCTGATAGTTAAACTAGAAAGTTTTTTTATTTATTGTAAAGCATTAGTTTAGTTTCAAAATATAATCTAATATTCAGATTAGATTAACTGAGAGTTAATAAATCTCTTGAGAACCAAACTGACCCTTTACTGTATTACAAATTCACTATAGTTTAGCTTGTTTTTTTATATTGGGGTATTTTTGATAGAAATATTTTTAACAGAAATTTTTAATTGGAACTCAATTCACCCCCTAATGATTATCCACTAAGACCAACATTTGGTATAAGAGGTTGTTATTTTTAAAGGATTTCCAAATACTCTATTTTTTGAACTGTGATTTTAGTTGTATCTTAACGATCTTAAATTTCTTTTAGTTCTAAATTTTATCTCTTTAAATATATTGGCTAAAATCTAATTATTTATAATAGATTATAAAGTGCTTCTACCAACATTCCACCTTTCTTTAATGGTGTTAATTATGCCCAATGAAACTTAAAATTAAAATTCATTTAGAAAGTATGGGATTTGACATCTGAAATAGTATAAAGACTCAGTATAAGATTCCAAAAACTGAAAGAACTACTTGGGATGAACCTAATAAAATAGCTTACAATAATAACTATACAACAATGAATGCCCTGTATTGTGATTTAGGATATGAAGAATTTAATTGAATATCTTCTTGTAAAACTACTTATGAAATCTGGGATACTTTGGGTGTTTATCATGAGGGAACAACTAATGTTAAAGAAACGAGATTGAACACTTAAACTATTAAATATAAAAACTTTAAAATGAAACCTGATAAACCTATCTCTGACATGTATCTCAAGATAAACTAAATTGTAAATACAATGAGCTCACTGGGAAAGGTTGTTCCCCAAAAAGAGAAAATCACGAGGTTACTTAGATGTCTGCCAAACAGATGGAGAGGCACATCAGTTTCAATAAAAGAATAGTGTGATATATGATCACTTCTTAATAAAGAGATGATTGGTATATTAATGATGTATGAAGAAGAACTAAAGGAAATCAAGGAAGAAGATGATGAACCAAGAAAGAAATCACTATCTTTCAAGACCTCTACTTCAAAAAACAAAGACAAAGGAAAATTCAAAGTGAAAGTGATAGCTCATGTTGTGATGAAAGTACATCAGACAACGATGCTGAAATGGCTCAGATATCCATATGATTTAATAAGTTCTATAGAATATATTTTTTAGACAATCTAACTACAAAGGAATGTTTGACAATAAAGGCCATTCGAAGAAAGATTGGAAAAGGGATGATAAAAGTGATGACATAGTTTTTTTTGAATGAAAGAGGAAAGGACATGTGAAAGATAACTGTACCAAGTTAAAATACAAGAAAATATATGAGTAAAAGGACAAAAAATATAAGAAAGAAATCAAAGAAACCTATATTGCTTCATAAGATAGATCAAGTTGTTCTGACTCCAATCAAGATGAAAAATTTCAAAAAGATAATTTGTGTTTCATGACAAACACATCTGAGGTAACATTGAATACTCCTAATTTAAATTATTATTATTATGGAGATGATTATGATTGAGAAAAAATTTCTAGTGAAGAGTTATTTGAACACTATAATATGCTAGATGAAACCTGTAATGAGCTGAAGGATATGTACAAGTCATTAATGAAAAAAATTCTTTAACTAGCACTATAAAATCTTCATTATAAGTAGAAAAGGAAAAGAATGCTCAAATGTTAAAGGAAAATACTCAACTTAAATTTTCAAATGAGAAACTTTGAATAGATTTAGAAAATTTAACAAATGGAAAGAATACTCTAACTCAAATGCTTGGAAAACAAGTTTCACCAAAGTATACTACTAGTTTATGATATCAACCTGGAAAAAGACATATTACAAAAAATAGGTTTATTCTCAAATCTGGACAGTACGCTTCTAGTTCTAGTTTTGGAAATTTCTATGCCTCAACTAGCTATTCACAAAGTTATAGATCAATAAAAGTTTATCTTTCAAAATCTTTGGAATCCTTTGATTGTATAAGACCCATTAGACGAATATGGGTACCAAAAGTATTTCTTGCTAACCTGTCTGGACCCAAGAAAATCCGAGTACAAAAACCAGTTTCTATTTAAACCTGTTTTGTAGGAGACTTGCTTGATGAGTTCCCATAAGAAGATATGGTACTTGGACAGATGTTCAAGGAATATGACTGGGGATTAATCATGTTTTAAGAGATTAATCAAGGTTGACGGAGGACATGTCACCTTTGGTGATAATTCAAATGAAAAAAATCATCGGCTTAGGCCAAATTGGTAACACTGATTCAATTTTGATTTCTAAAGTATTATTTGTTTATGGATTAAAATATAGCCTGTTAAGAATTTCTCAGTTGTGTAATGATGGTTTCAATGTTAAATTTTAAAATAATGCTTGTGATGTTTTTAATTCTAAAAGTGTTTTAGTATTTTCTACCTTAAGAGATGAAAATGTTTATGCTGTAGATTTCAATTCTTTATCTAAGAAGAATATTTCTTGTTCAAATGATTGTCATAGAGAGTCTTGGCTATGGCATATAATATTGGGACACTGCAACGTTCATTCACTTAGAAAACTGACTAACAAAAACTTAGTTAGACACGTACCTCAACTAAAATTCCCATCAAACAATGTTTATAATCCCTCCCAAAAGGTAAAGCCACATAATGTTTCTTTTAAATCAAAGAAAGAAGTTTCAACTTCTCAACCTCTTGAGTTGGTTCACATGGAATTGTTTGGACCTTATAGAGTTTCTAGTTCAAATGGGAAGGACTATGTCTGTGTCTTAGTAGATGACTTTTCTAGATACACTTGGGTATATATTCTAGCTCACCAAAGTAAAGCTTGTTCCAAAATTATGAAATATTCCAAGACTGTAGAATAACCAAGTGAAATTATAATTATGACCCTGAAAAGTGACCACGGTCGTGAGTTTGAAAATCATGGGTTTGAATCTTACTGCTCACACAATGGATATAGTCACAACTTTTCTGACCATAGGAAACCTCAACAGAGTGGTGTAGTAGATAGAAGAAATAGAACCCTTCAAGAAATTGCAAGAACTATACTCAATGAATATGATTTACCAGTTTATTTTTGGGCTGAAGCTGTGAATACATCTTGTTATATTATAAATATAGTCTTGATTAGACCTGTTCTTAAGAAGGCCCCATATGAACTGTGGAATAATAGGAAGCCTAAAGTGAGTTACTTCAGATTTTTTCATTGCAATGTCTTTATTCTTCATACAAAGGATAATCTTGACAAGTTTTCTTCTAAAAGTGATGAGGGAATCTTTCTAGGTTACTATATAACCATTAAATCTTAATGAGTCATTAATAAAGGAACCAAATGTCTGGAAGAATCTGTTCATATCAAATTTGATGAAACTGATCAACATGAACCTAAGTCTTCTCCTGAAAGTCTTGAAGATGATCTGTCTATTTTGGACGTTAATGATAAAATCAATGAACCTGTTGTAAAGAAAACTAGTTCTAGAAATATTCCAGAACTTGCTTCTGGTGAACCCAAACATAGATAAGAAACTGAAATTTCTAGTCCTACCTTTACTAGATCAACTAGGAATCTAAAGAACCATCCTTTAGATGCTGTTGTAGGTAATCTTGATAGTGGGACACATACTAGAGCTTCTATATGAAATCCGGTTGAACATTAAGCCTTTATTTCAAAGTTAGAACCAAAAAATATCAATAATGAAATCAATGATGAATTTTGGGTAATAGATATGCAAGAAGAATTAATTCAATTTGAAAGAAACAAAGTCTGGGAATTAGTTTACAGACCTAAGGACACATTGACCATAGGCACTAAATGAGTTTTTAGAAATAAAGTTGATGAATCAGGAAATATCATTACAAACAAGGCAAGACTAGTTGCACAAGGATATAGTCAACAGGAAGGAATAGACTATGAGGAAACCTTTTCACCTGTAGCTAGATTAGAAGCTATTAGGATTATACTTGCCTATGCTGCTCATCTAAATTTCAATTTATATCAAATGGATGTTAAAAGTGCTTTTTTAAATGGTTTTATAATTGAAGATGTTTTTGTTGAACAACCACCTGGATTTACTAATCCTCTTTTTCCAAATCGAGTTTGTAAGCTTTCTAAAGCATTATATGGTTTAAAACAAGACCCATGAGCTTGGTATGATATACATAGTAGTTTTATTATTTCAAAAGGTTTTTCTAAAGGGATTTCTTATCTAAATCTATTTAGGAAAAGAATTTCCAAAGATGTTTTGATAGTACCAATCTATGTTGATGATATTATTTTTGGATCCTCTAAAAATACTTTGTGTATTGATTTTTCAAAGAGTATAAAAAATGAATTTGAAATGAGTTTAATGGGAGAAATCAAATATTTTCTTGGATTTTAAGTTTTTGAAAATGAAAATGGAATTATTTTAAATCAAAATAAATATACAAAGGACCTCTTAAAATGTTTTGGTTTAGATAGTATAAAGGAAAGTGATACACCTATGAGTACTAATTGTAAGTTGGGTGCTGATGAAACTAGAAAACCATTGGATCAGACCAACTACAGAGTCATGATAGGGAGTCTGCATTATTATACGGCCAGTCAACCAGATATTATGTTTAGTGCATGTATATGTGAAAAATTTCAAGCTAATCCAAAAGAGACACACTTTCTTACTATTAAAATAATTTTCAAATATCTTAAACATACTCCTAACATAGGATTATTCTATCAAAAAAGAAAATACTTTGATTTAATAAGTTTTTCAGATGGTGACATTGCTAGTTGCAAGTTTTATAGAAAGAGAACTTCTGGAACATGTCATATTCTAGGTATGTCCATAGTATAACGATGTAGTAAAAATTAGAATTCTGTTGCATTTTCTACTGTAGAAGCAGAGTACATTGCTGCTGGTGGTTTCTTTGCACAAATTTTGTGGATGAAACATACATTATTGGAATACGGATATTAGTTTAGACATGTGTCTATAAACTGTGATAACACTAGTGAGATTAATATCTCTAAGAATCCCGTGTCTCACTCTAGGACCAAACACATTGATGTAAGGCACCATTTTTGAGATATCAGTACAAAAAAGGTGATACTACTCTTGAATTTATAGGTACTGAATACCAATTAGCTGACATATCCACCAGGACTTTAAGTTTGGATAGGTTAAGATACATTAGACATGAATTAGGAATGATAGAATTTGTAGGTTAGAAACCTCATAGTTAAAAACCTCACCGTTAGCAGCCTCACTGTTAGCCTAATCCTCACCATTAGCATGAAACTCACTGATATGAACCTCACTGATATGAACCTCACCGGTATACCTCACCATTAGGAATCCTCACTGGTATGTATTACCGTTAGGTTGTTCTTCTTTTAAATCGTATATCTTTAGCCACCGGAATCTGTATCAACTATACTATACTTATTTTGCTTTATTTATTTATTGTGTGATTCCTAAATGATAAAACATAAGTCTTGACCACATCTCGATCCACCTCAAACCCTTTACCATCAAGCCTTCACTCCCAAATCCTCGAACCATAAGCCTCACGATTCATAGAATGGAAAGAGTGAAGAGACCATCATTCAGCGAAAAGGATGATGAGCCGAATGCTAAGAGACTCAAAGGAGAGTCTAGTGGTGTAATTGATATGAAGAAACCAACATATCCTCATATCGTTCAAAAGGATATAGTAGTTGAGAAAGCGCTATGTGTGGAATGGTTGATGACCAGTAGGTATTTAGTTCTAGATGTGTTGGAAGATCAGAAATGGGTAGAGTGCTTCTCGAATAACAATGGTCCTTATTATCTGAAGATGGTAAAAGAATTCTATGAGTTTGTTTGTTTTGAGAAATCTAAAGTTGAGAACAAGATGGTATCAGTAGTGAATGGAAGGACACTATATTTTTCTTCTTATTGAGTGGACTGAGTTCCTGAAAGTTCTACATGAAGGAGATTTTGGGTATTTCTCGAAATCAATACCTCCTACCAGTGACATCTTTGAGTATGAAGCTGCTTTGAATGAATTAACAGGAGATGGTACACCAAGAAATATGGTTGCTACAGAATTTAATGGAGAGAACCAGTTACTGTTCAAGTTCATCCAACATGTGCTAAGTCCAAGAATAGGGGACTTTTAAAAAATGAAATTCCAAAATATTTATTTGATGCATTTGTTATGACATGGTGTTATGATGAATTTGTGTAGACTGTTAATAACTCAAATTGAAGATATGACAAGTAAAAAGTCAAAAAACGAATGATCTATTCTTTGAAAAGATGATCTCTATGATGATCAAGGTAAGAGGCGTGCATAATTCTCAGGAAGAGACAATGGTTATGAAAGACAACTTTTGTATTACCAAAACTATATGTAAATACATGAAGATCAATTGGAATCCATGGAGAAGAGAATGGGTCATTGATGATGAGAATTTGTACGATATGTTTAATCATGTGGATCATCCTTCAAGGCCTAAGGATGTGAGGGATCCTGGTCTAGGACCTGATGAAGAGGAACATCAGTATAGTGATGATACTAATGAAGAGGATACCTCTGTAGCTGATGGAAGGGATCCTGACTTGCCTCCAAGTCCTATTGGTCAAATTGTATCATATGGAAAGGAAACAATGTTGGGAGTAAGAAATAAAGCAGCCCCTATTAATGAGGAAGACGAGCCTGCTCTAGAGAATAAAGAAGAAAGACAATATGAAACTGAAACATCTGTTTATTCCTGCTTGAGTCTTAGTCCACTGATTGGGCTCAATGCCTTCTGAGGAAATTGTTGAAGTAGACAGACCTGCACCTATTCCTGAGGAACCTCCTTCTATTGGAAAAATAGAGATGGTTGTGGAGGATTCTTCTGAGGAAGACCTTCTTGCTCAGGCTACTATTGATGTACGTATACAAGAGAATGCACAAATTGAGGGGAAGCATCCTACCAGACATGGTACTGTTTCAGTTTCTCTTGAGATTGACGACTGGGCGTAAGACCCAGGTTTTGTAGTTTTTGGGTTAGAATATCCAGATTCAGAAGATGATACACCCATCAATAGACCTCCTGTCACTTATAATCTCCTTTCTAAAACTTTACCAATGGAAATAGTAAGAAAATATGATTTGAACTAGTTGAAGTCTGATCTCCAGGCTAGTTTTGTGGAAGAAATAAAAAGAATGGAAACCTCTTTAGTATCTTCTATTCAGTTTGTGATGACTGAATCTTTATCTGGTGTTTTTCATGAAATCAAGGCCTTCCAAAATCAAGTTTCAAGCTTAGAAGAGTATGTTGAATCACTAAAGAATTCAATTGTCTCTATGAAATCCTATATGAGATCTAAATCTCAAGCACACAAAGACATGGCTTTTGTGAAAAGTGTGGTTAGCAAGATGGAATCAGTCTTTGAGGGATTTAAAACTTCCATGGAAAAGCATGTCAGCACACAGGGCTCTCTTGTGAAAAATCTCATAAGTGGGATGACTAAATCTTTTAAGGAAATAGTAGCCTTTATTGTTGCAACTCTGAGCTCTACCAAGCCTTCTTTAGATATTGATCAGATTCAAGCTGTCATGAGAGAATAGATTAGACAGTATTCTACAAGTGGCTCTATAGACTCTGCTTCTTGGACCCAAGTGGTGAATACCCCTATGGATATAGGGAAAATTGTTCAGAATTTTATGAGGGAGGCCACTGCTTCTCAAAAAGAGGTCAAATACAAAGTGGATTACTATTTAAAAAGGGTCTAAACCAAACATCAATTGAACAACTATTTCAAACTTATGTTAGAGAACATGAAACTGCATCCAGACTCTTATGATTTTAGAAAACAAGTGAGCAATCTCAGGGAGTTGTCTCCTGATCTAGATAAATTTATGGAGAACAAGGATGAATTCATTAATTTTATGGAAAGAGGAGGAGGGATCACAATGGAATTTAGGAATATGTTGCTGCGATTTTTTCATGTCAAAAGTACTCTAATAATTATACCTCACGATCTGCCTACCTCTACTCAGTCTGACTCTGTTCCTTAGATGTCTCCAGCTCAAGCAATCCGGATCCTCCCTCCCATGTTAACCCCACGAGCTACATAGTATAGTCCAGGCACTGTATCAGTAGCTCAACCTCCATTGATCATCTCTGGTGTTCCTAATCCTCCACCGGTATCCACCAAACCTGAATCCTCTTCTGATCCCAAGGGCAAATCACAATCTAAGGAGGTGGATTGAATAGTGGCTAGGAAATTTTATAGGAATCACTTGTATTCATTTTTCTCCAATTCAGTATTTCTATTTATTTTTACCTCAAGTAATATATAAAGGCCTTCATTCTCTCCTACTTTCTGTTACTTTTCTCATCTTTGTTTACCTCTTCTAGCTAATCAAAAAGGGGGAGAACAGAACTGATATGAAAAATACAGGAGGAAAAAGGGGGAGAAATATGAAAAATGAGAAATATGAGCATAATATAGCATACTTTATATAAGGGTGAGAAATATGTAATATGAGAGTAATATATTCTACCTATGATACAGTTGTTTCATACCTCTAGTACATTTATTTCATAATTTTCCCTCTGATACATTTGCATTTAATACTTTATCCTCTAATAAAATTCAAACCTCACATTTGAAAATGTCTTGAGACCAAATATATTTTACTCTGATATATTACTACTTATTTTGGAATTATAATATCATAAGTTGTGATTATCAAAAAGGGGGAGATTGTTGACCTCCCCTGTTTTGATAATCTCAATTATGTTTTACTATGCCTTGATAATACCAAATAATGATTATCTATATATTAATTCCTTCAATATAGATGGCATACTACTGTTGAGTTGATAAATTATCAAAATGATCATTGGGATTTGATAATAAATGGTTATCTACATTTATACTTGTTTAGAAATTTCACTAACTCAATCTGGATATAATTTTCATAGAACATATAAGTGTTAAGCTTGCGAGTCCCTGAGATAGAAAGCTACTAATAAGGCTAAGTACACAAGTACAGAAGTCTGCTGATATGGATAAGGTCATCGATATGCATGACAACAAATGATTGAAGAAGATCTACCTATAGAATAAGTCTACCGATTTGCAAAATTCAACTGATACAGGTCTACCGATACAATCTACCGATACAAACAGATAGACAGACCGCTACCAATATGAAGTCCACTGATACAAATACAAAGTCCACTAATACAGACAGATACTAATAGATATCTACTGATACAATTCTATTGATACAAAAAAACACTACTGATACAAGTCTGCTGATACAGACAGATGGCTACCGCTACAAAGTATACCGATACAAAAATTCTACCGTTACAAAAGAGCTACCGATAAAAGGAGCTACTGATGGAAAAATCTACCGATACGTAGAGCTACTGTTATAAAGAGTCACAGCTACCGATAGAGGTTCACTAGTACAATGATCCACCGACTGATAGATGGAACTACCAATAAAGAGGATCTATTGATAGAAGGAGAAATCAATTCAAGCAAGCTACTATTATAAGGAGTATCAACTACCGATGGAAATCAGTCACCATTTCTCTAAACTTTATTTCTATTTGATTATTTAGCAATGCTCATATTTGATGCTTTTAATGAAACTACTATTAATTAACGAGGGTTGTTGGCATGTCAGGGAACCATTCCTCATACCTATAAAAAGGTAATCATTCCCATTGCCGGAGCTCAATGTATAAAAAGAATATTGAGCTAATGAAGAAAAGTAGAGGAATAGACGTGTAAGTGTGTGAAACCTAAAGTGAAATTCATAAAGAAGAACATGAGAAGAACTCAAAGAACAATCATACACATCAAGTAGATGTTTTAAAGAAGAATCTCAAGTGTTATAAAGAATACTCTCTTAATAGAGCTGAACACCTACACTAGAAGTGAAGGAATAGAACTACGACACTCTATTTTCCTTACAACTTCTAAAGAAGGTATCAAAGCTTCATCTACATCAATATGAAGAGTCCAGAGCTTCACTCCCAACACATAGAGCATTCTAAACTCATCTCTATTTTTTTTATCTCTATTGTTTTTCATTTATTTACTTTTTGAGAAGTCTGTGTGCTCTGTATTTTTAGACACACACTATCTCTTGTGATGAACTGGAGGATATCTAATATCCTCACTCAATCTTTCTAAATATTTTTGATTCCCACTGTGGATAGTGGTAGAGGTAAAGTGTGGCCTAGATAGCCTGTGTGATATTGTTTTGTTTTTCCCACAAAAAACTGTGGTAGAGGTCATATGACCTGGACAGTCTTTGTAGTATTGTTTAGCCCTGATCCAGGGTGTGGATCAAAGATTATATAAACTGTTTGAGAAGACTAAGTCTTAGCTTGAGACAGAACCTCTTTGTTAAACCTGCTGTTCTTGTTTATTTTTTAAACTATATTAAATATTCCACTGCTAAGTAATTTAGATTCAAATTTGTTTTAAAGTAACTCTGATAGTTAAACTAGCAAGTGTTTGTATTTATTGTAAATCATTAGGTTATTTTTGAATGCTAATATAATCTTCAGATTAGATTAACTGAGAACTAATCAATCTCTTGAGAACCTAACTGACCCTTTACTGTACTACAAACTCACTACAGTTTATCTTGTTATTTAAATTGGTGGATTTTTAATAGAAATCTATTTAACAAAATTTTTTAATTGGAACTCAATTCACCCCCTCTTGAGTATCCACTCCGACCAAAATCCATAAATAGAAAATTTTCTACATTGGGATTGGACTAATCACTTATTATGTATGAACTATATAATCGTCACTGGTGGGACCATTGAACACTTTTTGATAATATAGTACTCAATATGTTATATTCATCCACCAATCTCTCAACCAATGTTCACTCCCAATCTGTATGGTTTAATGGTTAATGCCAAGAATTACATATTATAATGAATTTATATTATACTATGATAGGTAGTTATGCTGTAAATAAGAAAATAAAAAATCTAATTTTATTTATTTTATTATTTTCACATAGGACAACACTATACCGAAAGGAAAATTACTGACAATGCTTATGTCTCCCCTAGGCTAAAATCCTAATTCATGATTAAATATAAGTAACATATAATAGATTTGATAGTCTGTTCAGAAGATATTTTATATTTTTATGAAAACTGAGAATTCGTAATAATTATATTTTTTTATGTTTTTATAATATCAATATTAGTCTCACCATGCCTCAAAATCTCTCAATAACTTAGTACCTAGATATGAATATATTCCATTAATTATTCAATAATTTTTATCTAAAATAATTGGGATGTTAAAATCTCCTATGTTTCTATTATTTTCATCAAGGAATGAGAGAATATACTCAATGGGGAGGATAATAAATTATTAACTTGATTTCCAACTCCCATGATCTATTATGAGGGTTTTTTAGTGCTTCAAATTAATATCAATCAGAGGAAATAGTTTTTAATTAAGGGTATTCTCCTATTGGTTTTCAACACCACAACTATTGAAAAGTAAACTCAACCAACAATGTCCAACTCTCCTAGATAGATAATAAGAAACATGTTATGAACATATCTCCACTAATGAAACATATGGAAAATAAAAAAACAAAAATCACTATGGATAGAGTTCCAAATGGTACACCACCTTGTAAACAACAAAAAAACAAGACAATTTGTACAATCACCTTGAATATAGCCTATAATTCTAGATAAAACTCTGAAACAATAAGACTTTAATAGAACACATCATCATTCCGGAAATGAATCATGATGCCTTAAGGCAGTCCTCATTGGCCTAGGTTTAGATTTAAATTTCTTATACATCACCTTTAAAACTCAATGAACTAATACTTGACTCCCCTTGGATGAAACAAGTACAATAATTAATTGTATGCTTCACCATACATGGCCTAAAATGTATATGTACAAATCCAAGAGTTTTATCTTTTATTAAATGGAAACATAACTATTATTAGATAATCCTCTCTCCAATATCTCATGATCAACATGTGAAACCATTACATATTCAAAGGAAACATATTATTCCACATTACCAAGACATGTAACTATGTAAAACACAATTCTAAATTACAACCGAGTCCCTAAAGGATTCATACATCCTCCATATAATCATTTCATGAAGAAAGAATCATAGTCTATAATGATCATCAAGTGAACTCCACAATGTCGAAATACCTCTTTCACTCTGAAAAATCTCAAATTCTCTATAACTAACTTCTAATAATCACCTACAAATAGTCAACTAAAAAAATTATTGTCATGAAATCTCACTACAACTCTCATTGATTCCCAAATGATGGAAAGGAATCTTGGTACATCCTTTTCTCCACTAGATTTATTGATAAAAAACCCTTTAAATACCTCCAATAATGTCTTCATTGGTGTTGTCATTGATCCTATAATAAGGATGATGTTATCCCCATATTTTGAAAATGAATCATGATAATGATTAGTGGATATAAGAACTTAATAGATATAACAAGTGATATTCCTTGGATGTTCCTCCCTAGCCCACTAATGTTTAGATGTTTAAAAAACTTCTACTATAGGTAAAACAAAGCATCCATTGTTTTCTCTCTTTCTCTATTTATCATATTCATTACACATGGATTAAATTGAATATGAATATTTTATACAGATCCATGAGAGGATAGGGATCCAAACAATATATCTTAAAACTCTTCTGTGTCATACATTACATGAAATGGTATCGCAATGAACAAAAAACAAACATAGAGGGTTTTTAAATACACATATGTTATGTCCTCCAATGAAACTAGAGTTTTTCATAACCAATAATAATGGAAAACATTGACAACCACTTTATCCATAAAAACATTTCAATGAAGTCATCGATCCTCAATGGTGGAAACTCTAAAAAATATAACATTGTTAATGTGACATCAATTCATAACGAAACTCAACCACTATTCTTCCTCATTTTTGAACAAAAATATTTTTCTTATGTTTTCAAAGGGGTTATATTTTTTATTGTCAATATAAACCCCCAACTGGATCATTATCTTGGGAATCTCATCCAAATCATTTCAATATGATGGCACAAATATTATGGTAGGCCCTGGGAGAAGTTTATGAATAATCCTAAATCTAGATGAGAAAGAAATCATGTCACCTCCATATGAATGATTTCCTTATACTCAATAACTGCTATAGGGCACTAAAATATCATAAAATTACCCAATACAGTTGTTACACAAGAGAATTAATAATTGTTTTTGTAAAATATGGTACATGAGATCATCCTTCTCTACATGGGACCACTCATTATCAAAGCTGAAAAACTTTTTAATGAATGATAAAAATTCTTCTATGATAATTTGGAGAAAAGAAAGATCCTAGATAGTAGGAAACAAGTCAAAACTAAGGAGAATGATTTTTGGTTTTCATGTCCTCTATGGTAAAATTTTACATGAGGTACTCTCCCATCCAATAGTGAGGTCACAATTTCATTAAAAGTGTGTGATCACTAATCTTATATATAGGAACCTCTAGCATAATGTTGTATAAATATGATACCCTTGTATATATATAACATGATATTGGGATAAAATCAAGGATTATTATCTAATGTCTCTAGTACAAAACTGCAACATGGATATTGAAGAAACATATAATTCCTTGAACCAAACATTATGCCTCTATGAGATCCTACAACGTGGAACTCTTACTTTCCCTTTAAATCATATTCAACACAATAAGTGTCTATTCAAACACCATAGAACACAAAAATTATAAGAAATTACAATCCAAAAGTGACTCATCCACTACATCTCCATACTATCCACATTGGGTTTCACTCACATTACCATATAGCATTGGTTCATATCTCAAAAATTGAACATAGTGGGGGAAGCATAAAAATTTCATAAATGTATAACTATGAGATAATTTTTACCTATATATATATTTCCACTAAGGCCTTATGTCACCTTGGGTATGATAGATCTAAAATATGAAAACAACTTGATCACACCTATATCTATCAGTACTACCAAAATGGAATAAGTGTCACAAATCATACCTTGAATCACTCCTTAAGCCTTCAGGTCAGAAGCCTCCACAGCTTGTAGTATAGCATTTTCTTGAACACTAGTATTCTAACAAAAGGGTGGCCATTCTCAGGGTGGGGTTTATAAAATTTAACCAAAGATACATGCACATCCTACTTCTCTTTCAACTCCTCTGCCACAACTAACACCCAATCAATTCTAGGATCTACATGTTGTGACATATTTGAGTGTTTATTGAACACCTACCATTCTATAGCACTATTTGTAGAGAAATACCATACAATATGTCCATACTCATAAAAATCATAATAGTTCACCTGACTCAATGAAATTTCCATCCTAGAGGTTCTTTGGAATGATTATTCCACATGTTAAATGTCATGAATAACAATAATATTTTTGGAGGGACTTACTATCCCTATATCCTAGGAAATTTTTATATAGTATGCTCATTATATGTTTTAGATACCCACACATAATCATTTAGTTTTAATAGATTCATCCCCTTCCCATTCTATCAAAATGAATCCTCTACAACCATAAGTGTTGTGTGAAAAAATGGATCAATGATAGAATTATTAAATTGTTGACTATGTTAATGAAAAATGGACTCGTGATCAGGTCCCTTTAGGGAGAAAACATCACTCATCAGGTCATATAGATTACTTGTAGGTGGAAACTACAATATTCATTATCGTATAAACATCCAAAAGAGACCATAGTTGCGAATATCAATGAGTGTATTAAGTGAGATGAATTATGAAGGAAAAGGAAACCATAACACACTATTATATGATTCATGTAAAATTGTTTTCCTTTTAACCAATGTCAACATATAATAAATATACAACATGAATATTTTTTTCCTAGTGAATGGATAGATTTGTTATTTCATGAAGACTAGAATCCGATGGATCATAGTAAAAATGAAAACTTTTGACCACAATTGAGATAGTTCCAAAACTAAAAAACAAATTAATTTCATTAATCCAAGAACCAAATGTGGTAGAGTCACCATATGATACCAATCTTTCACAGCCTGGACCATCAAGGACCACATATTCCATAATAATTCATGATTGACACCCCATACAGACCATCAATAGTACACATTCCAGATACTACAACTATTTAGTAGTATTATACACATGGGATCCATTAGCATAAAGTACCTATATGCATACACAAATCTAGAAGATAAGAAAAGTATTAAATGTAATGAAAAATTGATACAAAAAATGAATGACTAAAATCAATACCACATCAGATTATATAAACATATACTAGAAGGAAAAAAAGGATAACAATAAAAGAAACCCTAAATTGAAAAATAATGACTAAAATACTAATAATGAAAGGAATTCAATCAAATGAAACAATAGTAAACACCTCGGTCTGACTATCCCAATATTTTCCCTGACCTTCTCTTGGTACATTATGTACTCGATAAAATAACCTTTAATCATTATAAGACATGTAATATATGGGTTTTTCCCATGCATTAGTGAGTTTATAAATACCCATACGGACAACAAGAAATCACCAATAATAAATAAATAGGATAAATTTTCTCATTATTACCTATGTATTCCACCGAATATATAAGATATAATAGTAAATAGGAATAACCAAGAAAATATCAAAAATAATCCAAATGGATTAATAAACGAGGACCTATATCTACAAAGACTAGTTAAGAATGTATAGTTAGAATGTAGTTCCTATAATCCACCATTGAATACTATATTAATGCAAAACTAAACCATAATACATATGGAGATCTCATGAAATGCCACTATTTTCAGTTACTGGGGGATTATTTGTTCTAGCCATGAGTCTCATGTAACTAGTTTAGATTGTATATATTATGACCCACACATTTCCAATTCACTCCATAATTGAGGGACAATTACTATATAGAGGACCCTAAACCCATTAGAGATTGAAGACAAAGGAGTACCACTCTAAAGGTAGAGGAACCATACCATATCTAGCAGAGCATCATCTCTACCAATATAATGAGTGTGGGAGACATGTTCTCTAGTGAAATAGTGGAGAAAAAACATGGGTATCTCTCAAATGATCATCGTCGAACATTTTATTCATTAGGAATCATCTTAAGAAGAGTTATACATAGAACACATTATATTGTAAATCAAAAATCACATAGAAGTCCAAAATAATGTTCTACATAGAATATTTCTTAGGCTGGACTACTCATGGGAAAACTTTTAGTACTCATAAAGGAGATATTTGAGATAGTATATCAGGGGATACACTATTCCCTAAATAGAGTACATGACATGTATGAAAGGATACATGGTTTGTCACACTGAGTTTGAACCTGCATATTTATCATTTTTTCACATGGTATGTTACCCTCTATATACACAGGGTGTCCCTAAGGGGTACATGTCATGTAAAAATTGATATGACACAGGATGTCATGCTAGGCCCTACTACTGTATCTCAGGACATTCATGTGTACTTTAGAATATGCCCATGTTATTTGGTAAATTCCCATGAACCATGGTAATTCCCTAGTTCACAGATATACCCATGAAATGTGGTTTTAACTAGGATATTAATATAATGACCATGTTCCTGGCTGCCTCTTTGTAAATGTCTATTCCTGGGTACTTTGAGGGGAGATGATGGATTTACAGTTGGGGTCACATGGAATTTGACATGTATCACCCCGAATGTGATCTATTCATTTCCATGGAAACACTGGAAAACGATTGGTATAATACTTTAAATGTGGTCATGGGACTAAAAAATATTTTTTTTGTAATATATTATAATTTTAAAACTACTCCATGCATCATGGAAGAACATTCTTCCTTCATTCCAACTAAGATTCACCACATTACTGACAACACTTTCTTCCCATATATATAAAAAATCTAATTTCAAATTCACTATCTCTATTATATTCCTAATGATATATTCCAATCACGAGTTACTTTTTCTTTTTAGAAATAAATCATGATAATGATATTCAAATATTAAATATTATTATAATATAAAGTCTGGGATCACCATGCCACATATTCTCACACGTTCTAATTTCTAGGATCTGAATATACACCTTGAAATATTTTAAATTTGTACTCAACATAAAGGATGATGTAATATTGTTGTTTAATTGTGACATTGATTAATATTATACACTTATGGGTGCTTATTTATCACTAATGTGTTCATTGCTTACATGGACTATTTTTTAAACAACATTGTGATACTGGATAAGTAGATCCATGAGAAAATTCTTAATGATTCATTTCATGAGTAATATTATGTTACATTTTGGACCATGTTTAACAATGATCAATGGATAATATGAATGATGATGTTATACTGTTCTTTGGTCATTGGTAAATTAATGTGTCCATGATGATGATATATGTATTGGAATATATTCTTAAACATGACTGATATTCACCACATGTGGGTGTGTATATGACTTGTTATACCAATATATTCTGGTTTTTTTCAAGAGTGTACTTCTATGTATTGTTATAATATTCATAATGGGGGTAAAATTATATGTTAATTTATTTTGATATTTTATAACGTCATTTTTTCATCTATTATATTATCTATCCTAGTTTATGTATTTGGGTGCCTTCAGAGGCTTTTCATGGTTATAATGAATAAGTGGATCATCATGATATAGATATCCCATAGCGGGGAGTGCACATATCTTATCAAAATTTAGAATATAGAGTTGGCCAAAATTTTGGGGAATAAAAAGCTTTAGGCTGGACCAGAGATAATAAATTTTGGGGTATGATTACCTTGTGGATACCAAGTGACATGTGCACTCAATTAATTTTAGATAATGTGTGTCATGTTGTCATAACTATAAATGTATTCCTTGTAGAATGTCCACTCAATTAATAGTGGATTCCATTTTACATGTACATTTGATTCCCTCTAAATTCCAAGGAACATGTATTTGTGATTCATAGTGAATTTACAGTTGAAATATTAAACAGTGATAAGAGTATATTGAGTGTCATCATCACATGATAGCTTTTAGATGCTTATTAAAATGTCCACTTGATTCATTAAGGATGATTAGTAACATTTATAATATAATTTATACAATTATTTATCACATATAGAATTGTTTTTTATAATTTTGGAAAGGATCTAATGTAACAATGATTGGAGGTTCATAGAATTTGTTTTATTAAATGGGAGCTCTTCATTTGGGTTATATTTCATTTTTTAATTTTTTATTAGGAGTTGTGCTCATATATTTTATATATTTCCTACTTACATTTTATGTATATTATAATATAATTAAAAAGGGTATTTACTAGCTAGGAACATGACCGTGTGGGTGGTACCCTAATATGTTTTAGCACACCCTTCTTGGGTTTCGCTAGAACTTGGGTCAATGAGAATACATAATTTATTATAGTTATATGTAAAGAAGAGTATTTGTAATCATTGTTTTGATGGATTAATCACTATGATACTGGTGAACATGATACAAAGCATACTATATTTTAGAGCTTTATTTTAATTTTTTTATACAACTAAAATTTTTTCCTATTGGGAAATAATTTTTGTACTCTGGTTTTAGTCATTTGTCACAAATTAAATTTGTATAGATGCAATTTTATTTTATTATTTATACTCTAATTGCTTAATGTTTGTATAAATGAATATTAATTTATTATTATAAAATTTTATGGAGGGTATAGATTCTCCATGATATGACATAGACCCTAGATTATATATGGAATACTCTACCATACTAGGTGGTCAGCATAAGAAATTTTTGAATGATGGTAAGGACCCAATGAATATTGACAGCATGTTATTTGTTATTGTCTTCCTACCCCATGTGATAAAATTTATTTTTGTCAACCTCAGTATAAAATTCAAGTTGATAGTTCATCACAATAATGTAGGAATCTAAAATATCATTAGGAATTCAAAGTTCATCCTGGATTGGGTACAATATTTGAATTTTCATGAGGTGATAGAACACATTGCATTTCCAAAACTGGGGAACCCTTTCATTACCATAATAGGACCCCTTATAATATATTTTAGTTGTTATAGTAAATGAAGTATGGATTGTTGAATTTGACTTAAATAGATTATTTTTAAGAATATATGGTTGTTATGGAGCCAATGTATTGATAATATAATTAGTGTAAATGGTAACATTGGGGAATGGGGAAGTCTACTTCTATAGAAAATGAATGAATTCATGACCATTTTATTTCTATAGGATAGACATAACTCTCTGGAAGGGATAATCTAGCATTAACCACAACAGATTAGAAAATTTCAAACTTTATAGAATGTTGATGGGACAATACATGTAATGATGACTGATGTGTTTCCTCCTAAGGTTGGGCCAAAATTTTCACTAGCCAGATTGAATTGAAAGGACTGTACTACTTTTCATCGACATAGTACATCAATTTGGGTCTTTGATATATATAACTTCTACCAAATGTATAGTGGATGATGTCCATAAGTGTGATTGGCTAAATTGGTATTGAAAAAATTCCACATATCATTTTTAGTTCCAATAAAGGTCATTCCTAACCTTAGGATTCAGTGAAGTAAATGATAACCCAAATAGAAATAGAGATTTCAGAAGATGTTCTAGTAGCAGTAGCTATGCAGGGATGATCCAAAGAGCTCTATAAGACTCTTTTTAGAAAATACAATAATTGAGATATTATGTACCATGTGCTATGACCCACTAACAATATTTTCTATCATCCAGATTATCTAATGTGTTAATGTTTAATTTTATTGGTCTATGAACTCACCATATTATGACTTAGTTTCAAAATAGAGCTTGGGGGAACTTTGTTTTATCTTAGAGATAAAGAATTATAAGATGTATTATTTCCAAATAGAGTATACCATGCTATTCAATTTTTTGAAGGTATTATTCATTAACAATAAATGTGGTGAAAAGTTTATTTGGAGGGGTTCCTAGGAATCATTCCTACCATGATAAATCAATAAGAATTGACTAAACTATATAATTAATTGATGAAAAATTTACTAGTGGGATAGAGTATTAAACATTTTATATTACTTTACACTCTATGTCAGTTATGTCAGTATAATAGGTAATAGGTTATACTTTTGATAATATAATTATATGCTCTCATAAATAGATTGTTTCATCTCGATGAATTCTCAAAATTTATATGGATACATAATTATGAATATGAAGGGTATAAGTACATCCTATATATTTCCAATACACATCAAAAATATGATTTCCAGAGAATGTTAAACATCATTAGAATGCAACTTACCTTTCCATATCAATATGACGTCACCAATTCACACACCCAATTATGTATTCCACAAAGATAAGATTGTATAACATGTTATTCATTAGGTGGAACAATGCTGATATTGAAAATTACAGAAATTATTCTTCTAGATGGTGATATACCCTTGTTGCAGTTACATTTTCCAGATGAAGGACCATCCATGCAAGATATGAGTGAAAAATCAAATATAATAGGCCTCTTAATTTTCTATGGTCACAATAGCTGCCTGCATGGGGAAGATTAATTACTTATATGATGTTCTGGGTATGTAATTCCATTAAATAAGGTGGATCATGATTTACTATTTTTGCCGGGGCTGAAGTGTGGTCTACCAACTATGCGTAAGTCCTCAGTTCTGGTTATACCATAGAGTGTTGTTCCATTATAGATTCAAAATGAGTTTTAAAAATGCATATTAGATTTTAATATTTGTTATCCAAATGTTTTTTTCTATTGAATGGATAAACAGTTTGTTGTAATTGTGTCCATAGTCCAAGGAAAATAAATCATGTTGATTCATATGAGAGGGGAATGTTGGGAACACTGAATAGTGTTGTTAGTGGGATGAGACACCCACCTTAATCCAATTCCTTTGGGTGGTTCCTCCAATTTCAGTTCATGTTAGGGAACATATAATGAATCCTTTTCATGTATGTAAATGCAAGGTGACATTCTTTTCAAAAATTAATTTTATATTGGAGATGTTACAATGGAGGTGTTCAGTTGTGATCCACATATATATATTCAACTCATAGAAAAATGTTAAGATGTGTGAATCATGACTTCTGAATTCTAACTACTTCAGCATGAACTATGGTTGGACATCCACCTTTCCCTAGTAAATGTCGACACATTAAATAATAAGTGTATCTTATGTCCTAGTCTGATAGCTTGATGTATCCATGTATATTTAATTGAGGATTATTTCAAGAGGAACTTATTGAATTGTGTAGAACTCATAGGGATAATCCCATCCAAACTCTTCATCATGTGGATGATGAACATCAATATCTTAACTAAAAAATAATAAAAAATTATCTAAAGGTATTTTCAATGAATAAGGGTAAGCAATATCATTGAATGGTTTCTCCAAAGGACATTACTTTCAGGGAATGAGAGTGGTAAACAAGGGTACGAGTTACTACCCTAGCCTCTAACAATAATTTAATGATATGAAACCTCTAAAATATGAAAGATGACATATATGAATTATATAATGAACCACTAAGAGTTCGGAATGAGCTTAAGTATATTAAAATTATTTATGAAACATGATGATATTTTATATATCTTCCTATTAAATATGTATTCAGTAGTAAATATATTTCAATACATAAAACCATTATTTTTAATGATTCATGATATATTATAGCCTTTATAAAATAGTTGTTGTATTGGTGGACATGAATATGTTTAAATTAAGAAATATATATGATATTTTTCCATAGTTTAAATTTAATGAATATTTCCTCATCATTAATCATTAAATTGTTATTAAAATAATTTCGGATTTAGTTTCAAATGTTTCTTTAAAAAAATTAATTTTCCAGTTGATTTTAAATTTTTGAAATAAAATAATTACTTATATTTTTAATTTTTTTTTAATTAAACATATTAATTATGTATGAAAAATCATTCATAAATAAGTTATCCCATTGTTAGTAATGAATATATTATCATTCGAACGAAGAATGAAATATTTTTCAAAACAATATATGTATGTGTACCAAATGATTGTAAGATAAAATTTTTTATAAAAAATTGAATATTAATTATTGTAATGAAATATTTTAATTATTTTGTCAACTAAATCTTTAAAGAGTCATCTAATTGTTTTTATAGTGAAACATTTGTATGTAAACTGATTTTATACCTAATTAGTTAATAAAAATAGTATTTGTTGCGTTTAGTGAATGTATATATTAAAACGTTTCTTAAAATTATTGAAATTTATTTAGATAAAACAAATTCCATATTTTTATTATGAATGAAAATTGTTTTATGTGAGTAAAATGTTAATTTGTTTTATAATTAATAGAGAATATATTTATATGTTTTTTATTACTTTTTCGGTTAAAACCATTGTACTAGGTGGTAAATTTTAAATAAGGGGATATGGTCATTATAACCATGTCTAAATCATATAGGTTGAAGATATTAAAACCATAATTAAAATATCATTTATTATTTACCAATATAATAAATTTCAACCTGAATCGAAACTTATATTATTAAATTAATTTATGTAATATCATGTTCCCATACTTTCACTTATAAGAAGGATCATATTATCCTCCCTTATTCACATACATTGATCATCCATTATTATTTAATCCCTTCCAACCACCCTTCCAATATTAATTCCCTTCATTCATGCGCTCATGGAGTTATCCTAAGGGAATCCAAAGAAGGTATAATGTATAATCCATTGGAGGTATCTCAAGGACCAGTTAATTGTCTTACCCAACTCAATCAATGATTGTTTGTTCCATTAATTTTTATAAATATGTTCTATAGATATTAACTAAATTAAATTATTATAATTAATATAAAAATATTTAAATAAGATTAAGGGACAACCATTCTTCACCTCAATTCCACTGAATGGAAAATAGATGTATCACTAATGCGTATATGTGAACTATTGGCTCAACATTGTGAAAAGATTCATTGTACATCACTTTATTACATTGATGGTTATTATGATGGATTTATTTCTCTTATATTATTTTATGATATAAATATTCCAATGTAAATTTAATATATTCTCTTCCTTCTAACCTTCTAATCCATTGGAAAAATTTAATGTCACTAATGCATACATGTCATCTACAACATCCATAAGGATATTTGATTATTTTTTCTAACCTATTTATATTAATTTTTATATAATTTATAAATAATTAAATATAATACATATTATATTATTAATATTCAGGATATGATTTACATTAAATTACTAGGATTTTAAATGTATACTTTATGGATATTTTATGGAATAATTTTGTGACTTAGTATTCAATAAGACATGTGGTTCTGAGGCCTGGTGTGCTTAAAATAAATGATTGAAATATATTAACTACATTAAATATATTATAGAAATAGTTTTTCTAAAAATATAAATAACTCAAGAATAGGGGTGTAGATTAGAAATCTATGGGTACCATTGAGTTTAGAAGACATGTTTTACCAGATGAATGACATAACCATTTTCGGTCTATGTTGTTTATGAAATTGTTGACATAAGAATAAAAGTAATAAAATATATAAACTAATTAATTTATTTAATTTTATTTTTCATAGCCTCTAGAAACCACTAATTATAGAAAAATATGTCCATTTTTAGGCTTAGTCAAGTAAACTTTCAAATTGAGAGGAAGTGTTGGAGAGAGAAATGGTGAAGATCCTGGAAAACAGGAATAGGTGAGGAAAGGTTCAAAGATTGTTGTGCCAATGGAGTTAGTGGATCTCATTAGTGATGACATCAAAAAATTGTACTTCATTAATGATTAATAGAAACTCATGAAGGAATATCTTTCCATCCAATTTATTTATCCTGGTAAAACTCAGATCAATATCATTGAAAACATTAATTCTCCTATAAATGAATGATTTTACTGAGATGGAATAACCTTTATGTGTGATTACTTTCTCTTTATTTGTCTATTTCATTGACCTAAAATCAATGAAGGTTGAAGAAATTACCAGGTTTATTTGTCACATATTATGGATTATGGATTTATCCACTTGTTACTTTATATGTTAATCTCTATCAATTTCTAATTCCCAAGGTTCAATGAAAAATTGATATTAGAATATTACAGGAATTTCAGTTGGCATGGATGATCAATATAGTGGGTATAGTTTCTGATGAAGTTTGCACTAATATACTATTATGGTACAGGAAAATAAGATATATATCTGGAGGGATTACGATATTCTTTTTTTCCAATTTGGCGTGTGGTGATGGATGGCTTGATGGTGGTCCATTATGGGAAAAATAACACCAATATCCCAATGATAAATGATGGAAATGGTTAAATGACCCAAGATATATGATTTTCACTAAGGGTGGGGGCACCTGAAATTTGGCGAAAGACGCAGAAGAGGATTCAAGGGCTCTAGAAAAACCACATTACCCTTCATGTAATCTAGCATTACATTCATTTTGCGACCCCCCACCATGATTCTATATTCTATAAGGATAGTTAAATATAACTCGCTATGTAAACCTATCACTTATAGTGGGTACATTCTCTAATAGATAATTGAATATATCGGAGGGTACAAAGACATGTTCATGAGTACATGGGATCAGACTCTCAATTTACTCAGACATTATGATGACCATTTGTACACGAGCATTACCAACAATAAATAGGCATGACCAGGTGGCTTTGGCATGGTGTCGGGAAACTAGTACACACATTGTAATCAATCTATACATTATGTATATAAATAATTACATGTCATTTAAGGAAAAATCATGGGAGGATCCTTTCTGAGATATGGACATCATGTACACTACTTCATGTTGTGTAATCCCTAGAGATAGCTGGGACCTCTTTATCTCTTATATTAAGACATGTTTTGGTTGAACGGATTTTCACATTGTCCATACCTTCAAGATCATAATGTGTAATTACATCCATTGCTATGGATTATGATCCCATCTAGAGGAAGATTCTCAAATTGAGTTTATGGTTTCCCTTTGGGAGTCTCAAGTGTTATCCTCTATATTTAGTATACCGTAGGTGGGGTTTGTGGACTCAGTTTTACCTCTTTGACCAATGTGTTGATCCTTCTTCTAGTAGGCCTTATTTTTAGGGTATGTAGTATCATTTTCATAGAGTACCCTACATAGTGAGTTAATCTAGATTGGTTTCATGGTATCCCCCATCAGTCATGGTAATGAACCCATATTTGAGTATTAGGATCTTCTAATACAAATTCCCATTTTTGAAAGGGGCCCATGATCATTACCTCTGGGATGAGATTATTTGGTGATAGAAAGTACTATAGAGTTGATTTTCCCGGAATGACAATTACATAGAGTAGTATCATGTGGCTTGCAGTTGGTTATATAAGAATAGTGGTGTGGTTTTCCTCATGAGTAAAAACATGTTTTTCTATAATTCATTGATTGGTATGTCTTTTTTATTAGAAAATTTTCTTGATGGTTTGTGTTTAGTGTTTTTAGGGTGTCTTACTGGATTTTTCTTAAATCAGAATTTCATGGGCTCTTCCTACATATTTTTTGTTCGATACAGATGATGCCATTTTTAACTATATACATGGTGGATAGGGAGTGGTTGGAGATTATATTGAGATTCATAGACTTTGGTTGTTTTTGTGTAGTTGAATTTGATCCTAGTTCTCTCCCTTGGAACAGTTAGGACTCTCTTCAATTTATTTGTTGGGATTGTATTTTGACCTCAATATCAATTTTAATTCATTAAATTTGTACTTTTTGTGTGGTATTGTAGATGTATTATTCCATTAGTGTCAATTTTTCTAACATTTCATCATATTTGGGGCAAGGAGATGTGTGTCTGTAATAGAAAATTATGATGAATCCTCTCATTTGTGAGAAATTTGAACTCATATATGGTCTATGGCTATTAGAATATTAGAGGTGGTCTTGGGGTAATAATGGGTTATACCCTAGTGGGATGAGAAAAGAAAGATTGTTATGAGAGGATGGATCTAATTTAGGGCTGGAATCAAATAAATTGGCCTTTTGGGAATAGTTTTAATTGATTAAAATTTGACCTTGCAGCCATGGAATGTAGTGTTACTGTGGTAGCCGATATATTCATACACCAAGACACTGATCACCATATTTTGAGTTGGATCATATAGTCACTAGCTAAAGGAAAAACCTTGGTATATGAATCATATAGAAATGGGTTTTGGTTTCAATGTCCTTTTTTTGGATATCTCCCCAGATATACTCAATGAATATTTTACATCCAGATAACCATCCAAATGAAACTAGGATAAAATATAATAGGACCCTTAGATGTTGTCATGATTAAGACAAGGTTTGTAATAATGTTTTAATTCATGGACCCACACGTGAGAAGCCTTCCACCACATGTGAACAATGTAGTGCTACTGCATGTTGAGAGGTACATGTGTAATTTTGTTTATTAGGAAAATTATAGTCTGTGTGTTGGAAATTTATATATTTACTAGAAAATTAATATGATACACGTATGCATGTTACATTATGTAACTTCCAATGATGGGAACAATTTAGGTTCCCTAATGAGATTGACTCCCCTTCTTAGGTAGTGGAAAGAAGTGGTGATCCTATAGTGTGAATGAATTTCTTGGATAAGACCCATCTCCTGTGGTATTCCATGAAGAAATACTTATCCAAGGTGATATGGGGGATCAATTGACAATTGAGTTGCTGATGAGTTTCTCTAGATTGTGTGGTTCATGTTATTGATACAATAAGTTTTCTATGAAATCATAGTTTGTGGTTAATAGGTGGGATATGGAATTAATGAGTTCTATGAGGTAAGATCTAATAAAGGCATTGAACATGGTTTGAGGAATGACATGTTTCTTCACTCTACCTATTAATGTTTTCACATGGAATAATGATCCACTATTCCCTGATTGAATGCACTATTTCATTAAAAGTTATAATAGAAGAGCCATTTTTTCCCAACTCGTTTGTTTTAGTGTCCATTATAGAGGATCAATTATTGCATGGTTCTACCAAAAGTGTATACAAAATATGGGTGGAGAAAGAGAGAATCATGTTGAATTACTTTATAGTGGTAATGAGTCCTTATGATGTTTTCCTCAATATGGAATGGTTTCCAACCATCCATGATCAAATACTACTACTTCTAGATAGAGTTTCATTCCTTCATGTGGTTAAAATGGAGTTTTTCGCCATTAATAAGGACTGATCCTAGAAAGTGTAGGATAATTACACGTGTAGGATGTTATGATCGACCACCTGTAAGTATTCTAGTGGCTATTTGACCAGGGGATGATATGGGATTCTGGTTTCTTATAGTGGTAGAAGAGTATGAGCATGTATTTTTTGGAGACATTCTATGCTTACCTCCCCTTTGAGAGATAGTCTTCATCATATACATTCACCCCAAGATTTCCCTAATATCTATCCCCACATATATGATAGATCCCACATATCTTTTGGAGATGAAGGTGTTGTTTCATGACATTCAAGCGTATGAATTTGTAAGACCTGGTGTTTCCACCTATATAAGATCAGTGTTCTTTTCTAACTAGGAGGATGTTATTTTGATGTTATGATTGGACTATCGAGGCTAGAACCATGTGTTTGTGAAGAATAAGTATCAAATACTGATGATCAATGACCACTTTGACTAGTTGAGATGGGTGGGATGATTCTCAAAGATTTACCATAGATCAAGTTATCATCGGGTACAAGTATGGGATGGGGATATATAGATGAAAATATTTAGATATTCCTATATTAATTACAAGTACATTGTGATTCCATTTATTGTGATGAAATCCATAGTAGTATTCATTGGGATTATGGCCTATATTTCCCACCACATCATACACATGTTCATGATTGTCTTCATCGATGATATCTATGTATACTCAGAGGATAATGAGAAGAATTTGAGACACTTGAGGATGGTCCATCACTGACATCAAGAGAACCAAATATATTGGAATCTATTCCTATGTTTTTTTTGTTATTGATGTCCAATTATTGGGAAACATATTCAATGATGATATAGTGGAGATGAACTTAGTGATGGTTGTGGAAGTTCTATTAGGAGAGTGATCCATGAGTGTTACAAAGTTGTAGAGTTTCCTTTTTTTAGAAGGGCACTATTTATAGTTTATACTCAATTTCAAATGAGTGGTAGTACCATTGAAATCACTGACCCAAAAGGTGTAGACATTCATGTGAATGGAAAGGTTATAATAGTCTATTTAGGTGTTGTGGTAGAGAGTTGTGAGCACTCTAGTCATTAACTTTTTAAACGAGGGTGTCAAGTTTGTAATGTTATGTGATTCATCATCAACCATGATATTTTTTGTTCTAATTCATATACATGTGCGGATTAAATTTGTTTCATTTTTTTGATACAACGTCTAAAAAATAAAGGACCCATGATAATGAGTATTCTATGATAATATTCATAATGAAATAATGGTGATGCTACCTATTAGGTGAGTGGTTTACCATTTTTTATGACCGCAATTGTTTCTAGTATATCCTCTCTGAGAATGATCTTATCTTGTGATAGAGGCAATGGAAACACTTCCTCTATGAATATTTTTTAGTGATTTTATGTAATCTATGGAAGAATATAATGGTTGAATATTCACCCAATAAGATATCTGGTTCTCAGTTTTAGGGAAACGAGTAGTAGCATTTACACTCATTAAAATTGTCCTTATTGTAAAAGGGAAGAGATTCATATTATTATTCGATGTTTTTACCCCCTGAATTTATAGTGTGTCAATGATGATCATGTAGTGATACTAATTACGAGTCATTACATACTTATATATCAACTAACCATGATTTTAATTTGTATCCTGATGGTGCGGAGAATGATATAAGTTGTAGAGGAAGAACAATGGTACTAGTGATGATGTATGATGAGGTAATGTGGGAGTTATATGAATCCCCTATGGTGGTACATATAGATGTGGAAATGATGTATTATGACCACCATCATTAGTTTTGGTGGCTAGGAATGAAGAATTCTAATGAAGTGTTTTTCTCTCGATACCTCACATTTCATCCATTGTAGGAAGAGGACCATGATTCAATAGATTTATCTCAACCCCAAAATGAGGTTCCAATGTTGATATGGGATGGGATACTATGGAATTCATTATGGTTTTTTTGTAAATATTATATACATGATTTCATCGATGTGATCATGATTAACATCCCAAATTGGAACACATTCATGATATTTGAATGAAACTTTCAACAGGGAGAATTGGACACTTATATATGCAGTAGTTAGTCCAACTACATAGAGTTCCCCTGAAGAGCATTTCAGAGAATGATGTTTTCTAAATATCATTATTATAGAGTGTATTTCATGAGTCTTTTTAGATTCAATATTGATTGACCACAAAGTTTCACCACCAGAGTGATGCCTAGATATAGAGGACCAATCTAGTCATGGAGGACCTTTTTGTGGGATTTAGTGTAGGAATTTGACCATTATTCGGAGGATCATCTATCTTTGGTAGAGTTTCTTAAACACAACAGCAACCATTAAACCATTGGAATGGCACCATTAGAGGCTTTGTATGGGAGGCCCTATGGTTCACCACATTGTTATACTGATACAGGGGATTCAAAACTCATGAGCACAGGGTTGATGCGAGAAACTATAAAGAAGGTGAAGATCTTCCAAGAGTGGATGAAGACTACAAAAAGCCATAAAATTTCAAATTTGGACTGATGATAGAGGCCACCAGTGTTTGAAAAGTGAGTTAAAGTGTTCCTAAGGGTCACAACTCAATGTGGATTATTGAGATATGTTGAGGTGATGACCTACATATGAGATTAATAGGATGTTTCTAGAGATTGTGTAGACTTGGTGAGGTTTCATAGTGCTTAAATAGAACATCAATGTTTGACTCCGCCTATGTAATTTTTCATGTGTTACAAGTAAGGAGGTTTGTACACGACCTGCCATATGTTATCAACTAGGGAAAGATGGAATTTTTTTATGGTGATCAAATTTATATGTACCCAAAAGAGATTGAGGATTATTATTAGAAGATCATCCATGATATATTGATTCTAGTAGTGTGTTCCCAGTAGTAGAACATGAATCTCTAGGAGAGGAAATAAGAATGGTAGGCCCAGACACGATTCCAATACCATCATCTTTTTTAAGGTATTTTTTTGACTTCATGGATGTAAACATAAATTGTGGGGATAATGTAATGACTCAAGTTTTCCATGTATTATTTTTGAATATTATATGGAATAGTTTTGAGACCATGCATTGAGATTGATTTTAATTTTTAATCCTAGAGTTCCTAAAATAAATGATTGAAATATTTTAAATAATTAAATATCACACACATGGTGTATTGATGAAAAAGAATAATATCTCTTGAAGAGGGGAATGAATCATAAATATAAGGTTTCAGTTGTGTTCAGAACATAGGATATATCCTAGGTGTGTCATAACCATTATAAGCATGAGTTATTTTTGAAAACATTATCACGTGCATGGAATTAATAATATAATTTCATTATTTATTTTATTATATTATATTTTAATCATTTAATATACTCATATAAATAAATTCTTCTTATTTATAATTTATATGGATAACCACATAACCAAGAAAGATGATAGGATTTTTTGGAGTGAGTTTTGGAGGTGAGATTGTCAATGGACAAAAGGTTGGGACCTTATCGAGGATCTTTATGAAAATTCATTTCATGGATCTTGTAAATAACAACAACTAAGAATCATTTTTCGTAGATAATATATTCAAATTCTGTTATGATGTTGATTTTTATTATACATCTCAATCATTATCTGAGTCAAACATCGATAAATTCTATTAACAGAATTGATTTATATATTGACAACATATTTAATTGAAATGAAATAAGTTATTCATTGTGTTGTTTTCCACATTTTTCTATTTTTATTTACTGGATCATGGAGGAATTAATATTGGTTTCTAATCGATCCACACATATTATTAATTGTGGACCCACTTGTCATTTCATCACATATTCATCGTGATGAATTCCTTCAGGACATGGATCAATGAATACTAGATATGAGAACATTGAAAAAACAATATTTATCACCATAGAACAATACTACGGGTGATGTTCATGATCAATGGTGTGATAGAGACACTATGATAGTAGACTATGATTTGAGGTAAATTGGAATGGAATGGAGGATTTTGGTCTTCCTAATTTTGGAACACAACCATAGATGGCTCAATGATAGTGCTTTCCATGGAATTGTGAACCCAAATCCTAGAAATCAATGATGCCTAAGGTTAAGTGGCTAGAAAAATATTCCTTCTAGTGTTATTACAAGCTTTCTCAATGTAGAAAATGACACTGATATTGATCCATATGTTATGGGAAATCATTGAATACACTACAAGTAATACTCAATTACACACCATATGGAACCCCATGGATGTAACACTATAGATTCAATAGAGTGTAAAATATCAGATGTCGTGTTTCATGGTCAAAATCAATGTGACCCTTCACTTGTGGATCAATGTGAAACTCAGAGGGTACTAAAACACAACCATGACTACAAGTGATCAGACACGCTGCTCACATAGACTAGTAAACATCCATATGTACATAAGAATGGACCGTGGTACATGGGCACGGATAAGAAACATGGGAAGGGACTCAATAAATATCTACACAATGTGTAATATAACTTTATGCCTTGTATATGATGATTTACATTCCATGTGAGGCAGAAAAATGTGGGATGATCTAGAGAGATTAATTAACATTGTGTACTATGTTTACATGCAATGTAATTAATTAAATACATATTACATATCTTTGAACTGAAATTTAAAAACACTTTGGTTTGTGTGGATTTTCCCTTGGTCCATCCATCAAGGGTACAATGTGGAATTATGACCATAGATACAAATTGGGATCCCTACTAGAGGTTAAGCTTTGGATAGAATTTTTTGTGTCCTTCACTAAGACTAGAGTGTTATCCTCTATATTATTTATATCATAGTGTGTTATGAGGAATCATCATGGACCTTTGAGTTGTGAACTCTTCCACCATCTAGTATGCCATATTGGTACAGTTCATGGTGTCATCATCATAAAATCACATACATTGAGGTTTGATCATGATTGTGTTTGTGGTGTCACACAGAGGTCCTTTGTGTTAGAAACTATTTATTTATGAGTTTATTTTGAGAGAAGTGGGATTTAAAGGGTGGATCCTAATTATATTCACCTCATGGAGGTGTTTCCCTGTTGATAGCATGGCTCATGTAGTGGATTCTCCCAGAATGAGCATTGTTTCTGTGTATAAATATTAAGAATGTACTTCAAAAAATTATCCACTGAATAAATATGAAATTTTTAACATTAATATTATTCGTCATAAGATTGAAATATATCATATAAAAAAGAGCATGTTCTTATATAACATAACAATCATTTGAAAATGAAGCAGTTAAATCATGAAACTGTTGTAATAATGAAATATTATTAAAAAATTAGTAATAAATCGTTTTAAGTGGATCATATATGTTATAATAAATGTGAATATTTTTATGGTATTAGATAATTGCATGAATTAAAACCTTATAAAACTATTTAAAATTTGTTCAAATAATAGGAAATTTGTTGTAAGGAAAAGAACTTATTGTTAGCTCAAGTAAGGTAGGAGTAATGATATCATATAGAATATGCACACTTCATGCATATTGATTTTGGTTTTCAGACAGGTCTTGTATAGAAATCATATAGTATTAATAATATTCTACATGAAATTGAGTTATATTTCAAATATAGTAATTTGAAAAACTAATTGAATGATGTATGCATCCTACCCTCTAATATCTAGATAGAGATAATAATCATTTTTAAACCTATAATTTTCCAAAGATATTAAAAATAACTATATATATATTCTTTATCACTAAAATATTAAATTGGTTATATTAATCATTACAAATCAATCATATACATGATTCTTTATACCTATCTATAGAAGGTGAAATATTTTGTAACAGTTATTTATTATCCTCTAATGGTTAATTTTTTTTTCATATATAAGGATGGATAAGAGGCCATGTTTTTTAAATGGTTTCTCATGGTATAAAACACATGATGTATATGAGTTAAGAATGAATAATACTATGACTTTTATCATGATTTTATAGTGATAACACTAAGTTTAATCATTATAAAATTCCATGAAATGGACTTATGGTCCACTGTTGTTTGTGATAGGTAACCATTAAATGGAACACTTTCCAACCTCATATTTTATCCAAATAATATTATATACAATGGATTATAACTAATAATTTTTCTATTAGTTACCAAATTTGAGTTAACAAAATTTGATAAACAAGCATATTATAATGAAAAACTACAGATGTTTTAAAAAATTTAGAAAATATATGTATTAGAAATTATAAATATGATATTTTTATTTATAAATGGATAAATTATAATTCATTTTTTTTCATGTTTAATAAAAAAATTAAAGGTTTATTTATATATATATTTTATATTGATATATATTTCAATAAATCATTTAAATAATGTTTATATTTTTCATAATTTAAATTAATATGAAAAATTAATTCATAAGAAATTTTTATTTCATGCATCACATTCTATGTATGAAAATATATGATTTAGATTTCATCTTCCATGACTATAATTTGTAACTAATTGTTATTTAGACGAATTTTGATGTTGAAAATATTTTATATATATCAACAAAAGTAGTTATGTAAAAATTTAAATCTATTTTCGCTAAAGTATCTAGTGTTAAAGGGATTGTATATGGGACTTACAACATTCATTGAAGATTCTGAATTGAAACTGAATGCATGATATTGACTCTCAATAGATTCATGCATTCCATTATGGGAATTTCTAATTATTATTATTATAAAAATTAACAGGAATAGATCATATTGATTGTGCATAAGGTATAATTATTTAATTTTTTAATATGATTGGATTTTATTCTTTTCAACAATAACAAAAAATATAAGTTTCATATTGTGCTACACATTATATGGATATATCATATTAATTTTTTGTATGGAATTAATATTACAATTATATTTCATTTTAATTATGGATACATAAATGTAAAAAGAAAATTTAATAATAAATATTGATTTGAATTCAATGGTTATGAATTTAATTATAATGTTATGTATATTTGAATAGTGATATATTAAATGAAAAGAACTAAAACTCTCTCTATTACATTCGTTAGATAAGAAATATAACTTCATACCTCTGTCATGAAACTAGGCAATTTCATGCCAATGTAGGACTCCCATTGAATTATAATGTAAGGCATAGTAGATGTGGCTAATTCTAAGAGTTATGTAGCCACATACCTCAGCCGTCCTTATGTGACACATAGATGGGAGACCATTTGGGTTAGGATACAATTGAAATTGTGTTTTATAATATCAATAAGATATATATGGGTCAATATTATCTCAATAACTTATCCAAGAGTCATATATGACACGATTGGAATGATAGACTACCAAAATAGTAAATGTGACGAGGTTTAAAAAAGAGTCGGGTAACTGTTCATTGAATTATACCTCATGGATCAATATTGGATATTTTTATGGGAGCAATAGTTTAGTGTGTGTATTTTTATTATATATACTTGATTAATGATGTAAAACGTCTTAATGAATTGTAAATTTTCCTTTTGTAGATTATGGTATACAATATGTTAACCATATTGAGTACTCTTGTATGTAAGCCCAATAAATAAATTTACAATGGTATTTACTATAGTGAAGTGTTCCCAAAGGAAAGAACATTTATAATTTGAATTTGAATATATTAGAAATAATTTATCCCACTCTATCTCAGGGGTCATAAAATCCCAATCGGGGTGCCAAACACAAATTCCTAGAGTTGGTTCACTACGTGACCTCATGCACACCACCCCGTAAGTATAGGTTACATACATGTAGTGAGTGTCTTATATAGATCACAAGGAGACTACAACATCTTTATAGGATTTATACAATATAGTAAATAAAAAAAAATAAAAAAAATATGATAACCATATCCTGATACCAATATCACATGGTAACCAAAATAGGAAATACAATATCCAAAGCTAAATAGTAGGTATGTCATGCCAATACTTGAAATATTTAAACATGTGAAACCAAAAATAAATACATACAATGAAATCTCCCAAGAGTATCCTAAAAAATGTCTTCTTCTCTCATCCATTCTCCATCCAAACACATCCATTGAACCTTTGGACCTTTCCCTTATCCTATCTTACAAAAATGATATCTATTTGGGTACTGATCAGGAAAATAGAGCAGGGTGTGAGAACAATTCAGTAGGCCACCACCAATATTATCTAAAACAATATCCATTCAAATTAATGTATTTAGATTAAAAAAAGAATAAAATACAAGAAATAAACTAAATAGTTTATATTTATTCAATTACTCATTATTTCACAACAAAATACACCTAGGATCTTAAGGAAAATATAACGATATCATATATCTGAATTCCATTATCAACATTTAGAATTCACAATTGAATTCCATTATTACCATTCATATATTATAATATACAATCTACTGCCATTTTTACCATTCAATATTTTATAACAGAGTTTCATTATTACCATTCATATTTCATAATACATGACAGAATGTCATTTATTTACATTCAACATTACAATTAATTATTGAATTACCTTATATACATAAACCATCTCAATTCATTTGTAATTGCACTTTTATCATTCACCAAAGATATCAAAATATCACAATATAAAATTTTTACATTTATCACAATATCACATTAATTAATTCAACAAATAATTAATAAAATTCAATAATTTCATATTAACTTCATTAAATAAATTAATTCAACAATATAATAATCACAATATCTCATTAATTAATTCAACAATTAAATAATAACATCAATTATATTAATTAATTCAATAATTAATTAATCACATCTATAATCTCAATAATCATATAATAAATTCTACAATATATTACACTAAATCAATAATCAATATATAAATATAATTAATTCAACATTTAATTATCCCCAATTCCATAATTTTAATATTCCAATAATTAATTCAACAATTAATTGTCCCCTATTCCATAATCCCTTAATTAATTCATTCATAAAATTAATTACTTCTTTTAAGAAATTTAATTTTTTAAAAAATCAAGGAATTATACAATTATAAACATGTAATTGATATCAAGTCAATAATATTTGTATAAGAAAATCCTACTGCATTATTTTTTCAAATGTTCGCCAGTAGAAACTCCCCAATTTGAAACAAAATGATCCAAAAAGCAACAAATAAGGCGATCTAGATCTGAAACCAATATCCAAGATCAAATAATAAAGATATAAAAAACCTATATCTAGAACTAGAACTAACCGTGGATAAGCATACCACTTTTATTAGAGATGTTGAGTAGAATAGAATAGATATATAGAGATCTATATTAGAAGGTACACATACTTGAGGAGGTGGAGGTCATCAATATGCTATTTGATTCTCCATGAGCAGAGGTTGGTGGTATTGGAATCCATATGAGAGTCTCTAAAAATAAGTGAAAAATACATGATCTGTGTTAGAGTAAATTTTGGAGGTGTTTTGTGGATCAAGTTGTTCTAAATGTATGTTTTAGATTAATTAATAATAGACACTTTTTATGGGTAGATGTGCACAGTTTCTCAAACTGTGTGCCGTTACCGTGCACCTCATCCAGGAAAAAAATTTTATCATCAAAGGGATCATGACAAGAAAAAACATGTGCCATACATAAATATCCCCACTACATGGGTTTTCATGGATTATTGGGATGGGGTTAATGATTTGGGAAAACCATGTACCAATAATATAATTCTTTTCATTCATCAAATTTCTCAATTTTTACAAAAAAACACCCCATGCAGATAGGACTTTTGGAAATAGAGAATGATTTTTTATATTGGAGGCATATACATATAGAGAATTTCAAGGTAGATGATTAATCCTAGAATTGTGAAAATTATTTTATTTTCCAACAAAATACCTGAATATAATTTTTGTATCTTCATCAAAAAATACTAAATTTTTATTTGTTGATAATAGCTTTAGTATATCTAAATATACTAGTGAATGTTTTTATGGTATTAGAAATATAATAAATTGTTTATAAAATAAAAATATATAAAAACTTTTCTATAAATTATAATTAGTATATTAGTGATGATTATATCCCCACATAATATTTGAATTTTCCCTTTGGACATATAAATTATGAATTAATTAAAATACACCACATAGTTCGATTAACAGAATAATTTGATTTTGAATCATTTAAAATTGTGTGTATTATTTATATGAAAATTTTATTAATTATAATATTATATGAAATGGTGATAGGGTCTGTCGATTATTAGATCTCACAAATAGTAAATTATGAAAAAAAACAACCACTACTATAGAATATGGTTTTAATAGGTATATCATTTCTTTTATTGAAGAAACTATATAATATGATTATGTGTGATTGATGTGGGAGAAGATTGATAAATTTTAAATTCATAGAGTTTTTAGAATAACGTACGTAATTAATTTTGAATAGCATACAAATATCAAATTTTATGAAAGAGGGGAATTTTTAATCCAAAAACATATTGATCAGTAGAGAGATTTTCGAATTTTATCAAAACTAGAACCTCCTGAAATATCAAAATATATTGGTGTATCTAAGTAGAGGAATCATTCTCAATTACAAATAGATTAATAAAAAATGATTTATTCTGACCTTCTACAACATTCTAGGGATATGCTCGCAAAATTGTTCAATTCGTACTAAATGTATTCCACATAATTATTTCATAAAAATAAATATTTTATAAGGACTAAGGAACAATTCAATATGCATTTTATAATGAATTTTGATTTTAACCTATTTAAATTATTTTTTGATTTTGATAAAATGATATTTAAATTTGAAAGCAACTTCTTTAGTGGTAAGCCCAATGAAATAATTGTAAATTAACTCTATGAACGTCATTGGTCATTGCTTTTTTAGGTTGATATATTTTTTCCCTAATAAGGATATCAAGAATCAATGAGCTAGTGGGATGAAATATGTTCTCTATCAAGATCATGACCCTCAAAAATGATTTTTTCTTGAGCTTTGAGTTTAACTAATTTCCTAAACATATATTTTTAAATATTATTGACACACATTAAAAAATATACTTTATTGTTCTAGTTAGATTCATTTTTATTATAAAGAGATATATATTTCATATGGAAATTGATTATGAAGTATAATAAAAAAATTAATATTAAAATACATATTAGAAGTCAAATGTGATTTGTAATTATGAGAAGTGGATAAAATCCACGGAATGTTATATTGTATCGATACATTGAAATTTAATTTTGGAATTTTTTGGTTTCAACTGAATGTGTGAGACCCATAGTATAAATTTGGGGTTTAAAAATGGAAACTAACATGGATGGTATATTTTATTCATATAAAACTGGATATGTATATATATTGTTCTATATAAAAATGAAATTATTGGGAAGAAACATTTTTACCAGTTGAAAGGATAAATTTTATTCAAATAATAAATTCGATAACATTTATTTATAATTTTTACATTTCATAAATGGATATCAAAACTAATTGTTTTATGTTATTATTGTTTGTTATGTGTATTTAATAAAACAACATTTTTTGAAATTCAATATAAGTTTCATATGTTTGTAAGTTGTGATTTTCAATTTAGGGATTGAAATGGATAGTCATTATTTGGAAAATAGTTATTATAAGAAAATATTTTAGTTTAATAAAAAGTCATAGTAAATTATTATTTTTTACATCAATATTAGTGAATTTCTTATGGTACATCAAATACTGACCGTTTATATAATAATAGATATCAAAAATAATGTGCTAACATTACATTATATAATGATTTTGATGATTGAATTTATCAATGTGAAATATGTATATAAAGAAAAAGACATGATAGTTATGAATATATATATATAGTTATTATAATTCATTCATAGAATGAGTAATAACAATGATATTAATAAAGTGATAATGATGATTAACATTGGGAGATATAGAAATGGGTATCCCAGAGTACTATATGTCATGAATATTATGATCGATAAAAATCATTATAATGATTTATAAAGAGTGGATAAAGAAAATTATAAGTTTATAAATTGTTTTATCATGTATAGAATATTTTTTAATATATCCAATGTATCTAATTATTTTAAAATAACAGAATTAATACCATAAAAAGAATTATCTATATAATCACTTCCAATTACATCCTAATGTACATATTTAAAATAAATGACTTATTCATCATATTTTTATGTGAGGAGGTGATCATTATATGGGTGTATAATAATTCTAATTTCAAATATAACAAAGTCAGAATGAGATCTTAATAGGTTTTTGTTCCCTTTCCATCATAGTAATGAATGTTTTTATAAGAGTTCAAATACATACACCATTTTTGTTTCAAATATGTATCAACAGAACATCACAATATTGGAACCCACGAAAGAAGTTATTTTGATCAAATTTTTATTTCAAATCATTGTGTGGTTCTTAACTTTTTGGATGACATTGATTTTTATATTAATAACACTCTTACACTAACTAAGAAACCATACTACCACCACATGTATTGAACAATATATAGAAATCAAGGCTTATCATAAATGGTTATTACATTATTTTAGATAAATATTAAGCACATTACATAAGTACATGATCAAGGACCATAATAGTTTAGTGTATTTTGAACCTTGGAAACAAAATCTTATATCCTTGGGAATGATCTCCAAAATCTCCCATAAAGATATGCACCTTTAGTAATTCTCCCTAAATCCATTCTTTATAACACGGGGTAAGGAAACATAAGAAATGGGTGTGCTCAAGATCTCAATAAGGGAAAATAAAAGAAATGAATAGGCATAACATAATCAACGTGTTTGTAACATGAGAGTAACATTTCATGATCATACCCTACATACTAGAGATCATAATAAAGATATTATGATCACAAGACATGGATAATAATGAAATAAAGAACATAAGTTACGAAAGCATAAAATAAGAAGAAAACATGGGATGGTGGAAGACATATCATCGTATTACATTGTGAACATGTATAAGTAGTAACGGGTTCACTCATTAAGTTAAGGACATGAAATTAGCCCCTCACATAAATTTATGCACATGCAACTAAGTCCATGCAGAACATTACGAACATTTAAAAAGGTTCACGCTTCAACTTATGGAAATGAAACTAGGTCCATGAGTAACATTGTTAACAAAAAATATTTTTCACCCTTATTATTGTGAACATCTAATCAGGTTCATGGTTTATATTGTGAATGTAAAAATGGGTCCATGCATAACATTGTGAACATAAAATATGTTTAACTCTTATTATTGTGAACTTGTTATCAAGATCATGCATCAACTTATATATTCAACCAGGTCCTTGCATACCAATTTGAACATGAAATATGGTTCACTATTAATAATACTAACATGTAATTAGGTTCACACTTTAAAAGTTTTACTCATGAGTCATCCATCATTACTGAATGCATTGGAGGTTGATATAGGTCCCAACCGTCACATAATGATATTATAAATTCCTGTTCCACAAAACATTCATCACATCATGACCCATGAAAAGAAATGGGTTTTATAACATCAAATCATAACCCATGAAATGATATGGGTATCAAAAAAATATAAACAGTGGAAGAGAAATGGGTGTCATAAGCATAATTCCATAAAAACCTAAACCATTCATGAATGGATATGAATGGAACCTTTGGATCATTTCTCAGAAAGTCATGAGTAATATCTAAAGGTGTTCTCATGTATCGAATGTAATTTTGAAATATATTTCAATATATTTTCTTAAGGAAAATATCATTTCTTCTTACAAAATGGTTTTAAATACATAAAAAAAATTCGAAAATCATTTTCTTGAAAATAAAAAATAAAGCTTATAAATAAAGCTTTTAAAACCCTTTGAATCTTTTTATTTGAAAACATATAAAGAGATCTTGAATGTTTTTTGATACCCATTTCATTGAAAATAATTTAAAAACAAATAAATAATTATTAAAAATCATTTCAAAACAAGTTTCCATGAAAACACTTTCAAAATATATAATTAAAGATTTAAAATGTTTAATATACCTTTAAAAAATAAGACCTTTATGAAAAAAAAAATTCATTGAAAATAGATTTAAAACTACATAAATTAATCATTGAAAAAAATAAAACAAAAATTTTAAATATTTTTCCCTTGAAAATGATCTTCAAGGATCTTTTGGAAGCAAGTTTGAAAACATTTTTGAAAACATAGTTTTTTAATACAATAGATTTCTGACCGAAGAGAGAGACTATCAGATTTTATATAAAATATTATTTTATGTACCAAAGAGGGGAATTATGGTACCAATACCTGAGGATATCTTGAATTAATGGATGATAAGAAACTTCATCTGTTTTCTTGAGGGATGGATCATAATATTTCATCAAAGTAAAAATAAAAATAATCAATCATGAAAAGCGATGCTATTATTTCCATATACTCTTATAACCTCGTAAATTGGGACAATACTCACCATGTATGAAATGGAAGTTACAAAAAGCATAAAATTTCATTAAAAGTAGGTTATTAGGGATATGAAATGGCAAATATAAGTATATAAATATTGAAAAAGTGTTTAGGTGCATAACAAAATGTGAGTCTCAAAGAAGAAAAAACGAGGCGAAATATTTTTACTGATTTAGTAAATGTTGAAACTTAATCCCTAGGAAAGAATTTTAATAAAATGGATATGTTAATACTAATAAATTTATGAATAATTTAAATATAATAAAATAATGGGTAGTACACACGACACATAAAAGTAAAGAGTCGTGACCATAACATGTATCTTATAGAAATAAAAAGGGAGATGAAATCTCCTTACCTTGTCTCTTGACTCTCTTTAAATATGCTCAAAACACATGTATAATAAAAATAAATTTATTATACATAATTTAGAGAACCATATTATTATATCTTACATCTTATATGGTTTTATTATGACAGTATATTTTTCAGTTGTTAACAATGTTATGCTATGGTTTTATATCAGATAATATTATCTTTGTTCATTGTATGTGTCTTAATTTGTTATAACTTAATTCATTATACATATATCCTAATTTCCAGAATGTACATCAATATATAAATATCATTTATATTAACCATATTTTTATTATAATAATATTTAGAATATAGAATTAAAAAATAGAATATTCCATTCATGGAGACGGTAGGACTTATGTATGCATGAACACTATTTCTGATTCATTGTTGTGTTAAACGAATGAAAGTACAAGGCATATATATATATATGTGTGTGTATATATATCATTAACATAGTGGCATGATTATATCATTTATATTATATATATTCTTTAAATCCATCGTTAATTCATTCCATTTTGGTTATGAATGAATCATATCACTTTGAGGGGTGGTAGTCCACACTTTCTCCAACGAAATTATTTCATATACACAAATCAGAAAGTAACAAAGATATATGTTTTAATGAAAATAAAAAATCATGAATACATAATAAATATAATATATTACATATATAAACATAGTGTCTACCATAATGGACACCATGAAAGGTAGTAAAGGAAAATTGAGCAATTATCATTTCATGAGGCATTACTTTTTCTTACATAGAAACTTCTGTTCATTACCCATTATATAGTGGCTTGTGTAAGTGTAGGTCAATAAATCAGTATAATAACTTCCTAGTATATTTAGGATATAGGTGTTTTTATAACCAAATTAGGTCTCCATCAAACCAACACCAAACTCGGCCCGTGAAAAGACCTGAAGGTCATTCTCCATCCCCACGATCTATCACAAGTTCCCGAGTATCATATATTTTGGTTTGGGAACGATTTAACCATATATGGAAACATAAAACATCAAAACCCAACGATAAACCAAATCATAAAAATTCATACAAAACAATATTTAAAAAACATCCAGAACTGAAAAAATAGGTCTAAGAATAATAAAACATGTCCATGGACACATAAAAATTGTATCAAAATATCCCCAAGTACTCCACACGATAAGGGGTAATCACCAACAAGTTATCTCCACAACGCCGCACTATGGAAGGGTACTAAAAACTCGAGCCACGATCACCCAAAGCATTTCCATTACCTATTTCAATCATCACAAAGTCTACTAACACCAAAGGGGTTTCAATAGGGTGTGAGCCTACTCCCAATAAGATTCCACCAAGATATTTCATAGATTAAATAATACAAAGATAGAAAGCATTCCAGTTTTGATAAGAAGAAAATGGTAGAAATGTTTTTTGAAGAATGAAACTTTTAAATATAAACATTTTTCAAAATGGAATTTTCCTTGAGTGAGAAAATTTACGTAAAACATGTATGCTACTATATTTTCCAACAAAAAACACCATATTCCAAATATAATTAAAAAAGAGACAATGAGCACTAATCTCGGGATCACCCATAGGAACTAGATAGTCTCGGGTCCCATGTACGTCATAACTTGGTGTAATGTAACCATTGAGAAATATATTCTTGTGGATGAGACAATAGTAGGGAGCATACCCATAACCTAGTGGTCCCAAATCATCATCAATATAGTTTTCTTAGTTTATTCATTATCCATTTTGCACAGTGAAACAATGATAAAACCCATCCTGATCACTAGCGTACTAGTACATATCCTCCCTCTTAGGTACCAAGGATTCCCCCTTCATGCTAAAACCATTACCTCATGATACAGAAATCCATTATCATATAAACACATCATTTCTGGTCAAAATCAACTCAAAACAGTATCTCGACATGATTTTCACCACTTACACCACTCAATAAAACTTTTAGGATTTCAATAAAATATCTTTACAAAACTGAACAATGTTTTGCACACAATATCCCATTAAAAACTCACATTGAACACCATGTGGATACCCATATTCAAAAATAACGAATTTTTAGAACCACAAACATATCTATAAACCTATTACATGAGTTATAAAAAAACCCCATTTGGAATAAAATAAAATAGATTTGTAAAACAACCAATTTAACACCAAATTTGTACCTAAAAATCATTAGCTTAACAAACGTCACCAAAAACAGATTTTTCAGTAAGGATAATGAAAGATAAATGTGCAAAAAACAAAAATTCAGCAATTCTAACTCATGTAGAATTGATTACCAATGGAAAAACATACCACTAGGGTCAAAACCCTTGAGTCGTTGTGTGAACGTTCAACCACACCACCACCACACACGAATGGAAATTGAAAAAGCCTAAAACCACAAGAATATACCAAGAAACCTAAGATCAAACCCTAGGTTCGAATCCCCAATTGCTTTAAATTAGAAAATTACAAAAGAATTGGTTGAAAACCTAAGAAAAAGATTAAAACCCTAAGAAAATGGGAGGAAGAATGAAGGAGACCCACTTACATGAGGGATCTTGAAGAAATCACCCCAAATACACCAGTATCAGAATTTTCAAACAACCAAAAATGAAAGTGAGGTTTTAATATGTCTAAGAAGGTTATGTGATAACATAAATGTGGGAAAAGATTAATGATTGAAGGAGTTATGAAGGAATGAAGTTACATCTTTAAATTTGGATGATTTAAAGAAGCATAAGAAGTTCTGCCATAATTTATGATGCATTCAAGATCCAAAGAGGGGTGAAAGAGAATGGGGGTGTGGCTGGGTTCAATGGGCTCGAGTGAGAATTAGAATCACTAAAAAATCATAAAAAATGAATAAGATATTAAATAAACAATTAAAAAAGCTAGAAATGGGATTCCGGGATGGCCCAATTCCTTAAATAAATACCCAAATCCACCATTATTATGGATTCCTAAACAATCCAAATATAAATGGAAGTGTTAATAGGATAGGGGAGAAATTTTTTAAAGTTTAATTGGTTCAAAATATTAAAAAATCAATGATTTATAAAATAATTAAAATTGATTTTCATATCTATAAATGGGCTCATGGTTTGTCCCATATCATGAAAACTCACCCTTTCCTCCATAAATGCATGGGAAACCCCCAAAAAAAATAAACAATTGAAATTAAATGAAATTTACCTTTAAAATAAGTAATGTGTTTGATAGTTATCCCCACCATGAATGACTTTCTGCCTCAAAAATTCAACCAGAAGCTTGATCAGAAAACAAGAGTGGGTACTACTTCTCGACCCACAACATCCACTCCCATGTATCATGTGAATCATTCCCATGAATCCAAATAACTCAAACCAGTGGAATAGTCTTTCCTCGAATCACATTCTCTTGGGAATAAACTATTCACACCAACCACTCAATAACAGAAAAATCAGGCTCTATATCCAACTCCTCCAAATTTAGTACATGGGATGGATCCGAGTTGTATTCTTTCAACTGGGAGTCATGGAAGATGTCATGGATGGACGTCAACTGAGATGGTAATTCAATCCTATATTCCACCTTGGAAATAAGATTGGTGATCTCAAAAGGTCTGACATACCATGTTAATATCTTCCCTTTCATTCCCAATAGATGATGGGCTAGATGAGGGGCCACTTTCATGAATACCCTGTCACCCACAAGAAAAATCTAGGTCTCGATGCCTCTGGTTAGCATATGATTTATAGATACTCTGAGGTATCAATAAGCCTGACCGGATCAACTTGAACGTATCATATGTCTCCTACACCAAACTTGGACCCAGTAGTGAGGTATCACCTATCTCAGCTCAACACAGGGGGACCGACAATGTCGACCATAGAGCACCTCAAAAGAAGCCATTCAAATCGAGGAATGGTAACAGTTATTATAAGAAAACTCAACTAATACCAAATGGAAATCCCATGATCCACCAAAAGTCTAGAATACTTGCAAAGAGCATTTTCTCAAAAATTTGATTTTCCCACTTTGTCTGACCATTCCTTTAAAGATGGTATGTTGTGCTCATATTAATTTGAGACCCCAAGGCCTTCTAAAGGCCTTTCCAAAACTAAAAAGTGAAATGGGGGTCTCTATATGATACAACTTCTAATGGACCACCATGGAGCCTTACCACCTCATGGAGATACAAATGGCCGAACTCAACTAATTTAGGAGTAACTCAAATCGGAACAAAGAGGGATTATTTGGATAAATGATCAATCGACACACTAATGTAATTCTTACCCCGAGGTGTATGAGGTAAGACAACAATGAAGATCAGGGAAACATCATCCCACTTCCCGGTAGGAATGGGTAATGGATGGAGCAAACCGGAGGGCCTTTGATGCTATGATTTCACCCATTGGCATGGGTAGTATCTCGACATGATGTCTGTGAGGCCTCATCTCATTCCAAGCCACCAAAACTGCCGACAGACATCATAATACATCTTGGTGGCGGCCGGATGGGCAGCCCACTCAGATTGATGGCCATCCCACATCACCACCATATATAGAGATAATGACACTACTGAACATCCCTTAAAGCATAGGATGCCCTTGAGAAATGACGAAAAATCAGAAGATGTCTCCCAACCATGATTAAACTTCTTTGACCACTACCAAAGCTCATCACCCAGATGTTCCCACTGAATCAACCCTATGAGAGATGGAGTCAACTAAATGCTCACCAAGAACGCACCTGCACTATGCACCATCATCTCAACATGTATCTAAGTAAAGAGTTCCATCAGAGTCCACTCATCACTGGAAATCTTCAAAGGATGTACTCAGAATCTTCTTCTTAAGGAATCGACCACCACGATACAATTTCCTAGGGTATACACTATATCAAAGTTGAACCCCTAGATGTACTTGATCCAATGACGTTGCCTAATGCAGAGGTCCTTCTACGAGAATATGTATCCCATGATTTGTTGTTCATAGTCGACCAAAAACTTCTCCCCAAAGTAGTAGTGATCCCATGTCTTCAAAGAATGCATCACCACTGCAAACTCCAAGTCATGGGTCAGGTAATTCATTTCATGTGGTTGGACATGGCGAGGGCCATATGCCACCACATGATTCTCTTGCATAAGGATGCACCCGTGACCCAAACCTTAAGAACCATAATACACAACATACCCCTTTATGGCCTCTATAAATATCAGAATGGGGGCGATAGTCAACCACCTCTTCATCTCCTTGAAGGATGCCTGACATTTTGGGCCCCATACAAACATCACCCCTTTCTGGGTGAGCGCAGTCATTCACGAAGCAAGCCGAGAGAAATCCCGATCAAACCGCCAGTAATAACCAGCCAGAAAAAGGAAACGCTTTATATCAAACACATACATCAGATTTTCCCATGACATAATTGCACTGATCCTCTTGAGGTCCACCAAAACACTATGCTCTAAGATCTCATGCCCCATAAATTTCACCTCCCGGATCCAGAATGTGCACTTGGTCAACTTTGGATAAAGGAGATGCTCTGGAAAAATACCCATAATGATCCGCAAGTGATGCTCATGCTCCTCCTCAAATACTGGATAAACTAGGATGTCATCCAAAAATACAACAACAAAAGAATCGAGATACTGATGGAACACCCTATTCATGAGTTCCATAAATACCACTAGAGCATTGGTCAATCTGAAGGGCATGACCAAGTACTTTATGTGAACAGACTTGATTCGGAAGGCTGTCTATCGGATATCTGCCTCTTTCAGCCTATGTTGATGATAGCCCGAATGCAAGTCTATTTTAGAAAACCACTTACCCCCTTATACTGATCAAAAAAGTCATCTATTCAGGGAAAAAGACATTTGTTCTTGATTTTTAACTTATTCAACATCTAGTAGTCAATGCACAACCGGAAGGATCCATCATCCCTTTTTATGAACAACACAGAAGCGGCCCAAGGAGAGATGCTTAGGAGAATGAATCCTTTGATTCTAAGTTGTCCAGCTGTATCTTTAATTCCCTATGCTCAGTGGGGGCCATGTAATATGAAATAATATATATCGGTTGTGTTCTAGGAGGTACATCAATCGAGAAATCCACATCCCCCTCTGGGGGATATCATGAAAAATCATCCATAAATACCTCAAGAAACTCATCAACTACAAGAGGTAGTCCACCATCATGTGAATTACCATCATACCTTATCATGAGTGATGATAACTAAAATAAAACATCTCGTAACTATGGGAGTGAAGGTCCCACACAACTCAACCGAGGATCTCATTCCCCATGAAAAACCTGATGACTCCCATCAGGTGCCTTGAAACTCACTCGTCGCCTATAGAAATTGATGTGTTACATGATGTGTACTGGCCAATACATTCCAATTATTATTTCAAATAGATCGATATCTAAGACCATGTGGTCCCACTCCATCTCAACCCCTAACACGGAAAGTGAACATGACGAGAAACTAAGATTATTGTCCTTCTTCTTTCCCAGCGGCGTCACTATCTCCATTAAAAAGAAAAACCACTTAGTTAGAAAATTCAGAATGTCCACAAAATGGGCATAAATGAACGAAATAGAGGAACCAATATCAAAGAGTGGAACAACTATTGAAGATGCCATCAAAACGGTACCTCGAATAGACAACGGTCCCACCTCTGATGCTGCTGGTGCTTGATCCCCCACATGGAGACGCCTTGTCTCTGCCTAAGAATGACCAATATTATATGGCTATGCCCTAAACTGGATCTAACCAGAAGATGACCCCCATCCCACATGACCACCAAATCGAGATCCCCCCATTCTCGACGGCTCTGACTATGCTGGAACTCCTCTTGTAGCCACTGATCCTGTCCCACTCTGAAGTGGATTTTATACCCTTCAAAAGCACTGCAAGTGACCCATACCATCACATTGATAATAGGGTTTTGATGGAAATGATCACACTGGTCAGATGTGCCCCAGCCTCCAACACTTTTGGCACATGGACGATCTCACATCAGAAGCCACAGATGAAAACTTCCTAGAAGAGTGGCTTGAACTACCACCTCCCTTCTTCACCTGATCCTTCTGCTTCCTTTTCTTCTCTGAAAATCTACCATTTCCCACTACTAATACTATCCCAGTGAAATCATCCCACCCATTTTTGTCAATATCCACCATGGATGCCTGATCAACCACCTTAGCATAGGTCTTCTGCTTAAACACGAAAACCTAGGAGTATATCTATAATCATAAGCCTTCCTCAAACCATTGGGCCTTCACCTGCTCATTAGAGACAATTTCGGTAGCATACTGAACCAACTTCGTGAAATGGTTGTCATACTCCATCATATAAATATCCCCCTAAACAAGATCCATGAACTCTCGGGATCTAGTGTATTCCAGGACTTCAGGGCAGTACTATTCAGTGAAGATGGCCTTTAAATCTCTGCAACACATCTTCTCATTCGTTCTAGTTTTAAGTACCGATTCCCACCACTTGCAGCTATGTCCCTCCAACACAAAAGAGGAAAACATCACCATGTTCTCCTCGGGTGTGTCTAGAAACTCCAACATGCACTCAATCACTTAAATCCATTCCTCTACTTCCTCAGGTTCAATACTATCTTTGAAAGTAGGGGGATTGTTTTTTCAAGAACTCTTGGGCTTTGTCCATTATAGGATCAGTTTCAGCTTCTCTAACAGAAGCTGGAACAGGAGCCAGTCCATGTCTTAGTGCTTAGACAACCTAAACCAGAACCTCTATTATCCTTTAATCAAGCGGTGAGGGAGAACTCTCTCAAGCTTTCCCCCATGGGTGCATGGGAGCTTTCCGGGGAGGCATGTTGCAACAAAAGAAAACATTCACAAGAAAAAAGTAAGTACAAAAATTCTAAAAAAGTCATCTATAACATCAAATATAAATAATCAAAACACATTACAATGATAAAAGAAACAACTATCCCACCCCCACCTGATGTCCACGTGTAGTCTGCAGCCCACACGTCTGACCTAGAAGTGAAGTCAGACAAAAAATTCCAATGTACCATGGTGACTCGAGTTATACCAGGAGAGGTGAAAACCATTCACCCTACTCATGACCAAAACACAAATTCCCAACATTCCTATCTCTTTTCATTCCTGACTCATCCCAAATTAATAATACTACCCAAATACATTAACATCCTTCGATACCGTTTTGTCACAAACCAAATATAGTTTCCATCAAAATTAGCACGAAACCTAGATCGTGACATAGCCTAAAGGGCGTTCCCAATACCCACATGCTAGAACAAGTTCCCAGGTATCATATATTTTGGTTTGGTAATGATTTACCCTTATATGGAAACATAAAACATTGAAACCAACCGATAAACCGAATCTCAAAAATTCATACCAAACAAGATTTAATCAAAATACAGAACTGAATACATAAGTCTAAGCATAATACAAGAGGTCCATAAAAAAAATAACAATATCAGAAAAATATACCCATGGACTCCACAAGACAAGGGTTCATCACCCCCAAGGCATCTCTACAACGCTGCACCATGGAAGGGAAATAACAACCCGAGCTGCCATCACCCAAAGCCTTTCCATTACCAGTTTCAACCATTTCCATGTCTACATACACCCAAGGTGTGTAATTAGGGTGTGATATTGATCCAAATATGATACCACCATGAAATTCTATAGAATAAAAAATACAAAATAAAAAATCATGCCTATTTTGATAAGCAGAAAATTGTGGAAATAATTTTTGAAGAATGGAACTTTTAAATGTAATCATTTTTCAAAGGGAATTTTCCATGAGTGAGAAAAATTAAGTTAAACATGTAAGATACTGTATTTTCCATCAAGAAGCACTATATTCCAAAGAAAATTTCAAAATATTCAATGAGCACTAATCTGAGGAACACCCCTTTGCACTAGTTAGTCTCGAGACCAATGTATCTCGTACATCAGTGTAAAGTAACCATAGAGAAATCTGTTCTCATTCACCATCCACTAGTAGGGAACATATCCATAACATATTAGTCCCCAATCATCACCAATGTATTTTTGTTAGTGTTTTCGTTATCCATTTTTCTCAGTGAAATAAGGATAAAACCCATCTGGATCACTAACAAACTAGTAAATATCCGTACTCCTTGATTCTCGGGCTTCCCTCTTCATGATAAATCCAATAACACATGATAAAAAGGACATTATCACATTAAAACATCAGTTCTAGTCCTAATAAACTCAAAAACGTATCTCTACATGCTTTTCACCACATTAAACACTTAATAAAACCTTTAGGATTTCAATAAAATAACTTCACAAAACTAAACAATGTTTTTCACACAAAATACCTTTAAAAACCCACATTGAAGACCATGTGAGAACCCATATTAACTATACTAGAATTTTTAGAACCAATAAAATATCTATAAACACATTACATGAGTTATAAAACAACCCTATTTGGCATAACATAAAATAGACTTGTAAAACATCGAATTTAACTCCAAATTTGTACGTAAAAATCTTTTTCTTAACAAATGCCACCAAAACAAGATTTCACAGCATGTTTAATGAATTATAAGTGTGATAAAAATATAAATTCAGAAAATATAAATCATCTTGCATTAATTAACCATGGAATCACCTACCACAAGTGTCAAAACCTGTGAATCTTTGTTAGAAAGTTCAACAGCCCCACCGCCGCACAACAACTGACTTAGATAAATCCTAAAACCAAATGAATAGACCAAGAAACCCACGATAAAACCCCAGGTTAGAATCAAAACTTTTATGATATTGTAAAATTCAATATTAATTGGAAGAAACCCTAATAAAAAGAAAAAAAACCTATGAAAAAGGGAGGAAGAATGAAGGAGACCCACTTACTTGAGGGATCTTGAAGAAATCGCCCCAAAGACACTAGTAGCTAAATTTAAAAACATCCAAAAATGAATGTGAGTTTTGAATAAGTTGGATAATGTTACGTGAGATGTTAAATGGAGGAAAAGAGTAAGGATTGAAGGAGTTTAGAAGGAAATAATTTACCTCTTCAAAATCTGGACAATTTGAGGAAGCCTAAGAATTTCTGCCCTAATTCGCAATGCATACGAGATCCAAGGAGAGGGGAAAGATAATGGGGGTGATTCTAGGTTCAATGGGTTTTTTTGAGACAAGGAATAACCAAAAAATCATAAAAATGGAATAAGATATTAAATAATTATTTTTAAAATTCGAAATGGGCTTATGAGATGGCCCAATTCCTTAAATAAAATCCCAAATCCACCATTATTATGGATTTCTAAAGGGTCCAAATTCAAATGGTGGTGTTAATAGGATAGGGGAGGAAATTTGGGATGTTTAATGGGTGAAAAATATGAAAAAATTAAATATTTATAAAAGAATCAAAATTGGTTCTTAAATCCGGAAATGGGCTCACGGTTTGGCCCAAATCATGAAAACTCACCATTTCCTCCAAAAATGCATGAGAAACCCCCACAACAAAGAATGAATGGAAATTTAATGAAATTAAAAATTATAATTAGAAATGCATGTGATAGTTATTTTTACACAAACATGGAAGAAGAAGGTTTTTAGGAGTGGAGAAATAAAATTGAAAAAATGTGTTCGAGAGAAGACGTTACATCTAAATCGGGTAACTCTTTTTGGATTATTCCAAATGGATTCCTTGGAAGAGGTTTTGAACAAAGGTATGATTTAATGAGGAATATAGGTATGTTGGTAATTTTATTAAGTAGATCATGGAAGAAACTAAAAAGTGTGAGAGGTGTGGAGAAGTGTTAGAGGTGGTGGTATTTTATAAAGATGAAAAACGACTCACTTGGGAGATTATAATACAAGTTAGGTACTAACATGTATTTACCTAAAAAAAAGACATAAATATTCATTACAACTAAATAATATAATGTATATGTAATACTTATGGATATTTAATACTTTCTGGACAAGTGGAGAGGTCATTTGGGACCATAATTTTAAGGTTTAGACCCAAATTAAGTTAATTTGACCATAATCATTGTGATTAAATTTAATCACCTTCACTAATCATTTTTCTCAGAAAATTAAGTTGATAATAGTATACCAAAAATATTATACTGAATAAATAGGTGTCTATCATATTTACAAAATTTTAGTCTCAGTAGTGGGGAAAATAAGATTAATGCTAATCTGGTAGACATGACAACATAACGGGGTTTTAAAGTAGAAAATTGATCAACAATTTGTTAAGATATTTAATTCAATTTCAATGTGAAATTGATTCTAATGAACTTAATTATGTTAATATATGTATAATGGATCTAGTGTGGCTTCAAAAAAAGTTTAAAATATATTTTTTCATTAATAAATAATTATAAAGTCATTTTTAACTAAAACACAGTAGTTTTTACTATTCATCAAAAAATAATGTTGCTCAAAAAAATACCAAAACTTCACCACAAGCTAATTTCAACATTATAAATTGAAAAATGATTTTTATTTTGTTCAATAAATTTTTTAAATGTGTCTAAAATTAATTTTAATACTTTTTACCGAAGGATACTAAATGTATTTTTTTAGGGAAAATGATATTTTTGAACATATAAGGACTTCAACAAAAATTATGTACATAATTATCATTATTATTTATATAAAAACATTATAAAAAATGTTGAAAAATTATTTAAAACTATCCATATTATTATTTTTAATGGATATTTTATAATTATATCATTTAAATAATAAAAAAGGTAATATGATATTTGGTAGAAACTCAATGTTGCGTGTAACACATGCCAAGTCGGTTTTATTTGTTTAAAAAAACAAGTTGGTTTTACGTATAGTGTAATCCATATTGGTGTCATGTAAATGTAGTGTTTAACATAATGATTTAATATATAAAGAATTATGTTCATTGTTTTGAGAAATGTAAAATAGCAAAAGATTAAATTATTTTGGAAAAATTACCCCCCAAAATTCATGGTGGTACATTCTACCACCCGTAAAATGAAAATTTTCCATGAAATTAATCTGTGTTTTAAAAGGATTAATAATTATATGTTTCATTCATTTAAAACCACATCGAAAAAATTAATACTAAATCATCAATTAAAAATGGAATGTTAGAACCATAATGGTAACCCAATGTAACATTTATCTAGATTCCCACCTAGGTGAACATAGGTGGGAAGTGAAAACTTAGTGAAGGAAGAAAAAACTAACCATCATGTTCTAATGGAGAGTGATAAAGAACAATGTCAAGATAATGTTAAAAATCATAAAGCCATAAATTAATGATCATATAAGGGTATATTTGATTCATTGGAAATGAAGGTACTAGGATAACACTTTTGGTTTCAAGGTCCTTTTTCCAAAAGTTGAATAATTTTAATGAAATTATATACTTAAATGATTTCTAGAAAAGCCTCACCCTTTATTATTCTATGATCCAATTATCCTTTTTAAGTAAATAGTAAGGTGAAATTTTCATTCTTGAATCACTAATATATCATGAGATTTAGGGTATTCCATCCCATCTGCCAATGGTTATCTTCACTACAATGTTGTTAAAATGGGTTATCCAATATGCATAATTCCTCATGTGGTGATATAATTATTTAATCTCAAAAACTAAATAAAAATTGTTACATAATCATTCCATAAATGGTTAACCTTATTACCCTTCAGAAGATTAAAATCAATAGAATTATAAAGAATGTCACAAAATCAGAATAACAATGATCTCCCCATGAATCACAAAGTAGATCTTAGTTTTTATATTCCAAAAATGTGAATACACTCACTATAAATTCCCTTGAAACATTGTAATAACCTGAATTACCATAAACACTATTAAAAACATGCATGCTTCTTTATTTCAGAGATTACTAGATATATTTTTTAGATCCAAGATGTTAGAAACTTCATACTTGATGACAGAGATAAAATTTTCAAAAAATCCATAGTCGGTTATAATCTTAATAGTACCATCCAATTTACTTATTCAAATTCAACATATCTTTATACAAACATCATTATCTCCACAGAAGACATTAATTTCGGTTTAACTTCCCTTAACCACAATAACACCATTCCATGAAATCACTTTTATTTGTCTTCATTGCCATTCATCATGTCCTTTTCATTAATTAATGAAGAACTTGTACTAAAAATACTTATGTATTTCATGATTCATATATCATAATCTTTAAATTCCAAAATATAAATAATACATTCATCCAACCTTATTCTTAAACCATTACTCTGTTTTCATCTACATATTCATTAATACCACTTTTCTAGAATATGGAATATGAATCATGTATTAAGGTTCCTAAACATCAATATAATCATCCATATTATGTTTAATGTAAACAATACTGGAAGAGCCTCACATACCATTCACATTTTATTTGTGGTCTCATTATCTTCAATGGTAAAACCAATACTTATGCCTCATTTCTGATTCTCTTTATGATATTTCATCATGGGAAATCGATTCACATAAGTCACATACTTTCCCCATATGAAACATTCCATGTTAACCATATTCTATCCATTTTTAACCATTGGATAAAACAAAAATATATAGTGTGTGAAACATTTATTAAAATTAAAAACTACATATTCATGAAATGAACTAAATATAGGATTTCTAAATTATGAAGGCTTCTTTAATATATCACACACTAGGTCCATCGTAGGATATTCCTAGGCAAATTATATTTAAATACTTCAGGCTTGTTCAAAAAGAGTTTTTTAATTCCCAAATCATATCCCCCAAGAGTGCCAAAATTGGTGTGCACCAGGGCCCATTATCATATACCAGATTACCCCAGGTCAATCTCAGAACATCTTGTCAATGTTTTCACCCCTAGGTATATCTGTACTATATCCACAACCACTTTTAGTATCCAGATATGGATGTATTTCTAGGAATCCACTCACTCTATCCTTTAACAAATTTCCATTAAATTTTCATAATGTTTAATATATCCTTATACTTATCCTTAGATACATACCTAAAACTATACATCAAAATATTCATAGAGATCTCAATAATGTTTTCTCATACTAGTTTCTAATGGTTTAATAAAACATTCCTTTCATACCAACTATATAGACCCAGGATTAATAGACATGGAAATTACATCCTTTTATATGCATATTCAGCACATTACATAAATACAAGACCGAGGAATGTAATAGTTTAGTGTCATTGAAAACATGGAAACATAATCTTCTATCTTGGTGAAAGATTGTCAAAATATCCTACAAATATCTCTACCTTTATTACTTATACCTAAAACTATTCATAATATCATGGGGAAATGAAACATAATAAAGGGGTGAGCTCAAATGATTAGTAAGTGTAAATAATAGAAGTGAGTTAGAAAAACATGAACAAAGTGAATGGAATTTGAGAATAACATTTTATGATCATACCCTGGATACTAGAGATCATAATTATGATTGGGTGTTCATATGACATGGATTATAACAAAAAAATTAAACTAAGATATGAAATCATAACATAGGAATAAAACATGGAATGGATGAAGACATATCAGCTTATAACATTTTGAAATTTTATAAGTAGTAATTGGTTCACTCATTAAGTTAAGGACATGAAATCAGGCCCTCACATAAACTTATGGACATGTAAGCATGTCCATTCATAACACTTTGAACATGTAATAAGGTTCATGCTTCAACATAAATACATGTAACCAGGTCCATTCATAACATCGTGAACATGAAATATGGTTCATTATAATTATTGTGAACATGTAATCAGGTTCACGCTTTAACTTATAGACTTTCAAAAAGGTCCTTGCATAATATTCTCAACATGAAATATAGTGTAATCTTATTATGGTGAATAAGTAATTAGGTTCATGATTTAACTTTTGGACATGTGACCAGGTCTATCCATAATATTCTAAAAACAAAATATGGATCACTCTTAACAATGTGAACATGTAATCAGGTTCGTGATTTAAAATTTATACTCATGGTTCATCCATCATTACCTAATGCATTGGAGGTAGATATTGGTCCCATATATCACATAATGAAATTATAGATTCCATTTCTTCAAAATAGTCATCAAATCATGATCAATGAAAAGAAATGGATTTTATAACATCAAATCATATCCCATGAAATGGGATGGGTATCAAAAGCATTTAACCCATGGAAGAGAAACAGGTGTCATAAGAATAATTCCATCAAAACATAAACCATTACAGAAAGGATGTGAATGGAAATTTTGGATCAATTACTAAAAAGGAATGAGTAACATCAACAGATGTCAACTTAGAGGGAAAGTAGTTTTGAAATATCTTTAATAATCATTTCTGGAGGAAAATTACATTTCTTCTCAAAAATGGATTATTAATACATAAAACCATATTAAAATAATTTTTTTGAAAAAAAATTAAAGCTTATAAATAAAGCTGTTAAAACCTCATGGATCCTTTTTCTTTGAAAACATAAAAATATAGCTTCAAAACGTTTTGAAAACAATTTCCTTTAAAATACATTGAATACTTATAAATAAGGCTTGGAAATCATTTGAAAAATATTTTCTACGAAAATAATTTGATGACTTATAATGAATGTTTTAAAACGATTAAAAACATTTAATACATAAAACCTTTCTGAAAACCATTTCTTTGGAAATATATTTGAAAATTTATAAAGGATGCTTTGAAAAAAATAATACATTTTTTAAACCTTTTTCCTTGAAAATGGCCTTAAAGGTATTTTGAAATCATTTTTGGAAAAAAATTCAAAATCATTGTTTTTGAATACAATAGATTTCCAATTGAAAAGTTAGATGGTTAGATTTTATGTAAAAGATTATGTTAAGTACCAAAGAGGGGAAATATGGAACTAATACATTATTATATCATGAATAAATATATGAGAATGAAATTTATGTGTTTTCTTGAGATATGGATCATTAGATTTCATCAAATGAAACATAAACATAAACAATCTTGAAAAGCGATGAAATTCTTTCAATAATGTTTTATAACTTGGAAAATTAAGACAACACTCTCCATGTAAGAAATGAAAATTACACGAAGCTTGAATTATCATGATAAGAAGGATATTCAAGAAATAAAATGAAAAACGGAAATATATACACCTAGAAAAAGAACTCAGGTTCATAAAAAAGCAAAAGTCTCAAGGAATGAAAATTGACACAAAATATTATTACCGATTTGGTTAATTTTGAAACATAATCCCCATTAAAAAATGTTCATAAAATGGATATGTAAATACACATAAATTTATTTACAATTTATATATAATAAAATCATGGGCATCAAATGCACCACACAAAAGGAAAGAGTGTCTATCATTTCATTTATCTCATAAAAATAAAAAGTGATATGAAATCCCCATAAGATATCTCTTGAATATCATTGAACTCTCTCAAAACATATTTAGAATAAATATAAATTTATTATACATAATTTAAATAAAAATATTATTATATATATAATATTATATAGTTTTATCATGAATTTATATTACTCACCTTTTCACAATCTTATGTAATGGTTTTACTTCGAGTAATATTGCCTTTGTTCTTTGGATGTGTCTTAATTTGTTATATATTTCTTCATTATACTTATATAATGATTTATAGAATGTATGTCATGATATAAATATCATTTTTATCCATATTTATATTTTCATTATCTTTATTTTATGGAATTATAAATTGGAATATATCAATCATGGAGATGGTTGGCCGTACATACGTTTGAATGATATTTCTGTTTCATTGTCGGGTTTAAAGAGTGAATGTAAATGATATATATATATATGTATATATAATTAATAAATTAGATTTATTATTTTATTTATATCATATATATTCACAAAACCCATCATTAATACGTTCCATGTTCGGTATGAATGAATCATATCGCTTGGACGGGGCAGTAGTCTACACATCGTCAAATGAAATTATAATGTTAACAACAAAGAAAAAGTAAAATAATTCTTGTCCTACTCTAAATAATGAATCTTAATGACATAATAAATATAATATATGACATATATAAACATATCTTCTATCATAATGGCCACCCATGAGAGGATTTAAAGGAAAATTGACCAATTATTATTTTGTGAGGCATCAGTTTGTCGTACATAGAAACATATGTTTGTTACCCATTAAATAGTGGTGTGTGTAAGTGTAGTTGCATAAATCAGTATATAAACATCCAAGTATATTTAGTATACTTTTTTTGTTACACAAACATGGAAGAATTATGTTTTGAGGAGCGGATAATTAAAATAGAAGAAAGGAGCTTGAGGGAAGATGTTACCTCTAAATCAGGTAAACCATTTTGGATTGTGCCAAAAGGCTTCTTTGGATGAAGTTATTCCAAATGGGAGGATTAAATGAGTAATATAGAGATATTTTTAAATTTATTTGGAAGGCCTTTTCCAAAACTAAAAGGTATGATATGTGTGGATAAGAGGCCGAGGCGGTGGCCTTTTATAGGGAAGGAAAAGGACTGACTTAGGATTTTTGAAAACAAGTTAGGTTTTCACATGTTATTACAAAACAAATTCATACCAAACCAATAAAACTCAATATTTGATGGTGTTATATGGTCTATGGACTGAAAATAGGTGTTTTACAGGTGGCTAGGTTATTTGGGTCCTTAATGAAATGGTTTATTCCCTACATAAACCTAATTTGACGTTAATCACTGTGATTAATTTTAACCACTTTCACAAAACATTATTGTCGAAAAAATAAGTTGATATTATTAGAGAAAAAATATTGTATTGATTAAAATGGTTTCAATATATTTTATAAATTCCAATATTGAAATTGGGAAAATTATGATTAATGTTAATCCAATAAACATGATAAAATAGAAGGTTTATAATGTAGAAAATTGATCAAATGTTTGTAAAGCTTTTTTATTCGATTTCAATGTGAAGTTGGTTATAATGAAAAAAATTATGTTAATATATTTAAAATTGATGTATGGTTACCTTAAAACATGTTTCAAATACAATTTATCATTAATAATTAATTAAAGAAAAAGATAGTTTTAACTAAAATTCAAGTGTTTTTACAATTTATCAAAAAATAATGTTTCTCTAAAAAATCCCAAAAAATTCACCATAATCTAAATTTGATGTTACAAATTCAAAAAATATTTCTATTTTTTCAATTTAAATTTATAAATGTGCATAAAATTAATTTTAATATTTTTTACAGAATGATATTAACAGTAGATTCATTTAAGAAATGATATTTTTAAACATATGAGTATTTTTACAAAATATTATATATTTTATTATCATTTTGTTTTATATGAGAACATTATAAAAATTATTTGAAAATTAGTTATTATTATCCATATTATAATATTTATTTTCTATTTTATAATTATCTCATTTAAATAATCATAACAACAAGATGATGTTTCATAGAAACTCTTTATTGCATGTAACACACCCCCAGCCAGTTTTGTGTATAGTACAAGCCAAGTTGGTATTGAGTATAGTGAAAGACATGTTGGTACTATGTGAATGTAATTTCTAACTTAGTTATTTAAAATAGAAAGTAATAGTTTCAGTGTTGCAAGAAATTAAAAATATCAAAAGATTAAATTAATTCAAAAAAACAAGAAAATCATGGGGTGTTTGAAAATCCAATTAAAGTGATATATTATTTTAAAGATCATTAAATGGGGATATTTAAATATTTATTCTATTTTTATTTTTTAATATATAAATGAAAATTTTCAAAATAATTATTTTATCAAAATCAAGGGGGAATATTGAATCTATTCGTAGTAGATAGATGAAATAATAGATTTATTGGTAAAAAAAATTTGCAGGATTAAAAATTTATGAATCCTCCATTGATTATTCACAAATTAATAATAATTATATATTATAAGAATATTATAATGGTAATATAAAAAAACTAATGTCATATATTTTCATATAATTGATGAATATCAATGAGTTTTATGTGTTCTGACGATAAATTTTCAATAGTTTTTATAAAATTCTTTTTCTAGTGAAAAGTGTTGTTTGTATGATTCAATAAATATAATATAGAGATATTGAGTAAACATATATTCTGTTAACAAAAATATTAATATATATATTGTTGAATATTTTATTTTAAATGATATACATTGGATTCAATGGTTATCATTAATACTGATTACATGGGTATTATGAGAAACATAGATTGAGAACCTTCAACCGTTGACACCTTTCTTACACAAGACATTAGGTTTAGATAATAAGGGTTGTGGTTGGTTATAGTTATTATAATCTCATATTTTTTATATCAACATTAATTGATTTTCCACATTTAAAATGATTAAATACATTTTGTATCTTTATTGAACTAGAGTGAGTAAAAGTATGGCAATTTACAGTAGAGTGATATGAGATGTGCTCCTCTACATAAAAAAATCAAATCTAATTTCTTCATTCATTGTTTCCAATATATATTATTTTGTAATATATATATATAAATATATATATTTGGATTAAATTTTTTGGATTAAACTGGATTTTGTGGCATCCTAGGATTTTTATGATATTGCCCTTACCATTGGAGTTCCAATAAGGATGGCTAAGGAAACTGAAATGGCTAGATTTGGACATTTTGCTAGATGTGTTGTAGAAATTGATCTTTGTGCTACTTTAGTAGATAGGATTTACTTATATAGTGATGATGAAGAATTAGAACTCAAAATTGAGTTTGAGAGATTTCAAAATTTTTTCCATGAATGCAAAACTATAGGACAAGACGATGTAACTTGTTGGAAGGCAGTGCTTTGTGATACCTGTGGTAAAAGAGGGCATGAATCTAAATCATGCACTAATACTGGGAGAATGAAGCCTGGCCCAAGGAAACTGGATAACCAGAAGGGGGCATCTCTGAATATTGAACCTAGGAATATTAATGTTCACCAAATTGTGAGTGAAACAAAAAAAACAAAAATAATTCTGCTGAACCTATAGGAAACTCCTGGGATGATATAACAGCAGGAGGTATTGAGTCTTCAAAAAAGTCTCACCATGAGTTTGATGATCCTGAACACAATGCTGTTCATGATGATAATTCCAAAAACCATATTCTTACTACTCAGATGAAGTTAAGTTCAGGGAAGCACACTGAGATTGATTTTGCTCAGCAACTAAGCACTGCTCCAATTGAAGCTCATGTGGCTTCTGTCAATCAAACATCCCTCACTGAAACATCCAATGATGGGGTGGTTGGGATTTCATCTAAAGCAAAAAACCTTGATTGTAATCTTGATAAAGGAATGAATCAGGTTACAGCACAATGTAGGCCTCATTTTGAGGCTGGAACCCAATCGAAGCAGGTTCCTACCCTGGTTTCTCTAGTTACCAGCATGAACCTAAACCTTCAGAGTTCTGTTGCTGCTGCTACAGATTCTGGGAATGTTGCTACTTTTTCCACTCCCTTAGAGATGCAGTCATCTATGGCTGGGGATTTGGCCAGCCCTGTAAAACAGGTGAGTATCTGTCATGGGGAACCCTCTCATTTTTTCCTCCCTCAGCTATGCAGGTGGCAGAGAAAGCAAGGAAGGATGATGAACTGAAAGGTGATGAAGATAGTGCTTGGCAACAGGTTCAAACAAGAAGCCAACATAAAGCAGCAAGAAAAGAGGAAAGGAAGAAGGAGGAAGAGCAAACTGAAAGTTCAGATGAAGATGTGGAAACTTTTCTATAGTAAGCTAAAGATATTGAAGAACGATATACTAGAGGAAGGAGAGGCCGGGGGCGCATCAATATAGAGGCATGGAATGAGATGAGAGATCAGGAACGAAGAATTGGAAACAAGCTGAGGAAAAATATTGGCCAACCAAGAGGGGGAACTTGATATCTTTGTTGTACTTTCCTCATCCTTCCAGACTTTTAATTTTATAATAATTAGGGGATCTCCCTCCATCTTTCAAAAAAAATGGGATTATACTATATTAACTAAATCAATGTCTATTATTGAAAACATGTCATTGATAGAGAGAGTAATTTTTTATTTATATATAGTATAAATCTTATGGTGGAAATTTTATATGTAGTTATAATTATAATAGATATCAAACCAGACCTCTTTATTGATTTATTAATATGGATTTTTTCAAGAAGACTCTATATTTCTGTATAAAAGTTTGTTTAATTTTTGTTTCCAACACTAAAATGGGCCATAAGGTCACAAAGTTATTCCCAAGAATAAGGATTAATGTTTAAATTATTTTTAATAAATTAATGAGAGTTTTAAATACCATTTTGAAAAGTGTGTTGATGATTTATCGAAATTATGGATGTTTATTAATTTATTATCATAGGTAATTTAGTTTATAAATGATATTGTTGGATATTCATTGAAATCATCATATCATAATGTATTATATACTATATTTTTTATGATTTTTGATACATGATATGTATATGAGGATTAAATGTACATTTACACTAATGTGTAATTATATTTAGTGTATTGATACTACCATATCACCCATAATTCTATATTTTAGTTATAAATCAATGGGATTCATCATGTTTGGAAATGCATAAATATTTTTCCTTTCCGGAACATTTAAATAAGCCTGAATCAAATTTCCATGTATATTGAGTACAACATATCAGTCACACACCAAATGAAATTAAACAAGAGATTTTGGTTATATTATTACCATAGTATAAAACACATTTATCATAACACATGAGATACTTTTGTTATGTCAACTAAAAAACATGATAAGTAATTAATCATTTAATTAGATAATAACAGAAAAATACAACTGTTTTTATTGTAAACAATTTTTGTTCCACTCATAAATTCTTATACAGTATATAATAATCCTCATGTTTTCCTAAAAAATGGGAATAAATATAAAATTATTAGTTTATATTCATAGTAATTAGGAAGAATAAAAAATTATTTTCCATTTCATAAGAACTAAATACACAATATGGAATAGAAAATATTCATAACAATATTATAATTTAATTAAGAAAGAGAACAATATATCCCTAGATAATAATGAAAATAAATAAATAACATTGATAATAATAATTTTCCTTTAGTAATGAAATGAAAAATTCAAGAGGACTAATATAGTTCACCAAATGATGACATCATGAGAATAACATCACGTTCATGTGTCAGGACATCATACTCTATGAAACGTTGTCTAATATAGTTCCCAACTAATATTTTAATGGAATTCATTATAAAAACTAGTGAATAGAATATATATATTTACTTTATTATCAATAATTATCCATATTAGAATAATTAATTATATGGATTTTCCTTAATTCAATATTAAATAAAAAACAAATTTTTCTCTTAAAACCCCAAATGGTATGTTGCTCACATCATATATATTAATATATACATGGTGAAGAAAATATTGGTAGTGATTTAGGATGAATAATCAAATTTCTGTATTAAAAAATAAAAATAAATATTTTAGAAAAAATATATAGATATTTCAATCATTTCTTACCAAATGAAACATCATTTCTATATTTTTCAATAAACATCAAATAACCATATAAAAAATATTATATTAAAAAATATTATGATATTCCAATATAATGAAATTTAAATATGTTAATTGTTCATGGAACATTAATTTTGGGGTGATATTAATAAAAAATAATCAATATTCATTATTTTGAAATGTTCCACTTTATTATTAAAAAGATATTCCGAGGAGAATTAAACAAGTTGGGTAGTTATTCCCATAGAACATAAAATGTGGGAATATTTAGTAAAAAACCATCCATATCATTTAATAGTTTTTTCAAATAGTTTGATATATTCTAGAGAACACATATATGTATTTGTATAGAGATAGGGAAGATTTTTTTAGGAAGCACCAAACGTTTTTTATTATAACAATTTATAGTTTATGAGACTTATTAATTCTTATATATAGGATTATATGAGATAAAACAAGTATTTAATCATTATTAATATTATAAATAGATACTAATTTAGTTTAATTGCATATATAATGAACTCACATGAAATTTTTCCAACTGAAAGTACATGAAAATGAATGAGAACCCTTACATCTATATAAAAAGAAAACATAAGAAGGGTATAATGTGAGAGGGTAAGTGGTCCATTATTAAAAAATAAATAAATAAATAAAATTAATTAGAAATTATTATATTAGGAGTATATTATTTTAAAAATATTATTAATTAATTTTAATTAAATTTAAGGAAGAAGATTTGAAACCATGACATGATTAATTACCTTATTCTCAATGTGGGGTGATTTAGAATAAAGGATTCAAGCATCCGTCAGAAAACTAGAAATTTATAATATCATAAAAAGTATTTTTGAAATGTCAAAATAAAATATATATTATTATATATTTTAGTGGTTTTAGTGTTTTGAGATAAGTGGATGAGAGAATCTATGATAATTGAAATTTTTTTAACTTCCTTGAAAATATTTTTTTGGTTAGGGGTAAGGGGTTATAATTTATTGAATTTGGTAAGGCATGGTAGCTGTGATATTTATAAATAAATTTATTAACAAAAAATAATTTTTATAACATCTTTTGAAATTTTAATTATTAAAAATTTAAGACATTTCATTTACCTTATTTATCCTCATCCTCTATTATTAAACTATAATCAAGGTAATTAGTTTTGTTGTAAAATGAATGATGATGAATATTATCCAATTATGAATTTGTAACTAAAACTATAAAAATCTACTGAATCTAATAGAATTTATTAATATGAGAAAATTTACTTTTATAAATATAAAATTTAGTAATAAAATATTCCATTTTCTTAAAAAAGATCGTTTATACTTTAAATGATTTTATTATCATTTATAATTAACTAAAAAGTAAATTAATCTTAGTATTATTGAATATATATTTAGGAATTATATTATAGTCATCAGAAGAGGCCAATTTATGTTACTGTGATAAATTATATAAAAATTTAGAAATAATACTATGAAAAAAGAATTTTCATATGTAAATACACAATTTTAATTTGTAATTAATGTTACACTATAACATCAGGATATTTTTAATACCTTAAAAGAAATATTACATCTTATTACATGTGTCTCATGATACACCCAATGCAAAATACCACCACATATTACGAATAAATATTTAACATTACTATAATTAGTACAGTGATGTTAGACCACAAAACATTATTACATTTAGAATGAAAATAGTTAATATTAGTCATCATTGAAAAGATTTTTTTAAAAGGAAAATTTGATTATATTTTTAATTTTATTTTATTCTATTAAATTAATTTTTTTCCATTGTTGGTATAACTAAATTAAAATCAATTTTATAATTCCTAACAATAAAATTATCTTAAATGTATTTTTTGAATTTTTATTAAATTATATATTACTTGGTGAATTGTAATGAAATTCCAATTTTTCTATTTACATCACATTTTTAAGACATATAATTTAAAAAAAAATTACTACAAATATATATATATATATATTTTATATATAATATCTATTTCATAAACATGGTGTCAATTTATAAATCCCATGAATATCATTTTAGAAAATAATCAGATATTTCATCAAATATATTATTCATTTATTTCTTTAATTAATTATAATCATGGTTAAATTGGGTCATTGCAATAATTTAATGTCCCTAAATTATTAATTAAAATTTTTTAATCATATTTATATCATTAGAAAAAAATTATAATTTTGTCAAATCTATAAACGATATGCTTAAAAATAAATTTTCCATAAAAATAAATATTTTTGCATTACATACATTAATATTAAGAATATTTCCTTACAAAATTATAATGTAAAGATGTATATTTTATAATTTAATAAAAAATATATATAAGCCTTCATTTTTAATTCAACATTTCAAAATTTATAATATTAATTTATTTTCCAATAAAAATGGTAGATTTTTTGTCATAAAATGCGGGGTTTATGATCATTATAATTTATATCATTTTATCACAGTTTATTCATAATATAGAGTATGTGAAACCCTTAAATGAAATAATTTTGGAAAATTTTTAATATATTTAATAGTATTGTAATATTATTTAAACATATAAAACCTATGCTGAAAACTTTTATGACTAATGTAAAATGTTTCAAAATATCTAATTGTTTCCTTGATTATTAATTAAATATGTCATATCCTTTCCCAATAAAGTGAGTTCCACAAATCCTGTGTTCCCTCCTTTGGCAGGCCTAGGGATGAGGAACAATGCCTAGTATAGATATCACACTAATGAGAGACCTTAGCGTATTGTACATGTAAAAAACGCACAACTCCAAGCTAATAAAATAATAAATGTAAAACATGTGATAACCCACACCCCATATTTTTAAAATCATATCATCCAATTATGAATTCATTTACTATAATTACACAAGGTCCAAATACAACTACAGAACAACGAAACTAAAAAAAAGTGCAACCAGTGAAGTGTGTGAAGACTGATTTCAGTGAACCCACAGGAACACAGCTCAGACTATCCAGCTCACTAAGATCTACCTAGTCTAGTTCCCTCTATTACTCCCTAAAATGATAAGTCATCTATATTAGACAAGGCATGTGCGGGAAATTAACCTGTTGGAGTGAGTATCACAATACCAAGATGGACACCCAAAAATCACTATGCATATAAAATCAAAGTAATTATAATATCGTCACAGTTATATATCAACAACGCATATATCTAGAATATCTATATATACACATCATGAATACATAGTCTCAAGGTAATGTCACAACCATAATTCCAACAATGGATTCCTATAAAAGGTTCCACATAGCAGTAGTTCAGTGAACGCAATCTATGATTTTAATAGTGTGGATGACATTCATCTAAGATTTCATGAATATCGATTGACGATATAATAAGGTCATAATAGATGTCAAAAGAGATCTAAACACATGGAGTGCATCTCTCTTAATGCCCTGGGATATACATGAAACATAATCTCAGTTAACCCATTATGTACAGGATTGATGGCATGTATTTTTTTCAAGAATATAAATAGAATACTACAAGTATAATGATGATAGAGGATCTCAAATCGATCCAGACGACGGGATTCCACAACTCTATCCATGATTTAAAATTCTAATCAGGAATCAACTTCTGTTGAACAAGATACACTTCCATAATCCTCAAGTAAATGGTAAACATAACATACCTTAACAAAACATTCCCTAACTAAAGAGGAAAAAGAATAAAAGTATTCAATGAAGGAATACATAGTGTGTAATGTTAGTTTACGACATGTCACTTCGTCATCGGGTCCTGCCAGGTATAATGACATGTTCCTGTTTCCCTCTACATGCTGTATATAAGCCTATATAAATTTGGCCATGTTAGTGTATCGTCTATTGTATATTTTGAGCCTCTATGTATGGGTCACATGTTGTGTGATAGCTATCACAATAGATGTGATATTTATCTTCTATAGGAAACCCTAGTATCACACAGGGTTTTCCAGCATGTTGAATAATCCCAGATTACTATTTGTGTACTATGGGATTTCACAAAACCTCAGGAACGTCTTATGAATATTCTTGTGCGCTTTCCACCATTGGTTGTTCTACAAATCCTACCATTGTAATTCATATCTAGTACAACCGAGAACAACCATCTCCAGAGATCCCATTTATGGCTATCTTGATTTCTCATGAATGATTTCATATCTTTTCTACCACCATATGATCAAAACCCCATAAGTGAAAGTCCCCAATACAATATCGATATGTCATCACCATCATTTTAGTTTAATCCCATAATTTGTCTGAATTCATTTCATTAATTGCAATCCCTTTCTCCTAAAAATGGTTGGAAATGATTGTCCATCCATTATTTTTTGAACTACCACCCAATGTGAATGATGATAATGAAGGAATGAAGAATAGTGGGAGAATCCCAAGAACCACAAAATAGTGGAAAGAACCATAGTTGATTCTTGGTAGGTCTCGATCCATTACTGTTAGAAGAAAAAATGAAGATCGATTATAAATGAACTGGTATATAAATTCCAAACATATAAACCCACACTCATAATACTACACAACTACTAATCATTCTATTGGTCAACTAATTTTTGTTCATCATATTTTTAGAAAACATGGATAAATCCTCACAAATAACAACATTTTACCTCAAGGTGGACCGATCACTAATGAATAATGAATTTGAATCACTAAATTTTGTGAGATCTTCATGTCCTATTGATGCACCAATCCTCGATCCTGATCATATATATTTCCATTCACCAAGATATCCTTCGATGTTTCTCTTCCATAGCTCATATATTTTTTCAAGGTTACACGTCAACCCTATCATTTTTCATATAATTATATTTTTAATTAATAATTAGGTTTTAGATGTTAATAGAACAAGAAAACAATTATAACTAATTTTATTTAATTATGTATAGGAAAATTTTCTCATGTATAATGCTCAATGCTGGAATTGATTATGCCAAAACTAGGGTAAATCCCATTCATTGAACTAAAATGTTGCCTCAAATTTCTAATCTGACCCTACTTTTAAGTGTCATAAAACTTTTTTAAGAACACCATTCATGTGTGATATTTAATATACATTATATATTTAAAATATTAATATCAGGCACACCAGGCCTCAGAATCTCATATTGTCTCAGTGATGAGATCCATTAATAATGTATATAAAATCATAATGTAATATATAAAAAAATCAGTTTCAATACATTCTCCCAATATTCGTTATTTAAATTCAAATATTCTAGACAATAAGATACTAAAATATATGGTGGTATTGAGCATGCATGTGGATCTCCCGTTCTGAGGTACTCTCTTGGAGATTCTATTAATAATACTAGACATACCCTAGGGGTTTCTATCTCCTATATATTTTCCTCTCCTAAGGACCCTCAAACTAAAATTATTCCTCAATAATTGTTTCCATATCCTAAATTTCCCAATCGACTAGTTGATAACATGTGATTGGTCATTCATGTACCTCCTCATCGGTGAAATGAAAAATATGTCATGTACATGATCAAACTATACTGGTAGAGCTATGGTGTAATACACCTCATCCACTATACAATGTATCTATAATAGAAAGTAAATCTAAGAGATATATTTCCATGTATACCTAATCCTTTCAATCCGATTTGAATAGAGTCCCTTAGGAACAAATGGTCACCCTCATCGAACTCCTAATTGTCTAATCATCAGTCCTCATATGACTTATTATACATATTTTTAGTCCAAATATGCTCTTATATAATCATAAATTTCTCTATGGTGGACTGTACAAAATCATGTCTCAAAAGTGCTGACTCTCCATCGACAATTCAACATAGTTATGATCAGAAGGGTATCCTATACAAGGCCTTTAATGGTTTTATACCTAATGTGAAATGGTAGTTGTTTTTTATGAGAACCCCACCAATGTAATAAGATCCTACCATCTATATCCAATGTCTAACTCAAAACCTCAAATTCCCTCCAAGAGCAGAATGGTCCAACTAGTTCAATCTTCAGTCTGGGGGTGGTACACTGTGATAAAGCACAACGAATTCCAAACTTCATCCAATAGTACATTAAATAAATGATATGTGAAGAAATAATCATGTTTAGAAATGATCATAAAGTGAAATCCATTTAGTCATCTTATCATTATCATATAAAGGTGTCCTAATATCTGTACAAAAATCAAATGTTGAATATCTAGGAAGTTTTCCTGAATGGTGAGTCGATATATGATCACCCAGATGGAATCATTTTTTCAATATGTCTATGGACACCCATTAATAAAGTCTCTATATATATTGTAACACTTAGAATTTTCTCATCACGGGGTTGTGGTAAACCAGATAGAACCTATTTCTCATCTTTCAGTTACTGACTAGTAAAACATCAAGAAAAAAACTCTATAACTCACATGTTAATTCATGGTCTTCAGGACATCCATTGAATGTCATTGTACATAATCACCATACAAGGATGTACTATTAAAGTTGATGAATGGAAATCTCATACAACCGCCTCTCCATGTACAACCGATAACATCATTCATCCTTTGAAACGAACCACATGCTACCCATAATAAGAAAATCCATTTGGACAATGTACAAGGTATATCTACATACATAGGGCCTCATAGTCGATATTCCAAATCTATTCCTCTCTGAATCACTGTAAAAGTACTAGTAATAATAATTAACACGATGTAAACTTATCCATCCCCAACCAAAAAGAGTCATTTTTAGAGGATAACTACACAAACACCTCACAAACCAACTTTGAGCACGCTCTCATATTGATGGAATATTCTACCTTTTCCCTTCCATATATTATATAAAATCTAAGAGTTTTAATCATATATTAACTCTACCCATACCATTTTTATGACAATAAGATCCTTTTGAGGTATGATATATCTAATACTCTAATGGTATGACTAGATGATAAACCACTCACCCATTAGTTATTGTTGTACCTTCACTAAGAAGTGTAACACTACTATCTAATGATCATGGGTCCTATATTACTACCCATATCTTCTCGACTATCAATTACCAATGGAAATAACCACTCATCCCTTCATTGAAACAGAACACAATTTGATTCATGTCACATCAAAGAACAAAACATATTCAAATCCATTATACTATAATCTTATGATTAGAGAGCTCTTAAATCTTTGTCTCAACTCCTGAAATCCTCATAACAACTCTCTGTCCTCACTAAATGCTTCCCTCTTTAGGTCTATGATTTCAAGGGAGATGATATCCTAGAGAAAGGTTTAGAATATCCTATAGTTTCCATCCATCTAAAGAAATCTCTACACCTATGTTACGATCATTGATGGATCCCAATATAACATAGCCTCAACCATATCCATGTCCACTTCCACAATATATACTAAGATCACATTTACTAGAATTTGGTACTCTGTAATCTTAAATTAGAACATCTGGAGCTTCCCACAAATGTGGTGCTCTCAATGTACATCTTGATCAATCATCACGTTTCACTCATTTCCCTACATTGAAGTTGAGTACACTACGATATCGTCAACTAATACTTTCACAAACTAATCATTGAGAGGATGAATGATATAGTTCAGGAGTCACATGACCACTACGGTGGTATTCTTCCATAAAATAGGAATCACCATGTACTCATAGTGGATACAATATCATTGGAATTCGGTATTTGGTATATCCTCATCCCATTATTGAAACTGGCGAGAACATGATCTGAGGTCTATATTTGGGACCTATAATGTAACACTCAACTAATTTTGGAGGAAATTGATTCTTAGTAGTTAATAAATTTTCTTTACAGTCACCTAGTTTATGTGATAGTAATCCAAAAAAATCTCAATATCCCTTCCTCTACATTGGAAGGAAATACATTGGATATCATATGGGATACAAAGTTCATAAAAACCCATTCATATGCATTTCGATCAACTGACTCATAATCTCATAAAGATGAGTTGGATTTTACTGATATGCTAGAATAGATATCAAGGTTATCCCAGGTTGCAGATCAATGTAAAATCAATTTTAATAGAGGGTAAGTAATCTTGGAAAATACATAGGAATGATGCCCACGTAGTCCACCCCCACTACATGAAATTAAAATCTCATTACATATTATTCCCTGATGGTCATGCTAGCCATCCAATAATTAATCATCTGGAACACAAATTAATGGATCTGTGATGCTCTACATGTGTTTTTCTTTCAAACACAAAGGAAAACATAATACCATTAAATTTCACACACCACATACTCTGGTTGATACAGTCTATCTGTGTATGAACTGTTGATAGCCAATGTATAACTAAGAGAAAATCACATGGCCTCATAACTGCTACAAGTTGATCACATATAAAACTCTAACCCCAAACATTCGAATATCATTGTGGGTATATGTGTGTGATCACTGATTCACCTCTAGTAGGAGTAGCCATGTTCAAGGGTCAATCCAAAATGGTCACCAAAAATAAAATTTCCTCATAAAATAAAATCTCCACCAAATGAATGAATCACACCTATGTATATTGGTAATAATTTAAAGGTATAAAAGATATTGTACATACATCATATCATCCATGGTTCCTCTAAGTCATATTACTTGAAAATTTATATCTATACTCATCCAAATCACTAGATCCCAATGCCCGATGGGAACCACCAAGGGGTGATGGTGGTAACATGTCATAGTGTTATCCACCTCCATCTTCTCCCTTAGATCCTCTACCACATCCACTTCCCTATGTAACTTCCAGATTATGCTACTGGGTATGCCTCAGTGGCCAATTTACTACGTCTATATTTTATTTTCATTCGGTCAGACAACCAGTGTGAGATTTCCCTCACTATGGCAATATTAACAACACCTCCCTCTGGGATAAATAGATCTATCCAATGATACTTAAATAGTAGAACCTATTTCCTAGTATCACCTCTAGAAACATATTGTACGTCTTGGTCCCTAAGTCTATAATCAGTTCCGTACAACTGAATTTTCCTCTCCCATGTTTGCACTACAAGAATAGAGTATCTTCATCTACTCAAGAATGAATATATTGACCACAAAATCCTGATCTCATACCCAATAATATGATGGAATGAATTATGGTATCAGACATCTCAAATATATCTTTTTATTGCTATCTCAAAGGTTTGAGCATGAATGAACTGATCCTAAGACATACCCATCAATTCTGGAGATGAGTTAGTGAACCTCATAGAAAACACAACCATAGACTTACTACCCAGCTAAATACCTTGGAGATTTTAGACACACACACTAGTCATCAGAGCTGGAGGTAACCCCTGTCTTAATCGGTTCTCAAACCATAACCATTCATGAGTCACCACATCATACAATTGTCTCTCAAATCCCCACCATATTCCTGCATAGCCATAAATAAGGCTTTCTACCAGACCACCATATGGTATTCATGTCTCCAAAAAAGACTAAAAAACCATGTCACTACATATATCCAGTACTCATCTACATATAGGTTGGTCTCACATTCAAACCTGATAGATTGATGTTTATGAAAATCATGAAGTTTTCTTAGCATTCATTCCTCATTTTTTTTTCTGGTTCCATCTAATACTCGACAGGTTGTAGTATGTAAGGTATGCCGCCTAGGGATAATACCTCCTAAACATGTCCATGTATCAAGGCCTCCTCATTGATGGAGTCATCATAGTGATCCCCATATAGAATTATGGAAGGAAAATTTCAAGGAAGCTTCCTAAAATAATAATGATTTATAACACTAAATGTGTATAATTGTTGAGATAATTCAACAAAGACATAGAAACAAAAACATTTTATTATATGATTCATGTACCAATGCTTTCCTAACAATAAATTTACACATTTACTGAGTCAAAAATTTTGTTTTCAATGTCTTAGTGTATGGATACATTGGACACTACCCCATCAACAGTGTCATTCGCTTGAAAGATGAATACAAAACACATAACACAATTTCACGAAATCAATATCATAGATTTCAGTACAATGGTAGAACCAAATCCTTTGAGACAATTTTAGCATGAACAATCTAAATAGTGCATGATCAGCCACTACCTGAATCCCATATCAAATAGGAAAGGGGCTGGAAACCAATGTTGAGATGGCATATAACACACATGAGAGGCATTACTATAATGTTCCCACACACACACACCTCACAGAATTTCAAATGAAAAAAATGTAAAACAACTGACAAACATGCATGAATAAAGATAAAATCCAACCATCGATGTATGCCACTATTTACTGGAAAGAAGATTGGAAAAATACAAACTCACAAAAATAAAACCTAAAAAAAATTACAACCTATAAATTTTATGAAGTCTAATACTAATTCAACCATATATAAAAACATCAAATTTTTCTAATAATCATGTTCTTCGTAGTCATATTCCATATATTACATTGTAAAATGTTCAGTTGTATGAAGAAGACATTAATGGTGTTAAAAAAGACCATGTGGAGGTGAGAAAAATAATAACAAGTAGGACACCATGAAATAACCAATCATACAACATCAAAAATAATAGTCATTCATCATAAGTATATTTCAGTAGCACATATAACTAGAATATATAGACATACTAATCATTGAATAATATTATCATGGTAAAGAATGTAATGTAATTCAATCCTGGGATTCCAGATCGAAGGTTCCACATAGAAATCATAATGGAGAAAACAATCCATTATTTAAATATCACATATGGATTTTTTAAAATATGTAAATCCTATCTGGTATTCCCATAATAATTACTCACTTTATGTATAAATAGATCATTAATCCTAAAATTGAACACTCCAAGTTCCATAGGGTATACCAAAAACCCAATCATGATGAACAAGATATGTAGGGGACCAACAAAACTATAGTGTTAGTCATAGTTATACATAGAACCCCACATAATGAAATGATAATTAGAGATCTCACATTAGAACACACAAAGAGATTCCAAATGACTTTAAAAAATGAATTTCCTCAGAAGGAATCCCAATCCCATTCATCAGAATCAATTTTATAACCCTAATGGAAATGATCAAGGGAACATATATTAATTAAACATGTTAAGAAGAAGGGGACAATGGAACTATTCCTTCTATGAAGGCGTAGAGAGCATGTTCTAGTAGTACACATTATATAACATTGGCACAGGGTCCTAGACATGTTTCAAAATTAGTTCTTAAAACTATGTACAAGTCTGAGTACATGGTGTTTCTAAGTCAATTTACTCAAAGTCATGTCCAAGAACCCTTTGACACACCTCAAAATCCACTAGGAAAGTGTCAATAACTATGTGATAGTTTTCAAATACCATGTGATATTTATCATCATAAAGAAACCATAGAACTACATATAAGGGTTCCAAATTACTTTTGATCTGGGATTACACAATATGTAATATGAGATTTCATAGAAGTACTTTTTTCCCTCAACATATGACCAAGAAACTATCATTTGATGGTTTCTTCAGATTACCAACTCATAGATTGCAGATCATGGAAAATCAATCTTGATCTTCATCAGATATCCCATTTCCCACTATCCTAGTTTCTCCGGAATCATCCCATATATTTTGTTGTCATTGTATGCTATAAATAAGTACACACATGACCAATATCTAGTAATAATCCATTTAGTTTCTGTAGTGATGATTGAATGAATAATGTTTGGAGAAAACTAGGAAACAATTATATGAGGATTTAAATTTAGTTTTTTTCTTGTTGGACTCAATTATTTTTAGTTATAACAAAAAATGGAGATCCATAAAAGACAAAAAAATATAACAAATTCTCCATAATTAAACCACATACCACAACATGATCAAATTGAGAATTAATGAATTAATATATTGATTTGTGTTCTTCATAGGGTATGAAAACGGGGATAAATCCAATAAATTAAAAACATTATAAGCCAAGGTGGATTTATATCTAACAAAATATGAATATGAATTGTTATAAATGATGAGATACACAAGTCACATTTGCACACTAATTGTCGATCCCAATCTAATCTAGTGTCATTAATCTGGTTTCCCTCTAATGTTCCTCACTAGTGGCACAATTTGATATGTAGGGTTTTGTAGAATACAATGAAAATATTCCATAAAAGATTATTTATAAAGAAGAATTATGTATCAGATTTTTGTCGAATAACTACTTAAATATAATTAAATTTATTTAATTAATGACTCTGGATGGTCCTAAATCCCAATTCCCAACATTGACATAGATTATGTCATGCATCGGATAAAACCCAACTTATGAAACCACTAGAGGCCATAGATTTCTAGAACAAGAATCCACATAATAGTTATTGCACATTTTCTAGAAAACTGCCTATATATGATATTTAATATAAGTAATATATTTGAAAAAATAATATTTAGTACACTGGGCCTCATAATCTCACACCATCTTGGTGCCTAGATACATAAATATTGTTTACAGTCTTCCAATGTAATATATTGATGAAACAAAATTAATGAAATTTATTATTATAAATTAACTAAAACTATTGTAAAAATTCAGTAATTAATTGATTTAAAAGGTACGTAAATTTTTTTTTGTAAATGATAAATCTATATATGTCATAAAAATTATTTACATTGATAATTGTATCTCATAGATACATTTTAAGCATATAAACACTATTTTCATAGCAATTTGTTTAGTCATGTATGGTTATTTTAAAAGTAGATATTCATATCCAAAGAAAAAGTTTTTTTTTTCATATTTAGTATTATAATTATCTAATTATGTGATATGGTCAAATAATATTATTTTCTATTTATTATCTACAATTTTTATAAAATAATGTTTCCTATATTATTCTATAAATTAAAAAAAAGTAAATTGATAAACATTAATCAATCGTAGATTCAAAAAAATGAGTGCAATGGTTGATTTCATGACATCCAAATTTCTTACAATAAATAGTTATATAATATTCTGAGTCTTTTAAGAGGAATTTTTTAATTATATTAATAAATAACAATTGGGTGCTTTTGAAAATACCTTTCCCGTCATTTATAAAAGGGAAAACATCCATGAGTTTATGATACACCATATCTATAATATTCAACATTGAAAATCATTGATTTAACTCCCCTTTGAACCTTATGACACTAAAATAATCCTTGGATCTCTCGTGTTCATAACAATCCCTTCAATTTAAAGGGGACTTCAAATGAATGATCAAATATCCAACATGTTTATAATCCCCTTTTGTTTTTTTATAATTTAACTTTTCCTAATATATTTTCATCCTAATCATATAAATCATTTAGTGTAATTAGTATAATATTATAATATTATATTAATTTTAAAACCCTTACATATTAATTTTTATTAAAATAAATTACGAATGGAATGTCAACCAGGCGTGGGTGATGACACTGTACTCTATAATGAATAATGTTTTCATTTTTTCAACATTTAAATCATTATATAAATATCCTAATAAATACTTTAAAATAATCAAAAAATATAAAAATTATATTTTTAATTCATTTATAATGATATTCTTCAATTATAAAACCTCCTAACCAATACACACCAGATGAGTTAAAGCATGTTCGTGTTAGGGTAATTTTAACCACCAATATAAATGATGATAAAAAATCATTTAATGATAAATATAGGACAGGAAAAATAATATTACTGTAATAAAAAAAAATATTTATTGGTATAACAATTTTACATTATTACTTTATTTGTTGAATTTATTAGTATATAATATTTTTCATCTAAAACCTCTAAAATAAGCAAACATCAACCCCATTTTATCATAACATAACCGAAACACACATAGAATTAAATTATAATGTTTCAAAAAGATTTAATTTATATTATATATTACAAAAAATGGTATATATAAAATTAAATTTGTATCAATATATGGGTAATTATATCATTATTATTAAACATGTGTAAAATAGTCAATGTTATTAACAATCTATATATATAAAATAATATAATATTTTAACGTAATGGTGAAAAAAAATTTAAAACATTTATAAAATGTTAGTATTTATGAATAATGTTATTTAATATTATATTAATTATTTTAAATTATATTTACATTATGTTATATTGTTACAAACTAAATAAGTAAATATGGTATGGTTTTTTTTTTCTCAAATTTGAATACATTGAGACATGTTTATGTTATACACAACTATTCTTTTTCAATGGTGAAAATAAATTCATATTTCACAATGTTTGATGAAGTTTTGATATTAACAGATATTAATCATTCTATTTATTGTTATACATTTCATGGTGATTTTATTGAAATATTACAAATGATGTATTGGTTCCCTAAAATAAATTTCCAATATTGAGACACATTTTATTTATGGGACATGCATATAATTAAAAAAGTATATACTTCATGTGAGACATTAAAAAAGTATTATACTAAATTGAGAAATATTATTTTCAATTTCAAATTTTTAATCACTATTTTTTTATTGAAATTTTTCTCAGGATGTATGGGTTATTCATCTTAAATTTTCATCAATGAGATATGTTTTAATATTATGAAAATATTTTTTTATATATGGTGTAGATACTATCATATAATTTATTTTGAAATAAAACATTACATATACATTGATGCTTATATAACAATATGATTTTTTATTTTAAATGACTCATTATTAAATAAATACAAATGACACAAGGGGTTTCATGACTCACATATCATCCTTGGTCATAATAACACTTATTTTCCTATTATAAATAACGATTCCCAAATCCAGAACAATGATTATTTTTTGATGTATTAAAACCTTACTTTATGTGGGGAATAATGATTTATATAAATTTCTTCCTCCTTGATTATTCACATGTGTTGTAAAGAATCCATTTTTTATTGATTAATTCCTATATTATGTATTATATATATATATATATATAAATTATTAATTTCCTCTAATGTTACCCATTCACTACTATAAAATGATATTAATTTTATCTCCAGAAATATTTCCCCCCCCTTATATATATTAAAAAAAATGTTTTATCATTTTTTTTCATAATGTGGGCTTTTAAAATGGTAATTAGAATATTTTAAAAATGTTTTCAGTCATCTCAATATATAATGTTATATAATTTGTTTCAAATTTTGTTTTAATAGCATTCATTTCCTTTTTAAGGATGTATTATTAAACATTCTTTTTAAAATAAAATCTTTTCAGAATATTTCCACTTTCCATTTTTCAGTTCATTTTGTATTTTTTCAATGTTCATTTTTTGATATTATTTATAAAATTAATTTTTTTTCATTTAGTATTATTGCCTTCTTAGATAAATATTATGAATTTCTACTTCCCCATTTTTAAATATAATTTTAAATAATATGAATTATATTGCATGTTAACAAATTCTTATTAGTATATTATTTATATTTTCAAGGATATTTTATTATGCATACATTATATTTAATTTTTCGAAACACATATCTTTCCATTAACATATTTCAATTTTGAGAGTATCTTATACTATTCTGTTATAAATATTATTTGTGAAAAAAATTTCATTTTCAGATATATTTTCCTTCCATGTTTTTTTACTCATAATTTGGTATTTTCATAACCCAACATATGATGTTATGAAATGATTCTATTTGAAAAATGAAATTTCTGATATCCTTTGATCATTTATGATTATGTTATTTCATTTTTTGGAAGGTTTATGAAATAGTGTATTATATTCCATTGGTTCATTAGGATATGTTTCATAAATTTTTTAAGAGGAATAGATAATATATTGTTGATGATTGGTGGGGGATATATCTCTTTCTCATTGACTCGTTATGTTTATACATCATACGTGATATTTTTGGAATTGAGTAACAAATTCTCCATCTACTATAGAAATTGAACATATAATGCACACTGCAATATGGAAACATGTTTTAATGCCATCTTTATAATGAGATAGTAATATTTTACTTTGTCTGTGCACATTATTTCAACCTGGGGTTCTTTATTTCTAAGTTATACCAAATTCTTATGACTTTTCATGTTATAATATTATTCTATTTTCTTATATTATTGTTTCAATTTTTTGTTTTTCATTATATGATTCTATGACATTTTTATGATTCTTTTTTGGAAATTTGTTTTTAAACCATGATATTTGATTATCAATCTAGTTCGATAATAGTCCTATATGGTTCCAAGAACTTATTATCATATTTTTCCTCCATTCTGATGTTTTTCATTATGTTCAAGAACTAACATTTATGATTGGTTGATAATATTCCCATTCAGGGAATTTGATGTCCTTATTTATTATTTTTTTAATTCATTTGGATGAGGATATTAATATATCTTTGAGATATTTTCAAGAGACTTTAAAGGATTATGATTATGGGGATATGTTAGAATATTTTTAATTATAATTTAATTATATATATTGTTTATAAGATATAAAAACTATTGATCTTTGAGTTGTGTGACTATTATATATATATATTAATTACATAGTCGTATCAATATATTATTAATGTATTTTTATATAATTTTTCCATTGATGGGAACACCAGAATGAACACGTTATTTTTCAACATTAGTTATTATATTTTTTGGGAGTAGTTAAGGTATCATTAGAAAAAAACCCTATGAAAATTCAATATAATGAGTCTATGTATAGGATTACACCATGTTGTCATAGTAATTTGAATATTTTATGATGCACCAAGAAATTATATCTCGTTCCCGATACTACAAATGGATGTAGGCTCTAGAAATATTATACAAGTGGTAAAAACCCCCAAACAGGTTGTATAGGGTATCAAAATAATTGTAACCTAGTTCAAGATAACCAGTTCAATGTAAACATATTTTTTGACACACCCAATGTATATTCAATGGTTTATAGTAAAAAAATCATTACCCACATTAATTTACTTATTTCTTTGTTGGAATGATGAGCATAATTCAACCCACAGTAGATTTACCTATATCAAACTATGATTGATATTAGATAATCTTAATGAATAATGGGAAAAATTTGAAATAAAAATGAACATGTCATCTTACAAATGAATGAATTTTACTTATTATGAATATATTCTTATATAGTAAATATTTTATCACTATTGTCAAAACCTTTTCTTTAAGTGATGACTGGAACTTGAAGGCGAAATGGGTGTGAGGGAAAATGTAAAGATTACCTCATTGAAAACCCATTTTAATATTATATAAAATGATAATACACGTGATTATGGGAAACTATATAGTATTGAATATTATTAGGAATGGGATCATAGTAAATATACGAAACACAATAGTGAATATAGAGGTAGAGTATCATAAAATAAGATAAAATAACTATGATGAACAATGAAAAATAGATAAAATTATATTTTGTAAAAAAATATTGGATTATGTAATAATGTAATTTCATTATAGCGACTCATAGATTCTTATCTAGAGGTAAATTTGGCCATCGATTGGCAAATTGATAGTGTAAAATAAAGTGATCAGTTAGCCGAAGGAAATATTATCAAACTCAAACAAGGGACCAATTTTTTTTATATTTTGTGAACTCTAGAATTATCGAATATTATGACCAAATAAAATGATTTCTAATGATGGTTTTAATACATACCCTCTTATAACTATGTAGTAAGGAAGAACCAATGTAATTTCAAACGATGAGTTGGATATTGGTAATAATGTTTCATAGTCCCACTATCCATAATGTATCAATGAAATCTTGTAATAAGACACTATCCTATTTTTGGTGATTTAAAAATACCTCATTTCACAAACCATAATAATTTATACTTTATCTAATACATTTAAATTTATAAATAATTTTTGTGGACATTAAATTTATGAAAATCCTAATATATTCATAAAAAGTTTTATTTTTGTAATAAAATATAAATATTCATGTTTAATCTACAAGAGTTCTAAGAATAGGGAAAAATATTAAATAATATTTTATAATTTATTCATATCATTCCAAATAAGAATTATTTATAATGGAAAAGAAATCATTCAAATGTGCCTTAATAACTTGTTATGACATACTTTTCATTGAAAAGGTCATTGTATAATAAGTATTTTCTATAATGTCATTTTATATTTGTAGTCAATTCTCATTATAGGAAATATATTGATTAATGTTAGCCTTTTCCTCACCTTTAAACATTATTTCATGTCAGTGATAATTAAATTCCCAGGACACAATTGTTTTAGGGCATATATTGTAATGTGCAACTACATATGATCCTTTAAAATATTCACTAGGTTTTATAATATTTGAAATATGATTCACCCAATGTAAAAATATTACAACATATTAAATGGAAATTATGAAATAAATATATATTTATCATTAATAAGGTAATCTATTTAGTGTTGTTACATTTATATTGAAACTATTTAATTTGAGTTAATATTGAAAAATTAATATTTAATAAATTTCATTTCTTGTTTTATGTATTTTATTTCAAAAAGTAAGTTTTTTTCCAATTAACATTTTAAATATAATTATAATAACATAAATTATTTATTTTCTATATACAATATTTCTTTAGGATGTATTTTTTTAGAGTTTTTAGAATTATCAATTTTTAGGTTAATAGTAATAAAAGAATGATTTTTCTAATATGTTATATTTTATATGAATAAAATAATTATGAAACCATTTAAACATAAATAATATATATGTCATGTTAAATTATTTAATTTCTAAATATTATATCAATTTACAAAACCCATGAAGGTTATATTAGAAAATAAAGTAATATTTTATAAAATATTATTTTTTTAGTATAATTAAATAAATTTATACAGGGTCAAATTAGTTTTTTTTTAATTATCTTATTTCCATGTATTTATTATTTAACGAATTAAGTTATTCTTAATATCCTTATAATAGATTTATTTTTCATTTTTTCAAATATAATATATTTATGACTAAAAATAATTTTTTTTTAAAACACGTTAAACCAGTTACATGTGCTATGATTTAGATTTACTTTATTCCATTAAATGTTAAATTAGAAATTTTTTTGAAATTAATTATATAATTAAGACATTAATTAATAATTCCTCATATTAAAATTTAAATATTACTAATTGTTTAATTTTTTTAAAAATTGTTGATTTTTGGTCGAAAAATGTGGGATTTATGAAACATATAATTCCGCTCATTTTATCAATACGTTAGCCTATCCTAGAATATTTACAAACAATTAAAGAAATAAAATATATATGTAAAAATTAAAATATTTTTTATAAAATAATTTTTTAACTATAAAACTTATGCAAACATTTTTAAAACTAAAGTAAAATGATATATTAAAAATTATCGTACATCGTTTTTTTAATTATTAAATAACGTAAGAAAAATTACTTTATTTCCTCATTTCAATTTAAATATTCTTATTTTGTTTTATAAATAATAAATATATGTTTTAATAATTAATAACATAGAAAATTGTATGTCTCTCATTAATTTTATGGAATAAGTATAAATTTCCTAAATACCATTTTTATTTGACATTTAAAATTATTATCACAACTTACATGTAATAATATTATAAATTTATTTTGATAAACTTATACTCATATTTATTATTATAATAATACAATTATTTTATATTATCAAAAATATATTTGTTTTCAATTTTTACAATGTACCATGGTTAAAAAATAAATATCAACAAGGTATAAGTACAATTATCAAAAAAGAAGATGTAAAATCCTCAAATAACTCATGGATGCAATACATATTGGTGTATATGATAATTTTTTTACCTTAAAACACATATTTTTAAATTAGTGTACTCCATTACCTTTAATTGTTAAATGGTATATTTAAACAAGTAATGCATTTTTGCAAAACTCACATTCCCTTCACTTATAAAGGATGGTGCATCTAGTCCTTCATGAAAATCCATTCCCATAAAATTCTTCTAAGAAATAATGAATCTTTAAAATACCTATAACCCACTACCATGAATATATTTAACAATCCATCCTATTTAATTCAACATTAATGGGACTAAAATTGAGTGATATAAATTTCAATTCCCTTATTATATCATACTTATTAATCTCCTAAAAATCTTACTATACCAAATTCCTTATCCACATAATAAAAAATTGAAATCAATTTAATTTTTAGGAATATATTTTTTTACTTGTAACTACATATAACTTATTTATTCAATTCCATATACTTTTAAAACAAATAGAAATCCTATTGTGAGGGTGTGAGGACTCCTACATCTATAAATAATATTATTTTTATCTATTAGTTTTTCATAAATTGTACAACAAATTATAAAATGTATTTCAGTAGGATTAAAACATCTAAAAAATATCATTACTATTCTTTTATAATTTTTTATAAATACACCTCTATAACCATAAAAACTAATCAATATAATTAGTGTCCATGTTCAGGTCCATTTAACCACCAACAAGAACTATTATATAAGAAATTAATTTGGATAACTATGGGAAGTTGAAAAAAAATATTATTATAACATAATAATAAATTCATGATTAGAAAATGGATATGAAAGTATTTTTTTATTTATTAAAATTTTTCAAAATTTATATCTTTCAATAGTTAAAAATAAAGTAATATACCAATAATGATTCTATTTTGATGTAATGTATGAAAAAAATAATGAATGAATTAATGATTTTTTATGTCAATATAATTTTCAAAAAAAATAATAATAAATTTTATATCAACAATTGAAATTATATTAATTATGTGTAATGATATCAAGTGTATTAATCAAAAACAAAATATTTAATGTTATTAACCCCCAATTTTCAAGATCTGATATACATAACTCATATAATGATGATAAAAAAATTATATTAAAGATTACAAAATGATAATATTTATAATATTGTTATGTCATTTGTTATTTTTTTCAAAAAAAATAAGAAGGATTTATTAGTGTCATAAACTAAGAAAGGAAAATAATAATGGTTTCATTGATCATAATTTGAATCCTATGAGAGAAGTTTATTCTATATAACATGACTCTTTTCTATAGTGTAAATAATATCCCACATCCAATTTTCGAAAAAATCATGTAATATTTCTTGATCTTCATTATTTTATTTAATTTTATACCTCTCTTGTGTATTATATTCAAATCTTAATATGATTTTAAGGGTTTTTTCATAATATTATCATCGTTTTATATAAGTTTTAGGAACATAATAATATTTAAATAGTGTGTATACTACCAGTTGGATATTAAATATCATTATTTATATTTATTCAATGGATTTAGCTTCATAATATAGTTCTCTCTGTCTATATTTCCTAGTGTATTAATTGATTGTTTCTTATGTCATAAATTATTTTCATATTAAATTCCATTTATTGAGACATGTTTTAATTTTATGAAATCATTCCATATTTCTATTGTGTATATACTACACTAAAATGTCTTCTGAAAAAATGAATGATTTTATTCATGGGATCTTCATATCCATGCAATTTTTATTCTTCTTGTAATTCATGATTCAATAATTTATAATGTTATATGTGGTTTTCATACCTCAAAAAAATTACATTGGTGGTAATCACTTTTTTTGTCTACTATAACTCAACTATTATATTCAATGAGTATTTTAGTATAAATTTATATCTTTTTTTATGGGAAGTATTTGTTTAACCAAATTACTTTTACTCTGTGATTTAAATATTGCAAAAAACTTTCATTTCTATTAATAAAAATTCATATACCATTTAATGGATTTCCACTCCATATCCATGATTTTACATCCTTTAAATTCTATATTTTAAATATTTAAAAATAATATTAATTTTATTTTCCAAGGTCTTTTTATCCCAGTTAATATTATTAAAATGATGGTTTCATGATCATTTTAACTATGTGGGCATTCAATATTTATATTTTAAAATTTTCAAAGGGTCATTCAATATATTAAAAAAAATCATTCACTTCACATATTATATTGAAAACATTTCTTTATTTTTCAAATTTTTATTATTACATATTCTTCTAAAAAGTAAATTTTTTGAATATATCATTATTTAGATTTTTTGAAAACCATAAATCCTTTTTAAATCATCATTATTATTGATAATTTTTTAAAATAAATATTTTTAAAAGTATTATTAATTTTTTTATTATTGAAAACATTATTATTTTTCCAAATAACTATTATTAAATATTATATTAAATGTTAAATATTTATATTTATTTTATCTTATCTATTTTGAAAAGAATTATTTATTATCAAGAATCAATTATTTGGATATCTTTACATTATTTGTTTCAAAATTATTCTACAATCCTACCCATTTTTTTAAATATAGTTTTTATTTAGTTTTATAAATGATTTTTTAAATCCATTTCATTTTATATTCTATTTTATATCCATGGATTTTATATCATGATGTGATATTTTTATTAGTTTCACTCGATTATATTATATTATTTTTTTAAAAAAACTTATACGATATGTGGTGATATTTTATTTTAATGTATTATTATTTTTTGTAAAATGATTAATAAACCCATTCATTTTCCATGAGATCATTAAAATATGACCGCATTCATTTTTAATGTCATACATATGTATGGTTTTTGACCAGTAGTTTCTTATATCACCCTGTAATTCATTTTTAATGGGTTAATATCTCATGAGATAATATTAAATTTAAGTAAGGGATACTATCTATACATATGGAATTCATGGATGAATTATTTATCCACTATTAATATTAGGCGGTGTTTCATGATCCACAATGAATAAGAGTGTGTTTTCTTTTATTCAAGAGAGTATGGTATAATTATCACGATCCATTGATGATTTCATAATCATTCATAATGTTTAGAATCATGCTAATGTTTAAAAAAATCAAATCAAATATATCGTATATAGTTCCAACAAAAAAAGTAGAATTTAACATCATGATTTTTTGTGCTACTTTATGATGTAAATTATGATAATAACACTTTAGAGGATAAATATAAAAAATAACATCATGGAGATTGATCCATGGTTTAATATAAATAATAAATCACATTGTCTCAATATTTTTGAATGTTCCCAGGTCATGGTGTTGTAATTCACACAATGAGAGGATGAAATGAGTTTTCATAAGAATATCCTCAATAACCATGTTGTTGTAGCATTCATTCATGGAGTGATAAAAACAAAAATAATTATTTTAATTCCCAATGGGAATTGAGAATTGAATTATTCATGAAATTTTTAACCAAGAAATGTTTCTTTTACAAGAGTGTTTAAAATAATATGATGATGGGAATCCATAATATTATAAATGAATTCGAAAGAATAAAAACATTTACACATGGAATGACAAAATGATGAGAAGGCTACATGTTCACCCCACTTAATCTTCCATTAATAATACTCTAGATTTAAAATAAATAATTAATATATACAATATAACAATATATATAAAGAACACGGTGAAGAGAATATTGATTTATATATAAACCAAAAAGAAAAACACATCTTCTAGTTACTAATATTAAATAAAGAGGGTTGTATTGGTAGTGAAATGGACATCACAACCTATGTTTCCATCATAGGATATTATAGTGGAAGATATGAATTAGAAGAGTGTTGTGTAAATCCTTATGTATTTATATTTCATTGACATCACATAAGATCATGGAATTTTATAGAGTTATCTTGGGAGAAATTTTAGGTAATTGTTTTGTTTTAATTAGATATTTTGGAGTTAAAATATGGGGGTTCATTTAAGGGTGTTATAAGAAAAATTTAAGAAAAAGAGGCTATGAATGGTTAGCACATGGTTAGTAAAAACCATGCACCCAAACAAAGGTAAATGTGAGACCCTGGAATGTTAGGTCCACAGAGTTATAGCACAGTTTATGAAACCATGATTCCCTTTGGGACTAACCAGGCAACCATGGACAATGAGGTCTGCAAAGTTGACACACGGTTGAACATAACCATGCGCCCCTACCCAGGAAACCATCCATATGGTTTCATTTCACCTTAAAAAATATTTTAAAATTTCTTAAACCCCTAAAAAACCACCTATTAAACCTTGTTTTGGTACTAAACGTTTTTGGCCAATTGCAATGACTTTTGTAGGGGGTCTAAGGCCGTTCGAGAACTTTTCATCTAGATTCAAATCCCTAATTGATTATTCACACTTCTCTTAGTTAGTGAATCTCATCTTGATGACTATCCCATTCATTAATCTATATTTCCTTGATCTTTTGGTTGATGTTTTCTTTCATTTTTTAGATCAAGTCATAATTGGTGAGATCTAGATCAAGTATAGTAGATCCTCATCTGCATTGATTAGACCATGAAATACTTGATCTTGAATTATGGACTAAATCTTTAACTCAGATCTACATTGTTGGGTAGCTTGGATTTTTCGGAATTGTGATTTTATGAATGTTCATTAATTAATTGAGGTAGGTGGTCTAAAATCTAATTCTCATAGTTGTGTGTTTGACACATGTATTCAATTTCATAGAATGTCTAACATTCATTTGAAATTGAATTCCTAAATTGGTTATTTAGGTTAACCAACTAATTTATCGAAGAACTGTTAAATTAAATGATTGAATTGATATTTTTCCATGAAATTAAATTTGTAGACCAATTGGATAATTATTTGATGTAATTGATTAATAGAGTTAGGGATGATAATCTAGATAATTAATCAGCATATTAATTATGAGATATTGAAATAGATGAAATGAGATAATGAAATTTGAATTGATTATGTGTATTGATATTATGATGTAAGTAATAAATTATGTAATTATTTATGAAGAGTTCAGATATATAATGAGACAATAAATTATGGAAAATTGATTATGTGTTCTGAATTGTGTTATTGATTAATTAATAAGAAAATTAATTAATGGAATTGATGTACTTAATTAATTGGAGACTAAATTAAGTATATTTATGTATTTACATAATTGTTGAATTAGTAATTGAGTTGAGGTGGACAATTAATTATGAATTAATTATGTGTGAAAGAATGGGAACAAGGTCATTCTAAATTGAGAAGTATAAATGGTAACATGGTCATTGTACATGTAAGTAAATGAATGGGAAGATGGCCATTTAAATGAGATATATAAATTGTAACATGGTTACTGTACATGTTAGAAAAATAATTATAACATGGTCATTATATTGAGAGTTAATATTGATAACATGGTGTTCTTACCTATGGATTTTGACATTGGTATCCTTGTCTTTGACATCTGAATTTAAATAATGATAATATAGGAAATCTGAGATATGGCCTCACATAAGAATATTTGAACTCTGTAATGAGTTGAAATAGCTGTTGAGAAATCTTATCACCTTATAATACATCATTCCCTAACATGATTCAAAAGAAGGTATTAAAATATGATATTACATAGGTAATTTTTTTGGATCTGGTACTAGAAGAAGTTAGTATTGATGTACAGGTGTCCACAAGAACATTGGAGTGAAGAAATTATTATATAAAGAATAAATGATAATGTGATAAATGTTTATTTATGCATTGAGTATAGTTCTTTATAGAATTGAATACACATCATTTTGACTGAAATTTGTTTAGACACCATTGGTGGTGGTCTAATGAGTTTTACTCTAACCCTAATTTGGTTGCCTGATCGGTACATGGGGAGACTATGTTGTTGCAGGATGGGCTATGGGGAAAGGCCCTATGTCATGTGGCTAGTTGGGGATGGAGCATGGATAAAGGAAACAGATGTTATTCGGGACAAGATAGGTTGTCGCTTAAGTCTTAATTTCAGTTTTTATTTTAGAAACTAGACATTTATTTTTGGGATGGAATGTTTCCCATTTAGTTGAGTGATATATTCCCTATTTGGGTTATCATGTGACATTGATATTTTTTATCTTATATATTGCTTCAACATTTTTTTTATCTATTTCTTCTGGTGTTTTAATCTAATAAAAGAATGTATAGTGTCCCTATGACTGGCTTACCAGACCCTCGCAGCTAGTCAGTATCCTCTGGAATACAGGGAAGCATGCATGAGGTCTTGTGGTGAACCAGCTTGGGGCATCATTGCTTGGCACCCAAGTAAAGATTTTACAATGTTTTATTAGAGTGTTTCTCTTTCTTCTTCATTTTTCTTATTGTTTGGGGAATTATAGACAGGAGACTAAGAAGAGAATTGTTTTAGTAATGAGCTCATTCATGGGAGTTCCAAACTCTTGTATGATGGAAATCCCTAGTACTCAGGGTGAGATTTTTGTTATTTTTTTTATTTTTACAGCTTAATATTATTTTATCATGGGAGACACACTTGTGGTGTGATTTGATAATTATTTCAGAGAATTTTTTAGTATTTATTTGTTACCCAGAATGGCATGAGAGTTGAGCCTTCATGCATCCCTCTAGGAACTTTAGGTTATTGTGACATTCGTCATTTTATGCATTCATGGGAAAATGGGTTATGTGTAAGTTGTTGAACTAGAATTGTTTTTCTTGGTTGCAATAATAAAATGAATTATAGTTCCTAAAATGAAATGATAAGGTTTTGTAAAATGATACCAAATGATAGTAAATTGGTGACTAAATTAAATAAATTATTACGATAGTGTGTTTACCTTTTCTAACCAAAATATAGGGGTAATATGGTTAATGGTAGTGATAGAACCTCTATTTTGATCGTATGGAAATATTTGGGGAAAATACATGGTGTGACATTTTATGATTATTCCTCTTACAAAAATGTTTTAAGGTTGTTTTAGGAGACCTAAGATGGGTGTTTGGAATTATAGAGAATATGCCTATAATACGCTTGTTAAGGGGCTGATAGAGGGGCATGAAAATGAATGGTCTTCCAGTCCGCGGACATGAGGTGCTGGTGGTGCCAACTAATGAAGAAGGGGAGTTGTTCTGGGATAACATTTCAAACTTCATGAAATTCATAGAAAGATTCCCATGGTTGGTTTAGAAAAGCATGTGTGAGTTGGATAGGGAGTTTTAATTGCATCACCCTCTGACTTTTACTAGAGAGGGTGGACCCGAGGGATCTGAGTTCTAGGATTAGTCTTTAGAGAGAATACATTACCATTTGGAGACTCCGGTAGAGAGGAGGGTCATGTTAGCCCCTGATATTATACAAGGATCATCTAAGTGCTAGTGGGATATTATTGTGAGAACAAAAGAAACTAATGGTATGCTATGGAATGATATTAGGTAATGCTTTATGAAGCACTTCTATCCCAAGATGCTGAGATAAGAGAAATCTATAGTGTTCATGAATCTGACCCAAGTGAGAATCTCTGTGATGGATTATGATGGATGACTGATATATCTGCAATGCAATACTTCAATGATAGCAAGGACTGAGTCAGCCATGACAAAAAATTTACAAGATTAAAATAAGTGGATATTAAGTCCCATGATAACCTCTTTTGATTAAAAAAGATTTATGATGTTGTGGATAAGGATCTCATAACTATAGGTATACTTAGGGATGCTTCTAGTACTGGAAAAGTAGTTGTCAGTGGTTTATTAGGAGATGAAACTTCTAAGAGTAGGAAGCATAGTTATGCCAACATTAGCCAGGGAATTGGGAAATAGAGTACACAAACAGGATGGATGATTTGATAGGACCTTACACGGGTTATCTTTCATCAGTTTAGTATGACAGGATAGCAACATCGAAACCTTTACTGAAAACCAATATAGTGTCTATCTTGCAGCAAGATGGGCCACCTATAAAAGATTAGTAGGTCATAGTGACAGACCGGTGTTGAGGGAGCATGTCGTCAGAGTCTGAGAGTGGGAATGAAATCTTCAACACAATATCAGTATGGCGGTTGGAATTCCACTATATGAGGTTGTAGAGGAAGTAGACCTTGTGCTTTAGGGATAGAGCACCCATATCAGTATAGTTGGGCTACAAAGTAGAGTTAGACAACATCACAAAGAAGTGGGTAATGATAGTTACATTCAGTGCATCATATAGTTGTTCAGAGTGAGGTTGATCCCTAAATAATGAGAGGTACTATTCTAGTATCTTCTACATTAACTGTTGCCTTATTTGATATTGGTGCCTCTCATTCAATTATGTGTACCAATTTTTTTTAATTTCTTGATCCTGATAGTGGAGTGTTTAATCAGTGTAATTACTATAAACATGCCATTGGGAAAATGATTTAGAGACATCTGCTTATGAAAGGGATGATTAATAGAGATTAGGGAATATAAATTTCTATGGGATATCTATATCCTTGATATTATAGGCTTTGACCTAATTATGGGTATGGATTGTCTAACTACATAACAAGACTATATTGATTATTACCAACTGATATTTACATTGATGTCTCTTAAGTGTGATAATTATATTCAAAAAAGGAGAGTGGGATATCCAAGAAGGCCAAGAATGGAAAATTACTCCAAATCTGGGAGAGATCACAACCCATGTAGCTAGTATTTTTAAGGACGATGGAGGTGTTAAGCATGATTTCATACCACAAGTGGTGGAATTGTTTTATTATTTCTTTCTTGAAGACTTCCCATGGATGCCACCTGAGAGAGATTTAGAATTCACTATTGATCCCATACCGAGTGTGGAAGGAGTTTCTATTCCACCATATAGAATGGAACTGACTGAGCTTCGAGAGCTCAAAATTCAACTAGAGGAGTTGGATAAAAGAGTTTTATCTGTCCAAGTATGCCTCTTTGGATTTCTATAGTGTTGTTTTCAAAGAAAGCTGATGGAACTCTATAGTTTTATTTTGATTACATTAAGATGAACCAAACCAATGTGAAGAAACAGTATCCTTTTCCACATATTGATGAAAAAATTTACTAGTTGAGAGAAGATTTTGTGTTCTTGAAGATCAACCTAAGGTCGGGGTATCATCAGGTGAGAATTCATACTTTTGATATATCATGGAATTTCATCACCAACTGTAATGGCCTATATTAATTTGTTGTAATATCATTTGTGTAGACAAATTCACCTGCAATTTTTATGGGTTTGATGAATTAGTTCTTTCATCAATATTTGTATTAATATTTGGTGGTTTTTTTGAACAAAATCATTGTTTACTCAAATACTCAGGATTATTATGCCCAATATCTTGACATCATCCTGAGTATACTGAGAGAGCATCAGTTATATGCCAAGAAATCTTTGGGTAAGTTTTGGATTGACCATGCAACTTCTTAGGGCACATCATCTTAGACATAGGTGTTTTAGTCTACCCAGATAAGGTTTAGTTAGTGGTTTCTTGGGAGTAGACGATGATTTTTTTATATACATAGATTTCATGGGTTATCTAGAAATTACAAGAGATTCATCCATGAATTTTCCTATTTGGAATTTCAACTTTTATTCTTCACCATGAAGGGGATATTGATTGAGTGGATAGAAGCATGCAAGAATTATTTATAATAACTGAATATGTGTTTGATGTTTGCACTAGTTTTGATCCAACTAGAGTTAGGTGAGGAGTACATGTTATATTGTGACTCCACTAGGATCGAACATGGAGATCTGTTGATGTAGGGAGATAGAGTTGTGGTGTATGCGTCTCGGTAGTTGAGGAAACATGAATGGAACTCCCTAACACATGACCTCAATCTAGAAGAAGTGGTATATGATCTGATGTTTTGGGGACATTATCTTTTTTCATAGAAGTTTATGGTTTTTAATGATCACAAAATCATAAGCTCTATCTACACACAGTGAGATTTAAATATCTGATAATGGAGGTGGGTGGAGTATATAAAGTCATTTTATTTTGAGATTGCATATACACCAATGAAAGGAAATTTTTGGGGCGACGCTTTGAGAAGGAAAACAGCTGCATAATATTTTTGGGAGTCTCATGCTGAGTGTAGGATGATGTCCTTATTTCCTAAAATGCATGTGGTGGTTCATTAAAGTGATGAACAAATCAATCTAGTTCTAGTTTCTAGTGGAGTCTTCACTTTTGAGATAGATACGAGATATGTGGTTTGAGTACCTAGAATGCTTGGCCTTGAGAGAATGTTTAGAAGGCAGGGAGATGCCTTTTGACTGGTTTATAGTTAAGGATGAGGTCAAATATGTGAAGAATCGTATTGTTGTGCCTACAAGCATGTGAGAGGACCTCATGCAGGAATTTCATGTCTCCAAGTGGGAAGTGCATCCAGGTGTGACCACAATATAACATGACCTATGACAATAGTTTTGGTGGCCCAACATGAATAAGAAGATCACAGGGTTCATGATAATGTATTTCACCCGTCAATTGGTAAATGTATAGAATCAATGTCCTAGAGGTTTACTTTAGCCATTTTCCATTTTGGAATGGAAGTGGGACGACGTGAATTTGGATATTTTGGTAGGCTATAGAAAGACTCATAGTAATAATGACTACATTTGGGATGCTTTGGATAGACAAACAATGGTAGTAAATCTCATTCATATAAAAGAAACAATCATAGTAGAGTAGTTGGGAGAACTGTATGTTTAGGAGATGGTTCATCTTCATGGGGTTCTACATGCTATAGTTTTATATCATGACTCAAATTTTATTTCATGCTTCTATCAGGGCTTGAAGAAAGTTCTTGTTACATAAGTTTTAATGATTATGGACATCCACCAAAAAATAAGTCAGCAGTCGAAGCGTACTATACAGGTTCTAGAGGATATGATGTGGGCTTGTGTGCATGACATTGGTGGGTCCTGAGAGAATCACTTGGATTTTGGGGAGTTTTCCTATAAAAATATCTATCATGAAAAAATACAGATATACCATAAAAGGCTATTTATGGCAGGCCATGAAGATCACTGCTAAGATGGATGAAAGAAGGTGAGTAAGAGTGATTGGGACTGAGTATCATTCAGAAGAAAAAAATAGGTTTAGTTGATTTGAAAATGTATGGATACAAATAAGAGTAGGAAGAATTCTTATGATGATAGAGAAAGATGACCCCTAGATATTTCAGAGGGTGATCATGTGTTCCTTCGAGTGTCCCTGAGATTGGGTCACCATAGTATATGGCGTCATGGAAAGGTGGCACCCATGTTTTTTGGATCATCTGAGGTAGTAGAGAGAATCATGACAGGGTTGTATCGATTGGCTCTTCCACACAAATACATTGCTATGAATGCGGTCTTCCAGGTGTCACAAATAAAACAGTATCACCCCATCCCATCACATGTGATCGATGTGGATAAGGTTTATCTTTAGTTAAATGTTTCCTTTTTGGAGCATCTGGTATGTGTGCTAGATCATAGTGAAAATGTGTTTTAGGGAAATATTGTGCCAATTATTTTTTGTGTTATGGAAACATAGATGAGTGCTATAGAAAACATGGAAAAGAGAACCAGATGTTAGGGCTCAGTGGCCTCATCTGTTTGACCTAGAATCATAGTGAAATTTGAAAGTGCAGATCGAGGACGAGTTATTATAAGGGGGGGGGATATTTTAAGATCTCGACCACGTCTAGAGTTATCTTCGGTGAAATTTCAGGTATATTGTTTTATTTTATGTACCATTGGTTGGATTTATGACTTGGGAGTGTGTTTGGGGGTGTTTTTAAGAATAATTTATGATGAAGGGGTTGTGCACAGTTGGGGAGTGATTAGTGTAAATGGTGCACCATAACCCAGGTAACCATGTGACACTAGATAGTGATGTCCACATGGTTATAGCATAGTTTATCAAACCATGGATACCTATAAGAGTAACTATGAAACACTTGATAGAAAGGTCCTTATATTTGGCACATGGTTTACCTTAACTGTAAGACCATGCTCAGGAAACCATGCACATAGTTTCTTTTTACTAGAAAACTATTATTAATATTCCTTAAAGCCCCGAAAAACCTCTTACTTGTCCTTGGCTCATGAATAAGAATTTTTGGGTAATTCTAGAGCATTCTAGAGGGGTTACAAGGCCATCTAACCTCCATTCATCACGATTAAAAGCCTATATCGATGATCCACTCTTCTCTTGGTATGTGGATCTCGTCTCGATGCCTATTCTCTTAATTATTCTCCCATTCCTTGATATTTTGGTGAAATGGTACCCTCATTTTTTTAGATTTAATCTTAATTTGTGATATTTAGATATATGATAGTAGATATAGATCAATATTGATTTGATCTTGATATCCTTGATCTTTATTTAGGTATTGGATCCTGAACTCATATCTACATTGTTGTATGACTTGGATTTTAGGATTTTTTTATTGAATGAACATCTTTCCACGAATTGAGGTAGGTGGTCAAAAATCTAATTCAAATAGTCATGGATTGGATTCACGTATGAAAGATCATATAATTTCATGCTTTCTTTTGCAAATGAATTCTTAAATTGGATTAATTAGGTTTAATAATGGATTTATGAATTAATTATTGAATTAAAAGATTGATTGCAGATTTGGATATGAAATTAATGTGGTGGAACTATTGGGTAATTAATTTTTGGGTAATTTATTTAGAGAGAAATGGATTGTAATCTAGATAATTAATCAAGGGATTCAGTATGAGATATGAAATTTTCTATATTATGATAATGAAACATGAATTAATAATGTGCCTTGATATTACGATCTAGGTAATTAATTATGGAATTATTTTTTGTAGAGTTGAGATATAAAATGAGATAATTAATTTTAGAAATAAAATTATTTGTAATGAATTATGTTATTGATAAATTAATTTGAGAATTAATTAATTTGACTGAAGTATGGAATTAATTAAAGATTAAATTAAGGACAAAGATGTATCTTACTAATTCTTGAATTTAAAATGTAGTTGAGGTGGATAGTAAATTGGGAATTAATTATGTGTGAATGAATTGGAACATGTTGATTCAAAATTGAGAGGTATAAATTGTAACATGGTCATTATACCTGTGAGTAAAGGAATGGGAACATGGTCATTCAAATGAGAAGTATAAATAGTAAAATGGGTATTCTACTTATGATTAAAGGAATGGTAAAATGGTCATTATATTGAGGTGTAACAACGGTAACATTGTAATCTTACCTAAGGAGTTTAATATTGGTAACATTGGATTTGAAAAGTTAATCTGATGAATTATAATAATGACACTCTAAGATATAGCCTCACATGAGAATAATTTTAACTCCAGTATCAGTCAAATCAGGTGTGAAGGTATCATATCACCTTCAATCACATTGTGACCCAAAAATGATTTAATATGGTATTATGAAATGATATTATATAGGGATCTCTTTAGGCTCTTCTATGATAAGTAGTTAGTATTGAGGTACGGGTGTCCACAAGAACCATGGAGTTATGAAATGATTAAATAAATAATAAATGATACTGTGATAACTATTTATTTTTTCAATGTGTTTGTATCATTATAGAATTGCATACACTAACATTTGAATATACTTGTCTTATACACTATTGATGATTTTCTACTCAGTTTTACTCACACCCTACTTTGTCTGCCATATCGGAACATGAGTATACTTTGTTACTACAGGATATGATACAACAAAAGGCCCTATATTAGGTGGCTAGTTGGGGATGAACCTTTGATGAAAGAACCAGATGTGATTCAGGAGTCTATTGGGTGTCTTTGGTGTCTTTATTTTAGTTTTCATTTTATACACTAGACACATATTTTTAGAATGGCATGTTTCCCTTTTAGTTGAGTGATGTATTCCCAATTTGGGTTATCTTATGACATTGGTATTGATTATGTTATATATTTCTTCCACATTTTTTTAATTATTTTTTTCTTGTGCATTACTATGATAAAAGAGGGGATAGTCTCTCCATGATTAACTTACAAGACCCATGTGGCTCATCTGAAGCCGAAGGCAAATAGTGAGGCACAACTGAGGTCTTATGGCACACCAACTTGGGGCACTATTGAGTGTCACCCGGGTTGGGATGTTTCACATCATATAGAATTTTTATGAAATTGGTATTATTATATGAAATTATATTTTTCATGGATTATTTAATCTTCCAATTATAATAATAATTTTTTTTCTAATATGTAAATAAAAAATATTTTTTATATTTAATTTAATATGCAGGGTTTTTTAATGGAACTATAAATTTGGTTGCGTTTAATTATATATAGGTCCCAAAATTCTTAAATTATTATATGATGGATCACAATAATATTAAGTTATTATATGATATTCAGTAAGAATTAGTTATACATAATTATTTATAAGATTGAAATTTAGGTATTTAATATAGATAAATGTGTGGAGTATACAGATTGATATCCCTTGGTCAAAACATTTTCTAATATTTTATGATAAATTTTGTCGCAAAATATATTTTCAAAATATAAATTTAATTAAAAAAATATTTTTATTTTACTCTATTATTTTTTTTATCAATTTTCATTCATAATCCCATATGAATCAACATTCATAATTTTAAATCAAGTTTCAAAATATTTTTTTAATTTAGTATTTTATGAAATTCAATATGAAATATCTATTGAGACTTTTATAGTATATCACTAAGGGAAACAATGTAGATTTTTGATTTTAGAATAACAATGTTTCATACCAGGTTAAGGCACATGAAACATTATTTATGTATATTGATCCTATATAGTTGTTTGATTGTGTTTTAGTAGGCAATGGTGGGTTTAAGATTTTTTCAGTTCTATGATGTAGAATCAATATTTTCAAATGATTGTTAGATAATGTGAACTATAATAAGGAAACCATGCATTGTGAGAAAATTTTCTCTAGGTAGGTACACTAATGGTTCATGGATTTTCCATAATGATTGAGTGCCTATGGGGAACCGTTCAACTTGTTTCTGAGGGGGAAATTCAAAATTCGAGCATAGTATGTGTTACCATGTCATAATACCATGTGATTGTTTGGATTGAGATTGTATCAATTCATGATAGGAATATAAATATCGAAAAATAGTTCTTTAACTATCCGATATATACTTAGAAAACCTAAAATGGTGATATAATCTAAATGAATCCCCAAGAACACCTCTTTTCACTTAACTATTCCACAACCTGAATTTTTCTTGATCACAAATCTTGAGAGATGATCTCATTTGATCAAGGAGTGATTATTATGAAAATAAAATATCTAATGAGACCCAAATTCAAGTTCAATTTATCATTATTCCTCATTTATGTTATATATTGTCTTTTTCACTCTCCTGGGAACATATATCTTATCCATATAGGATAGATCTACATTTTATGATGGGAATTTTGATGAGTAATGCTTGTTTCGATTATATGAAAGATGATCCAACAAAATATCTAGAGTATCATTATTCCTCTCATCATATTTACCATTCTTTTTAAGGTAGGGGTATTCTATCTCCTCTATACTGAACATAGAACTTCATGTATTAGATTAAAATGAGTTTCATTGTTAAAATGATTATGGAACACTTCTATGATTCTGGTTGGCGAATACATTTTAAGATATATCTGTAAATTGTATAAAAATGTTATGTTTTCTGAAATCCCTATTTTTATTTCCTTAAAATAATGATTTCAAAATAATGGCTTGTATACGATGAATTCAATGTGTTTTTTATATTCTGTACAAAAATCAATGTTTTTATTGAATTAGAATGACATAATTTTGGCATGACATGTTTGTAGTGTGTGAATTTTCACAGATTATGGTCATCATGCACCACAATCAAAAGGTGGTAAGGTGTATTGATTTTATTTTCCACCATCAATGTTAAAATAAATTTTGATTGTGTGTGTGTTCAAGGTTTCATGTGTAACATGGGAATGATTATCTTAATGAACATAAAGTAGTTTTCAAACATAATGGATTATGTCCATTAATGTTGGTTACTATTTTAATAGAATTGTTTTTGAAATTATTTTAATTTGTTTTATATATTTTCGCTAACATTAGTTTTCCTAGTGGGGTGTATAGGTATATATTAGGCGATATCCTACAGAGATAATTCTCACCATGTGTTTGGAAATAGTTGTGAATTTGCAGATATATTCATGATGGATAAAGTTAAAGGATTTCATTTTTCATTTTGATGTGTCATAACTTTTTGGGAATTCCATGTAGAGTTGGGGAATGAATCTTGGTCTGATTTTAATTTAGTTTACATTTTTATGTTTTTATTGGTAAATATAGACTATTAGACTTTATGGGTTTTTCATTTTGTATACTACTTATACTCTAATATTGGCAACATATTGGTTATTTTTTAGTTTTTTTTTCAAGATTGCAAGATATAGAGGATTGGATGTTTATCGTATTTTTATCAAATGTTTTATGTTGAAATGGACACGTATACCCATAATTTTCATTATCCTATAGTATTTATTTAAAGCCTTTGGTGTATTGCGGTTGTCACCGAATTCCTAGTAACACCACTACCTCATCCCTAGTCAATGGGTATGGAGTGGTTTGTAAAAAATATACCTTCACAAAGAACATAAATGATCAGTGATATAATTAATAAATATTATAGAATCACATATATTATTTGAACTATATGGTGATTATATTTTTTATATCAATGGTGGATGATGTCATGTGAAATTTGAATGACCAAACATATGTTTAGTGTAATGAAATTATGTTGGATTACTTTAGCAATATCCTAATCATATAATACATTGTAACATGTGGCCTCTATAAAGTATTCATGACAGTTTTCCAAAATACTATTTACAAAAATGTGTTGGATGTTCCCCTTTAAAAATTATAGTGTTTATATTCATTTATATACATTCACCACCAATATTATCCATTACAGTCTAGAGGATGAGGTGTTTAGGGAAACATATGGAAGTGAGCAATGTAACGATACATCTATAATGCTACACAGATGAATCCATATATGATATATGTCTTCTCAACACTGAAACTCTTAGTTATTAACATTGACGATAACAAATTCTTTTGTTTATACATATTCTTTATGGGTTATAAATAATAATATAGAGTTCCAAGACCATCAAATATAGTTTATGAAAACCAATATGATGAGACCACACACTCACATAAATATATAATTTATTTCATATTTTTTCTAGTAGGAATAGTTTTTTATCATTAAAATAATGTTTTGGATGACGACCTCTAATTTAATCATTGATATGGACTAGTCGGGTTACTGTTTCATTGGATGACTAATATAATTAGATAGTTAAGTGTTATAAATTTAAACAATCAAGATTATATTTCAGAATCCAGTGTTTCTTTTGGTTATGATGGGTGAGGACTAAAAATAGGTTTTTATAACTAATAATAAGTGTTATGAATCATGGATTTCAGAGATATATTTGTATTATTAGATAAGATCATTTCTATTGAGGGGGAGTACATGGTTATTGTAATAGTAGATATTATTGTCTTTTACACTCATCAATATTTTGACATATTTATAAATCTAAAACATTGAAATTTCACTGATCTATTATACATCCTATTATAAAGTCCTTATTTATCTTAGATAAAATATAGTGAAGCACGAGGAAATTTTGGGGAATGGATTCATCAGATATAGTTTGTTTTCTTGGGTGTCTAATTTCTTATTTACCTGGAATGTATGAAACAACCAGAATTTTTATTTTTAAAATCAAATTTAGAATTAGTATATATTAAAAAAAACCTTTTATAGAGTATTTTTCACCTATTTGACAAGATTATATTAGATAAGCGTTTCTCAATGGTCAATATCATCTCTTAGTATCTTTATATATTGGATTTAGAGGATAATATCCTAAAATTCATTCAATTGAGAATATTGGTATTATGATCTCATTGGATCACCTCTAGATAAGATAAATTATTAAACTATATTCATTAGACCCAGAAACAATATCATCCATCCATTCTTAGAATTATTTATTATGCTATTATTGATAACATAAAAACTTTTTATGTGTTAGGGGAAAATTATACTAAGAACAAAAGGATTATCCAGAAGTTATATTGTGATTCCCAATATTAAATAAGACTATAAATGTATAAAAATTTTAATTTGGGAATTTAATTTCATAGATAGTGTCACCTCAAAGTGTGATCTGGTAGTTTACTCAAAAATTATTTTTCTATTGGTCACTTGAGACCTACCTAGTAATGTGATTGACATGTGTATTTTCCATATATTAATTGATAATTATAAATTATATATAAGATAACTCTCCTAGAAAATATCTATAAGTACATAACATATCCAATAGGGTAACCCATTCCTAATGTCATGCTAATTATAGAGAGCTCCTATGGGTATAATTTTTCATTTGAATTATTTTACTATGTTGAGCCTTCTACTATAATGTTGTTTTTACTGGTATACATTTATTGTATTAAAAAAATGATTGTACTGTGTTGATGAAGTGGTGCGTGGGGATTTATTTTCTGTCAAGGAAACTAATACCTCATAATATTATCTATAAAACCCTTGAAATAGTTATCAATGACCTAGTTTTATAAAGTTCAATTTGTATTACATTCATTGGGTGTATTTTGTGGTATAAAAAAATATCATGTATATTTTATCCAAGAATATAATAAATGTTATACAGATAGAATGTATTGAGTTCTGGTAGTTTTTTTATAGTGAAATATAAATAATCTTGGGATGCTAATGTGGCCTATCATATATTTATATGTAAAACACTTTCTCTTCTAATGAAGGGGGTTTTAATCAACCATCCTGAATGTAGATTTTTATTATGGAATATAAGTAGATTTTCAATTTTTTATTGATGGTAGTTTCAATTAAAATATTTCATTATTTAATATATTTTTATAATGGATACATTTATTTTGAGATAATACATTAAGATATAGTATTACATGATGTCCCTGATAGATTCTTTGAGGGAATAGTCATTCACTTCAAGGTGAAGATAGGGGGCCTAATTACTCATCATGGTGAGACATTGTGGAAGTTTCTCATTATCTATTTAGAGTAAAAACACAACATTACAATGTAATACTAGACACACATGTGATAGAATATGATTCTTTAAAATAAGGTTTGTATTTTAGTGTTTGTTTCGTGCTGCCTCCATTATCAACATTTGATGATTAAGAACTATGTATCAGCTAGTTTTTAGAAATATTTGAAATTCCAATTTGAATTTGGATAATATATTAATTTATTTCTTGATAATAAATCCATGTTTCGACAATGTCTTAGATATTACCATAATGATCCTTTATTAGATGACCTAGGTGGCATTCACCCTTTCTATTTTATAGTAGAGACCAAAAGAAACAATAATATTATTTACATTGATTCAATCATTTGATTACATATAACATTCTTGATAATCATTTATAATCAATAGGGCCTACTTTTTTACTATATTTGTTGAATGTTGAGAAAAAATTCGGGATAGAGTTTTGGTATAGTAATATGATTTACCAAAAGAAATATTACTTTATAAAGAATGCCATTGTGGTAATTTGGGATATATTGAAGTTATGAATTTTCACTATTGGAAGGAGTCATGATTATAAACCAACCATAGTTTATTATGCACAAAACAAATGATATTAATCTTGAATTTTAAATCCTAGCAATTTATATAGGAGAAAATAGTAGTCTATTGATTATTGGATATAGAATTTCAATTTTTGAAATATAGATTTACAATTGTTAACTTTAATAATAGATGATTATGTTAACATATCTTAGATAATGATATCTCAATTTCATGTAAATTCAGCTTATGTATAAAAATAAAGCCTATATGAGTTTTTCAAGAGAGACAAATATCTCATGATGTTCACACATTGAACACGTTTTCAATGGTTTGGTTGGGTAAAAAGTTTTCATTTTTTTCATTTTGAAAATATAGTCCTTAGTAAAGGTAAAAATAGTTTCCTTTTCCATATCATTTCTCTCATAGCATGACTGAGTTCCCAACATCATCCAGGTTGGGATGTTAAGTATATATCAGATGGTAAAAATACAAGAGGGGTGAATTGTAAGTTTAAATCCTTTTTTATTAAACATTAAAAGAGTATTTGTTTAAATGATATAAAAAATTGGTTTCACACTATCTCTTTGGAATTTAAATCAATTTAGTTAGCATGGGCCCTGTTACTAATAAAATATATATTGTTATTGTGATAATCATAATCATGATGAATACAATGAATCTAAGTATATTGAAATCGTTATCACATGACAATCATAATAACAGATTAATAAGAGCACAATCATATTTGATATTTGACATAGGGGAATCATAATCAATGAGTATATGATTAATGAGATTTAAAAAAATGGTTCTACAATAAAGTGAATAGAATCATATTCACAAATTATGAATTGAATTTATTTATATAATGAAAGTAAAACAAAATACAATGGTATTGAAACAATACAAATTTTTAACCCAAATAGAATGTTATTCAATAACCATGAATAACGGTACCTCTGTTTATACATTGAATCATGATTGTCTTACCCACACCTTGGTAATCGCTCGATATGGAAAAGATCTGTACTACTCTGTCTACCTATCCCTGGTGGTCCTTGATCAAGGAAATGACTGAAGTCACTCTATCTTCCCATTCCTAGAAGCCATCGATCATAAAGGTGATTAAATCCTCTATCTTCCAAGCATTGGAAGCCCTCAATCCATGAAAGATTGGCACTGGTCTATCTTCCTATACCCAGCATCCCTCGATCCTTATCATAATTTTCGGTAACCTGCAAAGAAGAAAAAAACTCTTGGAATATATGATCATTGAACAAGAGGTTAATGACATAAAAACATTAGAGCTTTCAGATGTATAAAATTCAAGAAGAGAACTCATAATGCGTCTTGATAATTTCATTAGTGTGTGTATGGAATGATCAAATGACTTAATATTTGTAGGATCATTTTTTAATGGTCATCTTGATCTCTATAGGTTGAATTTTCCATGAAATCTTGGAGGAACATGGACACCTGGAACCTACAATGGTCACATTTGAAATGAAAAGCACAATATAGTTTTGATTGAAACAATTTGTAATATGAATCAGGACTTCATTTTTAATGGTAAACCCATTTTTTTAAATAAAATGATTAAGTGATAAGGATATGAGAAATGGATTGAATAGGGTATGATTATTTTAGTTATTAAAATCGAAATTCTAGAATTGTTAGTGAGACTGATAAAATTTGTATCATATAATTGTGATGGAAATTGAATCAAGAAGGTTAGATGTAACCCAATTCTGATGAGCACGGTGAAAACTTTATTTAGTATTGATACGATAATCTGGAACCAATTCATAACTATGAAAAAGTTCAATATGATTTTAATCATATTCATATATGTCGTAATGATAGAGTAGTTGATCTATTATTGTAAAAAAAGGACTTAAATGGATTTGAATTCCTTTTGGTTATTGATGAATTAAAAACTAAATGTTTTGAGATTTTGGAATGTGATTTCCAGAAAACTGGAATCGAAAAGTCAAAATAATAAATTTTACTCAACTATTTACCCCTTTTTGGAAATCTCCAAACACAAAAATATAAATCCGACAATCTCATGGAATGAAATTTCATAACAAAAAAAAAACTTATCCCCATCTAAGGTTTAAATATCTTATCAATATATTTTTTAATACACGTAACTCCCCCTTATGATACATTTTCCCTAATGATCATATTTTGTTCTGTGAAATTTTCATTCCCTTTTTTAAGATTTATCAACCTTACTATAGTATTCATCATTTATAAAATATCTTCCCCTTGTAACAATTCTCCCTTTTTCATTTTAAAAATGATATAGGAAAAGTTCTTCTAATTCTTGAAAATAATTAGATGGATAAAATTATTTGAAATAATAGTAAAGAGCCAATATTTTATTTTGATAAAAGTACAACACGAGTTCATAAAATAGATGGTTTTTTATTAGGATGAATTCCATAACTGCATTCCTAACCTTCATGAATTCTCTTTTGTCTACCATAAGATTATCAATAAGCATTTTCCGGGCTTGGGTATTCCATTCCTTTTTTGAAAGCAATTTATCATGATTATAAATTTTCCCTTCCTAAATACAGTTATTATCTTAAAGAGTATTAAACCATTATTCAGGACTTTTACTCTTTTCATTGAGAGTTATATTATTCAGCTTGAATTTTGTAATTATTAACTATGACATTAGCCCATTGATTTATCATATTAATTTTATTATTAAATTATTTTACCTCATAATTAAGGTCTTTGTATTCATAAGATTGAGAATATTTTGAAGATATAGTATTTTAAAAAATATTCACTTTTACATTCCTTTCACAAATGAGCATATTAAGGGTATCTAAGAGTTCATCTATCAATTCCATTACATCTTCAACCATATAATCTTGAAGCTTCAGATTTGGGTTTATTTTAAGGGAACTCTTGGTGACCTTATTTCAAGCATTAATATATTACAAAAACATTCTTCAAATGATTTAAATATGGATTCAAGTGTTAGTAACCTCACCATAAAAACTTTCACTGAGTCCCTTCATTCATTATGTATAATGGAAATAATATTGATCTTTGATTTGATCTTTAAACAATGGGGGATAATATCCTGAACCCTTCTCATGGAATATTTGATATAATGAACTCCATTGATTGAAACTGATTTATCATAATCTGTATCTTCTATGTAATTAAGAAGATCGACGAATTGATTTCCACCTTTCTCCTTTTACAGATTTTCACATTCATCAGATTCATCATCATATTCTTCATCTAAATACTATATTACATTCTTGGATATGAATTTATGAGATAATTTCATTGATGATTGAACTCCTGGGGATGGATCTTTTAAGGATTTAGAAACTTATAATATCCTAGGAAAATTCTTCAGTGGAGGAATTTCACATTGAGCAAATTATCTTTCTTTTATATTGACGTTCTTTTCCTCTTCTTCTTCTTCTTTTTCTTATTTTCCTTCTTCTCCTTTTTTTCTTTTTCTTATCCTCCTTGTCCTTCATATCCTCCATCACCAGCATATTCATCAATTTTTATTAAATCATTGTCCCCAATTTCTTTAGGGATAATATTTGGGGATGTACAATGTGGAATAAATTCTTTATCAATCCTCTATTTTCCTTTTCCTTGTACCAAAAAAATATGTGGTCTCACATAAACATGTTCTTTTAGAATGTGTCCTTTCAAGATAAGTTAAGAACTAGATTTTTGAAAACCATTCAACAAATGATCAATAACAATGTCCTGATATTTTCTTTTATTCATTCTATTTTTCCATTCATATTCATTGAGAATTTCATTGGAACAAAAAGTTTTAGCAAGGGCTTCTATGTGATCATGTCCAAATTGAGGATAACCTCTTTCTTTTCTGTTTTCTTATTTAAAAATTTGGCTGATACGTCATCTGTTACTATCTTCTGTTTCTTTTCTTATGGTGGATATGACTCATCATTTCTCTTTTTCTAATAAACATAAATTTTATTTTGTTTTGGATATTGTTGGCTTCCTCTAGTGACTTCTTTTTAAATATCATCTTCAGGATCCCTCTCATTTAACATTGTCTCTAAATTTAAATGAAACCTAAACTATCTAATTGTATCAACTCTAATGAGAGGCTTTTTAAAACTCATCAGTATTGAATTCAACATGATATTATATATTTTTATGAATTATGTAATAAATTTTCATAAAATACCTAGAAAGAATTTTAATTGAGACTAGATTACACCTGAATTGAACTTCATTATAGTCATAAGAGGAAACCCATTATATGGAATTTCCTCATATTCACCAATTAATCAAGGACATAGACATCTAAGACATTAAGGGTTTCTTTTTATTATTTAATTTTCATCAGAAAACCATGAATCCAAATTGTTGTAAGATGATTATCAATACTGAAATGTTAAACCTTTCTCTTCTCTTCATGATTCATGAAAAGAGAACCCTCATCATTTTTTATTAAAATATCCATCTTTATTAGGGAATAAAACATTTCCTTCATAAGGTAATCAAAGGATACTGGCTCCAGTATTCACAAAAGTATTTTAATCATTTCCATACATTGAAAAACTGATTCGAAGATCATCATCAAGCTATATGGTCTTGTAAGAATCTAATACCTCATTTTAATAAACAACATCTTGACTGGATTTGAGTCTCTAAATACAATGAGATATCCACCCTTGAAATTTCATTATTCTATTCAGTGAAGAAACATACATATCATAAAACGCTTTGATGACTAACCTTTTAGCATGGAAATCCATAGAAGAGAAATCTTTTTCAGCCAACTCTTTTGGAGGATGATTGATTAGATATGAGATAGACGAGTCGAACATGAAAACAAAACAATCCCTATGAGTGCGGAAACAACTGGTCTCATGTATTATAAGGGTGGAAGAGGATCAACACAAACAAGAGAGTGATAAATGTGGAACAAGGGATGGGGATATCTTATTTTTAGAGATGGTACAATATGCTTTCAAATTTTATAGCTCATACTAGATTAGTAAGATATAATGGAAACAATTATATGAAATCATGTGTTTTTAAAACAAAATAATAGAATTTCAAATTCTAGATGAATGTGACAATGATTACTTTAAAAATAATAACCAATAGTTATAAAAGAAATGAAATAGTGAGAGGTGTAGATTCATACATTTATGAGTTTTTGTATTGATCTATTGGATTCAATAGATCATTATTCTTTTAAAACAAATTATAATCTCAAAAAATAATCTTCTAAGTATGAGAATCATGGATACATAAATTTAAAGTACATGAGTTATTATTTTGATTATCCTAGATACGATAATTATCGATATAAGATTTCTTGTTATAAAAAATATTATTTCTGATGATTTTTAAATATGAAAAAAATATACAAAGGAAAAAAATATGATAATGAAAATTTTGAAAGAGATTCATAAGTACTCCCTCATTGAAAAGAATTATTTTGATATAAGGACATGTCTTAAACAATAAATAGATATTAATGATTATATGATATTGATCATTCGACGATTTTTTTTAATAAATTCAAATCTATCAGAATATAAGGGTTTGGTAAAAATATCCACATGTTATTCATCATTCTAATGAATTGTAAAATGATATCTTATTTTTTGTGTGATCCCTATGAATGTGATTCATATTCTCTATGTATTTTTTCATGATAGTGGTGTGTAGGGTTTTTAATTTGGGTAATGGAACTTGTGTTATCACATTGTATTTGAGTTTTATTGAAACTCAGTACATAATCAACAAGTGTGGGTTGCATTCACAATCCCAATGTTCAACAAAATCTAGCAGCCACATATTCATCTTCAGTAGTGGAAAGTTTTATTAAATGTTGTTTCTTACATGACCATGAAACTAATAAATCTCCTAGGAAATGACACGTTCCATAGGTTATTTTTCTCTCCATTATACGTCCACCTAAATCAATATTTGAAAATGTTTTTAATTAAAAATCATTTCCAGAAGAATAAAATATTCCCAAATCTATAGTTCAATATAAATAGTGAAATTTTTTTTCACATATTTTAAATGGGATTTATTTGGATTTTGTTGATATTTGGAACTTAAGAATACTTAAAACATTAAGTCTGGCTAACAATCTATTTAGTAATGTAGACTACCTATAACACCTCCCAATGTTATTCGATCAACTATATTCATAGTTTTATCAAGATCAATTGTATCTGAGGTACCGATTGGAGTCATAATACATGTATTATTTCCATATACATATATTTTTAAAAGGTCTTTGATATACTTATATTTGGATATATATTTTCCTTCTGGTTTTTGAGATATTTTAAAACAAAGGAAAAATGATAGTCACCCATCATACTAATTTCAAACTCAAATTTCAGAAGATTCAAAAAATAATATCTTAGTATTTTGAGTTTATTTGAATACAATGTCATCAACATAGATTTGAAAAATTATAAACAATTTTTTTCATACATTATAAAAATAGTTGGATCCTCAGTTCCCTTTATATAATGGTTTTGTTAAAAAATATTGTACGTATATCATACAAGGCTCTAGGGGATTTTTTAAGTCCATATAAATCATTGGTGAGTTTGAAAAAATAATCAGGATGTTTTGTATCTTCAAAATGAGGGGGTTGTTCAACAAAACCATCATCCTGTACATATCAATTAAAAAAAGCACACATCACAGCCATCTAAAAATGCCTAAAAATTAAGAATGTTACAATGGATAATAAAATATAAATAAATTCATGTCTATCTTTTTATGCATAGGTTTCTTTATAATCTATTCCCTCATGTTGATTATAACCTTTATCAATAAGTATATCTTTATTTATAATGAATATGCCATTTTCATAACATTTTTTCTGAATACCCAATTTACACTAATTATAGTAGTTTCTTTAGGTCTTTCAACTGAGGTCCAGAATTTATTCTTTTTGAATTCACTTAGCTCATCTTGCATTTATTTTATCCAATAATAATCACCTAAATCCTCATTTGGATTTTTATTTTCAAATTGGGAAATGAATGAAAAATATTATACTTCATTTGTTAAGTAACTTCTAGTAATTACAGGTTGATTTAAATCACCGATGATACTATCAATGAGATGATTCTTGAGAAGTAACTGACTTGGTTTTCTAATAATTGTTCATCAACATAGGTTAGAAAATCATCATTATTAAATAATTTATGAATCCTTTCATAAGTATTTTTCTTATTAGTAGAGTCTTCAATAAAAGGGTGATCCTTAGTTTTTTCAAACAAAATCAAAGATATTGATTGGGAATGTTTAAAAAAATTATCAGTTTCATCAAATTTGGAATCCAATGTTTATTCAACGATACAAAAGGTTTTATTGAAAAATCTATGAGCCATAGAAGTAGTGGAGTGGCCTAAAAATATATAATCATTAGATTTTGGTGAAAACATATGTAAGTTATCTTTTAAATTCAAAATGAATACTTTTCAACTATATAAATTGAATTATGATACTTTTGGTCTTTGGGTTGTCCATAGTTCAGAAGGTGTTCTATTTAGAAATGGTATAATTAAAATAAGATTTATTGTATAGTTATAAGTACTAATTGCTTCGGCCCCGAAGTTTTTAGCAATTGAGTGTTCCCTCAACATGGTTCTAATTATCTATTAAATAATTTGATTTCTTCTTTCAATAGCACCATTTTCAGGGGGAGTTCTATGTGTTTAAATGTTATGACTACTGACTTCATAATAAAAAAAGTTTTAAAATCAGAATTTAAAATTTCCCCTCCATGATCACTATGAATAGTTATCAAGGGAATATTTTTCCCCATTTTAACTTTGGATACGAAGGTTTAAAGATACAAAAAGGCTTAAGATTTCTTTTCTACAAAATATCACCATGTGTATCTAGTGTAATCATCAACTAAATAAAATACTTAGTATTTTCCTCCAATATTTCCAGTTATTATTGGACTAAATAAATCCACATGCACCAACTATAATGTATTATTCTTTGAGACTTCACTAATAGAATTTAATCTTGAATTTTGTTTCATTCCATATTTGTTAGGGTCACAATCTTTTAAAGCATCAAATCCATTTTTTGTAGATCGTGAAATTTTTTTCTTAGTTAATTTACATAGGGTCATAAGGTTACAGGGTCATAGTCTTCTATGACATAAAAAATATTTTTCTTCCATTTCATATAGGCAAGGTAAATATTGACTTATATGGTCTTATAAGTTAATAGTGTAAACATTTTCTTGTATATTGGTAAAATGAATGTATTTAACCATGGAATTCCGAACTACACATTTATAATTCTAAAAATCAACAAGGTATCCTTTATCAAATTATTGGATTATTATAATAAGTTTATTCTATGTCCTATTACATATAACACATTTGAAAACAAGTATTTTCTGAGAAGAAAAATTTTACCTATACCAATGATCATTCCTTTAGAATTTTCTCTGAAGGCAACTCTTAGACCATTCACATTGATAATATTTTTAAATAAGTGTCTATTACCTGTCATGTTCCAGTAACAAACACTATCCATATACCATGTATTGTTGGTAAATCCATTGTTTTCCTAAATATAAAATGTTAGACTTTCAAAACCCCCACTTTCCTAGGTCCGAAAACGTAAGGTATTATGATTTTTGGAATCCGCATTTTTTTTGTAAAATGGGATTTGTGTAAACCTAAACATTGGATTTTATTTAAAGAACATTATTTTTTCAAAGTCCACAGCTTTGAAATTTAGTGAAAAGGGGGTAGTTTTAGGAACAAAATAATTGTTATTGAAAATAGGTTTTGAATGAGAATATCAAATTCCTGTATTATTTCCATAAGGATGAATTTTTTATACATCATTTCAAAATTACCTTTTCCAATAGTAGAATTGGATAAGAGTCTCATTAAAGAATAAATTTATGGTTTTAGTTTTAAAAATAAATCTTTATCCTCATAAGTATTTGCATTGGAATTGAGTTTTTTTCTAAAACAATATTCTCAAAAAAAATGTTTTCAAGGTCTATAGAATATTTATCCCTTTAAGAATATTCTTTCTATACATTTTCAAGAAATTGAGTCATGTTCAAAACATTTTTTATTAATAAATTTTGAATGATATGATAATTCCATAGTTAAATCAATTAATCTAAAATCAACTTTTTTCATGTTTCTTGGTCATTTTGCAATTATCATATTCATGTGTTTTAGAAAATCTATACACTGCTTCATAAAAAGGTAAGTAATTTTCTTCATTTGAAGATTATTTATCACTTTAAAATATATATCTATTCTTATCAGGTTAATTTTCATTTAATTACATATTGTTAAGAGATTTATCAGTTTGTACCTTGGTCAGGGTGAATTTTTTATCTCTAAGAATTCTTTAATAGAAACCAATATCATTTCTAGTAAAACATTCATCATCAAAATAATAAACTGAAGAATATCCCCCACTTTCACTCTATGAATCATTTTCCTTTAATATTTTCTTTCCTATAGTCTTGTAAAAACGTGTCTGATTCATTTCAGAGTGTTTTTATTTCTTACCCTTTCCTTTTTTCATGGGACAATCTTTTATGATATGTCCAGCACTCTTGCATTAATAACAAGTTACTTCAGATTATTTTTTTATTTCTATAAATTTTGATTTTATAATATCAATATTTAAAATCATTCTTTCAAACCATCTTCGTTATACCTCTAGGAATATTTTTTAAATCATTTTTATAATGCTAATCATTACCAGAATCAGATTGTACTACAACTTTCTTTTTCTTTAATGACAACACTATTTTTTTCTAGTCTTAGATTTTGAGGGATTTATATTTTTAGTGAAATAATATCGTCCATTATTCCTTCTGACTTAATCATCATCTCTCTTTAATTTATTCTCAAATAATAATAATGTTCCAAAAATATCATCAATAGTGACATTTGTAATCATTATTGACTCATCAACAACTATTCTTTTATATTCCAATTTATTGTTCAAAATACCAATGAACTTTTCCACAAGGATATTAACTTCTAAAAACATCTCTCCCATGTATTTTAAACATTTGATTATAGTCATAAATCTCTGTTGAGCCTTTACAACTATTTCTCCATAAGGAAATTAAAAAGCCTGATATTCATCTATTAACATAACTCTTCTAGTTTCAAACAAATTAGATGTACAAAAATGTGTAATCTATAGTTTCTTAAAGATATTGTAAGAATCTGTAGAAGATGAAATTTGGATATATATTTTTCTAGTCTTTGAACAAAGAAAATTATTTATTACTATGTAATTTAGCTGATATTATGCTCTTTCTTGATTTGAGAAGGCAATAACTTCTTTATTAGGTATCATAGAAAATCTAGTTAGCATGAAAAAGTTATCAAACCTAGTATTGTTCCAAAAGGATTTCAATATATATTTCCAGTATTCAAAATTGTTTCAATAAAAAATTTAATGTCTATTAGGCTTCAGGTTTTCAATTGAACCGACATTAAACCCTTCCATCTTAAAAAAATAGAAATACCATTCCACAAAAACATGTTATTGTATTATGTGATTATAGTAAAAATGTTTTTAAAAAACTTATATTATAAAATAAAGGTAAATCCAATAAGTATAAGTAAGTATAAAAATCTATTAATACTAAATGAGAGTATCAGTAAAAAAGAGACTCTGCTCTAATACCAATTGCTGGATCGTTATGTATATATGAGATGACTAAAATCCAAGGGGGGGGGGGGGGGTGAATTGTAAGTTTAGAAATATAATAATTTAACATTAAAAGAGGATTTTTTTATATGAATTAATCATATTGGTTTCACACTACCTCTAGGGAATTTAAAACAAATTTATTTATGTGGTCCTTGGTACCGATATAATAGAAATTATTATTCTGGTAATTTTATTCATGATGAATACAATGAATCAGAGTATATTGATATTGTTATCAGGGAAAAATTGTAATAATAGAATGATATGAGAACAATCATATTCAACAATTGAAATAGAGGAATAGTAATTGAAGAGGTTATGGATAATTATATTGAAAAAATTGTTCTACCATAAAGTGAATAGAATCATAAACAAAAGTTATTAATTTAATGTATTGATATAATAAAAATAAAAATAAATACAATGTCAGTGAATAAATATTTTTATCTTAACACAAATAAAAGGGTATTCAATAACCACAAATAATGGTCCCTTGATTAATACATTCAATAAAGTCTACCTTACCCACAACTGGGTAAGCCCTTGATACGGAAGAGATCGATACTACTCTGTCTACATATTCCTGGAATCCCACGATCAAGGAAATATTGGGTTTCACCATATCTTCCTATTCCTAGAATCCCTCAATCTAGAAGGTGATCAACTCCTCTATATTCCAATCCATGGAATCCTTTGATCTTTGAAAGATCACCACTATCTATCTGCCTATCCCCGATAGCCCTCAATCTTTATCACAACCTCTGATATCTCATGAAGTAAAAAAACAAACTCCTGTATTATGAGTAAATGGAACAAGTGGTTCATGACTAAAAAACTATATAGATTTGAAATGTAGAAAATTAAATAAGAGATCCCTCATGGTGTCTCGAGTTTATCATTCATGTGTGTATGGAAGGATCAGATGACATAGTATTTATAGGCATGTATTCCAACCATCATCTTGATGTCCAAAGGTAAAATTTTCCAATAAATGCATTAAGGAACATAGACACATGACACCTACAATGGTCACATTGGAAACAAAAATCATGACATCATTTTGATTGAAATAAGTTTTAATATAAAACATGACATCATTTTGACATGTGAATCCATTTTACTTTTAAAATGATTTTGTGAATAGAACATGAGAAATTCATTGAAAAAGGTATGATTATATTAATTATGAAAATTGGTATGATAGAATGGTCTGTGAGACCAATAAAAAATTTATCTTGTAATTATGATGGGAATCGTATCTGGAGGGTTTGATGTCAACCATTTATTATGACTATGATAAAGAATGAATTTGGATTCAATATTATATTCTTGAACCATTTTAAAATAATAAAAAGGTTAAAACAATATTAATCAAATTCATATATATTATTCTGATTGAGTAGTATACTTATTCTTGTAAAAAAATGGACTTAAAGGTATTTGAATTCCTTTTGGGTATGAAATAGTTAAAAACTATATATTTTGTGATTTTGGTTTGTAATTTTTTTAAAAAAAAGGAGTGGAATGGTCAAAATAATACAATTTACTCCACATTCCATAGGCCTCATGTGAGTAGATTTATGAATGAATCAAAGAACATTATTAATAATAGGGTGCTACACATTTAGGAAGAATCATACTCACCTAAGAATTCCCATACATTTGGCCCTTGATCTCGTAAATAGTAACTCAAATGTTATCAATATTTGTTATAATGGGATATTATATCCTAGATATATCCATCCATAATTACAATATCAAAAAAATCTATATATTTTATGTAATGACCCAGACCCCCCTTGGTCCCTTCCTTTGCCAAAATCCGGATCCTTAAGGGGTGCCGATCAGTGAGACCGATCGGTGCGACCGATCGGGGCGACCGATCGGTGCGACTGATCCGTGAGACCGATCAGTGCGACCGATCGGTGTGACCGATCGGCGGAACCGGCCGACGTCACCTAGCCTTGACAAGTTGTTCCAGTAATGCTCCTTTTTTGCAAATAGGGTTTTAAACCCTATTCTGCCTCGTTTAAAAAAAATTTCTTAAAGACCCGAAACATGCACAAAAGTTTTAATTAAATACTGAATCGACTCATGAGTCGGTTTAAACCACCCAGCACCTTTAATGATGAGTCAAGCCGCGTGGTCAACCCACGACTTCCACGTCTTACGCGGTTCAGCGTTTTTATCTCTACCGCCCCCGGCTGTTATAAATTAAGGGTTAGGCCGTGGTTTCTCCCTTCCTCGATCGTGGCTCTTCTGGTGCATCGGGCACGCCGCGTCGTTATCCGTGAAGTTCCGCCTCCCCCCCTGACATAAGCATTGGTCGTCTATCAGCAAGTAGGGAATTTCTCTCGTCTCTCACTTTTTTGTATCATGCGGGGTGGGCGTTATTTTGTTCCTATGGAATTGGTTGAACCGAACCTTAATGAAGATAATAAACGAAGTTCTAAAGAAAGAAGGGGAAGAGGTTGTGATCGTTGTTTATGCTTTATCTTGTGATCATCCTTTTTAGTTGTGCTGGTTTATGTTTTTCTGAAAATTGAGGCCGTTGGTGGTCGTTGTATGTGCACTGATGAATCCCCTCGTGATGTTTTAACTGGGTTGCTGAAATTGTGAACTCTTACTGTGAAATTGGTTAATCACGTATACCCAGCTGAATAAGTTGGAAGCACCAGGATAAACCCTACTATGTTAACTCTAGGTTAGAACACACAGGTTTGAAATCACGGAGTGTGTTAAGTCTTTTAAATATGAAATTACCCGGGGGTTGTGTGAATTTGGGGATGGGATTCCATGTTGGTATGGTTTCGGTGGTTGTGAGTTTGAGACCGAGTGGGTACTCGTTTATATCACAAATTGGGGAGAGATCCTCTGTTAACAGAACCGGGTGTGAGTGTTTTGGTTGATCCATGCTTTTGATGCTTTCCTTGGTTTTTCTTGTGGTAGTTGCCCAGTAGTTCTTAAAATTAATTGAACATTTTAACTGAACGTGAAACAAGAATGGGACAAATGGTTTTGTGGGCAAGGGTCGTGAACTGTGACTCGGACGCAGTGGTGTTGTGTTCTGTAGGTTGTCTAGGAAAACCTAATCTTTGGGTGAGTGTTTGTTACCTATATCTATACTTGTAGTTTTGTGTTTCTTATTTGCGCCCCACCCAAGTTGAGCACTTAGTGCCGAACACCCCCATTTCATGGGGGAGGGTGTTTTTCCCAACACTATTCTTGTGGCTGGTTATTAGCTCCTTTTCTGATCCCTTTCCCGGATAGCCCAAGTATCTTCGGGCAGGGTGTGATGGCCTGAAGTCCATTATTAGCCCAAGAACCTTCGGGCGGGTTGGTGTGGTGGTTGGCCAGGTGTGTGCGGCAGGTGGTTTCCCAAGTGTCTTCGGGATGAGGCCCAGGTGTCTTCGGGCATAGTGGTGGTTGTTCTGGCCTAGGTGTTTGCAGGCATGGTCACATGTGACAGTTGTGGCCCAGGTGTGTGTGGGCGGGATTCAGCAGTGGGACTGCGTGTGGTTGAGGCCCAGGTGTGTGCGGGCGGGATTTCGGCAGTGGGACTGCGTGTGGTTGTGGCCCAGGTGTGTGCGGGCGGGTGTGGCAGTGGGACTGTGGTGAGAATGGCGGGATTAGTCCGATGCGTAGGATGTCTCAATAACCAGTGGGAAAGTGGCGCGGGGTACCCAAACATAGATTTGCTCTTATTATATATATTACTTGACTTGCGTTATTTGGGGAGTGAGCCTTGGTGAGGCCTGGGATGGATAGTTTGCCTTGTTAGGTGTTTGGTTTGCTCTTTTTCTCACGGGACATTAGTACGTTCCCCCACTTGTGCACGAGAGTCTTGGTTTTACCTACTGAGTGTACTTGTATGCTCACCCTACGTATATAAAACTGCTTTCAGGTTTCCAGGAGGACTTCGGAGATCACGCAGGACCTTACTAGCTCGGACTTTTGGAGCAGTTGCAGTTGTTGTTTTTCTTTTTGGTACTTACCTTGTAGTCACCTTTTTTGCACTTTGTGACTTTTACTTTTGAAACATGCATGTGGGAATGGTTTACTTTTGGATTTACTTTTCTTTCTACCTTGGTGTTGTTGGGTTTTCTTCTCCTTATCTCTCGATCCTATAAAATAAAAAGGGCAATGCCTTCCATTTGTGAGAATTTTAGATACCCCTGGTGCTAGTCCCCACTCCGGTACCTATTGAAGGCGGGTTTCGGGGGTTATTATCTCTCCTTCAACTTAATGAAGGAAGGGACTGACAGCCTGCTGACCCTTCCCTCCTTTTGGTGAAGGCGGGTCGTGACAGAATGGTATCAAAGGGAAGTTGATAGGTTGGATGGAGTCTGGAGTTAGGCACAGTGATGATTGCATGGGATGGTAAGGAAACAACGTTGGGTGACCTTGGTGCGTGAATTAGGCCAGGGAAGACCGGCTAGGACACGGGATTTTAGGGCCCCCCGTGATCCGATGCAAGGACTCTGGGCCTACTGAATGACCAAGTGAGACCACACTGATTGCAGGGTAGAGACCCTAGGAAAGGTACATGCATCAAAAATGACTTGTGTTCTTATGTTTCTGGGATATTTTGGGAATTAAGAATAAATTTAAAATTTTAAGAAGTTTTTCTTTTTAGTATGCACTACTTGGGCTTAGGCATTCCTTGTTTACCTTGTAGCTATGGCACCTGGGAGGCGACCACATGTGGTACAGGCGATCGAGGCCCCGAAGACTACTTTAGCCGATCGGCAGAGAGCTGATCGAGAGGAAGAGGGCGACCAGTGGCAAAAGACTCTTCGGGGCTTCCAGCGACAGGCCCTCGAGAAGTATGAGGGCAACACCTCCGATATGAAGACGAAAGGCTGGTTAGAGGATCTAGTTATAGCCTTCGGCCTGATTCGGGCCCCGACCGAGTACTGGGTTCCTCTGGCTGTTAGCCAGATGCGAGGAGCGGCACGTCAGTGGTGGACGCTTCACCTGAGGAATAGGAAAGAGTCTGAGGTTGATTGGGCAGATTTCGAGAAGGAGTTCCGGGCGGAGTTCCTCTCCTCGACAATGAAGGAGGAGAAGAGGCAGGAGCTACTCTCCCTCTAGTAGGGGAGCATGTCCGTGAGGGAACTTGGAATCAAGTTCAAAGACCTCCTACGTTTTGCTCCGGACCTCTTTCCCGATGAGGAGTCTCGGGCAAGACGTTTGGAGGAGGCGGTCCGACCCTCCCTCTAGTATGCTGTTACACCCTTTACCCTTCCGACATACTTAGAGGTCCAGAAGAAGGCCGAAGTGGTGGAAAGGATGCTTGCTCTAGGCGGTGTGTCACGAGAAGGGATCCAGCTGGGACCATCGACGGGGAAGGCTGTCAGAACCAGGCCTCCAGCATTGGGACCCTCCAGGTTCCGACCCGCAGGGAGCAGACCGCATCAGTTTCAGTTTCGATCCCCTGGCCCACGTTCTTTCCCTTCAGGCTCGGGACTACGGTGCTTCATCTTCGGGAGCCCTGGACATCTCCGGAGTCAGTGCCCCGATCGGGTGCAGTACAGCAGTGGCAGTCATCCCCAGCATCCGCCGCAACAGCAGTTTCCAGCCAGACCCTTCCGGCAGCAGCAGCAGGTACAGCGAGCTCCCGCTCCTCCGCAGGCAGACATAGGAGGAGGAGGCCGACGTCAGGGCGCTCCCTAGGGACCTCGACCAGGGCGTGGTCGGGGAGGTGGCCGACAGCCGAGGGGCAGGGGAGCTGGGCGTGGACAGTTACACGCCGCAGAGGCAACAGTTCCAACAGGGCCATAGGTTGTTCGAGGTACGATCAATGTGTTTAGCACTCTTGCTTATGCTTTGTTCGATACCGGAGCTTCACACTCCTTTGTTGCACCCAGTCTAGCCCGTGCCTTGGGTCTAGATGCCGAGAGACTTCCAGTGCCCCTGCTGTTGAGAACACCAGTCGGAGGTCAGACCGACTTGCTGTTCGTTTGTCGGGGATGTAGACTGATGTTAGGGCCACATCAGTCGGTTATGGATCTCCTTCTGCTACAGATTCAGCCGTACGATGTAATCCTAGGCATCGACTGGCTATTTTCAGTGTGCGCCGTCATCGACTGTTTCCAAAGAAGGGTGGTGTTCTCAGGTTTGGACGACCAGCGTGTTACCTTCACCAGCGAGCGGAGCTGTCCGAAGGGAAACAGGAGGGAGGAACCTCTCCTCTCCTTGTTGACCAAGCTGACAGTGGAATCAGTAGATGCTGATATGGTGGAAGTGCCAGAGATCGTCCGCGAGTTTATGGACATCTTTCCTGAGGAGGTGACGACACTACCCACTCGACGCGATATCGAGTTCGGGATAGACCTACAACCCGACGCTCGTCCGATCTCGATGGCTCCTTATCGGATGGCACCTTCGGAGCTACGAGAGTTGTAGATACAGATTGACGATCTGATGAAGAGGGGTTATGTCCGTCCGAGTGCGTCACCATGGGGCACTCCAGTCTTGTTCGCATGGAATGCGGATGGTGGCCTCAGGTTGTGCATCTACTACAGCAGGCTGAATCAGGTAACAATCAAGAATCGCTACCCTCTTCCGAGGATAGATGATCTTTTTGACCAACTGAGGGGGGAAGGATGGTTCTCGAAGATCGACCTGTGGTCCGGATACCACCAGCTGAGGGTGAAGGATAGCGACGTCCCGAAGACGGCGTTCAGGTGCAGGTATGGGCACTTCGAGTTCGTGGTCATGCCCTTTGGTGTTACGAACGCCCCGACCGTGTTCATGGGGCTTATAAACTCCGTCTTTCAGGAGTACCTGGATCGGTTTGTGGTGGTATTCATCGATGATATCCTGATCTATTCAAGGTCAGAAGAGGACCATGCAGAGCACCTGAGGACAGTTTTGGAAGTCCTCCGACAGCACCAGCTCTACGGGAAGTTATCAAAGTGCAAGTTCTGGACACGAGAAGTGCACTTCCTCGGGCACGTAGTGTCTGAGCAGGGGGTAGCAGTCGACCCATCAAAGGTTGAGGCAGTTATTTCTTGGGCAGCACCCAAGAATGTGGCGGAAGTCCAGAGTTTCCTCGGACTGGCAGGTTACTACCGGAGATTCGTACCCAACTTCTCCCGAGTAGCAGCCCCTTTGACGGCTTTGACCAAAAAGGACCAGGTTTTCGTGTGGAGAGAGCAATGCGAGTCATCCTTCAGCTACCTAAAAGAAAAGCTGGTCAGTGCCCCAGTGTTGAGATTACCAGAAGAAGGGATGGCCTATGAGGTATTTTGTAATGCTTCAGGACAGGGACTGGGATGTGTGTTAATGCAGCAACTAGGGGTGATCTCTTACGGGTCCAGGCAGCTATGCCCCCATGAGCGTAACTACGCCACCCATGACCTGGAGCTTGCAGCGGTCGTTTTTGCGCTAAAGTTATGGCGGCACTACCTCATCGGGGAATGCTTTGTGGTCATCACAGATCAAAAAAGCTTAAAGTATATATTCTCCCAGCGGGACTTGAACTTGCGACAACGGAGATGGGTGGAGTTCCTCCAGGGCTACGAATTTGAAATCTCTTATACTGAGGGAAAGGGAAATGTGGTGGCCGATGCCTTGAGCAGGAGGACGCAGAAGGATGTGGTCCGAGAGTCGGCAAATGCCTGGAAGGCAATGGAGGAGTTGGCTGCCTTACACCTGGATGCGAAGATGGATAGTGGCAGAGTCTTCCTATATCAGATGATAGTGCAGTCATATCTGTTTCGGCAAGTGGAGGAGTCTCAGTGGGGAGACCCCGAGTGCGAAGTGATGCGTGATCGGGTTGACCAGGGCGATGCTCCAAGAGAATGGACAGAGGACGGTTAGCACCGGATGCTTTTACAGAAAAGGTTGTTTGTTCCAAGAGTGATGCGTGGCAAGGTTCTCAGTGAGTTCCACAACTCACCCCTAGCGGTGCACCCAGGAGTTACCAAGATGTACCAGGGGCTGAAAAGGCAGTTCTGGTGGCCCGGAGTTAAGCGAGCGGTGGCAGAATTTGTGGCTAAATGCTTAGTATGTCAGCAAGTGAAGGCTAAACACCAGGTTCCAGGCGGCCTACTGTAGCCTTTAGCTGTTCCTGAGTGGAAGTGGGATGAAATCTCAATGGATTTTGTCACGGGACTACCCAAGGTCCAAGGAGGGTGCGACGCCATCTGGGTGGTGGTGGACAGGTTGACGAAATCGGCTCACTTTCTGGCAATCAGGGAGTCAAGTACTGTGGATGCTTTGGCACGAAAGTATGTGAATGAGGTGGTGCGATTGCATGGAGTTCCGAGGTCTATAGTCTCGGATAGGGATGCACGGTTTACCTCGCGAATCTGGAGAGGATTGTAGCATGCGTTTGGCACCCAGTTACGCCTTAGCACTGCTTTCCATCCCCAGACAGATGGACAAACGGAGCGCACCATCCAGACCTTGGAGGATATGCTACGGGCATGTGTTCTAGACTTAGGAGAGTCATGGGTGCGATACATTCCTCTAGTAGAGTTTTCCTACAATAATAGCTACCACTCTACCATCGGTATGGCCCCGTTTGAGGCTTTGTACGGGAGGCCATGCCGTTCACCTGTGTGTTGGACCGAAGTAGGAGAGGCAGGCATCCTTGGCTCGGAGGTGGTGCAGAACACGACAGAGAAGATTCAGCCCATACGGGAAAGGATGAAGGCGGCCCAGGGCCGACAGAAGTCGTATGGTGATACCAGGAGAAGGCCCTTGGAGTTTGAGGTTGGGGACCACATGTTCTTGAAGGACTCCCCGCGGCGTGGGCAACAGAGGTTCGGCAAGGGGGGTAAGCTTTCCCCCAGATTCGTTGGACCCTTCGAAGTGTTGCAGCGGGTCGGCGAAGTGGCTTATCAGCTAGCATTACCTCCGCCGCTGCTAAGGATACATGATATCTTTCATGTATCCCAGCTCCGTCGTTATCTGCATGATGATTCACATGTCCTTGATTGGGGTGAACTGGACATCGAGGACGACGTAACCTTTGTGGAAATACCAGTGATGATCGAGGATCGCAAGGAGAAGGTGCTTCGTGGGCGATCCATTCCCTTGGTTCGTGTGTTGTGGAGACATGGCGGGCTCGAAGAGAGTACGTGGGAGAGGGAAGCACATATGCGTGCCCAATACCCCGGGTTGTTTTGAGCTTTGTTCCTTTTGTACCTTTTGTGGTAGAACGTTTGACTTTTGGCTATGAAATGTACTAGTTTATTTTCCTCTGTTGTGTGTGAAAAGCCCCGGCTAAAGGGAAGAGGGAACCCGACCCCTAATCAAGACGCATTAAGGTGGATGCGATTAAACCCGAGAAGGCGAGTCAGTGCCGCCCAAAGCGGATAATATCTTGACATGGGGGAGGGGAACTCCCCAAACCCACATGACCGGGCGGTTTGGCATGGTATGTTGCTTGGTTCTTGACAGGGGAATGTTTTTAGTTAGCAGGGGTTCACTCCTAAGAGGTATCGTTCGAAGATGGTTGTTCGGACCCTCTCTTTCCTTCTGGTTTGTTGTGATTCTCAAGGACGAGAATCATTTAAGAGGTATCTGATGTGATGACCCAGACCCCCCTTGGTCCCTTCCTTTTCCAAAATCCGGATCCTTAAGGGGTGCCGATCGGTGAGACCGATCGGTGCGACCGATCGGCGGGACCGATCGGGGGGACCGATCGGCGGGACCGATCGGGGGGACCGATCGGCGGGACTGATCGGCGGGACCGATCGGCGGGACCGATCGGGGGGACCGATTGGCAGGACCGATCGGTGGGACCGATCGGTGAGACCGATCAGTGCGACCGATCGGTGCGACCGATCGGTGCGACTGATCGGCGGAACCGGCCGATGTCACCCGACCTTGCCAAGTTGTTCCAGTAACGCTCCTTTTTCGCAAATAGGGTTTAAAACCCTATTCTGCCTTGTTTAAAAAAAATGTCTTAAAGACCCGAAACGCGCACAAAAGTTTTAATTAAATACTGAATCGACTCATGAGTTGGTTTAAACCGCCCAGCACCTTTAATGATGAGTCAAGCCGCGTGGTCAACCCATGACTTCCACATCTTACGCGGTTCAGCGTTTTTATCTCAACCGCCCCCGGCTCTTATAAATTAAGGGTTAGGCCGTGGTTTCTCCCTTCCTCGATCGTGGCTCTTCTGGTGCATCGGGCGCACCGCGTCGTTATCCGTGAAGTTCCACCTCCCCCCCTGACATAAGCGTTAGTCGTCTATCAGCAAGTAGGGAATTTCTCTCATCTCTCACTTTTGTGTATCATGCGGGGTGGGCGTTATTTTGTTCCTATGGAATTGGTTGAACCGAACCTTAATGAAGATACTAAATGAAGTTCTAACGAAAGAAGGGGAAGGGGTTGTGATCGTTGTTTATGATTTATCTTGTGATCATCCTTTTTAGTTGTGCTGGTTTATGTTTTTCTGAAAATTGAGGCCGTTGGTGGTCGTTGTATGTGCACTGATGAATCCCCTCGTGATGTTTTAAATGGGTTGCTGAAATTGTGAATTGCTGCTGTGAAATTGGTTAATCACGTATACCCGGCTGAATAAGTTGGAAGCACCAGGATAAACCCTACTATGTTAACTCTAGGTTAGAACACACAGGTTTGAAATCACGTAGTGTGTTAAGTCTTTTAAATCTGAAATTACCCGGTGATTGTGTGAATTTGGGGATGGGATTCCCTGTTGGTATGGTTTCGGTGGTTGTGAGTTTGAGACCGGGTGGGTACTCGTTTATATCACAAATTGGGGAGAGATCCTCTGTTGACAGAACCGGGTGTGAGTGTTTTGGTTGATCCATGCTTTTGACGCTTTCCTTGGTTTTGCTTGTGGTAGTTTCCCAGTAGTGCTTAAAATTAATTGAACATTTTAACTGAACGTGAAACAAGAATGGGACAAATGGTTTTGTGGGCAAGGGTCGTGAACTGTGACTCAGACGCAGTGGTGTTGTGTTCTGTAGGTTGGCTAGGAAAACCTAAGCTTTGGGTGAGTGTTTGTTACCTATATCTATACTTGTAGTTTTGTGTTTCTTATTTGCGCCCCACCCAAGTTGAGAACTTAGTGCCGAACACCCCCATTTCATGGGGGAGGGTGTTTTTCCCAACACTATTCTTAGTGGCTGGTTATTAGCTCCTTTTCTGCTCCTTTTCCCAGATATCCCAAATATCTTCGGGCAGGTTGTGATGGCTTGATGTCCATTATTAGCCCAAGAAGCTTTGGGTGGGGTGGTGTGGTGGTTGTCCAGGTGTGTGCGGCAGGTGGTTTCCCAAGTGTCTTCGGGATGAGGCCCAGGTGTCTTCGGGCGTAGTGGTGGTTGTTCTGGCCTAGGTGTTTGCAGGCATGGTTACATGTGACAGCTGTGACCCAGGTGTGTGCGGGCGGGATTCAGCAGTGGGACTGCGTGCGGTTGAGGCCCAGGTGTGTGCGGGCGGGATTTCGGCAGTGGGACTACGTGTGGTTGTGGCCCAGGTGTGTGCGGGCGGGTGTGGCAGTGGGACTGCGGTGAGAATGGCGGGATTGGTCCGATGCGTAGGATGTCTCAATAACCAGTGGGAAAGTGGCGCGGGGTACCCAAACATCGATGTGCTCTTATTATATATATTACTTGACTTGCGTTATTTGGGGAGTGAGCCTTGGTGAGGCCTGGGATGGATAGTTTGCCTTGTTAGGTGTTTGGTTTGCTCTTTTTCCCACGGGACTTTAGTATGTTCCCCCACTTGTGCACGAGAGTCTTGGTTTTCCCTACTGAGTGTACTTGTATGCTCACCCTACGTATATAAAACTGCTTTCAGGTTTCCAGGAGGACTTCGGGGATCACGCAGGACCTTACTAGCTTGGACTTTTGGAGCAGTTGCAGTTGTTGTTTTTCTTTTTGGTACTTACCTTGTAGTCACCTTTTTTGCACTTTGTGGCTTTTACTTTTGAAACATGCATGTGGGAATGGTTTACTTTTCGCTATACTTTTCTTTCTACCATGGTGTTGTTGGGTTTTCTTCTCCTTATCTCTCGATCCTATAAAATAAAACGGGTAATGCCTTCCATTTGCGAGAATTTTATATACCCTTGGTGCTAGTCGCCACTCCGGGACCTATTGAAGGTGGGTTTAGGGGGTCATTATCTCTCCTTCAACTTAAAGAAGGAAGGCCCTGACAACCTGCTGACCCTTCCCTCCTTTTGGTGAAGGCGGGTCGTGACATTTTATTACTTCTTATTCATATCACTAGGGTTTGATAATATAGAATTTGTAAAAATAGAAATGAAGAACCCATATGTTCTTTATATCAAATAGAGAATTTTCCATCATTCTATAAATCTAATTAATCATAAATGAATCATCAAAATATCATTTAAATTATTTCACATGTTTTATCAATAAGAAAATTTAATTTTTAGACCATTTCATCACATCCTAATAAAAATATATTAGAAAGCGTGATCTTAATTTCCATGTAAGGGAAAACATTACAAAAAAATAAATCATGTCTGAAAATGGTCTAAATATTGTCTAACGTATATGTAGGCAACATGAGTATTTAATCAACATGATATTGAGATCATGATATATCCATGGTAATACATTATGACATGTATATCAATAATACTGATCTCATAATGGTTGAATGAATAATGTCAGATATCGAAACCTCTGATCATGGACTTGTTCCATGACAGAACACATGTCTCCATGATGGAATTCATAGAATCATTCTCTCATGGCCATGTAAAAAGATATGATCCTAATCTGGTTAGAGGAATAATTGAAATACCTTCCATTTAGGTCTCATGAGTATTATCGATTAATTGATGGGTTATATAATGTCATTTCCAAAACATAACTTGTTTATATCCGATACAATCATTATAATTATGAATGAAAACATTTTATACATTTCTCATGGGAATCATTTCATGAATAAAAACATGTATATTAATATAATGAATAATTCATATTATCATAGAATTATAAAACTATTTTAGAATCCAATACTCATAATGATGTAAAATATTATTCCCCATGTCAATAAAAAAATAACATGATCATAATTAATCTTCAGAACTATTTTTTATGGTCAAAAAATACATTGTTATCTAGAAAATAAATTTCCATATTACGATAATAATATATTTTACAAGAACATTTTTTCCCATATAAATAGAATATCATACATTCTAGATGCACATAATCAAATTTGAGTTATGTAAAATGTGGTGTTAACAAATTATAGAAGAATGATTGTACATCATCTTTATTGTATGAAAAAAACCTGTTCATAAACATTATATGGAAACGTGGGGGATGGTTTTATATGATAATACACAAAATGTAAAATATATAATCATTGAATAATTTATACATTAATGAAAATAATTCCCATAAATGAATGATTGAATGATACCACCGAATAGGGGATCATTAATTTCATTATTTTTTATCATGAGTTAAATCCACCAAATGATAAAATATATATTTATACATTAGAGTAAAAAACTTGAAACCAAAAAGCGATTTCTACAAAACCATTTGAAATTGTAAATTGAGTTGGAATTGAGAATATAAGAGCTTATAAAACACAATTTTATAACTGATGAAAAATAGGATGTTATAGGAAACATCAAAAAGATTTTTTTCAAGCTATTGTTTGAAAACTAATTGGAAAATTTTTCAATTTATATTTTATCTAAAAATGTAGAAATTAAATTAAAATTATTTTTACATTAGGATATGTGTAATAAAAACTTTTGAATAAGAATGGTATATATTTTTATTACATGAAGTTACCTTCAATGAAAAATGAAATTAAAAAATCATAATAATTTTTTTTTGTTTTAACATATTGAATACCCAATGACTATCATAAAATATAATATTTTAAAATATATAGGTTTGGATAAACCTGTAACACCCCAAGATTTCATAGTGTGTTATTTCTTCAAAATAATTTAATAACTTGCACTACACGCAACACCGAGTTCAATTGCACCATGACTTACTAAAAAAAAAGCCATTAAAAGAGGTCATGAATAGTATCAACTAAATTTTAAACTTTATATAATCCTTATAATTTTAGAATCCATATTATGAGTTTCTTAGTCATAATGCAAGAACAAATTCATTTTCAGTATTGCACTTTTATCAACTTTTAATAGTGAACCCTTTTTAAATACAATATTATAAACATATTCACTAAATGGGGACATCAAAAAAAATTTAAAATGAAACATCCCAATCTTCCACGGTACGCTTTCCTTTGAATAAAACAGTAGCGTGTGTTGTACGCAACTTCGAGTTCTAACACACCGTAACCAATCAAACTAGCTGTTATGAATAGTAATACCTACTTTTTGAAGTTATATATATTTTATATTTTAAAATGGACTTCATTTTTGGATTCGGAATATCAAATTTAGCCTAAGGTGAAATTTTGGTACTTTTCGGATAACTTTCATATTTTGATGAATAGTGAAAATTACTAAATTTTAATTAAAAACAACTTTTTTAATCAAAATAATTAATAGTGACAAATTATGAATTTGAGTGGTTTTAAAGTATATTTAGAATATATTTTTACTATTTAATATAATTTTGGTCATTGGACATAATTTTACAATTAAACAGAACATAAACAAGTGTCAATCTTTTGATAGTTATTATCTCTTAAAAACATGCTTTTTGTTTTGACAGCGGGAATTAATTTTAAATTAATTTCTGCCACTTCTGTGTTTTGAATTTAGGAAAATGGATTCCATATTTGGAATCATGATGTTCAAATTGTGTAAATAGGTAACTTTTATTTTTAGACATTTTGAAAAATTACTGCGGTAAATATTTTATTTACCATGGTTAAGGGTAAATCCGGTAAATAAAAGTTAAAAAATAATATTATAATAATAATAAATTACCCTAAAACGTGTCTTAACCCTATTGGTTGATACATGGTCGACCATGGGCATATTCGTGTCAATTTTGGGACCCCATGGATCCACTTGTAAGTGATAATGACACATTATATTAATAAAGCTAAAATAAAAATAAAAATGGCATAAGCTTACATTGTTTAGAAGAACAATTTTTACATAGGGTTATACATGTTTGATTTTCGATTATAAATACTCCTTAGAAAGCTAAAACGATTTCCTACATAATGATATTTTATTTATAATTTTTAGACATTAAATAATTTATTTTATTTATGACACAATGATGATGCAGTAATTACTAAAATAGTGAAAAATTAAAATAATTGATCTTATAAATACCCAAATAATTATAATATGAAACTTTTAATGAATTAAACTAATTTTATATGATAATATGATATATTAGGATTGATTTAATTGACTTTTTTCGAAGTAATCAATCTGTTAGGAGTTTCAAAAAAATCACCTATTGAATAGTGTCAAAATTGACATAAAAGAGTTCTTAAAACAAATATTATATTATTAATTGATATTAAATTCCTAAAAATATAAGGTTCGGCCAAGAGACTTATATTATAATAGGTTCCTAATTAATGGACCACTTGGGGGTCGCTTGGATGTATATATTAAGTTTATTAACCATATTATATAAAAATACAAAGAGACATTGTAAAAGTGAAACTAATTAACTTAGAGTTAATACTTAAAGATAAGGTTAATATAAGTAACCAAACCTATCTAAATTCTATTGGTTGAGTTGTTTTCGACCTATCCCCACCTTAACCTTTGAATAGTCAACTTTGGAGCCATTTGAAACCGAATATGAATTTATTATAAATTAATATTTCTAGCTTTTCCAAAGGTGCCCCTCACCCCTCTTATAAAAGGGCACTCCTCCTTCTCATTTCTTCACACCTCTAAAGCCTTTTGGTTCGGCCAAACTCTGACCAAATACTCTCCCAACATCCCTCACTACAACCTAGGGGCCTTAGTTTGATCAGAAAGCCAACCTATGGAGCCCTTTTGATCAAATCAAAAGGAAGAACCCGAAGAAGAGGTAATGTTTTCACCACCCCTTTTCCAAGTTCATTTCTTCTTCCACTTCTTCTTCCTTTGTTGTTATCATTCTAAAATAATGACTCCAGTATCATTTATATACTGTGATGTTATTATAAATATGGTACAACCATATTCAGTATTCTATCCACCCTTTGAATAACATGTCACCATACGTGCGTACGTACGACTTACCGTCTCCACGCCGTGGTGTAATTGTTATTCAATATATTATTATTTGGATGGGTATAATAATGATGTGTAACTCATGTAAATAATACATATAACATATTAATTATTCTTTATATATGATATACCATCCATTTATATATTATTTTAATATCAAAAGAATGATATTGTCGCTCGTGCGTACGTACGGACTACCGTCTCCACGAACGCGATGAGATTCATTCTCCATCGTAACCATTAAAGTATAATTATCATTTTATGATTTAAAAATGATGTTTAAGGACTTGATATCATTCTGGATATGAATAATTTACAACCTATACTTTACAAACATGTCTTACGTAACAAAACATATGAAAGAAAACAAGTAAGTTAACACCCGAAACAACGATAATACTAAGATATTATTATCAAATCAATATTAAAAGATCATATGTGATATCATATTAATGTATATGATTCTTGTATAATTTAATAACAATTATTTCACCATTATACAGGAGGTTAACCTACCACAACCAAGGAAAAGTACAAGGTAAGGGTTATTTCACAATCTCTTCTTTATCCGAGGTTGTTTATACGTAATAATCTACTGGGATCTCGTTATCATCCACATCCATGTTTCTTCGAAATGTATTTCAAAACATTTTTACTATTTACAAGAATATGGTTTAAAGTCATTTATACCCTTGTTTGACTTTTTATAAGAGGTTTATAAAGGAATCTTTCCGTCGTTTTCAAAACAATGTTCTTTTTAACCTTTTCGACAGAATTGAGGTAAGAATGTTTTTTTAACTTATACGGCGGGTGCGGTTATTTTCCGCCGTTATAAAATCGTCAAAGCTTTCCATACAAGCTTATAAGAATATTTTCAAAGAAAATGTTTTATTTTATATGGATCTTAAATGATTTCAAAATAAAAGGAGATACTTCTTTAAAAAGAATTTTTATTTCATCTATGTCAACATCCTTTGATGGATTTTAAGATTATTTGAAGTTGATTTATTATGATACAAAAATTCTATATTGAATTGAAGGTTTTGTGATATGTTTGACTGTGGATGTTCTATTTTTATACCATTCATAGTTTATGGTGAAGTTATTGACATTTCGTATGCTAGTTTTAATCCGAATGTTTATGTTATATTTCAAACTTTTCTTCAGATGAATGTGCTAAACAAGTATGTTCCGGGTTGGGGACCGGTAAAAGTAAGCCCTCCAGGTTGGGGACTGGTAAAAGTAAGCCCTCCAGGTTGGGGACTGGTTAAAGTAATCCCTCCAGGTTAGGGACTGGTAAAAGTATGCCCTCCGGGTTGGTGTCCGGTTATTAGAGGCACTCCGGGTTGGTGTCCGGTTATTAGAGGCACTCCGGGTTGGTGTCCGGTTATTAGAGGCACTCCGGGTTGGGTTCCGGTTAGAAGTAACCCCTAGGTCTTGGGATGAGGCCTAGACAAAGAAATTAACGTTTAGCATTATGCATTCCAACATTATGAAAGTGGTTATTGATTTTTGCATGTGATTATTAGATTAGTAGAATATCCATGTGAATAAGTAAATGGCATTATTTCATTTTATTTATGCCGTACCATGTTGAAAGTTCATGTTTGAAAGGATTTTGTTTTAGTTATACATTACCTTAAATGTTTATGCTTATTTTTGAATGTTCCGCTATATTGTTATCCTTACTGGGCATTTGAGCTCACCCCTTTTCTATGTTTTATTTTTCCCAGGAAGTGAAGAAGTAAATTATGAATGACCTGCAGGGATATTATATGGGGATATGAGTGTGGATTATGGAGACATTATGTTGTTGTAGTAGTTTTTCATTTTATGATGTAATGTAAAACTTATGAATATATCTAGTATTTCCATGGCTACTAAACCAATCGGTCTTTCGAGATTTGATCTTTCTTGTGATCATACCAATGTTATGTAATAATGCACCGACTCTGGGTAACTGGGGTCGGGGCGTTACAGTTGGTATCAGAGGAAGTTTAGAACAAACCTTGGAAGCTAGATTTAGATAAAATCTGATTAGAGCACGTACACCTAAGATGAACTTTGAGGATTAGTATAGAAGAACTTCCTAGAATTTTGGTATTGTAGAGATTTTGTGAGTTTTCCGAGCAATACATCCCTGTCTGGATACGAGCAGGTAGAGGCGGCTCTGGCACAGATGTACCTAGGGGTAAAACCCGAAAACACCGCTTTGAGCTAGACTCGAACGGGAACTGGTGCACGACAACGGGCCTTGCTGCACTCTTGGTTACGACACTCCCGGGGGATATGCTTAGGATAACTCTCATTTTCTTTACAAATCATTTTGAAGGGATTATGAGTATATACATCCTCAAAGGTGACATTTTTATGGATTATATCCATAAATAGTTCAATTTATGTTAAGCGTTTTATAAGTATGGGATTATGTATTTTGATTCATAAACTGATCTAGTGTATTCCATTGTTTAGAAATGGCGCCCAGTATAAGGAATGAGAACTCCAGAAATGCACATGATCCAAAGAGAAGGAAGGATCATATCTTTCATGGTCTTAAGCTAGAATTGATAAGAGAAATAGTCTCCCATGTATTATCATCATATGAAGAAATAATATCATGTGTTGATAAGATAAGTAAAGAGTTTACTGAGTCCTATGGATTTGAATGGAAGCAAGAGAAGAAAAGGATGGAAGAGAGAAAGATGGATAAGGGGAAGAGGGAAAAGAAGAATTTTCCCATATGTGGTAACTGTGGAAAGAAACACCCTGGAACTTGCCTGAAAGGAATGGGAGTTTGTTATAAGTTTTGAGGAAAAGGGCACAAAGTACGTGACTGCAAGGGTAAGAAAATGGTTTTAAATGTACAATGCATCATCTGCAAGGAGTTTGGACACTACGCGAACCTATGTCCCAGTCATCAGACTATGCCACAAATGATGCTATTGGATAATAATCAAGTTATGATACTACCACAGATGAAAAGGAATGATTAGAGTTCTTATGTTGATTATGTCAATTGAGTGTTGTATCAACAATGTACTTGTTATAATAATTGTGGAGTATATAAGGATTGTACTGCAGTACTATTTCATTAAGGACTTGAGATTGTGTGGAACAATGAAAAGTGACTCAATAGCAGGATAAATTTTTGGAAAATATATGGTTGAGAGAATGATAAACCATAATATAGTTCTGATACCGAGGTAGTGATTTTCGAATAATACATGATTATTTTGGAAAAAATATATTGGATATTCTTGACTACCTTGGAACTGATTAATGATTTGTATATTCCATCATTGTTGGGGTTTAAAACATTTTTGGATTGATGAAGTATATCCAGCATTCTATATGGAATAAGGGAGCATGAATGTAATCAATAAGGAATATGGTAATACATGATGAAGGTATTCATATGATATTACGGGGTAAAAAGTATCTATATTATGTTTACCTTCCTTATAAATGTTAGACTGTGAGTTTGGACAGAAGTATTTTGGATAGTTCTAGTTTGGATTATTTTGGATTGCCATAAAAGGACAACCCGGAGGTCGGGCGACAACCCGTCGCGTCCGGAAAGGCTGCGAGACTTGAACCCGCAACCGAAGGGCGACAAGGGTGTATCACCTACCACTGGACCATGAGATGTCCTGGATTAAATAATGTAGTTTTTATTAAAAGATCATGTAGATGAATTATAAATTCGTTTATTTTAGAACCCTATACGAATAGTGTAAATAGAATTTTTTTTACATTCTATTATCTTTTAGAGTGAAAGATGAGTTTGTGGTAGAAAATTATTAATGGATAAAACTCTAATTATAAAGTAAGTATATCTCCTTATGATCTTAGCCAATCTCATAAATAAATTCCTCAATATTAAGAAAAGCAACTTTGAACAAAAATGTTTTCCTAGATGGTACCTTAAATCATCACTAATTGTTGGCTTTGGGATTGTTGGCCTTTTATAGCCATGTTCTCTACCACTCTCCATCAGATAATTGATGGTTAGATTTTTCTTCCATATCCATATTTTCCTACATGGAACCCTAGTATGTGTTATTTTTGGTAATCTTCATACTTTCGACTCTTTATTTTAAATAAAGGCCTCATTAATTCATTTTTCGATGTGGGATTTCAACTAAGATATTTTGAAACGTCAAAAATGTGTTATCCCAATACCCTATGTTTTGTTGAACCGATGGTATTTCAAATCATCATAGATTGATGAGTTTAAGGACCTCAATTTTACACTTGTTTGTGATTGATGACCTCAATCACTACCTATCAATATTTACGTTTTTCCTCCAATTATATGTCTCTAATTGCCACCAATGTTCTCCTAATCGAGATCATAATTTGGTGGTGACCCTTTCATTTCTCTTTTCCTCATATTAAGACTAAATTTTAGTAACCCAATTTCCGATGTGGGTTTTCCCACAAATATATTTTCTATTTTCAACCTTTTATTTTTGAAGAACAATTTCAAATTGCGAGGACGCAATTTATTGAAGGAGGGGAGAATGTAACACCCCAAGATTTCATAGTGTGTTATTTCTTCAAAATAATTTAATAACTTGCACTACACGCAACACCGAGTTAAATTGCACCATGACTTACCAAAAAAAAAGCCATTAAAAGAGGTCATGAATAGTATTAACTAAATTTTAAACTTTATATAATCCTTATAATTTTAGAATCCATATTATGAGTTTCTTAGTCATAATGCAAGAACAAATTCATTTTCAGTATTGCACTTTTATCAACTTTTAATAGTGAACCCTTTTTAAATACAATATTTTAAACATATTGACTAAATGGGGACATCAAAAAAAATTTAAAATGAAACATCCCAATCTTCCACGGTACGCTTTCCTTTGAATAAAACAGTAGCGTGTGTTGTACGCAACTTCGAGTTCTAACACACCGTAACCAATCAAACTAGCTGTTATGAATAGTAATACCTACTTTTTGAAGTTATATATATTTTATATTTTAAAATGGACTTCATTTTTGGATTCGGAATATCAAATTTAGCCTAAGGTGAAATTTTGGTACTTTTCGGATAACTTTCATATTTTGATGAATAGTTAAAATTACTAAATTTTAATTAAAAACAACTTTTTTAATCAAAATAATTAATAGTGATAAATTATGAATTTGAGTGGTTTTAAAGTATATTTAGAATATATTTTTACTATTTAATATAATTTTGGTCATTGGACATAATTTTACAATTAAACAGAACATAAACAAGTGTCAATCTTTTGATAGTTATTATCTCTTAAAAACACGCTTTTTGTTTTGACAGCGGGAATTAATTTTAAATTAATTTCTGCCACTTCTGTGTTTTGAATTAAGGAAAATGGATTCCATATTTGGAATCATGATGTTCAAATTGTGTAAATAGGTAACTTTTATTTTTAGACATTTTGAAAAATTACTGCGGTAAATATTTTATTTACCATGGTTAAGGGTAAATCCGGTAAATAAAAGTTAAAAAATAATATTATAATAATAATAAATTACCCTAAAACGTGTCTTAACCCTATTGGTTGATACATGGTCGACCATGGGCATCTTTGTGTCAATTTTGGGACCCCATGGATCCACTTGTAAGTGATAATGACACATTATATTAATAAAGCTAAAATAAAAATAAAAATGGCATAAGCTTACATCGTTTAGAAGAACAATTTTTACATAGGGTTATACATGTTGTATTTTCGATTATAAATATTCATTAGAAAGATAAAAAGATTTCCTACATAATGATATTTTATTTATAATTTTTAGACATTAAATAATTTATTTTATTTATGACACAATGATGATGCAGTAATTACTAAAATAGTGAAAAATTAAAATAATTGATCTTATAAATACCCAAATAATTATAATATAAAACTTTTAATGAATTAAACTAATTTTATATGCTAATATGATATATTAGGATTGATTTAATTGACTTTGATCGAAGTAATCAATCTGTTAGGAGTTTCAAAAAAATCAACTATTGAATAGTGTCAAAATTGACATAAAAGAGTTCTTAAAACAAATATTATATTATTAATTGATATTAAATTCCAAAAAATCTAAGGTTCGGCCAAGAGACTTATATTATGATAGGTTCCTCATTAATGGACCACTTGGGGGTCGCTTGGATGTATATAGTAAGTTTATTAACCATATTATATAAAAATACAAAGAGACATTGTAAAAGTGAAACTAATTAACTTAGAGTTAATACTTAAAGATAAGGTTAATATAAGTACCCAAACCTGTCTAAATTCTATTGGTTGAGTTGTTTTCGACCTATCCCCACCTTAACCTTTGAATAGTCAACTTTGGAGCCATTTGAAACCGAATATGAATTTATTATAAATTAATATTTCTAGCTTTTCCAAAGGTGCCCCTCACCCCTCTTATAAAAGGGCACTCCTCCTTCTCATTTCTTCACACCTCTAAAGCCTTTTGGTTCGGCCAAACTCTGCCCAAATACTCTCCCAACATCCCTCACTACAACCTAGGGGCCTTAGTTTGATCAGAAAGCCAACCTATGGAGCCCTTTTGATCAAATCAAAAGGAAGAACCCGAAGAAGAGGTAATGTTTTCACCACCCCTTTTCCAAGTTCATTTCTTCTTCCACTTCTTCTTCCTTTGTTGTTACCATTATAAAATAATGACTCCAGTATCATTTATATACTGTGATGTTATTATAAATATGGTACAACCATATTCAGTATTCTATCCACCCTTTGAATAACATGTCACCATACGTTCGTACGTACGGCTTACCGTCTCCACGTCGTGGTGTAATTGGTATTCAATATATTATTATTTGGATGGGTATAATAATGATGTGTAACTCATGTAAATAATAAATATAACATATTAATGATTCTGTATATATGATATACCATCCATTTATATATTATTTTAATATCAAAAGAATGATATTGTCGCTCGTGCGTACGTACGGACTACCGTCTCCACGAACGCGATGAGATTCATTCTCCATCGTAACCATTAAAGTATAATTATCATTTTATGATTTAAAAATGATGTTTAAGGACTTGATATCATTCTGGATATGAATAATTTACAACCTATACTTTACAAACATGTCTTACGTAACAAAACATATGAAAGAAAACAAGTAAGTTAACACCTGAAACAACGATAATACTAAGATATTATTATCAAATCAATATTAAAAGATCATATGTGATATCATATTAATGTATATGATTCTTGTATAATTTAATAACAATTATTTCACCATTATACAGGAGGTTAACCTACCACAACCAAGGAAAAGTACAAGGTAAGGGTTATTTCACAATCTCTTCTTTATCCGAGGTTGTTTATACGTAATAATCTACTGGGATCTCGTTATCATCCACATCCATGTTTCTTCGAAATGTATTTCAAAACATTTTTACTATTTACAATAATATGGGTTAAAGTCATTTATACCCTTGTTTGACTTTTTATAAGAGGTTTATAAAGGAATCTTTCCGTCGTTTTCAAAACAATGTTCTTTTTAACCTTTTCGACAGAATTGAGGTAAGAATGTTTTTTTAACTTATACGGCGGGTGCGGTTATTTTCCGCCGTTATAAAATCGTCGAAGCTTTCCATACAAGCTTATAAGAATATTTTCAAAGAAAATGTTTTATTTTATATGGATCTTAAATGATTTCAAAATAAAAGGAGATACTTCTTTAAAAAGAATTTTGATTTCATCTATGTCAACATCCTTTGATGGATTTTAAGATTATTTGAAGTTGATTTATTATGATACAAAAATTCTATATTGAATTGAAGGTTTTGTGATATGTTTGACTGTGGATGTGCTATTTTTATACCATTCATAGTTTATGGTGAAGTTATTGACATTTCGTATGCTAGTTTTAATCCGAATGTTTATGTTATATTTCAAACTTTTCTTCAGATGAATGTGCTAAACAAGTATGTTCCGGGTTGGGGACCGGTAAAAGTAAGCTCTCCAGGTTGGGGACTGGTAAAAGTAAGCCCTCCAGGTTGGGGACTGGTTAAAGTAAGCCCTCCAGGTTAGGGACTGGTAAAAGTATGCCCTCCGGGTTGGTGTCCGGTTATTAGAGGCACTCCGGGTTGGTGTCCGGTTATTAGAGGCACTCCGGGTTGGTGTCCGGTTATTAGAGGCACTCCGGGTTGGGTTCCGGTTAGAAGTAACCCCTAGGTCTTGGGATGAGGCCTAGACAAAGAAATTAACGTTTAGCATTATGCATTCCAACATTATGAAAGTGGTTATTGATTTTTGCATGTGATTATTAGATTAGTAGAATATCCATGTGAATAAGTAAATGGCATTACTTCCTTTTATTTATGCCGTACCATGTTGAAAGTTCATGTTTGAAAGGCTTTTGTTTTAGTTATACATTACCTTAAATGTTTATGCTTATTTTTGAATGTTCCGCTATATTGTTATCCTTACTGGGCATTTGAGCTCACCCCTTTTCTATGTTTTATTTTTCCCAGGAAGTGAAGAAGTAAATTATGAATGACCTGCAGGGATATTATATGGGGATATGAGTGTGGATTATGGAGACATTATGTTGTTGTAGTAGTTTTTCATTTTATGATGTAATGTAAAACTTATGAATATATCTAGTATTTCCAAGGCTACTAAACCAATCGGTCTTTCGAGATTTGATCTTTCTTGTGATCATACCAATGTTATGTAATAATGCACCGACTCTGGGTAACTGGGGTCGGGGCGTTACAAAACCAGTCAAGGGAGAATAATATTGACGATAAAACTATTTTACACAAAAAGGATTTTAGTTACAAAAAATCATTACTATTGGGCTCTCAAATGAATCAATATAAACATGAAAAATTATTTTTCTCATAAATACCATGAAAAAGAATGAGTATAATATAAATAATCCATGCGTAGTGAATACTAAAATAAAATGAAACATGGTTCCAAAAATTTATATTTGTATCTAATAATTAGAATTGAGAGCAGGAGAAACCCTTCAGCTTCAAAAACATTAAATAATATCCACCTTAATTAGAGGGATCAATATTTATCATCAAGAAATTTTATTTAAATTTAATTCATGTCATAATATAACAAATATGGGGTATATACAGAAAAAATGAAGGTAATATTATAATACCGAACGTTTATAAATGAGGGGAATTTTAGGTGAAACTTGAATGCCATAATTATGACTTATACATTCATACATTAACCACATATATCAAAAACATATATATATATATATATATTAATAAACTTATTCAGAACATTAATCATATCAAATTGTTTTATTTATATAAATTTTAATTCCCATCCTAAATACTAAAAGTTTTCTACATCTGGTATTTATTATTTTTCTCATTTGTACTAGTATTCTAATAGTGTTGTCTATGTTCATTTATCATTTTAATTAAATAAATATGATAAAATTTTAAGTAAATTAATATTTTATTTATAATTAAATATATTATCATAAATTAAAATACAAATTACTTTAATATATATACATGACAATGTAATAGATGCAAGCCATCTGTTCAGTGATTCGTGATGACCAAAGTGTGTTTTCATAATTTATGAATTAAATGTTGAGATAACATTTATAAAAGATAAAAATAATTATTTACATATTTATATCATAATATATAATTATTTAGGGTCCTATAGTAAATAATTATATAAAATAATAATATTGTTCAATAAGGGGGATAAAAATAACCAAACATTAACATACCCTTATTTAATGAATGATTAAGAGTTGGGTTTTTTATAATATATTTATATTTGAATAATACAAGTAAAATTTAATATTTATTAGTGTAGGATATATTAATTTAAGGAATTATAAAAATAATATATGTACAAAAAAATTACATAATTTAAATATAAGACTATCCTCGTAGTGTTATTACATAAATGATTAGATTATTGATGAAGTTTTTTGATCATACCATTAATAAAATCATAAATTGGCTAGAATAAAAAAAATAATATTATAAGCTTCACATTTAGTCATTAATCATAGCATTATAACCCTCCAAGTAATGTGGTGATTGAGAATAAAATATTTTATATTATAGAGGCGGTAGTCCGCACATTTAAAGAACATTGGTTTTTTCTTAATAGGTTGTGTATATGAATAAATAAAGATTTACCCATAATAATATTATATAAAATACTATAAATGATAATAATATTATTATATATGTGTGATTTTGATAAATATAATGGATGTTAGTTAAGATGAATACTATATAGTTGATGATACTAATGAATGAGACATGGGTTATTTAGGAATCACCTTGAATTTATAGGGTATATGAAAAATATATTTGATTACGTGATTATTATCACACGATATATGTATAGGTAGAGTAATATGAAATAATTTCAAGTAGAAACTTGAGATGGGAGTGTGTCTTGATTTGGTGAAGTACACAACATTTTATATCTGAGGAAAATCATAGTTCTTGGGGAGTAATAATTATATTTTAAAAAATTTATGTTATGTAATCAAGTGTTAAAGGAAAACAGTAGACATAATGTAGCACCCCCCAATTTCTAGTATATAAACCTTTCTAGTTTTTTATAATATAGTTCATAAGGTTTATGTTTTGGAGAGTTTGAAGAAAATTTTGTGTGTTTTTGGGGCTTTCATACAGGTGTATGTGTGGTGCCAGGTTTTTGGAAATAGTGTAACACCTGCAAGAAACTATGTACAGTGAAATAGGGGAAAATGTGAAGGTTCATGGGCATCACATGGTTTTTCCAAACCATGTGGAAGCCTAAGAAAAGCCATACAGTGTGGTGATAAAGTTGGACGGTGAGCATTGACACTATCAGTGCTTGGTTTGGAAGCCATGTGAGCCAACTGTATGAGGTCTTTCATATGATAGAATCTGGTGCATATTTAGTGCACTGTTTATCTAATAGTGCGACAAAACCGTGCACAGGTCAATGTTAGATCCTTAAAAATAGGCTATCACTATTTTTTCACTCTAACCCATTTTTTTTCACCTATGTGGCATTAACTCATGAATTTTCTCCTTTTATGTTCATGGAAGGTTTTTCCATTGATCTATAGATGATCCAATGAATACATTTTTGTTATTATAAGATGTTTTCTTATTGTAAGGAATCGATCATCATCGTTCTTAATGTGTTTTCTTATATATATTTTGGGATTCCTCTCAATTTCATATATCTATACTTGATATGTGTAGATATATGGTTTGGGATCCTAATTTTCATTATGTTATGTTTTTATGGTTGGGGACAAAATCTACGGTTTGTTCTGGGAGAATTAACATGTTTTGGTTACATGTTCTTTGTTTTTTTATCATTTCGGCCCAAACTCCATAGGCAGGTGGCTTTACTCTCAACTCCTCTTGAATTAACTAATTAGATTAGTCTAAAATTGATTTAATTGAATTAAATTGATTGTTCAATCTTGTATCAATGCAATATAGAAATCCACATTAGTTATTATTTATGGTTTTTTGTGAAATTATGGAATTCTGTTGAATTGTGCTTAAAAGTGAATTAGTTTATAGATTTTAAAATGATGATTTTAAAACATGGCATTGCTAGATTTTTTAAAATTATTGTTGCAAAATGGTTTTGAATAAAAAGTTTACTTTACTCAATTGGTTTTATCATGATGGTTTTGGAATTGTTTTTAGGCATACTTGGTTTGGGTGTTCATATTGCTTTTATGAGGATTGGTTGAAATATGACATTCAACTAAGTTTTTAAGGTGTAATGTAACATTGGATATAATAACCTTGTAATGACATGTTATACGAAAGAGATTCCACTCATGAGTATAGAACTATCATAGAGATTCATGCGTGATTGGTTGTGTGGATATGTGGAATGGAAGGGTTATACCAAATTTAAATTATGAGATGTTTTGTTGCATGGATTGATGGATTTCCTTGAAAAATGGATCTAGTTATAAACTGGGTGATTTGGAGATTTTTAGTCTAGGATTTGTCTTAGAGTTTTTGTTGTTTGTCTTCCACTATTAAATTTTATATTATAGTCTTCTCTTATGGTACATATATTTAGTATGATTTTGATAATTGAATTGATGGGTTGTCTTTCATTGTCATCATACATGATATAGTAGTTTTTCTCATTTGGAATGTTTTGTTAGTTGTTTAATTCTTAAATTCTAAATCATCCCCTATGTGTATTGAATACCTTTTGAAATTATGTCCAGCCTTTGGCATCATGAGGGTATTGTCTAAGGCCATGTAACATCTCAGAACACTCTCAATACAATGAGAAGGGTTGGGCCACTACAAAAGGTATCAGTTGTGTTCTGTTCAAAAAACCTATTTAAGATAAGTTATATCAGCTTGGTCCTTTTATTTTGGAAGAAGTGGTCATTAGTTTTCATAGACTTGTAGTTGAATTATTCTTTGACTATTCATTGAGTGGGGATCATAGAAATGAGTAGGATTATCATGACATGAATTGAAAAAAATATAAATATATAGTTAACCTTTTTATATTGAAGATCTAGATACTAGGGATTTTTGAACATATGTTTTTTAGATAAACGTATAGGATTTTCTATTTCATTTTAATGGGTTTATCAAATGAGACGAGCATTAAAAGAATTATATGAATGACTTCCCACTAGGAGTGAATAAATAATTTCGAGTAATGATTTATGGTTTTGTGAGAACATGTTGATTTTTGAAAATTGAGAATTTGTTTTTAAATATAATGACTTTGAAGAGAGTATGGTTGGATTATTTTCAAAATGATTTGTTTTTTAAAAGCAATTAGAAATTTTTAAAAAATCATTGAATGTGGAAAAGGATTATTTTGGAAAGAAATGTGGTGATAGTTGATGTGGTTGTATTTGAAATGTTATGTTTTCAGTTGCTAGAGAGTGAGACTTATGATTCTTTATGTTTGTAATGAAATTGGAACCAGGTAGGCATCATATAAACCAACTAGAAGAGGCTACTGAGAATGTGGTTTCAACTGATACACAAGGGAACCAAGAGCCTTTTTAGAGTATCATCCATGTATTTAATGTCATGGACAGAGGGAACAACATGGATGAAACCAGAGAAGTGGATCATTCTATTCAGTTTCAAAATCTAAATCCAACCATCCTCAGAGGTGATTCTAAACTAGAAAAGAAAGAGAAGTTATAGAATTTGATTAATCATATCCTAGATTTCATCAGTACACCAGCTGATCTGAAAGTCATGTTGGAAGTATATCTTCTCAAGGATCTGGCATGGGAGTGGTGGGCTCTAGTGGTGGTGGCAAAAGTGGATTAGGAACTTAATTGTTTGGATTTTGAGGAATTATTTATCAAAAAATTCTTTCCACATACATTCATAATTTTAATGAAGATGCACTTATTAATCATGAATAAAGAAAATCTCCCTATCAATTAGTATGGGGAAAAAGTATTGAATTTAGTGCTCTTTACACCCAAGTTATGGCTAGTGAGACCTTGATGGAACACATCTTTCAATATGGGCTAAACAAGGAGATTCACTCAATGATTGTTGCGCTCTATTTTACTGAACTTAATGATATGTTCAATTGAGAAACTATGGATGAAAGGGCCATCTAAAGATTTATGGGAAGAGGAAGTATTTTGATAAACATGGGAATATGTGGGAACTATAATTTTGGGAGCAAGCGTAAGAGGGACACTTACTTTTATTGAGGGAGTGAAAATCCAAATCAGACAACAAGATCCGTAAATCTTTCTATGAGACCCACATAAAAAATGATATTTTTTCAATGTTGTTCTATCGATCACATGAAGTGAGATTGTACAAAACCATTATATTTATGCAATAATTGAAATAAGATGATAAATAATAAGAACTATTGGTGTAGTTCTCTATGGTTAGTCACTCATGACACTTATTAGTTATCATAGGTGTCATTTTCTTCAATGGGGTTAGGGTAATATAATCAATCTCATCCAAAAATAGATCTAGTTATGGTGATTCTATGAATATCATGACTCCTCATTAAGGTTAATCTCAAAAGGAAACATCAATTAAAGTGTAGTGATAAAGAAATATTATGATGTTGAGCATGTGATTATGGATGAACTGGAAGGACCAACTACACTAGGAGGTATAATTCTATTGAATTTCACCCTTATGCAAGTGTTATTTGTACTGGTGTATAAAATTCCACTATTACATTTTCTGCAATTGATTTTTGTAATTTTTAAACTAGAGATGATACCTTCTATGATAAAATATTAAAATACTCTAGGTCATAAAGAATGTTAAGAATTTATGTATAGAACTTTTTCTATACCTTTTTATGGAGATGAGAAAAAATCAGTCTTCATGTTGTTGAAGATGGATGTCTATGATGTGATCCTTGGTATAGATCGGTAGAAAACATAAAAGGCTCAAATTGGTTATTGTAGTTAAACCATTAGTTTCACGAATGAGGATGGCACTAACCATATCTTTAGAGGAGATGGGGTTGTAAAGATAGGTGCAATGATCTTTTTGATACTAGAAGTGGGAATGATCTTTTACCAATTGGAATCATTGTCATTGGAATCGATTTAATAAATCTGTATCATTAGTTTTCTAGTTGTCATAGATCAATTTTATGATATTTTCTTGAGAGCATATGAGGTTTAACACCTATAAGGGGAGTGGAGTTTACAAGTGATCTATTTTTTGGGTCTAGTCCTAATTCTCTTACATCTTATTGGATTGTACTAACTGATTTATTGCAGTTGAAAGTGAAACTAGAAGAAATAGAAAAAAACGGTTTCATCTGGTCTAGCACATCCCTATTAGTAGAAATGATCTTGTTCATGAAGAAAGCAGATGGAACTCTAATGTTACTTGTGGATTATCATAAATGTAACCATGTTATGATAAAGAATAGGTATCTGCGTCCCTGCCTTGACGATCTATTTAATCAATTGTGTGGAGCTCACTAGTTCTCTAAAATTTTCTTGTGATCAGGATATCAAAAACTATGAGTTTGGAGAGAGATTATCTGAATGACAACATTCAGAAGAAAATATGGTCATTATGAGTATGTGGTAATGCTTTTTGAACTTATGAATTCATCAAATGTCTTTATGGAATTTATGAGTAATATTTCTTACAGATATTTAGATTCTTTTGTTGTGGTATTTGTGGACAAGATATTGTTATATTAATGGATTTTGGATAATAATTAGAAGCACTTATCTATAGTTTTGGGAATCATGAGAGATCATTGTTTACTTGAAAAATTATCAATGTTTGCTTTTTTTGAAACAAAATGTATTCATTCATGGCCGTATAATTTATGAAAGGGGTTTTTAGAGGATATGGAGAAGATATAATCTATAATCTCTTGGAAACTTCTAAAGAATGTGTTTGTGATACGATGTTTTCTTAGTCACAATGGGTATAAAAAATCTTTATTTGTGACTTTTCATTACTAGCTTCACATATTATATCTTTTTTAATAAATAATTTTCCATTATAATGGAAAATGGAATGCCTAAAGTATTATTAGGATTTGAAATATCACCTTAGATCCACATATATATTGAAATTTCAAATATACGGACAGGGTTACGTGGTGTACTATAGTGCTCTAGGATATGAGTTGGGCTATGCGATAATATAAGGAGACCGTTCTTATTCTTATGGATTAAGGTAGCTGGGGGTGCATGAGAAGAACTACCAAAAACATGATTATTATTTAGTGGTAGTCCTCCATGAATTGAATACTTGGCTCATTATATCATCGGTGAGATATTTATGGTGTTGAAATATCATATGAGATTAAAACATATTGTTACCTAATGGGCTTGAATATGAGGCAATGAAGATGTATGGAGTATATCAAATGGTCAACTTTTAATTGATGTATACATTAGGGAAATGAAATATTGTGGAAAATTAATTAAACAAAAATTCATATGATTAGTTGGAAAAATAGGGTTGAGATGCGTGGTAGTTGATGTTGGTTCTAACTGACATTAATGTGGAATTTGAAAAAAGAAATAATGTTTTGGTTTTCACATCAATTTTCATGGATCCTAATTTTAGTTAAGATCATAAAGGAGGCACATACATCTAATTTAGAATGAGTTCTGATTAGTTAAAAACAATGGTGGGAAGACCATTGAGGGATGAAAGATTGATTGGACTTTGATGTTGTGGTTCAAAAATTTGGTTGGCGTGCCTATTGCCTGTTTGGAAAATCATATTCATTATTACCACCATTCGAGATGGGATATTCATATGGGAAGAAACAAAAGTGTAAATCATTAAAAGAATAATTTTGGGCGGTCATCATGAAAAAAATGGGGGAGGAGTTTATTTCATTGTGCATAACTAGTCCATATGTTAAGGTTGAGCATCACCATTCAACAGGTATGTTGAAATCCTGGCCAACCCTTGTTAATAATTGGATTCAATTAACTTTGGATTTTGTTAGAAGTCTCCCATGAACAGATTAGAAAAATGATTACATATGGGTGATAGTGAATCAGATTAATATGTTGGCCATTTCATTCTTATTAGTGAAACTCATATAGTGGATGATCTTTCCAAAATCAACATCTATTAAGTGGTTAGGAATCCTAGAATACCAGTTTCGCTAGTGTCAGAAAGAGATTAAAGGTTTACGTCTCATTTTTGTAAATCATTTCAAGAACCCCTTGGGACTTAGTTGACTATGAGTATAGTGTATCATTATCATACAGATGGTCAATATGAAAATATGATTCAAATGTTGGATGATATGTTTTCAGCTTGTGTAATTGATTTTGGTGGATCATAGGAAGATCATGTGACATTGATAGAGTTCTCCTATAACAAAAGTTATCAGGAATAAATACATATTGCTCATTTTGAATCATTTTATTGGAATCTTTTTCATTCTAAACATTGATGGGTCAAACTAGTAGAGACATCCCTAGTTGGGATGACCCATGTCCAAAAAATAATGAAGAAGATTTAGATAGTCATTAAATGGATGGAGATAACACAGATTCATCAGAAATTTTACGCAGATCATCATTGATGGCCATTTTTTGATTATATTGAGTGATCATGTGTTATTAATAATTTATCCAAGGCTCAGACATTATAATTTTTTGAAGCATAGAATGTTATATCTTTGATACATAATGCCTTTTGAGATGCTGTAATTAGTTAGAGAGGTGGAATATCATGTGGCATTTCCACCATGGTTCAGTGTGGTGAATAATGGGTATCATTTATCTTAGTTGAAAAACTATCAGACTGATCCTAACTATGTTATGAGATGGGATCATAATGACCTATATCATTATTCTTCATTGTTAAATATCCCAGAGTGGATTGTGGATAGGAAAGATAAAGTCTTGTGTGGAAAATACATTGTTCTAGTGTGTGTTCTATGGTATCATTGTCATATTCAAGAAGAAATAATGGAATGTGAGATTGAGATGAAAGAGAAATGTCCAGAACAGTTTCATAGGAATGATGGTTTTCTACTTTATGGGTATGGAATGGTCATTTCTAGGGAGAATTTAGTACCCCTTTTTTCTTGTATGTATCGATTTCATGATGTTTTTATTGAATATAAAGTATATAAATGATTCTTGGGGGAGCCTGGAGAATTTTTGAGTGTTTTTGGGGCTTTACTATAGGTTTAAAGGGGTTCAATCTAGGTAGAAACCATGCAACACTTAAAGGAAATGGTGCACAATGATACAAAGGCAATAGGGAAGGCGTACAAGCTACACATGGTTTGTCATAACCACGATGAATCATAGGAGAAACCATGAATTGTGGTGGAAATATTGGATGGCTGGCTTTGGCATGGATAATATATAGTTTGGAAGACTTTTAATCCAACCATGTGACGTCATTTTTAAGGTTGAAGCAAGAGAACAGTTAGTGTACTATTTATCTAACCATGCGCCTAAACCATGAACGAGTCAATGTTACATGTATATCTCACTTGTTTTACCCTCATACCAATTAATTTACTTTTGTATATACCCCTGACAAAGATTTTTCATTCTCTAAGTTCATGGAAGGTTCCTCCATTGATTTTGAGGTGATCCAAAGAATTTCATTAGTGATTTAAAGATGGTTTCTGGTAGGTAGACATCATTTTTCATCATTCATGAGGCAATTTCTTAGATGTACTTTTACCTTCCTCTTGCTTTCATAGATATACACCCATTGTTGGTAAATCTATGTTATGTATGAAAAACATGTTTAGATTTGGGTTTTTTTATGGTAGGAGAATAGATCTAAGGTGGGTTTGTGGAGATTCAACCCATTTTTGTGATGTTTCTCATGGAATTTATCACTTCTTCCAAAACTCTTAAGGTAGGTGGATTCACTATTGAATCTTATTTTTAGAACTAAATCTATTAGTTCCCATTTTATTTAATTGATTGAAATTAATTGTGAAATCTTAGTGCAAATCATGATATAAATCCTATTTAGTGATGATTTACGGTTTTGGGAGGTTGTTGAATTATGGTGAATTTTGGTTTAAAGAGATTTTTTTTCTTGATATTAAAATGGTGATTTTAGAACATGGAGTTAATGGATTTATAAAATTGGTTGATGGAAAAATTATTTTCAATAAATTGATTATCTTAATGAAACTGTTTTGGTATGATGTAATTGGAATGGTTTTTTTCATTAATTGTTTGTGTGTTCATCTTTCATTTATGAGGCTTGGTTAAAATGTTACCTTGTTCTTGGTGAAAATTTTGTAATGGAACATGGGATATAATTACCTTGTGATGACATGGTAGATTGACAAGAGACCACTCATGTGTATGGAACTGTCATAGGGATGCATGCAAGGTTTGTGGTATGGATATGTGTAATAAAAGCGTAGTTCCAAATTGGACTTTTGAGATGTTTTGTGGCATGTTTTGGTGGAATTCCTGAAAAAATTGATTTATTTGGAAAACGGTTGATGTGGTACATGATTATATTTAGTTATAAAATATTTTATTAGTTGTTTCTATTTTGTTTAAACCTTTTTTATGAATAGTTTTATATAAAAAAATTATAAAATTTTTTTTATATATATTTTGACAACTTTTGTATTCTACTGGCCTGAGATTGGATGTCATTGGGGAAAACCTACTGAGTTTTAGTAATCACCCATAGTTTAGTACATTGGTTCCATTACAGAAATTTTCTTTTGGGATATAGGTAATGTTAATGAATCACACATCTTTAGTACTAGCTCATAACACTTGGGTTGTTTTGGTAAAATGGATCACAGAGCATGTAGAGATTTGATGTATTGTAGTTTTCTTAAAGTTTTTGTAAATTTTATTCCACTGTTCAATTTGATATTTTAGTATTACATTGTTGTAAGATCTCATATTTTATCTAGGTATCTTTATGTTTATGTTTCGGTTTACATCACTTCTTTTTTGCTAAATTAGTTTTTACCAACATCATGAGGAGGATTGGGGGTGTTCTAGGGGTTTGTGGAATAAAAGTGAAAGGGAAAGGGATAATTCTTGGCATGAGTCATGGGTTTCACATAGTTAGTGAAACCAATGCCAATTTAAGGCCAACCCATGTGGCTTGAGGTAGTGACATTCCACATACTTGGTACATGGCAAGTCAAAATTTACGGAGCTCCCCAGGTTACCATGCAACTTCATATACAATGGACAATTTCTTGTGCATGGTTATTTCATGGTTAGGTTATCCATGTACCCTACCTAGTAAAACCATTCCACCTTGGAATGTGACATGCACATAGTTTTTGCACAGATTGGAAAATAGTGTGGGTAAACCATGCATCCCAGTAAAGCTTGAAAAATTAAAAAATTTCCACTCCAAGATATTTATGTCTAACACAAGATTTTTCTCCTCTCCTCATCCTACAACCCTATATCTAAGATTAAATGAATCAATATTCTCAATGGTTATTCTCCTTTGATCCAAATCCATTTGGAGATTCATTGGTTGCGGATCGAAGCCCTGTTTGAGTCCAAACTTATATTTGTTTCCTTTTCTCAAATGGGGCTCGTATCATCTCCCCACTCTTTCTAAAACCCTCAAATCCCTTTTTATGAGATCTAGGTTGAGGCTTCAAATAGATTTTTGATCTAGATCTAAGGCTACATTTGAGGGTGTGTTTGACATCAAAATCGATGTAGGTGGTTTACAAGTGATATCCCATAGTTTTTTTTAGATTTGTTCATGTGTTTTGAGATCCTACCATCCCTTTATTGTGAATTTTTTACCAATAGAAAAGATAATAAATTGGGTGTCTAAATGGTGACGTGAACACCTCATGTTTCAAATGGGATGCATCGAGGTTTAATATAATGTTATAGGTCCACCCATGGTTTGCACTGACATTACCAGACCTAGGAATTGGTACATTTCGGTGAGATAATCATATGTGATAATGTAGAGACCATGTTGAACATGTTAATATGTTTAATTGAATTGGAATTGGAATATTAGTAGTTATTCCTAGGTTGATAATGGATTAAGGGGTTTTTTGGAATGACTTAGTAATGGGATAATTGGGTGAAATGAGATAATGTTAATGTGGTTATGAATTATTTTGAGTTTCCCGAAAGAATTAGTATGTATGTAATGATGAGCTTGTTAAATTGGCAATGGAATGTGAATTGAAGATCATGTAATCAAATATCATAAGGGAAATTTAAAAAAAAATTAAATGGTTAATACATGGTAATTATGGTGTATTCATAATGAGTTGAATGAAGCAATGTGTTTGTGTTGTGTGATATAGGAATTGTACTTGTGAAATGATAAATGGGATATATGGGATACTATATAGTAATGGATTAATATTGGCTAATCTAATGGAAGTTTTGAATTTACATAATGGGTTAATGAACAAGAATGAGGGTTGGGTTAAAGGGCTATGAAATGTAAATGGAAAATGCATTAATGGGTCATTATGAGATTTTGATTCCCATGTTGATTGTCATGGATTGTGATTGTTATGTGTATTGGTTGGATATGGTATGAGTGGTGATCATATATATATATATAAACATGTGCACATGGATTGGTATAGTGGGGTATTTACATGGGGATCTACGCCGAGAAGTCATGTTTGACTGAGGCTTTAACCTCCACCCCAAAATACATAGGTTAGCGAAGGAGATAGAGGATCTATTCCCCAAAACAGATACATTCCACTAGGACTAAGGCATTGATGTAAGTATAATGTGTTGATGTGATTTATTAATCCAGAGTGATATAGGGACTTTAATTATACCGTTATGCATAGTGATTAATTTCCTTAGACACATATCGAAATAATTCATTTTCCTAACATGTGGAACACATGAAGATAATGTATTAAGTAAATAAGATGGATAAGTTTTGATGTAGTAATAATGAATGAAATGGTTATATTACACCTTATTAACTTATGGACACCACATTATTCTTTGGTTTCCTTGTCATTTATTTCATACATGCAAGAACTATATATTTAAAATGGATATTTTTTAGAAATCGTTGGTGGTGGCCTAGTATGTATTGTAATCACACCCTGTTCAGGCTGGTGTTGGGTGCCCTAGTAGACATCACTATTGCAGGTTCTGTTTGGGGAAAGGCTTTAGTGCTCATATTTTTTTGGAACAGGTATGTGCATGGATGTGGAACCAGGCATGGTGTCAGGATCCATATTGGGGATTTAGCCATTTTCATTATTTTGGGTTTTATTACTGTTGGAAATATTGTCATAAGATGATATAGTTAACGTTGGTTAGTGTTTTTCCCAGTTTTGGGAGATGATTGGCAATGGATGTTGATCAATTGTTTCTTACTGTTTCTTCTATTTATATTTTATCATTTTTTTCTTACTCTGGTATAGAGGGTATAGTCTCCCCACATGGCTTTTTAGACCCTCACTTCTAGTTGGAATCCTCTGGCCTATGGGGAGGTGCACCTAAGGTCATGTGGTGAATCATCTTGGGGCACAGATTTAGTGGATCCCAGTCTAGGGAAATTACAATGTGGTATTAGAGAATTTTATTTAAGTGGTCTTGTTATTTGTGGAAGTATAAAATAGGTTAGGATGCATCAGGCCTTGGTAATGAGCTCATGCTTGGGACTAGCTATCCCATATATGAGGGAAAATCTAGGTCACCCAGTGTGGGAATTGTTGTTCTTTATGTGTGTTGTTACAGTTGAATGATATTTCACCATTCAGTGGTGCATATACTGTTTTTTGTGCTTGTTTTATTATATTTCACTCATGGCATAAATAGAATGAGTTTATGCATTCATGCATCTATTTAGGCACCTAAAGATATAGGTGACATGCATCGTGATTGGTACATAAGGGATGGGGGTGTGGGGCATGGAAAGTAAAATGAATATTATTTTCCTTAAAAAATATTGATGAATATTTTTCATAATAATGGTAATGAAGATGGGTAAATAATGTGAATATAAATGGGAAGTTAAAATGGGTTAAAATTTGGGTTATAATAAGATGTGAAAGGGTAAATATTCTTAATAGGAAGGATTTATTTTTCAAGTGTTCAAATAGTTTTATAAATGAGTTTAGTGAAACATCGTGGCTAGGTAGATTAGTTATCCAACATTGAACCTGACATATGATAGGTATGGTAGAGGTAGTGATTCTAGTTCGATGATGGTTGTTGGGATAGTTTATGTGGAGTGGGTTTTTCAAGGTTGATCGTGTATGATCTTTTCCATTAGTGGTTTAATCCCATTGGTCAATCTTCGAAGTGAATATTTTGGTGAATGTATTGAATTATGGTAGTGACTATGGTATGGAATTTTAAAATGTTCGGTATAGGGGGTGTTTAATATGTGAATTCTTATGTTTAAAATGGTGGATTCTATTATAAAAGAATGTGTAATGATTGATGTTTTTGGAAAACCAAGTAGTGGTATTTCTATATGTTGTCAATATGACCATTTCTATGTGTGATTTAGGGTAGTCATAGTTCCCTAGTTTACGATCTTGTATTTGAGTTTTAAGGCATTGATGGGTTTGATATTTCATAGGGTATGCTATAAGAAAACCCTTGGTAGGTTTGTGGCCTTTGAGGGGTGAGCCATTGTTCGATAATGCGACTGAGGAACCCTCATGGGTCATGACCATATAGACTCTGTGATGTACCTTAAGGATGGTTTCTAGATTTTGGTGACCTTGTAAGTAGTGTCCTTGCATCTTTTATTTTTGATCCCGAAGAGGGATAGGTGGGTGTGTTGATGGTTGGTTATTGGGTGAGATATTGATAAATCTATAGGGCCAATGAGGATGATAGTTCATGAGGCATGACTAAGTGATAAAGAGGGCATTGGGGATATATATAGGTGATGGTAGGTCTGTGTAATATTTTGATGGTAGAGGAGTGGTCGCAGGAAAGTGAACCATGAGGAATCTAATGATGTCAATATATGGTATTGCACTGGTAAAGAATGATTTTGATAGGGATATGCATCTCTCGTTCTCTATGAAACTATAGTGGGAAGCATGGTTATGCGATAGATCGTCAGTTTGATTTGATGGGGTGGACCATTGTGTTTTGATTTTTTACCGTTAGGGACATACTAAACGAACTCATGGAGTGTTGTAGAAGTAGTTCCACTGAAGCATTGGTTCATAGCTGCTTGGAGGGTATTCATGGAGTGGTGGTGAGTCTTGGTTGGAAACCACACCTGAGTTGTGGAAGTTATGTGTTAATGATATGTCTGAAAAAGGGAAACCTTATATCCATGGTAGTTCATGATGTCCAATAGAGGGAGGCTACATAAGTAATGGATAATAATGTGGTGGTGTTCTTCGACAACTACATAGTATACCCCAGCTAGTGACGATCATTCCCAACATCTTGACATCATCCCAGGTATGTTGAGAAGCTCCAACATTATGCCAAGAGTCTTTAAGGTGTTCTTGTTGGATGAGGGGAATCATGGATTTTACTCCCATGGGAGTAGTATATGTGGAGTGGGATGATGATATGTACACCCTCGATGTTTTTAGGTGACGTCCTTCGGAAGGAACGGGTGTTGACGAACATCGTGGGTGCTATTCATGGTAGCGGGGAATGAGCTATAAATAGAATTCATTTTCTTGTCCATGAAAAACTAGACATCTGTGTCTATGTTTTTCGGTTCCACTCATGATCATGTGGTAGACGTGTGGTTTGAATCCCACATGGAGGGAAATGGTAATGATAATATTAAAGAGGGAAGTAATAAGTCTATATTTGATGTAGAGAGCAGAACGATGAGTTGATGTAGCGACACTGGGATTCCAATGAAGAACCAGTGAGGTTCACATTGGGTGTCTTAGAGAGGCTAGGTGGACCTTGATTTTTGTGGTTAAATGAACCATGAATTGGTTTTGGGATCTGGGTGCATCCAAATGGAATTTTATATTCCTTGATCTAGTCGTTAGAGAGAATGGTGAGACGTAAAAATGGTGTGTGGAAAGAGAAGTTGAGTTTTATAACTCCATCAAAAAATCAGATGAGGATTGGGTAAATGTATTTAGGTTGAATTGGCATGTCTTTAAGTTTTAAGGTGCCTCGTCCGTGATGTAGTGCCCTAACAATAGCAATGTGAAGCATTTCAAGATGAGTGAACTGGGTATATCTCGACTTGGATTGGAGAGATGGGTGAATGTATAGAGTGGAAAATCACAATTGGTAGATGTGTTGGGATACAAAATTCAGTTCAAATATTTCAGTAGCTTTTAGTATGAACCTAGAATTCGTATGTTTGTTTATGAATGGTAGGAGTGCAAGAGTCAGGAATGTTGATTCGAACAGTGGAGCTAATGATGTTTTTAAGGGCAGTGATTCCATGTGTGATGAATTATGCCATGAGTTCAGGATGACCTCGATTGGTGGGTTGAATGATAGCAATAGGATTCAAGTAAGAATGATCCTTGGAATCTTGGAAAGGTGAAGTGTGTCATCAGTGGAAGGTGGGTGTTATAAGACAAGACTTTTGTATTGGTCTAACATGATATGGTAAATGAGAATTAGTGTGATGAAGGGTGGAACACCTCCGTTCTAATGTTGTAGTGGCAGGTGCCTTTTGGAAATGAAGTCAGACTAGTGTGGGGTCAAGTTGATCTTGGTGCTTAAATGGATACTAATAGAATGTCCATCTGAGTGGTTCAATGGGATGGATGGAGGCCAGTGTAGAGAGAAGTCCATATGGATGTTCGGGCATAATGGCTGGGGAACACATCAGGTCTGATGGGAATGTTGAGTGTTTATTCATGTGGTATTCCTTTGATAATGGGGTTCCAAATAAAGGAACATGGTGGGGAGATCCAAAATAGGAATGTTTTTGGTAGATGTGTTTATTGGAGTTTCAGGTTAGAGAGACATGAGTGATCACCATTCGGGTAATTTGGCCCTAATAGAAGGCATAATCATGGTCCTAATTGGTTGAGGGCCCCAAGAGTTCTGGTTGCATTTGAATGTATGGTATGGAATGGAAATTTCAGGAGATTAGTGGATAATCAATGTGAGTAGAGAAATTTAGTTGGAAGAACCATTTGTTTTCATTTGGGTTATATTGAATTTTGGTAACCGTTATTGTTTTTAAAATTGAGTAAAATGATGTCAAGTAGTTCGGGTCATGAGTTTTAATGTGGATCAGATGGGTGAGGTTTTGATTGGTTCCTCCATAATGGTATGGTGATGAAAACGAAGTTCCCATGTGCTATGAATTAGGCCCAGATGTAAATATTTTCCCCTAAGAAGTTCTAAGGGCTGAGGTTTGGTTATAGTTTAATTTATTGTTGAGGAGTATCAAGATTGTGTGGTGGATTGTGTTGAGAATGTATTCTAGGGAACAACTATTCCTTTGGTTCAAATTCTGTGGTAGAAATATAATGTTCAATGAGAGACATGGAAAATGGGAATGGATAAGTGACCTAATGGTCTGATCCCTTTGTTTCAAATGCTCAGTGATGCATTGGAATACAACTCGACGATGAGCCATTGTAAGGTGGGGAGGTTATATGATCTCAGATTTTCTCAAGGTATATTTTTTTATGCTTCAGTTTACATCATTTTTTTCACTAAATATGTTTTCCCCATGTTCATTAGGATGCTCGGGGGTGTTTTAGGGATTTATTAAAATGATCAAGATGGGAAAAAAGAATTCTAGGCTTGCTGTGTGGTTTGCGCATGGTTAGTGAAAACTGTTCAAGTTGATGGCCAAACCGTACGGATTGAGCAAGTGACATTCCTCATGGTTGGAACATGGGTAGTCAAACCATGTGAGGCTGCCCAAGTAACAATGCGACATCATATTCCGTGGACAGTGGATTGAAAACATTCATGCATGGTCAGGAAAACAATGCATCCTTTCTAGGAAAACTGTGCAACCATGGACAATGGATTGCGTACAGTTTGGAAAACTGTTCGGGTGAACCGTACGGCCATGTAATGTTGGAAACGTTACAAAATTTCCACCTATGTATTATTATGTATACCTATTTATTTTCCTCCTCTCCCCCTAATCCAATCCAATATGCATGCCTGGGTGACCCAATCTTTTCATGGGTGATTCTCCTTCGATCCTAGGCCATTTGGAGCTCTATTGGTAGTAGATCGAATCCCCAAGTGGTTCTAATCTTTTAATTATTTCCTTTTTCAAATAGAGCTTGTATCAGTCACCCCTCTCATTCTGAAACCCTATAATCCTCTTGTTCTGATGAGATATTGGTTGAGGCCTCAAAGAGGCTTTGGATCCGGATATAAGGCTACGATTGAGGGCGCATTAAACAATGAAATCAATCTAGGGGGCCCAAAAGTGATATCCCATAGTTTTGTTATAGATTTGTGTATGTGTTTTGAGATCTTTTCTTTCTATTATAGTTCCTTTATAAACTTTATCATGATTTGGTAAATTGGGTGTTTAAATGAGTAATTAAACCCCTCACGATCTCCGTGGGATGCGTTAGGGATGAATTGAACATTTCAGGTCCACCCATGGGGTGCACTGACATTACGAGACCTTAGTATTGGTAATGTTGAGTGTGAAAATGATGTGTGATAACGTAGATCCCTTGCTGAACATGTTAATATGTTTTTTTGAATTTGAAATGAAATATTGGAAGTTATGACAAGGTTGATAATGTCTTAAGGGGTTTATTAGAATGACTTAGTAATGGGTTAGTTGGGTTAAATTATATTTTTTCAAATGGGTTATGAATTATGTTGTGTTTCACAAAAGTACTATTATGTATGAAATGATGAGCATGTAAAATTGACAATGGCTTGTTAATCGAAGATCATGTAACCGGGTAGATTAAGGGAAATTGATAAATTTGTTGAATGGGCTACTACATATTAATAATGGGGTATACCAAATGGGTTTAATGAAACAATGTTGTTGTGTGGTGTGATATAGGAATTGTACTTGTGATATGGAAAATGGGCTATATGGTCTAATGAATGGTAATGGATGAGTGTTGGCTAATGTATACGAATTGTTGAATATACATAATGGGATAAGGAAAGAGAATGATTGATGGGATAAACGACTATGAAATGTAAATTGAAAATGAATTAATGGGTCAAGACATGATTTTAATTCCCATATTCATTTTCATGGATTGTGATTGTTATGTTTATTGGAATGATAGGGTATGTGTGGTAATAATATATATATGAGCTTCTGCAAATGGCTTGGTAGAGTGGGGTATTGACATGAGGTTCAATTCTCATAGTCTGAGGTTGACTGATGCTCTAAACTCCACCTCAAAATACACGAGTTAAGGAAGGAGTGTAGGTTCCAGGAGCAGTGGAAGCTCATGGGTGGATATGCCCACTTGGATTTTTTTCATTAACAATGATCAATCCGGGATCAATACGATGATAAACACCAGTCTCCATGGATCGAATCACTGAAATGGAAAAAGAAAAGGATAGTCCCAGAACCACAAAGTAGGATCGTTACATGTTGATTATAATTAATTTAATAAATTGAAAAGAAATAACTTTTGGGCATTCTTTCTTCATTGATTTTCTCGATCATGTTCTGATGTGATTCGTCATTGTGTCCCAGAAAACAAGTATAGACTTCCTCTAACGGTGATCCACATGTGTACCTCATATCTCGGGATGATGCCAAAGGAGTCTCTAGGTGCTATCGTGGAGAAACATTTGCCTGCGTTGTCTGCCTTAAATCATCTTGATCCGATGGAAGAGGATCTCTCTCGGTATTGAGAGAATTATTGGAGGAAGAGGTTCTTCAGGACTTGAAATAATTCTCCAGATATGTTGTGCACAATGATTCTCTTATGTGTTGGAAAAGAGTTGGGGTTGTGAGGATATTTATAATCAGGTTTGAGGTTGTAGAGTTTTGACAATAAATAAATGTGGTACACTTTTTTTTTATTTCATTGATTAAATTTTAAAACCCCCATGTCGAATAATTAATTCCTTGACATGTGCCTATGCTGATTATAATAATTATCATTTAAGAAAATATTATATCCTCAAAATCCTGACTAGAAAAACTACAGAACGTGTATTAATAAATACACAACATGTACTTGTTTTTCATTGAAAAGTACATGAAGTGTACATTCAATGTACACGGCATTTATATCTTGTTATCATTTATTCAATTAATTTTCATAAAGAAACTACACGGAGTGTAATTATTAATACACGGCGTGAACTTATTTTCCATGAAAAACTACACGGTGTGTAATATTTAATACACGGCGTGTATATCTGGTTTTTTCATTTCTTTCTTCCTCCATAATTAAAATGATTTAGTCTTCCTTGAATAATTATTAAACCACGTACGAGAATAATATTTAGTCTACTTGAGATACTTGAATACACTTAGTGTGTGACCCTCTAGGCCTCTTTCTCGTTGGCATTAGGTGGGCTTTCCTAAAGCCAAAGATTACTTTCTAGTAATGGGTCAAGGAACCCATGTGAAAGATGTTGATTCCACATTGAATTATCACCTCATACGAATGCTTACTATGTAATTTAATCCCTTTGTCTCAATATCTCATCAAGAAGGTTTCATGGAAGTGTCATAAACCTATATGCTTGATCCGTCGTTCTTTGACTACCTGAAATAAACTTGTCATTTACACCATGGCCATAGAATTTAATGAGACAGTTTTATTTTAGTCAAATGAACGAGATATCAACTTCCATAAATGGAAGGGAAAAATACTTCCTCAACTTATCCATTAACAACGTGTCACTCGTGACGCACCCAACACACCCTACTTCTCACCAAATATCTGCGTGACAGTTTTCATCAGTAAATGTAAGTGTGCGAGTCATGACATGAGTTAGTGATAATCTTCCAGTCTAAGGACCATTACACATGCTCATAGATAGAAATGTCCGATGACACCAAGACATGCGAAATTACTTCAGGCGGGGCTGTTATTGTAATCTCCCATCTTGGAGATTACCAAGTATGAACTCCATGAGAGAGAGTCTTGTCTTGTTATGAGTACTCGCATATGACGGTCTGTATACTATGTGTCCTATCATAGTATGTCATCAAACCGTATAACTTTATTTAAGAATATTGTTATAGAATTTCAAGGTTCTCAACATAGCGGGGATCTTCCATGACCTTATCAATGAAACAAATATTCCAGGATATTATTATATTATAGTCATGCAGAATAATGAACAATATATAATAAGTGAACATTCATGTAATCAAAGTACAAAACAGTTGGTTATCATGACACCAACCCTTACAAAATCCCACTTATACTAGAGCCAACTACCTACGACTTTTATTCCACTAGACCCCACATGATGATCATGTTTCTACTATGTTAAGGCTTTAGTCAAGGGGTCCACCACGTTGTCTTGCAATGAAATACTGCTCACTGCAACTGCACCTATTTGAGAAAAATCTGTCAAGAGATGATACTTCCGAAGTATGTGCTTTATCCACTGATGTGGCCTTGGATCTTTTTCAAGTTCCACTACTGCAGTATTATGACAATAGAGTGTGATATGATCTTTACTGCTCGGTACTACATCCAGCTCTTGGATGAAGCTTCGCATTCATACTTCTTCTTTAGCTGCCTCAGAAGCTGTGATATACTCGGACTCCGCTATAGAATCTGCCACCACACTTTGCTTTCAGCTCTTCCAGCTCACTGCACCTCCATTCAAACTGAAGATGTATCCAGTCTATGACTTCATGTCATCTTGTTCTGTCTGGAAACTAGCATCTACTTGTCCTCTAATGACTAGTTCCTCATCTCCTCCATAAACCAGGAACATATCCTTAGTACATCTCAAATACATAAGGATAGTCATGACTTCCTTCTAATGGTGGTCTCCTGGATCAACTTCATATCTACCTACCACACTTAAGGCGAAAGAAACATCTAGCCTCATACATAGCGTATCATACATGACTGACCCAATCACAGATGCATAAGGGATCCTTGCCATTATCTTTCCTTCTTCATGTGTCTGAGGAAAAATTTTCATGGAAAGATGAATGCCATGTGACACTAGCTACAATCCTATCTTGGACTATTCCATACTGAATCTCTTCAGTATCTTGTCAATGTATGTACTTTAACATAGGCCCCATATTCTCTTGGATGTATCACGATGGATCTTGATCCCATGAATATATGCTACCTCACCCAAGTATTTCATGGAGAAGCATTTATGCAACCATGCCTTAAATAACTGTAAGACAGGTACTTCATTTCCTATTAGTAATATGTCATCAACATATACTGTTAAGAAAATGACTACACTTCTACTAAACCTCTTGTAGTCACAAGGTTCACATTCATTCTTATCAAATCCAAATTATATTACAGCTTCATCAAAACGAATGTTCCATGACCTTGATGCTTGCTTTAATACATAAATGGATTTATGAAACTTTCATATCTTGTTGGCATCCTATGGAGTCACAAACCCTTTAGGTTGTATTGTGTAGACATCTTCCTAGAGGTTCCCATTATATAATGTTGTTTTGACATCCATTTTCAAAATTTCAAAGTCATGGTAAGAGGAAATGAAGAATAGGATTCTGATGGATTTCAGTATTGAAACCAGTGAAAAGGTTTCATCATAGTCAATTCCTTGACGTTGTATAAAACCTTTTGCAACCAGTCATGCCTTATAGGTGATGACTTTCCCCTCCTTGTCCAATTTCTTCTTGAATACCCATTTATTACCAATAGTATTTACATCAACTGGAGGATCTACCAAAATACAGACATTGTTTTGGTACATGGAATCCATTTTAGAATTCATTGCTTCTTGCCACTTGGAAACATCTGTGCCATCAACTGCTTCCTTGTGGGTAAGAGGATCATCATTGTCAACCAATAATGAGTCACCATCCCCAGTGATAAGAAAACCATATCATTCTGGTTCTCTCACCTCTCTCGTGCTCCTATGCTGTTCTTATGTCTCTGGAACATATTGTTTTTCCACGGGGCTTTGTCGAATCTGTTCTTGTACCAACTCTTGTGTATCTTGAGCCTCGAATTCATTGAAGTCTATCTCACTCCCACTATCTCTTTTGGAGATGTGCTTCGTCTCAATGAATATGGTGTGTCTTACCACTGTAACCTTTTTTTCAGAGGGGTTTTATAGGTAATATCCCCTTGTTTCCTTGGGATATCCTATAAAGATACACTTTGTTACTTAGGGTGCATGTTTGTTACCTGAAGAGGCCTTAACAAATTCTTCACTATCCCACACATGTAAATTCGAAAACATGGCTTTGTGTCCACTCCATAACTAGTATGGAATACAATTTATAGATTTAGTTGGTACTTGGTTTAGTATGTGTGCTGCTGTTTGTAATGAATATCCCCAAAAGGATATTGGAAGACTCGCATGACTCGTCATTGATCTCACCATGTCCAATAGGGTGCAGTTCCTCCTTTCACTTACACCATTCCACTGAGGTGTATAAGGAGGATTGAGTTGAGATAGAATCCAATACCCTCGTAAGAAATCAATGAAGTTCTAATTAAGATATTCTCCTCATCTATCTGAGTGGAGTTTCTTAATCTTCTTACCAAGCTATTTCTCAACTTCATTCTTGTATTCTTTGAACCGATCAAAAGAATCTAACTTATACCTCATTAAGTAAATATATCAATATCTACTAAAATCATTAGTAAAAGTTATGAAGTACGAGAACCAACCCCTTGCTTCAACTGGAAATGGTCAACACACATCTGTGTGAACTAATTCTAGAATCTCATTATCCATTTCACCTTCCCACTAAATGGCGCTTTGGTCATTTTTCCTTGTAGACACGCATGACATACACCGAGTGGTTTTACTTCGAAAGAATCTAAATACCCATCTTGATGTAATTTTGTCAAACGTTTCTCATTGACATGACCTAGCCGGTGATGCCAAAGTTGGGTGTGGTATGAGTCATGTGAATTGACATTGTCATCGATTTCCATTACTTGGTTTGTGTATCCTAACACATAAATGTCGTTATATAAATGTTCCCTACCAAAGAAATGCTATATTCATAAAATTAGCAAAATTCATTTCCCAAATTGAACATGAATCAATCAGTATCTAATCTGGATACTAAAATAATTTTTTTAGTAACAGAAGGCACATAATAACAACAATTTAACACCATGATCATTCCAGTTGGCAATGTGAGGTGGTAGTCCCTGACAACTACATTAAAGTCTGGCTCCGTTGGCAGCTCGTAGATCTACATCCCCGCGATCAATCTTATTGAATCTACTTGGTTCCTGTATTTGGATATAGATGTGAGCACCACAAGCAGTATCCAATACCCAATTAGTATAAACAGATAGATTGCATTCGATAACAAATGCACATGAAGCTTCCCCTTGCTTCCTTGGTTGGGTGTAGTTTTTCTTCCAGTGGCCCTTCTTGCCACATGAGTAACAAACAACATAATGTTCCCTAGCATCCCCTTTGATCTTTGTAGAGAACCTAAACTTGACGTACATGGAAATTACATTACTTTTGTGGAATACTTAGTATATAACAAACACACACACACAAGGACCGTAATGGTTTAGTGTCTTTGGAAACATAGAACGTAATCTTCTAATCATGATGAAAGATCTTCAACATCTCCCATAAAGATATTCCCTTTTTTTTCTTACCTAAAACCTTTCTTTATATCCTGGGGAAAATAAAACATAAAAGGGTGAGATCAAATTCTCAGCAAGGGTAAACAAAAGAAATATCAATCACATCATATTCATAAGAACAGAACATTTTTGAAATCTTAACCTGCAAAAGAGATCATTATATCATAACGTGGGATAAATCATAGTAGTGAAATGTAATCCCAATAATCCTAACATAAAACATGAAACTTTGTGCCATACACACATAATCATAGAGAATAATTTCTTATTAGTCAAGACTCATTGCCAAGACTATCTTAGTGGACAAAGTCCATTTCTGAACCAAGTTCACTCCTCATTTCAGTCCTGTTTCATTGAACCAGTTTAACCTCCAGTTCCAGCCATGTATATCTCATGAGATATAGAATCTTTACCCAATTCATTGGAGGGAGATATAGGTCCCACCCATCTATTAATGATACCATTCTTATGTGTGCTACAAAATCATAAACCATACATCATAGCATAACCCATGTAATAAAAATGGGAATCTTAAACATCATGACATCATAAAACAATTCATATAAGATAAAGGAATTCATAAAAATATTTCCATCACAACATAGTCAAATCAATGTAATAATAGGGATAGAATCAAAACCCTATATTATCTTAGATGGAAAATAATTTTGATAAACACTTGAACTCCATTCTTTAGGAAAACATCCTTTCTAATTCAAAAATATTTTTCCTTTATTAAAATGTCATACAATTTTAAAATAAAAGAAGTTGATTAAAAATAAACTTGAAACATGTAAAGGAAGCTTCTTTGAAATAATGTTTAAAAATCCATTCATGCCGTATAAGTTAAAAAAACATTCTTCTCGTACTTTTTTCGGAGAAGTCAAAAAGTACCTCGTACGAAAAACGAAAAAATATTCCTTTCATATCTTTTACTAAAAACTCACCGAAGGGTAAAATTGGATATAAACTATTGTATAAGGATATAAATATTACATATTGAGGAAACATGGATGTGGATGATAAATATTCCCCAGTAAATTCTGAAGTATAAAGAATCTCGGATAAAAATTGAGATTGCGAGATTTTCCCTTACCTTAGGTATGATTTGCTTCGTAAGTGTCCTAACCTCTTGTATAATGATTTAAATAATGTCATTGACTTATTCTAGAATCATAATCATTGTTATGATTTCATATATGGTTCAATTATGACTTTATATTACCCGTTCTTTTGTAAATTCCATGTTAAAGAGTGTTTTGGGTAAAATCGTTTCATTTTTCGTCCGTGTTTTGACTTTTAATTATTCATATGATTACTTAGATCATGATTACTTAATTCCAGAGTATAAAACATGATTTATATATAATATATATTTAGAATATACATATATATAATAGATCAGTAAATGGAAATAAATACACCGTTCATGGAGACGGTAGGTCGTACGTACGCATGAACGCTGTTTTCATTTCTTTATTGAGTTGAATGGAATTAAGTAGATGAAATACATATATATATAAATAAATCCAGTATCATTATTATGTCATATATGTAATGATTACTTATTATATATACTTTATAATCATTCATGAATGGTTAACGTGGAGAATGAATCTCATCGCGTCGTGGAGACGGTAGTCCGTACGTACGTACGAGCGATGATATCGTTCTCATTATCGTGGAATTGTATTGGAGTGTATGTATACTATTTCAGAATCAATATCACTTTACAATAATCATATATAGTTATTATATACACCATTATACCCATCCAAGTAAGGTGGTGGTGGAAAATAGATTACACCACGGCATGGAGACAGTATTCCGTACGTACGCACGCGCGGTGATTTCGTTTTCCGTAGGATGGATAGATGGTGAAATAGGGTTGTTTCATACTTATAATAACATATCAGTATATGAGTGATACTGATATTATTACTTCATAATGAAAAAACCTAAGAAGAAGAAGTGGAAGAAGAAATAAAGTTGAAAGAATCGGTAACAGACATTACCTCTTCTTTGAAGCGCCTCTTTGAGATCTCCTTTTAGGGTACTAAAATTGGTCTTTGGGTAATACCAGAACCTCTAGGATGTTTCTAGGGAAGTGGAGAAGAGAAAGTGTAAGGGGTTGGCCGAGATTGAATGCTCAAAGTTGTGTGAGGAAGAGGAGGAGAAGGTGCCATTTTATAAGAGAGGAGAGGGGCTCCTTTGGAAAAACTAAACATATTATTTTATTATAAAGTCAAGTTCGGTTTTAGATAACTCCAAATGGATTTATTTTGAAGCTAAGGTGGGTATGGGTCGAAATAATCTGATCAAAAATAATTTAGACTAGTTTAGGTTCCTATTTTAACCTTATCATTTAGATTTAACATTAAGTTAAATAATTTTACTTTTACCGTTTCTTCTTGTGTTCTTATACTATAAGGTTAATAAACTTACTATAAGCAGCCAAACGAACCCCACATTGTTTATTATTAATATATATAACCTTATCTAAGTCATTTGGCAGAACCTTAGATTTTTAGGAATAAAATAATAATTAATAATATAATATGTTTTTTAAAAACTATTTTATGTCAATTTTGACACTATTTAGTAATTGATTTTTGTGAAACTCATAATAGAATTATTAGTTCGAAAAATGTTAATTAAATCAATAATAACATGTCATATTAACCTATAAAATTAGTGGAATTCATAAAAAGTCTCAAATTACATTTATTTTGGAATTTATAACATCAATTATGACAATATTTCATTAATAAGATAATTACTGCATCATATTTGTGTCATAGATAAATTAAATTATTTAATGTCTTAAAATTAAAAGTAAAATACCATCATGTAGGAAATCATTTTATCTTTCTAATGAATATTTATAGTTGAATTTACCGTATGTATAACCCTATATTAGAAATGTTTTAGTAAATAAACTTTCATTTTAACTCTTTTAACTCTTCTTTGAATTAAATAATAATAAATGTCCTCATCTAATCCAAGTGGGCCTAAATGATCATATGTTATTCCTAAGATTGTTTTTGGTCGAATTACAATTATCCAATAAAATTAGGACATGTGTTAGGGTAATAATAATATCATTTTTAGCCTTAATTACCCTATTTACTTTTAACCGTGGTAAAAAAGTAGAAAGTTACTATTTACCAAAAATTATTTTCATCACATTAAACCAAATTTTAGTTACTGACATCAACCGTGTCTCTTGGATGTTTGAAATTCCACTCAAAAAAGCGGTAAAATTATGTTTTATGAAAAATTCAGTTTTTTTAACTACCACTTAGTGGTTTCACTATTCATCAAAAAATGAAAGATTCCAGAAAAATACCAAAAATTAGGCCTGTGCTATATTTGATATAATGAACTCAAAAATGATGTCTATTTTACCAATTTAAAAACATATCATTTTCATTAATTAATTTAAAAATTAATTCCCGTCTTCAAAACAAATAGCGTGTTCTTAAGAGATAATAACTATCAACAGATTGACACTTGTTTATGTCTTGTTTAAATGTGAAGTTACATCCAATGACCAAAATTGTATTAAATTGTAAAAATATGTTTTTAATATACTTTAAAACCACTCAAATTAATAATTTATCACTATTAATTATTTCGATTAAAAAGATTGTTTTTAATTAAAATTTAGTAATTTTCACTATTTATCAGAAAATGAAAGTTATCCGAAAAGTACCAAAATTTCACCCTAATCTAATTTCGATATTCCGAATCCAAAAATGAAGTCCATTTTGAAAAATAAAATTTACAAAATTTCAAAAAGTGGTTATTACTATTCATAAGGGCTAGTTTTAATAATATTTTAATAGCATATTGTTGTTTAGTGAAACTCGTTATTGCGTACTACACATGTTATCAAGGAAGGTCGCGATTGTGTGTAATGCAAAGAAAGTCAAGGATGGGTGTTGTGTAAGCTCCTTTTGGTGTAGCTTACAACAGAAGACATTAATGAAATTAAAAAGAATATTTTTCATAAAATCTCAAGGTGTTACAATCTTCCTTTTCTTGGAAGGCCCTGAAGAAGCTTTGGGCTTAAAGCTCTTCGCCTTCTATTAATTTTATTCACCATGAGGACAAAAGGTTTTTCACACTTCATGTCATTGTCCACTTGTCGAATAAAGATAAGATGATCAGATAGATACTTCTCAATGTTGTTCTTGTTGAAGTTCACAACAAAGTTTGAGAAGCTCAGGGAGAGTGATGCGAGAATGAGATCGGTACATAGTTCTTCAAGGAGTTTAAACCCTAGAACCTCCAAGAGCTCAATGTATCCAATGAGCTTGAATACATGAGGCCCAGCTGGGGAACCCTCTCCAAGATTACTCTAGAATAGAGCCTTGGAGATCTCAAACCTATCTTATCTTTCACTCTCCTGGTATAGACCATAGAGGTTCTCAAGCATGCTATAGGAATCCATGTCTTTATGAGAATTCATGAGTTCAGTAGACATTGATTACATCATCACACATTAAACGTCGAGTGTATCACTCAAATGTTGATCATAGACAAGGAAATATTCTTCACTCACCCCTTGGGTAGGAGGATCAGGAAGTGAGGACTCCAACACGTAAAAATTTCGTTCATGGCATAGGATAACCCGAAGGTTCCTAAACCATTCATGAAAGTTACTTCCGATTAGGATATTTCCTTTATCTAGAATTGATCGCAGAGAAAATGTGGTTGATGAGTTGGTCATTTCGATTATAAAAATTAAAAGAGCAGATTTATCAGTACTTTCTTGATTACATTTTATGAGAATTTTTTTTATTAAGTCTCCCACAATTTTATCAAGTCCCAATGTCCCTCACCATTGAACTCTGATTGTCCAGTTTTTTTGACATTCTAGTGGCAAGGATCAATATTCCCCTTCGCATTACCCCAACAAGTGTTGGTCAAGATATTTGATGGTATTTAGGTAGGCAGGTATTTTCCAATTGTGAGCTCAGAGTTCCTTGATCTGTTGAGTGGACTCCCCAATCCTGAAATCCTGACTTGGATTTCCTCAACTCTTGCCTCCAATATTACACATTGTCTAGCAAGGACTACTCTTTTTGATGTAATATGGTTAAGTTAACCCAAAACCTTTAATAAGGGCTTCCTTTATAAATGTAGGTTTCCCAACAAGTGTTGGTCAAACACATAGTTTTATTGAGTCTTTCCCTTAATCAATTAATGGAAGGCTTGGTCTGACTTAATACTATATTGAGGGATTTTAATCATGATGCGTAGTTTTGTATTATCACATTCGTGTTAATATTACGTGATGTTTTCTTATGTGATTAACCGTGTTCCAGTAATGTTTACGCATTGTCCAATTTTTATTTTACTCCTTCTTTTCATGCATGTTTATTTCATTTATTACATGATCTCGACAACACATACATAATAAATAAACCATGAAATCATACAGAAATAAAAAAAGATGGTATGATTATGAGCTTCCATTGGTTATCTTATCTAGAATTTTGATAAACTAACCCTGACCTAGGGGAAAACACGTTGAACCGATGGTTTGTGTTTTGCAGCTCCCACCTATCTATCTTTGTATCTTCTTGGGTTGGTTTCGCCTCAGCTTCAGGTTTTGAACCATGTCCTTTGGATTGGGAGATCCTCCATTACATGGGTTTACATTAAAGAAACCATGGGCACACATGCCCTATATTTTATTGGAAGAAGGATCGCAGGCCAACAAATTTGAATTAAAAAAATTTAAATGAAACCATACACATATTCAAACGGTCTTTGGTCTAGCTCATGATCATCCATAGCATGCAATGGCATTTACGCATATTTAGAATTCAAATTCTTTTAATCTTTCTATTATTCAAGATAAGCCGCGCTTGAATTCAATTAATTATGATCTTATAATTAATCAATTATTTATCTTCAATTCCTTTCTGAATTTCCTTGAGATTCTTCTCATCCATATCCCTTGTACATGTCTTTTTACTTTTGGAGGAATCATGGTGAAATTTCTAGAAGGTACACGGCGTGTAGTTTATATTTACATGGCGTGTATTTCCTTTCACCCTTTATCCAAAGTACACGCCAGGGGCATTGGCGTGTTTTCTCTACTTTGGAAATGTTGGAGTACACGGCATGTAGATAAATCATACATGATGTGTACTTACTTGTTACACGGTAACCGTCATAGCGATCTCGTGTACGTGGTACATGGCCTTTCCATTGTACATGGTTTCACTTGGGTTGGATCGGACTACACGGCGTGTTGCACCAACATACATGCTGTGTATTTTTGTTTTCCACGCGCCATTCATTTCAGGTCAACACGGGGTGTTAAATACTTAGGTTTAATCATTTCACACGGTGTGGTTTGGTGGAATAGTACCGGTTCGTTGAACCTAAGTACACAGCGTGTAGTTTTCATTACATGCCGTGTATTCCTGTGTTGTACGGACAGAAAGAGCGGCACCTCCGGATGAGTTCCTTCTTTTTATTTTAATCAAAATTAAAATTAAAAGGTCATTTCTGTGATGTGAATCGAGAAATGAAGAGGAAGAATATATGTCGTTTATTTATATTTATAGAACGATTTATTTTTAATTGAATCAAATATAAATGTGTCAATTATCAAAGAAAATTAAATAACTATAATCAACGCTGTATCCTCCATCAAATACCAATTGTAGGTTTCGAGCGCAGTGGAAGCTCATGGGTGGATATGCCCTCTTGTCTTTTTATCATTAACAATTATCAATCTAGGATCAATATGATGATAAACGCTAGTCTCCACGGATCGAATCACAGAAATGGACAAAGAAAAGGAAGTCCTGGAACCACAAAGTATGATCATTACAGGTTGATTATAATTAATATAATAAATTGAAAAGAAATAACTTTTGGGTGATCTTTCTTTGTTTATGTTCTTGATCACGTTCTGATGTGATTTGTTGTTGTGTCGCAGAAGCCAAGTGTAGACTTCCTCTAGTGGTGATCCACACATGTACCTCGTATCCCAGGATGTCGTCAAAAGAGTCTCCAGGTGCTAGCGTTGAGAAACCTTTGCTTGTATTGTCCTCTCAAGATCATCATGATCCGATGGAAGAGGATCTCTCTTTTTCTTGAGAGCATTCTCGGAGGAAGAAGTTCTTTCGGCCTTGAAAGTATTCTCCAGTGTTGTTGTGCACAATGATTCTCTTGTGTGTTGGAAAAGAGTTGTGGTTGTAAGGATATTTATAAGCAGGTTTGAGGTTGTAGAGTTATGACAATAAATAAACGTGTTACACATTTTATTGATTTCATTGACTCTTATATAAAACACCCATGTCGAATAATTAATTCCTTGACATGCGCCCATTTTGATTATAATAAATATCATTTAAGACTATATTATATCCTCAAAATCCCGACTGGATAAACTACATGGCGTGTATTAATAAATACATGGTGTGTACTTGTTTTTCATTGAAAACTACACGGCGTGTACATTCAATGTACATAGCATTTATATCTTGTTTTCATTTATTCATTTCATTTCCATAAATAAATCTAGACGGCATGTAATTATTAATACATGGTGTGTACTTGTTTTCCATGAAAAACTACACGGCGTGTAATATTTAATACACTGTGTGTATATCTGGTTTTTTCATTTCCTTCTTCCTCCATAATTAAAATGATTTATGCTTCCTTGAATAATTTTTATACCATGTATGAGAATAATATTTATTCTACATGAGATACTTGAATACACTTAGTGTGTGACCCTCTAGGCCTCTTTCTCGTTGGCATTAGGTGGGCTTTCCTAAAGACTAAGATTACTATATAGCAATGGGTCAAGGCACAAAGAGAATGAAGTTGATGCCGCATTGAAATATCACCTCATATGAATTCTTACTCTGTAATTTAATCCCTTTTCCACGATATCTCATCAAGCATGTTCATGGACGTGTCATAAACCTGTATTCTTGATCCGTTGTTCTTTGACTACCTGAAATAAACTCGTCGTTTACACCATGGACATGGAATTTAATGCGAAAATTCTATTTCAATCAAAGGGCCAAGATATCAACTTCTATAAATGGAATGTAAAAATACTTCCTTGACTTATCCATTAACAACATGTCACTTGTGAGGCACCTAATGAACCCTACTTCCCGCCAACTGTTTGCATGATGGTTTTCGTTAGTAAATCTAAGTGAACGGGTCATGACATGAGTTAACGATAATCTTCCAGTGTAAGGACCATTATACACGCTCGTAGATAGCAATGTACGATGACACCAATACATGAGTAATTACTACTGGCGGGTCTGTTCTCATAATCTCCCATCTTGGAGATTACCAAGTGAAAAATCCATGAGAGAGAGTCTCGTCTTCTTACGAGTACTCGCACATGACGGTCTGTAAACTACGTGTCCTATCATAGTATGTCATCCAACCGTAGAACATTATTTAAGAATATTGTTATAGCATTTCAAGGTTCTCATAATATCAGGGATCTACCATGACCTTATCAATGCAAAAAATATTCCATAACATGATTATATTATAGTCATGCAGAACAATTAACAATATATAATAAGTGAACATTCTTGTAATCAAAGTACAAAATAGTTGGTTCTCATGACACCAACCTATACAAGGAGATGGTGGATCTATTCCCCTAACAGCTGCATTCCACCCAGCCCGAGGCTTCGTGGTGAGGATAATGTGTTGATTTGATATGTTTATCACAAATTAGATAGGGACTTGACTTATTCCATTATTCATAGTGATTTATTTCCTTAGGCCCATATGTAGATGCTTCATTTTATGAACCCATAGAACACATGAAGATATTGGATTATGTAAAAAATAAGGATAAGTATTGAATATGGTAATAATGAATGAAATAGTTAGATTACACCTTTTTAACTAATGGCAACCAATTTCATCTTTGGTTTCCTTGTAATTTATTTCATACATGGATGCACTATCTAATTAGAATGGATTTTTTATGACACTGTTGGTGGTAGCCTACTATGTTTTGTAATCACACCCTTCTCAAGCAGCTGTTGGGTACCCGAGCAGACTTTAATATTGTAGATTTGGTTTAGGGATAGTATTCAGCGCTATGATGTTAATTTGGACTTGTTATGTACATGGATGAGGACCCAGACTTGGGGTTCGGACCTGTATTGGGGATTTAGCAATTTTTCTATATTTTGGTTTTTAAGTAGTTTGACACTATTAGTATAACATGACACAGTTAACATAGTTTAGAGTTTTGTACCTAGTTTTGGGAGATGTTTGGCTAAGCTTGTTGATTTATTTTTTATTACTGTTTTCAATATTTATATTGTATCCAATTGTTGTATACATATGTAGAGAGGGTATATTCTCCCCACACAGCTTATTTGACCCTCTACAATAGACAGAAACCTCTGGAATATGGGGTGGCCACTTGAGGTAATTTGATAAATCATCTCAGGTAACATGTTTAGTGGCTCCCGGGTTGGGGACATTACAATTGTTGTACTTATATTTAGTATGATTTTGATAAATAAACTAAAGACTTGTATTTTGTTTTTATCTTACATCATATAGTTGTTTTTTTGGATTGTATTTATTGGTTAGTTGTTTTATTCTTAAAGGTTAAACCACCGCCACATAAAATGAAACCCCTTGGCATTTATTGGAAGCCTTTGGTGTCTTGGGGTTGTCACCTAATTCTTAGTAACTTCTAACCGCCCTCTCAAGAATTTTAGAAGGGGAGAAAAATTACACATAATCAGAGAAGAATATGAGTGTGTGTTCATAATTAACACAACTAATCTTTTCTTGGAACACTTTTAGTGATATATGAATTTTTTATCTTTTGTATTATACCTTAATTTACATTTACCCTTGTACTTAATTTTGACACATTTTATTTAAATTTATTGAAATATATTATTATTGAGATTTTACCTAATGGAAATATAAATTATAAAATTAGTTTTTCAAATAATGTATATAATAGTGTCAAAAGGTAATTTTATAATAATTACTCTTAATCATGTGAAATCAATTTTTATTGAAATACTATGTTTTAGATTTATATATATATATATGGTAAATTTCTCCAGGGTAGTAATTTTAATGACATAAATTGAATTATTGTAAGAAATAATAGATATGAGACAACCATATAATTTCAAAACCAAATCTCCCTAGAAAATAATCTTCTAAATGAAAATAATATAATTAGTATTTATATAAAAAATCATTTTAATTATAAAAAAAACCACATAGGTTTTCTAACATCATAGAATATGATCTTATGAATAATTTTATTAATAAAATTTATATTTTATTACATACATTATTTTTATTAAAATGTAGGCCATTTTTATTTACCAGTAATATCATACATATTACCTATTTCATGAATAGAATAAATTCTGACTAAAACAGAATTTTATTGAAATATAATAAATTGAATAATAAATGTGTTTTATATGATAAATCAAAATTAGTTTTCATTTTTTCATTTGATACTTAAATTTTTTTATATTGTAGTTCAATTAAATAATATAATACAACTAAATTATCATTTTAATTAGAAAAATTCATTTTATTATATAAACTCATAATATCCATTATTCAAATTGATTTCCAACTAAATTTATGCTAACCATTACTAGAATTAAATATATATTTTCATTAATTGTTATTTCTTTAAATAGAAATATGTATCAAGTAAATGATAAATTTTTAGAATATTGTTTTGGAACAATATATGATTTCAGTTATCATTTGTGCTAAACTAATTGAATTGAATTAATTTCAAAATTATCAGTTATTCTATATATACATATAAATCAATTTTAATTTATACATTTTCCTTCCCATCAACTCTACGGCTTGGTTTTTGACTATTACCTGAAAATATCAATAATTTATCTAAATATTTCATTGTTTCATTTATTTTTGGTGTTTCATATGGAGAAACCTGTCCAAAAATTGATTTATTTAAAGATAATACATTCATAATATCATGGATGTTTCATTTAACTTGATGAAATTTCATCCTTTAATGTTGACTAATAACATTACAGTAATTTCTATAATGAAATAATAGTCAATCAAACAATATTAGATGACCATGAGATTATTTAGGATGTGGTACAATATTTATCTATATGACACATATTTATACTTTATTTATAATGAAATAAAATGCATTTCAAATTTTACATTGACTTATAATAAGGTATGTTTATCATTATCGACAATTAATATCTTAACATAATACTAAAAAATTATTTTTACCACCCTCATAATTTTCAGGTTTTAATATATAACTCAATATCCATCAATTATTGAAAAATACATGGCTTAAGAAATGATAATGCCCAAATTGAGTACTCATTATCTAATTCGATAGTATTTATTTTAAATAATTTTCTGTGGCTGCTTAATTTTTCGTGACTATATATCTCAATGGACCATGGATTTTGGAATTGATTTATATAATCCCCTACTCTCATGAAATTAAAGTAATGAATTTTCCAAGCTTCTCTTTATGTATTTTTGTAGTATATTTGATGAAAATGCGTTCCAAACATATAGAAATTTAATTTTAATGTTATAAAGTTTAAACATTTTTTCATAATATATTTTTTTGTCAAGGAAATTTATTCTAATTTAAATAATAATTTTTTCATTTGATTCATCACGAGACATAATCTTTCCCATATTTGGTATGCTTGTTGATTTAACTATGTTCACATAGTTAATTAGAATTTATTACAAACATATCAGAATAATTACATGATTTCCAAATCTATAACATATCCTGATATATTGTTCAATTTGATAGTTTACACATTTCCAATGCCCTCCATTAAAAACATTATTCCATTACGAAAAATCCATTACAAAAACCAAGAGACTTGAAATGGGTAACAATACTTATATGAGAATTATAAAATATTTCTACATGAAAAGTTTATAATATTTATGTCCAAATTTAAATAACTATCATGTTAGAATATATTTCATAAAACTAAACTTTTATCAAAATTTATATAACATATATCAATAAAAGTTTAACAGAAATCATTATTTTTTTAATGTAGGAAAAAATGAGTTGGTTTCTATCATACTAATTAACAAAATAAATAAACTTTAGATGGAAAATTACCCAATAATATGTTCAACCAGTCTAATCAAAATATTGATTGAATTTAATACTCAAAAAATCATACATAACCTTCTAAAAACAACATTATCCACTCTTCAAGACATGTACTTTAAGTACATTTTTGAATTTGATGTCATTAATACAAAATGATATTTAGTATTAATCAAAAAATGATATATGCCATTATCCCATAAACCATAATAACTACTAATTTCTATTATCACATACATAGACACTATATATTATAGTCACCAAAAAGATTAAATCATGTCCCAAAATATCAGGTATAAATTATCAATCACATGGTATCCAATTTATATGAAACATCCTTCTTCAAAATTAATCATCCCTTAAAATCATAAATGTATTTCCTATATTAAACATAAGTGTTATTATTACCTCAATTTTTTCTTCTACAATAGATATCCAAAAAATATAACCCTTTCATAAAATAATATTACACTATTATTTATGAATTTTCAAATATGATTCCAGACCATTAATTCATAAAAACTATTGAAATTTCCATATATAATCCACATAATACTATAAAATATTTTTATATACCATATTTTCATTGATAAATATCACTAAATTAATTAATATGTCTAATACAATAAAGAGTTAAATTATATTATAATATCACCCTCAAAATAACAAATAAGACTAGGAAACTCATTTTTATATTATAATATTCATGTAATAAAATTCATATACATTTACATAGGCTACCTTATTCAAATTAATATGTAGTGTATTCATGATACTTACTTTTCTTAATATCATCAATATGATAATCTTTCAACCACATAAAAAAATGGTTATTATTGAATATATAGTATGAATATGAAAACATAAATACTAATATATAATTTTTGATGACAACATTTCTTAACATTTTTTACCTTTCAATCAATCAATTACTCTCTTTGTTCAATCCATGTTTTTTTAGGGTTAATTTTTTAATAAGTTATCTAACAATATAAGTTAACATAATTATTAAATCCTTCATAACGGTTCATAATTTTAATATAAATAACCATAGTATATTACCAAATAGTTTTTATATAGGTGTGAAGTATTATTCCCACTCAATGTGCATGAGACTGATTATTGATTCATTACAAAATTAACGATTATTCGGGTGATAAACCATAGGTTCATTTGTACCATATCTAAATAAACTATGTAGTGTCTCTATCAGAATTTACTTCTTTAAAATAAATATCATAATCTATATGTTAAAAAAACATCATAGTGTCCAGTGAAAAAAATTATTCAAAGGTGTTTCATTGATGATTTTCTTATCAAAATATTGAAATAAAATCTATATTATTAACATGATTATAAATAACACACATTTCTCATATAGTTATAAATACAATTGATGTTATGAAAAACTATAATAAAACAATTCTTAAATTATCCTCAATAAACATATTAATCACCAATGGTGTCTAATCCGTTCCTTTGATACAATATGGGAATCCTCTGACCCGATATCATTTATTTTCCATTTATTGAATCAGAAATTAAATAGATTCATTAATAGAGGATACTAAATAATTACTATAGCATTATATAATTTAAAAATATATTATTGGATATCTTTCATCTAAATTATATGTACATTTTCTGGTGATTTATGGAATTAAAAACCTCAACTAATGAATCTAATGTTCCTTCTATCAATTTCGAATTTTCTCCATTATAAATGAATATAAATAATAAAAATAAATCATAAAAAATTCCTTTTAATTAATTGGAATTTGAAATCCTAATAGAAATTTCACATATACCACTTATCATTATAACCTAAAGAAATGGAAAAATAATAAATTGTGGATCAAATTCCTAGAATGACTAAATATTATAACAGAAGAAATGAGTTTATAAAAATTTGAATAAATATTGTTATTAGAAAATTTTCAAAAATCAATCCATAATGAAAATTAAAATGATAACATACTATTTTCAAGGAAATAAATGAAAAAATGGATATCAATAATACATATCTCATACTAATGGTAATCAAACATTTCAATATAAAATATTGATGTGAAGGCCTTTTACAATAAAACATCACTTGTAACTCTGACTATATTGATGATTTCATACTATAAAGGGATTTAACAGAGAAATTATCTTGTTATGGGATCATTCATAAACCAAAATCAAAAACGTTTTGTCTCATTATACATATTGACGCACTGTGAGGAAATATTTCTTTTAGACGAACCAATAACTTGTTCATTACATACTCAATCACAATATATGAAAAACAAAACATTGGATACCATTAAATAAAGAATATTTTGATCTATATACACATGTAAATCCATATAATAATCAATAAAAAACAAAAATACATCTTCATACTACTATAGAATCCAATAGTTATAATAAATTTCAATACCATTCCCCATGATAATAAATATATAAAATTATTTTAATCTATCCACATAAATATGGTTTATGGTAACACATTACATATTAATATTTATATAAATCGTCCATATTGGGTTGAATATAAATAATAGGAAATTACATTTCTCAGTGTCATTATATGGTCATTTTCTTTAGGTGAACATTGTCTTATTTTATGTTTGATAAAATATAATCTTCATAATGTATAAAACAATATGTATATGGATAAGTGAATATTTGAAAGAAAACACGATCATAATCCATACATGGAAAGGTGGTGGATGGTTTCAAATGAATATCACCATAATTTAATAATGGAATCCATGACTGATATTAACATATATAAAAAATGCCTTCATATGAATCTCTTGAAAAATACAACCCAAGAAGGGTCATGAATTTGATTATTCAGTATCAAGTCTTTATTTACCCAAAATGATAATAAAAAACATATATATAAATATTAGTTGATGAAAATTTTATATAAATCATATTAGGTAATAACCTTATCAAAATGGAATGGGATTTGGAATTGGAATATTAAAAAAAAATTTGAAAATCAAATTTAATATTGACGTAAAGGAGAATGTTATTGGTAAATTCCATGTGTTATATTATAATTGTGAAGTGAAAATTCATTGAGAAAATTTATTTGAAATGAGTATCGAATAATGGATACAACTAATGGAAATAATGTTTTCATTAGAATATGTGAATCCAAAACAATGACTATGAAAGGGATATTTCTATAATACATGAAATTATTATTTTTGGAATGCTACATTATAAAAATGGAAATAAAAAATAAAATTAATGCAACATCATCTTCCCTTTGTGTATTATAAGATGTAATATAACAAAATATTTATTTTGGGAGGACCAATGAACTATAGAATAAGGATCCATATACATCTTATTACTAAAAAATGGGATTTTTGTATCCATGAATCCTGAATTAGTTGAATCAATAACCAATATATAATATAATTTGGATAGTAAATCATAAGAATTTAAAGGAGTATAATTTAAATGTATTCATTACAACTATATTCCACATTCAAAAAAAACATTGGTTTATAGAATGTATTTTTTCTCAAATGGTTATAATTAACATTAAGAATACACACATGTCTTTAAAAAAAATTGAATTTTAACCCATTTAAATAATGATCATGAAATTGATCTTCAAATATAAGGATTATAAGATAATTAATGAAATCATATGCATCACCATATAAGGTTAAAACCTATATCAACGTATTGAACTCTATTTTTCTAGATCCAAATTTATTATAACTCAAATGCTAATAAACATTGGCTTGGGGTTGTTATATAGATAGGTAAATTCAGCTAATATTTCCTATGGTGTGTGTGAGTGAAGAATAAAAGATTAAATTAACATATCTTGTCTTACGTAGAGTTTCATTAGTCTGATGACATATTCACGGATGTGGGTTGTCACATGGGAGGTCCAACACATATATACAGATTAATAGGGTTTTTATTGATAAACATGTTTTACATTATTATTAGAGAGAGTTTCATGGATAAATTTGTTATTAACTGACTTGGTCGAGATGTAAGGTCCACAAAGAGTATTTACACCTCTAATGGGGTGTTCAACATCACACACCAAAACGTTAATTATTTAAAAGTATAAATATAACAACCCATGTAAACAAGGGGAAAATTTCCTTTCAATAGCATACATGATTATAACTCTAGTGTAAATGAGTTTTCTCTTATATTATTTATTAGTATGTGTGGAAACTTGTTAAATTTCTCATATTGTTTTAGAGTGAGAAATAAAGCACACTGAATTATCAGGTGATTTCTTATGGGGATAGTCATTTGTCTTATGACTCATTCATGAATGTTGGTGGGACATAGTGGTGGGAAAAAACATGTTTTCTAGGAGACAATGATTCCTTGTCACCCCATTTATTACATAATATATCAAATTTGTAATATATACACAAAAAAGCAAATTATGTAAAAAATATAAATCATGTCTCAAAGAGTGTTATATAAGTCAAAAACATCTACTTTTATTTCAGTCATCCATGAATAGAGAATAACCTATTGAATAAAAAAAATCATAATCACATAATTCTAAACTATAAATATAGATATATTCATTTATAAACTTCTTAATTAGTATTTACCTTTATGAATATTAATTATTTATTAGACGAGTGATTATATATTTGATCCATTTTAAAAGTTTTATAATAGTTATGTTCACATTAATTGTTACTTAATCTTTTATCACTATTATATCAATAAAAATACTCTTAGTGGTGATTTATGATTACATATAGTTATTGAAAATAATTTAATTAGTTTCTTGTTTATAATTGAATATAAAATCAATATATGTATTATTTTGGTGATTTATGAAGATCAATGTGTGTTTTTATAATTAATGAATTAAATATTGATACAATATCTCCAAAACCTAAGAAAATCATTATTTTAGTACATATATCACAAGTTGAAAATATTTATGTTCCCAAATTCATTGATGATATAAATTCAAAGTATATTCCCATTTTGGTGTTAAATTAGCTCAAAACCTGGATATATCCATATTAAAGGAATGAATATGAGTTGAAAATTTTTAATATCAATATACAAAAAACCTAATATTCTTATTTAATATTTATTTGTGTTATGTATCTGCATTTTTAGATGTTTATGAATAATTTACTGATATAAAATCATCAGATAATTTGAGTTAATTATTTTCATTGTATTATTCTTATTTTAAACGATTTAATCAATAATAATCATTTTGTGTTCGTATCATAAATAGGTTTGTAAATTTGAAATACCAAAACCTTAATGAAAATATAAATAACTTATTTTTCTATCAATATCTCATTATATTCATCATTATAATGTGATAATTGAAACAAATTCATTATATCTTGGATGATGTAGTATGTACAATGCATAAAAAATGGTTTAATTTTTTCAAAATGTAGAAGATATATGAATAAATAGTGATAATAAAAATATTATTGTATCATTAAAGAATAAAAATTTAACTAATATCAATATATAAGTTCTTTAAGGAAAATATATAATGAATACTATTATGTAGATAACATTTTAATTGATGATACTTACATCATGTACATATATTTTCCTAGGAATTACCTGTGAATTTTGATAGATTAGAATAAACATGAATTTCCAAGGGATTATTCTATTACAATATAATTATATGGAATGTATAATGGAATATTATTTTGAAAAAACACAATTGTTTTATGACTCTTATTGTGGTGATGATGATACCTTTTTATGAGTGATGGAAAGAAAAAATATAGAATTAATATTTACACTTATGTATGGTTTATATTAACTTGTTAAAGAACAAAAATTTTTAAAAAAAGAGAAGTGTACAAATATTATGGTTTGAAACTCACCCCAACATGTAATTTTTTGGAATATAGGTAATCATTATAGTCATATTGTTTTAACATAAGTTATGTTACCCTAATTTTGTTTTCCATTTGTAATTAATTTATAATGATAGAAATGAATATTATTGAAGATGATTGAGATTTGTATTTTTACCAAATATTAAAATTCTAAAATAATTTTATCAGAAGTAATATCTAATTGTGTGTTAATGAAATTAATATATAAATAAACATAATCATATTAAATTAGTTTTTAGAGAAATTTCTTTTTTCATATTTATTATTGTTAATATAATAATTGTATCCTGGAAAATGATTTTAACGATATAAGTTTAATAACTATAAGAAAAGGATATGAGGAAACCGTTGTATGACATAGAAAATATCACTGAAATGTAATAGATTCAAGGAAAAAGATTGAAATCTATTATTATACTATTGTATGGTTTTAATTAGTTGAAAATATGTATTACCTTGGTATTTAATAATAATATAAATTTGAAAATAAATAATTTCATGCATATTAAAAATATTTAATTTCAATAATTTATTAACAAATATCTAGATTGTTTTTATATAATTTTAATGTCATAAAAATTATATGTGTTGTGAAAATACTATTTTTTTCCTAAACAAGTAATTTCATGAATAAGATAAAAAATGTATATTATAAAAATTAGGATAAAAATAATTAATAATTGTTGCAAAAAATTAATTTTAAATAATAAATTAAAATAATGAATAAAAATAAAATTATATGACTAAAAAAAATGTTTAAAATTTAAAATGATGTTTTAAATTTTAAAATGTAATTATTATAAGTTGATCTAATTTACCAAAATAATTACTCTTAACTAACTATTAATACCACACATAATGTATCATTTATCATAATATTCATATAATCAATGTGGAAATCTCATAATAATAATTTTTTTAGAAAAACTATTTTAAAAAAATTATTGATTTTTTAGTAATTTAAGGTAAAATAATTGAATTAATCCATATTTTATGGAACAATTTTTTCTAATATTCATATAATTCCTATATATGTTACACATATTTCTTATAACTAATATAATTCCTAGAATATTTAGTGTAATACATAAATATTTCTATTTTAATAAATAAATAGAGGTTTCTCTTATGGTCGGTGTAGTGTGCGGTGAAAGATAATAAAAGCATTGACTTATTTATAGGGTATAATATATTGAAATCATAGAGAATAACATTTTTAGTGCACAAATTAGTGATTGATAAGAATATATGGATCACAATTTATGGATATGTAATATTTATGAATCATAGTAGGAATAGATGAATCCCTATAAGTGAAATAATGGGATAATCCCAAAATGCACGAAAACAATATATTATCTTTTAAAAAATGTGTAAAAATATTTCATAAGATTGAAAATAGAAAACCAATTTTTGGTATAATTAATAAAAAAATTTGAAACACTACATCTCCCATAAAATATCCTAGGCTAGGGAAATTATAGAACCCCCATGATAATTCTCCCACATTCCATTAAATATAAAACATAAAATCATTAAATATATTCTAAAATGGAGTAATATATTTATGATTTATGTAATAATGAATTCTTGTTGTTAATATTGATTAACAAAAATATGATGATCTATTTAATGTAATAATTTATAGATTAATGTATAAAATTTCTCTTGGATTTTAAGTATATAATTGTTACCACACTCAACATCATTTGATTTTTGAAAAGTATTTATTACTATTTTTGGATAATTGAATCAAAAAATTAATAATTTCCAAAATTGATTTTCATGGACTGAATAATAAATAATATAATACTCTTTAACTATTAATATATATATTTATATTGAATATATATTGCAAAATATTTTTTTCATAAATTCTACGTTTATTGAATATTCATTATAATTATAAAACATGAATATATGTTTACATCTCCCCCAGTGATTTATAACATATCAATTATCAAGTTATTGTGTTTTAAAGATCTAAAATAAATTTTTTATGGTAATTTTATATTTGGTTAAATATCTCTTGTGAAATTTTTATATTGTTTATTTTAGTCCTATAGAAAATATATTAGATGTGAGAATGATTTTTTAATATATACATGTGATGTATTAATCTGAAATTGTGTTTGTTCCAAACTCTAAGATATTGGATAAATGTTTTGAAATGGATGAGTTAATGTAGTTGTATTAAATAAAAATTTTATATGTGGTACATACATGAGGATATTCCACATTTTGAAAATATTTGGACTTGAGTTTTCAATTATAAGAGGCGGTGTAAAAGTTTTTAAGGATAATCCACCTTTACATGGGGGACATGAAAAATGTATCACATGGTCCATTATATAGCATATGTTTTGTAGTTTTCCCTTAACATAATATATATTCTCTTAGAAAATATTCTATTCCATTTATTTGGTTCTTAGGTTAGTTATGAGTTCTATAGCACTAAATGAGGAATGAATCATTTTGGGAGATATGATCAGAGAGTACATTGGTTTTAACATTCCCAAAATGACACCAAGAAGTTAATTCCTATGTCTACTATATGAAACATAATTTTATATATTCCATCACTTTTTTAGAGTATGGTTCCACTAATTATGAACATGGGATTCTAATACCTTATTCCAAGAAGGGAATGGTCCCCCCTTATAATTTAATGAGTATGGAAATCCACTAATGAAAGGGAACTAATACTTTATATAGAGAGAAGGGTATCCCATTATTAATGTGATTTACTGAATGATGCATGTTTTCTAAAATTGGATTTGTAATACCTATACCAATTTAAACGTTATAATGACACAAATCTCCTATAATAGGTTCCAATATATATAATGGTTAATACGGAAATATATAGTTTAGACTATTTTATTTTATGAAAAATTAACAAATTATGATGCTGATCAATGTGTACTGAAATTCCCCATCACTTATTAGTTCTCTAATTTTATATAATATTGTGCCTCTTCTTATGGATATTAAATATGACTTATGATTTTATCTGAATATCATTTTATCATACCCTTTTTGACTTTGGTTATCCAACATGTTTCAATATACTATTTCATAAATGTCAATTTTATTAGAAAGTTATTAATCCTATGAGAATGATGGAATGCTTGATGTTGGACATAGAGAACAAAGTGCAGGTCGTACTATACTGTATTAGTTCATGACATTGAGGGTTTATTTAGATGTTCTTAAAAATGAGATAATGTTTCATGGAGTTAATAATTCCACATGTTTTTTCTTTCCAAGCATTATTAGAGATATTGGGAACTTGATTCTCCACTGTAATATATATATTAACTTTTTCAAGTTCATATTAATGTTATAATGTGTTTAAATAAAATTTATAATACTTGGTTTCAATTCATATTTATTCATTTACATTATATGCTATAAATATTTTTCCTCATGTTTCAGATTTATTTAGGTATATTCACACATAAATTAGATATTTCATCTTATTGTTAGTCGGTATACTCTTAAATATTTGCGGCATATTTAAAATGACACAATAGGTATGCCACATGATAAATCAACATATGTTTGGTTTAGGTCATTCAAAAAAATTTATATATCCTTATTGAATAAGAATAACATACAATTTGAAAATTCATAGATATGGTTCATTATCAGATATTTTTAGTGAAAAATATGGTTTTCGATAAATTTATTTTATTTGATCATTCGTCAATTGTAAAAAATTAATTAATGGTTAATTTGGAAGTCTATTATTCTATATTCTATTGTAAAAAGTTGATTGATTATTTAAAAAATGAATATAAGGGAGATTATTTAGGAGTTTTTTATTAGGATCAAATATTCTTAATCCATTCTAATCATGTATTTATCTCTATAGTACATTTTTTTCTATATTTTCAACTTAATCTATATCAGATAAAATTATTATTAAATTTTCATTTATTATTATTTTCGTGATGGAAAATCAATTTGTAAATATATAATTTATTTCATTATTATATTCTTTTATAATTAAATCCATTTTTTGAATTTTACAGAATTTATACATTATGTGTTCATGTAGAGTTTTAATGAGTTAAATGAATAACAAATATACAATTTGATAAATTAATACTTTCTTAATGGGCTATGTTAATTGAATTTTTGAATTATATTAGAATTAGTGTCTATTGATGTGTTATCTATATGCATGGGATTAAAACATACACAACCTTTTTTATTTCTTTTTTATATAAGAAATGTAAGAAATAGTAAAACATTTAGAATTTATATTCTTATATATGTTGTAATAAAAATGAAAAAACTATTTTTTAATTCTTTTATGAATGATAAAAAATGAATACTATATTCCAGGTTAATAACATGAAAAATTATTCAAGATTATCACCACATTCGTTTCAAGTTCACATAATGATATATAAAAGATATAAATAGTTACAATAACTCAAAAAATAATTTTTGCAAACACCCTCTATATGACCATATAGAAAACCAAAAATCTCAATCATTTTTTGGTATGATTAAGCATGAAGATAAATGTTATAAATTATTCATTAATGGATATACTCATTGTAATGTGGATCCAATGAAATTCATGGTACAAATGGCATGATACATTATAAGTTGAAACCATTTAACAGGTTAATGTGTTGTCTAATATCTCTTGATATAGACTATATAATTGCCCTGAACCCGCACTCCTGGATTGGGTTTTAAAATCACAATCATAAAGTTTTAAGAATTTATACCAATGAAGGAGACCCATTTTTAAAATCATATATAAATAATCAAAAGAAAAATTGGATTCTCTCACATTCTAAAGGTCTATTTATGTATATAATTTTATTGAATTCAGAAAAACTCTTACATAAAAAATTACAATTTATTTTAGTGAGCATTTCTCTCACATTTCCAATCATTTATTATTTCATATTAATTGATAATTACCATAAATTTTAAATACATGTAAAAAACTCAACCATCATCATTATTGATAAAATTAGTAAAAATAATCATAAGAAAGTAGGCATCAAAATATCATAATAGTTAAACATATGTTTTAAAAATTGCATACCATCATCGAGCAGAAGAACTCATTAAGGGTATGCCGATATTATCATAGTGCATGAGAGAATCATAAATGAACTCAAACCAATCAATACAATAATTTTAAATAATGAAAAAAGATATATGGATTTAACAAATGGATGATTCATCTGAATAAAAAATATTGAGCCAAGTGATATTAATCTTGGTCAATGTAAATGATATAAACCCATTTGAATTGAAGATAGTATGAGTTAGCATCTTGGAAAATCACCACCATAGAAAACATATAAAGACCTTAACAATATAATAACCACATGTTCAATATCCAATATAATTATCTAATGAAAATGATCATTACATAATGAATAAGGGAGCTATTTGGGCCACCTCATCATATATGTAATGTCCAATAACCATAATATGAATAATATACTACAAGTGTTAATTTCATTAAAAACTCATAAAATCAATCATTATTTATTTAAAAAATAGATTAAAATATGGAATGGAAAATTGTCCCATGAAAATAAATTTGAAATGTGATCAACCCATGAAAATGATATGGATTTCATAACTGTCTCTTTGAAACATTTCTAACCCATAGAAATAAAAATATTTCCATAATAATTTTTTTGAAATAAGATTAACCAGTGAAATAGAAACATGTTCCATAACTCTTTTTTATAAATAATGTTAATTCATTAAGAGAATGCAGAATTATGTTATAAATAAAACATATTCCCATTTCATGTGAATAAAATGATGTTTTCATTGATTAATATGAATACCATAAAAACATAATATACAAATTACTTAGAAAAATATCATTTTTATTTTTCATTTTTTTATACACAATGTTAAATAATAATTTAAAAAACCATCGAAAATAATATATTAAATAAATATAGGATGATTTAAAACATTGGAATAGTCATTATGGCAAGAGATTTGGTGTATTCAATACACATTAAAACTATCATCCCTTTTAATTTTTTCTAAATTTAAATTAAGAATTGTTTTGAAAATATAACAATGATTTTGAGGAAAAAAATTTGTGAAGAGTCAAAATTTTGTAAGAACTCCTCTAATAAATCACACGAATGTGGTTAATAACATTTTCAAAATTAGTTTTCAAAAAAACTATTTTGATAAGTAATAGATTTCATACATAAGAGAGAAACAATGTTAGATTATTTAAAAAATAATATTACCAATTATTTTATGTATTCAATAGTAGGAAAATTATACTATTAGATTATGATATCTTAAATAACCAGAATATATGAAATTTCATTGTAATTATTGAGAGTTATATCATAATATTTCAATAGTAGAGACTTAATAATAATAAAAACGTAAATAGTGATGACAATATTTCACAAATCTCATACCATATTAGGTAACATTGAATCATAGTCACCACCAATTGATTTAATAAAACAAATAGTAAAGAATAATGATGATAAATAGAGTCTTGATATTACATCCAAATGGGTTTGTGTATACATCGCAAAAATTTATATAAGTGTATAACATAACTTATGTTTCAACAAGGATAATTAGGACAACAATCCATTACAAATTAGTTACCATTTGTACCAAAAATCACAAGTCTTAGAGAAATTAAAATGGATTTATATAAATAAAGTCATTCTAAAAAAATAATCATAAAATAAATTAATGGTTGTTATAGACCCATAATAATTTAAATAGGTAGTGAATATTCAATGTGTCAAAATAATGTAAAAATTTCAGACAGAAATACCGTACTGCGTTGGTGAACATTGGAATCATATTCCCAAATGAAGAATAAAATAAAATATAACCTTATATATAACTCAAATTAAGATATTAAATATATAAACATTCAATGTGGAAGCATATACACCACACAAGATAAACGAGTTATGAGTTTTAATATGTATCCTAGAAATTAATGTTATACTAGAAATCCTTTACCTAATATTACGTTTTGTAGAATGTGCATTAACCTTCTATACAGTTGTTTTAAATAGTTATTAACTTATTAATAATTAACATTAATATTTATAATACAATATATGATCCTTATATAAAATTTAATTTACTGATTATTAGAAGTATTTCATTATTTTCACTATTTCGGATGTTAATGATACATTTTTCACATTCATTCATTTATATAATTGTTATGAATTATATGAAAAATAAGTAGTTATATATTCCAAAAATAATAAATTTATAATTTTCATTTTACTATATCAATTTAAATTTTAATACAATTAATTGGTCATGATTTTAAAAAATTAATTTTGTTATGATCATGGAGACGGTAGGCCATACATACGCTTGAATAAAGTTTCAATTTTTCAATAACAATTATGATATGATGGTAACTTGTATATAATATTCACAGAGTTCTAATAATATGTTATATAACATATAATACCATATTATATTATATATATATATATATATATTATCCTTATGATATCGTGATGAAAAGTGAGTCACGTCACTTGGTGAAGGTGGTACTCCATAAGTAGATTAATGCTGTTATCATTTATTTAATTTAAAATTTTAAAATCCTAATATCTCCTTCAACAATGAGAAATAACTAATGAATATCCTAATGTGTTAATTTATATCACATAAATTCATTATTAGTACCAACACTACCAATAAGGACCAATCCATAAATATTACACAATCATGTGTTTTTAGTCAAACAATCACATTTTTATACATTGAGGATATTTTCAGGTTTAGAGTATTATTTAATTAGGACATAATACATACATACCAAAAGCTTACAAAGACGATTCTACTAAAAAAATAACCATTTTTTACAAAATATAAAACATTAAAATAAACTTGATTTCATTGACACATCTTCATAACATTCATCGCGACTTCTTTCTTTCTCTTAATCATACTTATAACCTATAAAAATATTTTAAAATCATGTGATGAGCAAAAAATCTCAGTAAGGGATAAAAAAATAGAATCTATTAGTTCATATAAATAATCATATGAAATAATTTTCACAAATACATACTTTTCAATAATAGAGTATCAAATTATTTCTTTGTGAAACATAATATTTATATAAATCATAGGAAAGAAAACATAATAATTAAGGAATCATGAGGCATTACTAACTTATTGATGTAACCCTCATGGGTACCTTATCATTTTTAACCCTCACGTCTACCCTACAATGTAACCCTCATGGGTACCTTAATGTGTAACCATCACAGCTACACTTGGAGTAACCATATAGTCGACATCCAACTTACACATACCTAATTCATTGGAGAGAAAGATAGTCCCACCCTTCATCATAAACAATTCCATTTAACTAGAATGTAGTTATAAAACATCAGTACATACATCATAATAACATTCCTTTTGAGAAGGTTTTTAAGAGAGGATTCTTAAAGAAAAGTCACTTAAAAACAACATATCTTTGAATCCAGAATTGGTAAAATTAATGGAATATGTATATATATTTTAAATAAACAATTTAAAAAATAATATAATCAAAAATTATTTTGAAAACCTTTTTATCATGATAAAATCATTAAGGTTTAAGGTTAACCCAAAGAATGTAAAATTGGGTTATGAATTCCCTTACGAAAGTTTTCTATAGTAACGGCTTAGGTAAAGTCCCAAATGAGGGATAATAAATGATTCGTAATTGAAATATCATAAAATGGGTAGTTATTGAATTATTATAAATTAATGAAATTACAACCATTTTAAATTACAAGAACTACTTTCAAATAGGATTCTTGAATTTTGAAAGGAAGAGTGGAATGTGAGGAACCCTTGCCTCTGGTTTCTCAGACATAAAATGTGTTTAAACCTATAGTATAATGGTTAAAATAATGTTATTAATATTTCTCAGAAACATTTTCATTTTCATAATACCTTATATGATCATTATATAACACCATTCCAACAATTAGTTATTAATATTTTGTTTATACCATTGTTTCAGGTGTGTACTTCACATGGGTTCCACGGGTAGTTCGGAATGGATTTCCTTGTTAGATGAAAATTAAACTCCATAAGTATAATGATATGGAATTAATATGTCTCTATAATATTAAATGATACCATAATCCATCTTATTCCAGATATGATGATGGATCATGAGTTATAACATTCATGATAATCTTTTAGATCACTTTGGTGGTTCTTTGATAATAACAAACTCACATTGTTTTATAAATTAATATCATGAGTAAAAAATGATTCTAGAAAAATAAATAGGACTTAATATATATATTATAATTTGGTTGAACCATAAAAAATGGATTCATTTCCATAATTGATGGATGTAAAGGAAATTGAAAACACATCGTCCATAATGTTGGTAAATCGACACAACACGGATAATGTAATTATAAGTGGAGAGGAGGAGAGGTAAGTTGTTGAATTTTCCAAATAAAAATGATTAACATATAAGATATATATTATTATGGAGATTTTATGCCTTTTGGATAAGGTTATGGGAAGATAGTATAAGGAAGTAATGGAATTGAAATGAAAACTCATGAAAATGAAAGAGGACTATTACCTCTTGGTCTCTTCTCTTTGATAACCCTCTTAAAACCTTTTATTTTGGCATTTCGGTGAGAATATAAGGCCTTGAACTTGGTGGAGTAGCATGGGGAGGTAATTTGGCTGAACATAGACAATTCTCATGGATGGATGGGTGTGGTAGGAAGAGGGGAAGGAGGGTGTTATTTATATTGGAGAAGAGGATGGATTTTACATTATTTTGATCATTAATTTTATATTTTGGTCAAATACATTGAAAAGTATTCATTCATGTGACCCCTAATAGTAATTTGTGCATTTGAGTTCTAATAAAGTGAACCAACATCATCCTTGAATCACTCGTGATGCTGTAAAACCATTATTTAGCATTTATCATAATTTATTATATTTTACTATTCATAAAAAATTCATGTTTTTTATAAAATCCAAAAAATTCACCCTAACCATTTTTCGACATGTAGAATTCAAAAATAAACAAAATTTTGGAAAACTAATTTTCTAGATTATTTTAATTTAATAATAAAATTAAATAATAATTTATTCAAAAAAAAGTAAAAATATAAAAAATATACCTCATTCTATAACACCTTGAAAAATTAATCAAGATCTCATTATCTTATAACTATAATAGTAATATATTCATAAGGTTCATATTAGGATTCATAAGTGTAGGTTAATATTCATAAGGGAATGTTACTATTCAAAATATTTTTTTTTCTTATATGAAACCACAAATAACCCTAAGCGCATTCGTGTATGTCAGCTTCTAGAAATTCAAAACACAAAAGCATAAAATTAAGTTTAATGAAAATTACATATAAGTACCTGGGTAGTTACATTCTCTCCACCTTCTAAAATTTCATCCTCAAATTTTTTTCATACTTATTAAACATGTGATGATACATTTCTCTCATAGCATTTTCAGACTCACATTTTGCTTTTTCAACCATGTGGTTTCTCCACAAAACCATTACCTTGCAGATTACCTTATTCCACAATAATTCCTCTCTATGATCAAGACACTAAACTAGTTTCCCATTATAAGAATGGTTTTATTCAAGCTGAACTGCTTTGGAGATCAAAACATGAGATGAATCCGACACATACATTCTCCACATAGAAACATGAAATACATTATGTTTCTGAGATAAACATGAGGGCAAAGCTACTCGATAGGCCACTGGTCAAACTTTCTTCAGGATTTTATAAGGTTCAAAAACCATGGATTCATCTTTAATTTGTTACCAAAATTCATTACACCTTTACTTTGAGAGATTTTATGGAAAATATGATCACCTGCATGAAAAGAAAAGTCTTTCCTCCCATTATCTGCAAAAGTTTTCTGCCTACTCTGAGCTGTTTCCATGTACTGCTGGATCATCTTTACTTTCTCAGCTACATCCTGTACTAATTATGGTCCCATCAACATCCTCTCCCCAACTTCATCCCAAAATGATAGAGTTCAACACTGCTTCCCATAAAATTCCTCAACAGGTGCCATCTGTATACTGGAATGAAAACTGTTATTATCTAAAAACTCAATGAAAGAATGATGTTGATCCCAAATTCCCTTGTAATCCATTGAACAAGCTCATAGAATATCCCCCAAATTCTTAATTGTTCACTCGGTCTGTCCATCAGATTGGGGATGAAAGGATATGCTAAAATTTAATTCTATTCTAAATGAATTCTAAAGGCCCTTCTAAAAGATAGAAGTGAACCTGGGATCACGGTCAGATACAATGGAAATAGGACCTCCATGCAACCTGAAAATCTCCTTGAGGTGTAGTTGAGAAAGATGATCCAAGGACATAGTATCCTAAATAGGTAGGAAATGTTTATATTTAGTTAATCGATCAACAATAACCCAAATCACTTTGTTACCTTGAGGAGTCTTTGGTAGTCACACAACAAATTCCATGTATATATCTTCCAATTTCCACCCTAGCACTAGAGAAGTGTGAAGCATTCCCTTTGGTAACTTCCACTCCACTTTAACCTGTTGACATTTAAAAATTTCACAGTGTAATAAGAAATATCTCTTTTCATTCCATCCCAATAGTAATATTCTCGAAGGTCTCTATACATATGTGTATTTCTAGGATGAACTGATAATGGATAACTATGAGCTTTAATCAAAAATTCTTTCTTCAATTAGTAATCAGAATGCAAACATAATATTTTTCCGAGTCTCAAAACACAATACTTATCACGGTTAAATTATAGAAACATTTCAATTTTAACTAAAACTACATTTTTCTATAGCCCATTGTCTTCATTTTTTTCTTGCATAATTTTTTCTGATAGGGACGACTGCATTGACACCTGAAACAAAGTAGAGGAATTTCTTATACCAACAACTTCCAAGACAAATTTTATTGAGTTATTAATAAATGGGTCATGTTCCAAACCTAACATGGTTAATGATGCATGTTGTTTTCAACTCAAGGGATCCACTACCTTGTTTTTCTTTCATGGATGGTAATTGACCGTGAAATCATAATCCTTCATTAGTTCAAAACATCTTCCCTTCCTCATGTTCAATAACGTTTGAGTAATTGTATACTTCAAACATTTATGGTTAGTATATATTTAACATTTTACTCCATACAAATGATGCCTCAAAATATTTAATGCAAAAACAATATAATATAATTCCAAATCATTTTAGGGTAATTAAATTCATGAGGTATCAACTAATGTGAAGAATAAGAAATTACCTGATAAGTTTTAATTAGAACACAACCAAGCCCATTCAAAGAAGAATCACTGTAGATGAAAAATTTTCTATTTTGGGAAGGCAGGGTCATACCAGAAGCATTCACCAATATTCTCTTCAATTCTTGTAAAAAATAATCACATTCTTTTTCCTAGACAAACATCATACCTTTTCGAGTAAATTTTGTCACTGGGGTAGATAACTGTGAAATGTTTTCAACAATCCTTCAGTAATAACCGTCTAATAAAAGAAAACTATGAATCTTTATATCATCTGCAGGTCTTGGAAATTCATTAACAAATTTTGTTTTAGCAGGATCAATAGTTATTCCATCTTTAGAAACAATGTGACCAAGGAAAGATTTTTACTCCAACCAAAACTCAAACTTTACAAATTTTCCATAAAATTTCTTTTCTTTTAAGGATTTCAAAACAACCCTTATATGTCTTTCATTTTCTTCTTTAATTTAAAAAATAAATGAATGTCATAAATAAAAACACCCACAAACTTATCCAAGAACTCATCAAATATTCTATTAATAAGATCCATCAATATAGTTGGTTCATTAGCTAACCGAAACAACATAAATACAAATTCATAATGCCTATATCTAGTTTGAAATGATGTATTTAGGATGTTTTCTTCCATTAATTTAAATTGATGGTACCTGAACCTCCGGTCAACATTTGGAAAATATTCTGCTCCCTATAGCTGATCATACAAATTGTAAATATGAGTAAATGGATCATTTTTTAACATTGATGTTATTGAAGGCTCTATAATCAATTCAAAGTTTCATTGAACCATCCTTCTATTTAACAAAAAAGACAGGAGCACACCATGGTGAAGTTATAGGTTTAATGAAGCCTTTGTCAAGAAACTCTTGCAATATATTTTTTAATTGAAGATGTTCAACTTGTTTTATTTGACAAGGGAATTTTTAAATCGACATAGAATCAAGAACTAAGTCAGTTGTAAATTCAAATTCTTGATCAGGTGTTACATAGGGAAACTCGGCCGGGAAAACATCCAGGTATTCATTTACCACTAGCACATCATTAATCTGAACAATTCCCTTGTTTTTAACAATATAAGACAGATAAACTCTATTTATACCTTTTATTAGTTTTCTAGCTTCTTGAGATGTTATCAAAGGTATAGTTTCGTTCTTTTAATAAAACTGAAACCCTTTAGAAAAAATAACCTCTTTTGCTCTACAATCAGTCTTTGCGTAATAAACAAAAAGCCAATCCATACCCAGAATAACATCAAACTATACCATGGGAAGAATAAAAAGGTTTCAGGTAATTTATTTCGAAAGGTAATTGATGAAATATTTTCATAATACCATTTTTCTTTACTATTTCCCCCTAGTGTTTTAACCATAAGTTATGATTTCATTTCATGAGGTGAAATTGCCATTTTACAAGAAACGTTCTTAGGAATAATGGAATGTGTAGACCCTGTATCAAATAAGGTATTAGAAAATTTTGACTTAATAAACATCACACATGAAATAACTTCATTGTATGGACCAACTTCTTGCTAATTTAGTTGCAAAGGATCTCACCACAACTTTCTACTTATTATCTAGATGTTTTCTATTATTAAGATCTTTCATTGTGAAGGTATTTTCAAAATTCCCCATCTCACCATATTTAAAACACATTACAGTTTTCTTATCAGAATTAATCATGGAATCATTTTCTTTCCAATCTTGAGCCATATGACCAAACTTACCACATCGAAAACACTTCCCCATTTTGGTAAGACATTCCCCAGGGTTCTTTTTTCCACACCTTTCACAAACAGGAAACTCAACTTTCTTAACTTTAGGCTGGTTTGATTGATTCTAACCCATCGCTTCCCTTCAATTCCACTTCTTCTACTTGTTGTCAAAGTACACATGTTCATTGGAAAACTCTATATCTATCCTCTCATCACATTAGACTAGTTTCTCATAACAATTTAACTCTAGATAAGCCAAATCACTTCGATATCTTGGATTTAATATTGAGTTAAAATGATTAATTTTTCTATCAATATCACCAAAAAGATTTGAAGAATACCTTTCCAATCGAGTGATGTTTTCTCCATACATGGAAATCGCATATTCCTCTTTTTTCTTCAAATTAAGGAATTTATTTTCAATCCTATGTCAAACCTCCTTTGGAAAATATTTTTCAGGAAAAATATTCTAAAATTCATCCCATTACAAGGCATCAATGTACTTGTTATCCCAGATATTCTTGACATATGACAACCCCTTGTCAGCTTACCCTTAAAGATGATAAATGGAAAGACTAACCTTTTGATTATCCAAACACCCCATGACATTGAATTTAATTTCATGAGATTTAATCCATCCTTCAACTGTCACTGGGTTAGAAGATCCAGTGAAAGCGGGAGGGTGTTTCCTCATAAAAAGTTCCACTATCATCGTGTTACTTTTTTTTAAATCTAGTTTTTCTATTTCCTAGATTCCACCGCCATTTATAGCCAACGTCAACTAATCCATCACTACCACAAACTGCTCAGTTCCAATGCCACCATTCCAGGTTGTGGATTCGGGAACATATCAGCGTCATAATGCCTTTCTACTTCAGCATCCCAGCTTCCTCTATGACAAACCATTATAAACCAACATATCCCAGTTGAAGAAATATGGTAATCAATAAATTCAATATCATTTCAAATTAACAAGAGTGTAAAAATATTTTATGGTATTCAATTAACTTCATCCTAACCCATAATGTTATCTAAACCATCCTTTGATACCAACTATAAGGGCCCAACCTTAAAATTGAATTATCTTGTGTTTTTAATAAGGAACATAAATTCTTATACATTGAAGATATTTTTTAGGTTTATATTTTTTTTAATTATGACACAACACATACATACCGATATCTTACAAAGAGGATACTACTAAAACATTGTACATTTTTTCAAAATATAAAACATTAAAAAACATTATTTCTTTGACACATATTCATAACATTCATTAGGACTTTTTTTCTATCCTAATCATCCTTATAAACTGTAATAACATTTTAAAATCCTGCGATGAGAACAAAATTTTGGTAAGGTATATAAAATAAGAGAATCTATTAGTTTAAAGAAATAATTATATGAAATGATTTTCATAAAGACTTACTTTTCAACCATAGATTATCAAATAATTTCTTTGTGAAAAATAATTTTTTTATAAATAATAGGAAAAAAACATTATCATAAAGGAATATTGGGGAATTACTTTATTAATTTTGTAACCCTTATATCTACCTTATCATTTGTAACCCTCACGACTTCCTTACAATGTATCCCACACAAAAACCTTAATGTGTAACCATTACAACTACACTTGGATTAATCATACTACCGACCTCCAACATTCACATACCGAATGCATTGAAGGGAAATATAAGTCCCACCCTTCATAACAAACCATTCCCACAAACCATAATGTAATCCTAAAATATCAATGCATATATCATAAAAACATTCATTTTGAGAAGAATTTTAAGAATGGATTTTTAAAGAAAAGTCTCTTAAAAACACTATATCACTGAAGCAAGAATTGGTAAAATGTAAGAAATAATTATATGTACTATAAAAACTAATACAACAAAATATAATAAAAATTAATTTCTAAAATAATTTTATCATGATAAAATAATTAATGTTGAAGGTTACCCCTATGAATGTAAAATTCGGTTAATAATTTCATTATGAAATCTTGGCATAGTAACAGCTTAGGTAAAGTCCCAAATGAGGGAGGATAACTGATCCTTCATTGAAATAACATAAAATATATAGTAATGGTATGATTATAAATTAAAGAAATTATAACCATTCGAAATTATAGGAACTAATTTCAAATTAGATTCATGAATTTTTAAAGGAAGAGTGAAAAGTGAGGATCCTTTATCTCGGGTTCATCTTACTTAAAATGTGTTTACACCTCTAGTTTAATGATTAAAATAGTTTTATTAATATTTTATAGAAACATGTTCATGTTAATAAAAACTTAGGTGATTATTTTATAGCATCATTTCAACAATTAGTAATTAATAATTTCTTAATTCCATTGTTTCGTGTGTGTACTTCACATGGTTTCCATGGGTAGTTCAGAATGGATTTCATTATTGGATGGAAATGAAACTCCATAAGATGAATGAAATTGAATAGATATGTCTCTAGAATATAAAATAATACCATAATCCATTTTTTTTCTAGATATTATGATGGATCATTTGTTAGAACATTAACAATATTCCTTTATATTACATTGGTGGTTATTTGATAATAACATATTAGCATTGTTTTATAAATCAATTAAATGAGTAAGAAAAACAATCATGAAAATTAAATAGGTTTCTATACATAGATTATAATCTGGTTCAAGCATAAAAAATGGTTTCATGACTATAATTTAAGGAAGTAAAGGAAATTGAAAACACATCATCCACAATGTTGGTAAATCAACACAACACGGACGATGAATTATAACAGGGAAGAACGGGAAGTAAGATGATGAATTTTTACCATAAACATTATTAACATACATAATATATAATATTATAGAGTTTTAATGCCTTTTGGATAAGGTCAGAGGAAGGGAGTATAAGAAAAAATGAAATTGAAATGAAAACACATGAAAATGAAATAGGTTTCATACCTCTTGATCTCTTCTCCTTGAGATCCGTCTTAAGGGAATTTATTTTGTGCTTTAGATGATACCAGATGGTGTTGGATGTGGGGGAGTATATTGGGGAGGTAATTTGGCTGAACATAGAAAAATCTCAAGGATTGAGAGGTTTGGGAGGAAGAGGGGATGGAAGGTGGTATTTATAGTGGAGGAGAGGAGGGAATTTACATTATTTTGATAATTAATTTAATTTTTTTGTCTAACACTATGAATAGTATCTATTCATGTGACCCCAAAGAGTAATGTGTGCATTATATTTCGAATAAAGTGGTCCTACATCAGAATTTCATCACCTATGATGCAGTAAAAACATGTTTTTAACATTTATCCTAATTAATCGTAATTTACTATTCATCATAAATTCATGTTTTTCATAAAAATCCAAAAAATTCACCCTAACCATTTTTCATTGTGTAGAATTAAAATATGAACTACATTTTGTAAAAATAATTATATAGATGGGTGTAAATTATTTTTAATTAAAATATAAATTTATTCGAAAAAAGTAACAATATAAAAACTATATCTCATTTTATAACACCTTGAAAAATTAATCAATATCTTATTATCATTTAACAATAATAGTAATATATTGATAAGGTTCATATTAATACTCATAAGGGTATATTACTATTCACAAGGGTATGTTACTATTCACAAAAAAAATTAATTTTGCCTTATCAGATTCCAATAATCAACCTAAGTGCAACCGTGTATGTTTGATTTTAGAAATTCAAAACATATATGTGAAAAATAAAGTTTAATGATAATTACATATATGTACCTGGGTTTTTATAGTACCTTCAATTCAATGCATTAGTGAAAAAAGAATTAAATTGCTTCGAGAGAAGGTAGTCCACTTTACAGACGAGGGATATTATCATAACTATTAAAGAGTTAAAAATAAAAATTTATATATAATATAATGACCCTATAAATATAAATATGTTATGAATAATATATATATAATTTTTCTCCATCATACTACCAAACAATGAGAGGTGTTAGGGAAAAAATGAATGATATTAGTTCCCAAGGTGGTACCCAATTGTACATACAAATGATAATATCATAACGCATCTGTGGAAGTGAGAAATGAATTACATTCATCCATTAACATAGTAACCTCTCAGTATATATATGTTAATTAAGAAAATATATAATCATAATATATGAATAATTTAAGGAGGTAGAGAAATAAATAATATAAAATGTGCATTGAAAAGCATTACCATTTCTTTGTGTACCCTCTTAATGTTTCCATCAAAGGCCTACATATATTGCATTTCTTCCAAAAATAAGGATTATAGTATTAATTAAGGGAATTGTTGAATTTATTTTGTAATGTACTGGTCATTGAAAAATGGTTATAATGAGTGATGTTGAGAGTATAAGTGGGTTACTTTTATAAGTTAGGTGAGTGGGAGAAATATAAATTTTTTAAAAGATTAGAATATACTCATGATTTTATAATATAACAAGCCTACATAACATGACATTATAGAAATTTAATGAGATAAACTATAGATATGTCAATCCATTGGGTGTCTAAAATTATGGTAGTTCATTTTTACTCTTATCTTCTTAGGTGAACCCCTGGAAGATCCATTATTATCTTAGTCGTGACAATTATATTTAACATTCACACTATTAATTTTGGTAAAACAATTATGTAGAGCATATTAGAAATTTTTAATTAATATTATTCTAAATATGTAAACATTATTTCCCAATTGAATTCAAAAAAAAAAGGAAAAATTATAATTTAAAATCAATCTCGTAGAGAAGACGAGAGAGTGGGGTTTTAAAGAGAGAATGTAAAAATATTCACCTATTTTTTTTAAATATTCTTCTTATAAAAACTAATTTTATATTTCATAATCAATTTTTTAATATTGGATGAAATTAAATTTAGAGCATTACCCATAGATGAGATGAAAAAATAGGTTTTTCAGAAGATTATTTTTTAAGTAGAAGATGATTTTATATTAACTGTACGTCAAATAATAATCATAGTATAAATATAAAATAAACTTCAACAATATGAAATATATTATTTTAATTTTAAAAATAATCATTATGTATTATTATAACTATCTAAAAAGGAGAAAAATATTTTATTTTAATATTGTTTTTAGGAAAACTTATTTTTAAACCCAATAAAAAACATATACCAAAACTGATATAATGATGATTCCAAATTATTAAAGAAGAAATTAAAAAAAAATTATATTACATGAAAAAATATTCAAAATATAATTAGAATTATAAATTGCATATCATACTAAAAATTGATGGTATTTTTAAAAAATATGTAATTTTCACTTTTCGCCAAAAAATCAATATTTTAAAAAAAATCCAAAATTTCCCCGATTCAATTTTTTTTATTTATGATCACAAAATTATGATAATTTTATAAAATACATTTTCATAAAACATCCAATATTCTATTATAATATTTCTTACTTGAAAATAAATAGAAACCCACTTTTGGTGAAATAGTCTCTTGAAGAATAATATGTCATTACTAAAAATAGATTAATTATTTACAGTAAAAGTATTAATTATTTATATTTAGGGTGTCATTTATTCAAATATATATATATATCCAAAATTAGATAATACATTTCATACCTTCCAAATTTAATGGCTAGATTTTAACTTTTATATACCTCATTGGATGTTTAATATAATTATTGCTTGTTGAGTATGCTATGAAACATAAAAATATCAGGGTTGGGTATACAAAAATTAATTAAATTTATATAATTTATATATAAATTAGTATATAATACATTCATGGGGATTAACATTCTTGACCATGGTCTGTGTTTTGTGTTAATTACACTATCAAATATTATTTCCTTCTTTTAAAATATCAAGGTGTCACATCCCCCCTACCCTTTAAAATATTCCATACTTAAAACATGAACCTTATATCATAAATAAAATGATAGAAATTTTAAATTACTATTTTTCCAAACATCCAAATAGGGGTGATAAAACACCCTCTTAATAAAAGGAAAAGGTTTGTAAAAATATCTTACGTAATAACTCACAACATTGTTTCCAATGATGAAAAAATAGGCTGGATGGGATGATTTGGACAAGGGAGAAAATGTTACTAATTATATAGTGGGATTAGGTTCCTTGTTGATAATCAAGTCATATATTAATATAATTTAATGGCCCTAAAAACCATAAATATATAATAGTTAAGAAGACCACAATATTCATTTTATATAAATGTAACATGATAAAATTCTTCTCTCACGATACATTTCTAATAGTTCTGGGATTAATTCACCATCTTGAATGAGAGAACATTTAAACATATTTACAATTCATGGAGAATTTAATCATTTACCAGATTTCCATAAGAATATCAACTTTTTCACCAAAAAAATGAGTATTGGGAATGAAGTTTTCAAGACAGAATCACTAAAAATCATATTTTAAAAGATCATAATACCATAAAAGGGGTTATAATAAATTAAACATGTATTTTTAAATTATCTATGATGAATGGTTCGTACTGAGTAATATAATTTCCAAAATAAGTAACAATTCATCGGGAAGATAAATCAATAAAATTTAATAGTAATACATAATGTTAAAAATAAATAATTTCTAAATAACTTCTAAATCATAGGGTATTTTAAAATCAAATGTTATGTCATGAATTTCGTCTTTCAAACAGAAAAAATATTACGATATTTTTTCTTGAAATAACCTTAATAAATTATTCATCAAATAATTTTTATATCTCATGGTTATCTAGAAAATAAAACATGTGTTCACATAATTACGACAACATCCAAGATAACATAAACTCAAATGGGAATTAATAACATAAATTATATTTAAAAAAATGTAATACATATCATTAAGAAAATGTTTTACACATACATCAACTTCTAAAAATAAATTCAAATATAACTACTCACATTATGATCTCAATTCATTAAATCTCAAAGTTGTTTCTAGGAAATTAAACTATAGATAAACATTAATATTATAGACATATTATTCCAAATATGAATATTAAATTAACCTCCTGTAATAAAATAATAATATATGTACTTATCTAATCCATTCCTTTGATACCAACTATAATAGCCTAGACCCTACACTACCCGATCGAGTTATGATATTATAAGCATAAAATCTATACATATGATAACAAAAAGTGTTACACAATTTTTTCCATAGATAACATAAAACATTTAATTATAAAAATTATTTATTTATATTCTAAAAGGAATTATAGGTTCAGAGTTTTAAATAGTAAAGTATAAACTATTATATAAATATTATTGATGTAATTAATTGAGAATTTCTCCCACCTAACCCAGCATTACTTATTTCACATTATGTTTTCATCATTATCCATTTTAAATCCTTCTAAAAAAAATTCATTCATCATCATTTTTACAACCAGGGGAAAATGAAACATAAAAAGGCATAACTCAAATTCTCAATTAGATTAATCATGATCATTAATAATTGGATGTAACTAATAGGCATTAGATGATCATAATTATATGTTTAAATATTTAGAGTGCTTGAGTTGTTGATAAAAGAACTCATGTCCATCAATAACAAAAAAAATCATTCAAGAAAAATGGAATAAGGAATTAACAAATGAACCGACCATCATAATCAATAATTAATATCTATGTTATATTAATAACGTTGATATGGAAAACTATAAAACCAAAAATTTCATTGATAAAATGTGTTCATGTCATTGAGAATCTTCAATATATTAAAAAATATAGATTACTTACTAAACCCTTACAAATAGAATATTCAAACAATCATATTATAATATAATTATTCAGATAACATAATCAAGACCTAATGCATTAGAGAACTATTTTTTCAATCCATTTTCTAAATAATGTCCATTAAGGATAGCATAAATAATGCATAAAGATATATTACTTCATTATTATACTCATAAAAATATTTATTATTCTTTTAAAAACACAGTTAACCACTAGAATGAGAATACGTTAAATTAAATTTATTTTTTATAGATGATTTACCATAAGAATATCTCTAAAACATGTTTATCCTATAGAAAATAAATGTCTTCCACAACAATCATTCTATAGTATGATTAACAATAGAAAAGAAAAAGGTTTTATATCAACCTTTTGAAATAATCCTAATCCTTGTATAGAATGAAAATGGATGATATTATTAAAAAATATTCCCATTAGATTAAGAATAATATTTTTTTGATCTTAGTTAATGGAAATAACGTAAAAACATCTTATAGAACATTCTAGAGGAAAATATAATTTTCATTACGATAATAACATTTTAAAACTAAGATTTTATAAAAAATGTTAATAATAATTATCATTGAAAATAATCATTGTAACATATAAATAATTTTTATAACATTTTAGTGGTCATAACAGCTATATATTTATATTATTTCATACACATTAAAATATAGATTCTTATCATTATTTTTGTAAAATCCAAACTGGAAAAATTATAGAAATGAAATAAAGATCCAATTTTAATAATATAGTAAAAATTAATTAAATTAAATAAATTTATTTAAATTTTATTTAAGAAAATGTCAAAATGATTTTTGAAAACTTTTTTTAAAAACATTGTTTTCTTAGAAAATAGATTTTTGACTAATGAAAGAAATTATTTATTATTTTCATACAATTATTTTATCAAATTATTTTATGTAAACAATAGTGTAAAAAATGTAACTATTAATTAAATATATCATTAATAACCTTATTAGGTAAAATTTCAGGATATTTATTTAGATTAAGATAATCATATTTTGAAACTGAATATGTATTCACTAATAATTTTGATAAAGGATGAGATTTTATCATCAAACACATAGCACATTAGTTAACATTCAATCGTAGACCCCATTCAATTATAAAAACAAATGAAACATAATATATCAATAGAGTTAATATATTCATGATATTACATTTCAAAGGGGCTATATATACAACACAATAAATAAAATATGTTCACAACTCTTTTTATGTCCCATGAAGGAAAAGTGAGAAAAAAAATTTAATTATGGTTTTTTATCTTTTGAGTCATAATCCGAAAGTGAAATTGATTTTCAAATTGATATGTAAACCCATATAATCTACAGGATATGAGTCATAACATACATTTATGGTCTATATATGACTCTACATGTCCTTTACCTCAACATCCATTTGGTAAAATATTTATTAATTTTATATATTTTGATTTTAAACTTGTTATATAAATTTTAATGAAAAATATTTGTATTTATAAAATCATATATGATATTTTTATATAAATTTATAACATATTTGTTCAAAATCATTTTTCATTTTTATTGATTCCGGTAATAGTAACATTGTTTTCTTATTCATACATTGTAATGAATGATCCAGTTATTGTTTATATTATAAAGTTTTAGAAAATAAATAATTTTAATCATTAACTAATTATCATATTTATGTATAAATTTTAAATTTAATACCAATCAAGAATGATTGTTTTTAGTAATGATGTATGTTAAGATCATTGCCTGTGTAGGCCGTGTGTACGTATAATTAACGTTTCAATGTTTATATGATCATTATGGAATCAATGTAATTAATATTTTATATTTTTAATGTGTTCATAATATCATATATAAAATATTATTTATTTTAATATATACACACACATATATATCATTCTTGTGGTGTCGTGATGAAAAGAGAGTAACATCGCATCATGAAGCTGGTGGTCTACACATTTAAGAACAACGCTTTATGCATTTTAATGTTAAAAAAATAAAATGATATATAATAATTAAATAATGATAAATATTATATGAATAAACTAATTAATTCAGGTATATCACATATATTCATTAACTTTATCCCTATTACCATACATTAAATTTTTCTGTGAAAAACAAATTGCATAACTTCGCGAGGTAGTAGTCCACCATGCACATGATCGAAATTTGTATATAACCTTGATGATGGAATGTAAAATGGTATATATGAAAATAATCCTCCATAGAAATAATATTTTTATGAAAAGAATATATATACCTTATAAACATCATCATAACCAACCAAGAGTGGTGGAATTTGTAAAATGAATTACATGATTTCGTGAGGCAGTAATCCACCATTCACATGAATGATTATTTCATACCCACATTGATGGAATAAGAAAATCATTTAGGTTATCACATTTACAGAATAGAATCTCAGTATATGGATTATATTTAGGTTTTTAAAAAATCATGGTTTGTTAATTTTTGATCAAAATATAGAAATAAAAAAAATTAAAACATGCATTGAAGAATGTTAACTTTTCTTCAGGTATCCTCTATAGGTTTGACCCAAATGAAATCCTAGGTTCAATTTCAAATAAAACTATGGATTCAAATATTATATTTGGGTTTTTTTAAGTTAATAATTTTGGGAATGGATGAACTGAAATTATTGGATTGATTGGTGAGGATATGAGGGAGTTTGACCTTTTATATTCAAGGTGAGTGGCACACTTGGAATTATTTTAAATGATTCCATAGTATCCACATTTTTTATCATATAAAAAGCCTTAAAGGAGGTCAATTATATGAACTATAATAGTTAATAATGTTATGTGTCCATCCAATTGGAATTTTAAAACAATTAAGGTCATTTTAACCCTGAAGACCTTTGTTTAACCCCCATTAAATCCATATTTACCTTCACTACGGTAAATATTTATTACTATTTTGACTATTCATATATATCAAATTTATTTAAAAATTATTAGAAATTATTATTTCATATGATTATAAGTATTTAATCCCTAACTCCAAATTCAATTCAAAGAATTTTAAAATTTTAATTTTAAATTAATCTCGTAGAAGTGATGAGAAAACAAGTTTTCAAGAAATTTCTTTTTTAGGAAGTATTTCATGTTATATTAAATCTATATATATTGATAATAATTATTTAATTAATAAAATTTAATAAATATAAATATTCTATAAAATATATTTAAAACTTCCCTCAATATGGATTATTTTAATTAATTAAAAATGCGAAACACTCTGGATATTGAAATAGGTTATAAAGAAAACCTTTTTCTTAACCCATATCAAACATATAAAAAACATAATATGGTGTTTATTTAAAAGTAATTCGAGGATTTAAAAAAAAATATAAAATACATATGCTACTAGGATATATTTTTAAAACACAGTATAACTTTCAAATTAATAAATTAATTAAAAGATAATACATTTTAAAAAATCATTATTTTCCCCATTTATTGAAAAATCAATCATTTCAAAAATATTCTAAAATATAATCCAATGTAAATATGGATATAAATATAAATTTATTAATTTAATTTCATAAATTATAATTCATAAATAATAAAATAATATTTTATAATATTTTTATATTGAATAGAAAAAAACATTTTTGATGAAAACACATTTTTGAATAATAAATTGACAGCACTAAAAATTTATTGATTATTTACAATATTTTTATAAGTTATTAATTTATAGTTGGTCATTCATACAAAACTACATGTATATACATTTTTGATAATGTAGTTAATACTATAATGACAAGCCAATTTATTAGCTTGGTTTTACCAGTTATATTTATCATAGGCCATTTTCGAATGGTGATGTGTGTTGAATATGCTATAAAACATAAAAATCATGGTCTAATGTGTACCAATAGCTATTAAAAGATTAAATTTTTTTATAAAGAGATATAATGTAATTTTTTATGGAGTTACATTCTTTTATATACTAATTATTGTTTGTGAATTACACTATCCAACATAATTCACTTCTTTTGAAATCTCGGGGTGATACAGAATATGTTCCATTATAATATAGGTTCAGTTTATAGATGATATTCTAAATAATATATGATTGAATCATCTTCCCACTTATGCATTTTATCTGTGAATATTCATCATCAAGAAAATAATTGTCTTTTATTCCTACTTTTTTAATATGTGATATAGTACAATTTTTATTCATTCCAAAAAAATATCAAATATTTCCGAATGATAAAAAATAAAAACATATTATAGTCATGAAATTATTGAAAATTATGTTTGGGACACATTTATTCTATAAAATATAATGTTATGCGGGTAAATATAATGATTTTTTATAATATTATACATACAAATGACTTTGACTAATTATAAGGAATATAGGTTAGGAATTAAACATTAAATATAGTAAAATAATATTTAGATGAATCTATATGATTTCTAACTCATTAAACATTACCCTTAAAAAACATGATTTTATTATGATATCAATAAATTATAGAATAAAAATCATTATAAAAATAATTTAATATTGATTAATTTATTCAAAATAATCTCACATTTTATATTAAACATATCATTTTAAGCATCATTGTCATTGATTAAAAAATTGAACAAAAATAATTTCTATATCAATATGAAATTTCTAATTTAACTATATTTATCTCAATACATGGATGAAAAAATGTTGAAAAAAACAAATTTATATAGTAAAGAACTGTTAGAATCATTTTAACATAAATTTTTTGGACTTCCTTGTCTATTGATGTAAGTATTCTTGATTCATTGGAACAACTATATTAATATATGTATGATTTAAAATAAAGTTAATAAATATATTATAAAATTGGTTGTTTATATGATATTTAGAATCTAAATTATGAAAAATAAATATGTATTGAGATGTTAGGGCATAAAATTATATATTTTTTATAATGAATATGAATCATTATTTGAATAATACTTAAATGATAAATTAATTAAAAATTAATACTACATTGAAAAGTATTGAAAAGTATTATTCTAAATTTTAAATATAATAAACCAAAAGGTTATGGTTTCACAAAAAAATTGAAATGGGGCATGTCATAAGAGTTGAATAAAAATTTTATAAAAACATTAATAGATTACAAATTTTATAATCATCAATGATAAATAACTTCATGGATTCAATTAATATTTTTTCCCAATATTCATATATTTTTTATGGAAATAAGTCACAATTATGGTTGTTTCATATAATGCAATGTTACAACAATAGTGTCGTCCCATTTACTATTTCCTTATCAACTTTTCTTCCACATGGTAAACATTCAAAAAATACTTAAAGATGATATCTTATTCTTAATCCCATTTAAAGGGTAAAGTTGAGAGATGAAGAGATGATTTCATAAATTGTCATGACTACTTAGTATTCCACACCAACAAAAATAATTGGATAGTTCAGTAAAAATGAATAGAGGATGATGTATCTGAGAAATGTTCTCATAGGTTATATTGAAGGTTTGTTCCCATATTCTTTTCATTATCTTAATTTTTTTTAGTTTTATTAGTTTTATTTTTTTATATTTTTTTAATCACATGATGTTAACTGGATCATGTTCTTTGATGATGTATTTTAGAAAAAGTAGAGTATTTAATGAAACTATTTTCAATCCATAAAGATCAAAAACAATTTGGTTATCATTTTAAAATATACTAATTTAATAATAGTTCTAACAATTTTCTACTTTACAAATGTAATGATACTATTTTTAATGGAGAAATAAAAAATACACATTTTGGGTAGGGATATTTTTTATAAAATATATGCTACTATTTCATCCCATTATTTGGTTTTCTTTATATTTATATTTAGTTTTTAAAAGAAATTAATGAATTGGTTTTTTATATTTGAATAGGTTTTTATTATTTCTTCTCTAAAACATATCTAAGAAGAACTGGAAATCTAGAATAATTTTTAAGCTCCAATTCATGTGTGAATGGAAATTTATTATATATAAATTCAATAGTGGTAAATTTATGAAATTGTTCTCATTTTATTATTTTTCCTATAATTATTTATAAGAGTTTTGAAAAAATAACTTAAGTTATTATCTTTTTCAATGTCTATAGTGGTTAATGTCACTAACGTTTTAGGAATATAATGAATTATATGATATTTGTTTAAAAACACTTATTTTTTTTGAAATATATATAGTTTTATTTTTTAATTTAAAAATGTTAGGTCCGATTCTTTCCAGTATTTGTTGAATATGAACAAATACATTGAAAATAAAAATAATTTCTTTTTAAAATTTATGTAGATCATTTTGAGATAATAATTACATCAATCACTAATCCCTCTATGAAAATGAGTTTTCCTATATGTAAAAAATATAAAAATATTTATATCCTCATAAATTAATTAAATATAAGGATTTTCTTGTCTATTATTTTAAATAAACTTGTGAGGATAAGCGATTTTATGGAATAACTTTGTAGGAAGGCCCTTGCTTTTTGAATGTGTGATTGTTATATTATGATTTTACTGAATAAAATATACTATTTTTCATCAATATCAAAGATATTATGTTAACCTCATATTCTAAAATGATATTTAATTAAAAAAAATTTATATAAAAATTTAAAATTGAAAACCAATACCCAAAATAACTTAATGAACATTTAAATTAATTCCATTTTTCAAAAATGTGACTGTAAAATAAGATATAAAAGTGTGATAGGTGATATAATTTTAATGAGCTATGTTGTAGAATAAGACCCTATTAATAAAATGAGAAATATTAAATGTAATTAGTAAAATTATAATCAAAATTAAAATTAAAATTTTATAATCGCCTACTAAAAATATTAGTGAGTCAAATTTCCATAAAATTTATAATAATAAACACATTCGTGATATTAATGAAATAATAATCATTTTATTCCATCATAAAAAAATTATTTGAAATGTCATTTTTATTTAAAAAAATTACGATAAAAAAATAAAAATTACTATAGAACATAATTATAAACTAATATTCAAAAGGCCATGGAATCAGAGAAATATGAAAGTAGAGAAAAACACTATAAGAATTATTATTGAACATTAGATTTTGATTGATATTTATTAAATTAATTATAAGTTATCATGATGTTTATTTGAGAAAATCAATAATGAATTATAGTTTTCATATAAAATATTATGATATGATCATTAGAGTGTCAACTAATTGATTGTAAATATAACATCCTTTTGATTTAGAAACACGAAATTTTAGAATAGTAAAATAATAAATTTTTATAATAATGAGTAAGATTTAAAATGAAATTTATTATTTTTAACATTATTTCAGTAATTATTTAATTTATTTTGAAACACAATAAAAATAAAATTTAAATCCTAATATATTATTCATTTTTGAATATTTATAAATTATTAAATTTAGAAAAAATTGGAATTAAATAATAATAATAATGTATATATATTATTTATTATATTATGTTTCTATATGATGTTTTATGATCCATCCTTTTTTTGATTAAATTTTATGTTGATTGATTTTTATGATTTCCCACAAATTGTTTTTACTTTTTAAATATTCATTATGCTTTTTTCTCAGTCTTTCCTTTTAGAATGTCTCATGTTTACCATGATGAGTGATAGTATTAAGATATGATATAGGGTCATATTATTATTATATAAATAAATTACAATGTAGTTTAATTAATAATAATATTATTATATATCTAATCTATCAATGATGTTGGACATCATTATTCTGATTTTTGTTCTACAAATACTAAGTTGACTTAATTATTTAAAAATATATGTTTATGAAATCATTAATTATGGTTTCTGTAATTGACCGATATAATTAATTATATAAAATTTTTGGTACAAAATATTTAGAATACTCTATAAAAACCCTCGATCGGGACATATAATTCCATAACATTTGAATTAAATGTGATTTTTTTTTATATTTATGTTCACTTTGTTTAATGTATATTCTCATTAATATGAGTGTTCTAATCCCCATAATTATTTTTTGTTATTAAATACATATAAATAGATGGAAATGTGTTATAAACCAAGTTGAATTAAGATGAAATAATTTCCCCAAAAATATTCTCAGTATGATAAAATATTGTGTTAATAACCCCGTTTCAATATATAAAGATTTGAAAAATATTTTGACCAATATATGGAATGATTTGGATTTCCTAAATTATCCAATAAATTATCAACATATGGGTGGGTACTTTATTTGGTAATCACCACTATCTTTTTGTAGAACCGCTAATGATATTTAGAATTATAAAGGACTAATTTGAGTAATTACTGATATTATATTGACTAAAAGTGAGGTGATTGTGTTTTTAAATGGAAAAATATTTTCTTAGAATATGCTATTTTTATAAGGATGTTGTTTTTTAGATGTGAATTCTTGGATATATAGATTTTAATTAATTTTATGTTAGTTCATAAAAAACAATTAAAAATCACATAATATATTTATTAATTTTTAACCTCAAAGATTTTTGGAATTTTTAGATGATTAAAATAGTATCATAGTCTTCACAATATAAACAAGAATACATTTGAATTTGATATATTTAGACTGATAGAATTGCAATGGGAAGATCATAGAATTAATTAATGATTTTAAGGCTTACACTATGAAATGCTCGGATAAAAATAAAATAAAATGAGTTTCCAAGGTTCATCCCAAAAATAATAATGTATATTTCAGTGATAATGGTAATTTTATATGGTTGATAAAAAAAATTGATTATTCTTTTTAATCACAGAATATGAAACATCATGAATATATAGGGATGATTTCTAAATATTGCAATGATTATATATTAAAATCGTAAGTATCATCTAAGGATTCATTATTTTCTCTAATTCACATTTTTATGTTATCTCATAAAATATTAAAATTTTTCTAATAGATTTTTTATATTTATCTCATAGAATTTGTATGGTTTTATATGGACATCATATTTTTTTCTCAATGAGATTGGTATTCAATATGAGAATACAATTTGAAGCAGCTAATTTTTAATAACTGAAGAGAAAAAAAACACTCAACCTTAAAGGTGAGTACATGGTTTGACAAATTAATAATGTTTACGTAAAGGATATATTTTTTTCAAAAAAATGTTTTCCATTTTAATTATATTCCATTAAAAATAAATTTTATATTTCTAAAAATATATATATTTTAAAAAAAATTATATTTTCATGGTTTATATATTTCCTTAAAAGAAAAATATATATTATAAAACTAAGAGAATTAAAATAGAGGAATTTAAAAACATCATTTAATAGACAATTTATATTTATTGAAATATTATTGTCATAAGAAATCTGATTAAATATGATAATAGAAATGATATCAGGTCAATGTATTTAAAGAATCTTATTTTTTGTTTACTCTATTTAATGGAATTAATGATTGATATCATATTTGTTGTTAATTTTTTTTTCATGTATAATGGTGAAAAAGGGATCCTGAATTTAGAGATAGAATGGGAACACATTGATATATAAAAAAATGAAATGTTATGTTTTGTAAAAAACAAATACTAGAATGATTATTTCATTTAATTATAAATATTCAAATTTTGAATAAAATAATGATTATAGTTGTTTTTAATCAAAGAGACATATTAATTAATTAAAATGTGAAAATATTTTAAAAAATATATTTTATAAGAGTTAGAACCAATTTCAAATAATATGTGTAGAAGCATACATTGAAAATAAAATTTTCGTTTATGAGATCTCTATTTAAGGTTTATAATCTAGATGTGAAGATTATATTTTCCATGAAACATCATAATCCATGTAATCTTAGTCATTAATGAAATTTTATCATTTTTCATGATAAATTCACAATGATATGAAATAGAATATAATAAATTTTTTGTTGAATAAAATTGTATTTATTTTTGAATTTATTTTAACACTGGAGCAACTAATAGTATTTTCTCTGAAATGTTTGCGATATGTGAATTTCTATTAATCATGTTACATTTGGTAGTTTATCCCTTTTTCTCAAAATAAAAATGTAAAATGACTTAGACCCATATGTCAATTTTCTTTAATAATAATTTTTCAATATGTGTATAAATAATAATATATATATAATTATGATATCTTTTTATTTAGTTTAATTATATATTTACCAAGTTTGGTAAAATTATATTATACTGTATCAAATGATATGTGTTATACCAAATTTAGTAGAGAAATCTTATTTAGGGGGATGCTATTTTTAGATATAGTTATCAAAATGGAAATTACATGAATTAAAAATATGGGAATGTGAGTTCCGTGATCTCTGTAATTTATTAATAATTCAAGAAAATTATGTGTGTTTAAATCTATTATTTTCAAGTTTTAATGACACATTTGTCTCTTGGAAGGATTTTATATTCTAATTTTATTATATATTATTTAATTTTTCTACAATAATAATTATCATGGTGACATATAATTCAGAATAACGTCTAATTTGCTAATTTTTTTGTTTGATGGTAAATTATAATAGTCATTATGTTTTAAGAAAATTCATAAGTGGTTATTTTTGACAATAGAAGATGATCTAAAAGAAATTGTGACATTAGAGATATTTAGGGGACTCATCTAGTGTTTCATGAGTCCTAAAGTGGGTTATTTTCCTATCGTAAGTATTTTATAGAGGTGATGGAACAAAAAAAATTATTGTGTTGTATATTTTTCATTTAATAAACCATATTCAGGCACACTTGATAAAAAATTTATTATTAAATGTGATGGAATTTTCATTGTTTGGATATTTTTAAAATATGTATCAATTTTTTTGATGTAATCCGGAAGTCATTGGATTTGAATGGGATTAGACATGATAATTTCATAAGGTAAATTCATTAAGATAATGAAAAAATAATATTTTTTACCTAGGGATACTTTTGTAGGAAATTATTAATGTAATAGGTCTATACGTTTTATTACGTCCATTGTAAGGATTATTTCATAGGAAAAGGTATTTTATAAAAAAATTAAAACTATATATTACTATTTTTTGAAACTATAAGGATTATTTTGACAATATAAGGTAGATTTATGAAGCAGATATGGATACCAAATACATTATGATGACGTCTAGTAGACATTATATCATTTTCTCATGGACTATATAAATTTGTAAAAAGATATTATAAGGTTATCCCATGAAATTATATGGTTAAAACCCAGTATTCATATGGTTGATAAAAATTTAAACAGATAAAGTTAAAACACATTTTTTTATATCTAAGAAAATTGTATTGAAATGAAATCCCATTTTTTATATCCAACATTGCATGCATGATTTTTGTTTCATATTGGTCATGAATCTGTTTTTTAACATGGGAAATAATGTAGTATAAATATAATTGATAAAAACTAATGAAATAAAATCTAGACGACTGATAATGGATAAAGATTTGTTAAATAATAATACTAATTTAATTTAGGTGTATTTTAATGTATAATATGTTATAAGTTTTATTTTCCAAATGACCTGTTTAAATATCTCCAAGATAGTGTTTGATACAAGTAGTGATGAAGTAACATTTTTTCAATATAATGGAATATAATGCATCATGTAAATGTAAATATATTATTAAAAAATAAGTTTCTGTTTCAATAAGACTAATATAGACCACAATCTTGATCCATTAAGAGTTTTAAATCTTAACTTATTATGCATATTTTAGAGAAACAGGTAATATTTTGAAATTGATGATCATTTCAAGTAATTGTTTTTCAAAAAGTTTGTAAGTGGTTGATGGGGGTCATTGAGGACCTGCATAATCAACATCATTCTTGAATTAATCAGTCAGATAAATTCCCTCATATAATACATAATGAGAGATAATTCATTAATAAGATGATGAGAAATTCCTTTTAAAAAAGAATCACCAATTAATCATGAAGCATAGCATATAGTGTATTCTTTTTTCCATTGATTTATTTTATTATTACAATTTCCATATATGGAAGAAAATATAATACCTAAATAATTATCATCTTGTCTATCTAGTATCTAAATAAATCAAATATCTAATAGAAGATCCAATCTATATCTATTCCCTCTAATGAAAACGGTAATATTTAATACATTAATTGAATCCATTATATCTATATGGTCATATATGAACACAAATATGACAATATTACATTATATTATTGTCTATATCATCATTTCCACATTACCTAATTTCAATTAATTATTGATAGAAAATAAAATAGATTTAAAAACTAATTGTTTTATATAGTAAATTTACATTTATATGTTGATTATAATGAAGAGATAAAGAGAATGATTTAATATTTCAATAATTATCAAATGAGATTTTTGGTGTAGATTTTATTCTATATGTATCAGTGGATTCAAAATTTCATAAATATAATGTATCTAATCAGTTTATGATTTTATCCTTACACACATGGTAAATATATAATTGATTCTTTTCTACAATCAACACTGAACTATATTTAGATTCAAAACACAAGAAAATTTCATTGTATATTTGTACTATGAATTTGACCCATGGATATAAGAAAAGATTAATCATCTTTGTAATATTCATAGAAAATAATATCAATTTGATATTGGGAGAAATTTTAAGGAATCCAAAAAAAATTATACACAATAAATATATAATAGTACCTCAAAATGAATATAATTAAAGATAATGTGAAATTTTTTAAAACTAACAATTCTGGTTTTCTATTTTTAAAATTAAATAAAAAATGGAGATTTGATATATCTTAAAAAAGTTACGATTATAATAAAAAATGGGAGATTGTTCCATTGAAATTAAAAGAATAATTGATTAGGGGGATGATTTAAATTTGATTATGGATTGTTAAAACAAACCTGTATTACTCTTCTTAATCATAATTCAATGATTTCATAATGATATCTTATTCAAAATATCCAATTCACACTATAAAAAATCAAAGCGCATAACTAATACAACTTGGATAAAATACCATTTAATTGGTATATGTATTGTTACTCATATCAATGTGATTTAATTACTAAAATCCCTCATGGATATTAAACCAAATTGAAACCAATATAATAAAAAAATTCTGTTTAGAATGAATTTTAAAATAACAGGACTAATTTTTTTGTTCTATTATTTGACTAAGAAAAGCATAGAAGAGAGTTTATATCTTGAATAAAACAAATATCATGAATTAAATAACATAATATTTATAAAAATAAAAAATAACACAAAATATATATAGAAAATCCCCATTTGGTATCCACTAAGAATAAACTATCATAAGATTATCCAAACATTGTTACAATATTAATAACTCTGTTCCTCTATACTAGCATGGTCTAGATGTGTGTCCTTCTTGTACCTGTGTGATTATTGATGATTATTTTTCCTATTTTTTCTTCTAATGTTATAATGTTTAATTATTCTTAATTATTTGTAGCAGGTTTATAAATTCTAGTTTCTATTAATTATCACTTGGGGAACCTTCAAGAATTAAAAAGTTATTCCACAATCAAAATCCTGATAAAAATAGAAATAAATGTGTTTAAAAATAATTAATTTTAACATTTACTTTTATCATTCCACATCATTATTCACAATGTCATACATGACTTTTGTAATTGATTAGACCATTATTGAATTAAAAACAATTGTTCATGTTTTTCAATCTTAATAATTTATTTACCATCATGACATTTGAACCCGTAAAATGGTATCTCAATCATTAATATATGGAAACATTTGTTCCTGATGATGAGATCATGTTCACTAATGTAACATTATATATTGAATTTATTAATATTATTGTAAATGTGATTCTCCATTTATTTAGATTTCCCCCATTTCTATGTAGTTTAATCCTCAATGATATATAGATTTTGATTAATTAATTTTACAAAGTCTAATGTTCTATATCACTAGATATGTCAGAATATTCACAATGTATAATATATTACACACACTCCCTATAAAAAACAACTAACATATATGAAATTTAATTCCTTCAATTTTATCCAAGAGAATTCTCCTTGAAAGATCACGAGTTTCAATAATAAATAAGAAATATACATTGCATATAAAATATATTTTTTATATCAATTGATAAATAACATTGTGGCATTAAAATAGATTTAGGTAGATGATGAATAAGATATATCATTGATTCATATCAAAACTTAATATACAGAATTATAAGAATAATATAGATTCTCGTATATAATTAAAATATATTAGTCATAATTATTATCTCCTAACAAGATTAATATATAAGATCATAGATAATATATCCCTTTATGATATTTATGAAATATGTTTTTTTTATTTTTCTATCTCCATTGAACAATATATTATGTATACACCCATGTCACTATATTTAACAAACTCCAATTCATTATAAATGAATTATCACTGAATGATTATCATTTTCACCAATAAGGCATATCTATTTTAATAGATCCAAAAAATATGATCCATACGTTGATATCATACTATCATACTAATGAAATAAATCTTCCATTTTAACAATATAGCATACATTAAGGTGATATCATATATATATCAAAATACCCAAACAAAATAACTCCCATTATACTCAAAAATAAAAATATTAGATTAAAATAAATAGACAATAGAATGGAGTGGACCAATAATACCCTATCATAATAAAAATACATAAATATTGCGTGTTAATACATTTTCAATATAAACACTAACAGAGTCTTAAAAATTAGAATAAATAAATTGTTATCAAATAATTTAAATATTGGGTATTCATTCATTATAATTAATATTAAAATGAAGAAAATATCTTCACCAAAATAATATATACAAGAGACTAATTGAATCATTATTTTTTTCATGATTTATCAATATAAGAACTAGTCAATTTTCATTCATTAACATGTAGTGTACTCAATATAATTCAAATATTCGAATGATATAATCTCATCATTTTATGACTTCAATGTTATCCACAATCAATGAAAATCCCATATTATTATGGATTCTGATGTTATGATTATGTTTACAAGAATGTAATAAATTAATTGTTATGAAGGGTAATATATTAGATATGAAGTATAGAATCAGAACATAATATGATAGGATATATTACATAGACTATCATAGAAAATTACATCATATTTAATATACATGAATGAATGAATATATTTCTGTAAGAATGCTTAATATCAATCCCCATTCCCTATGTTTGGAATCATGCCTATCATAAGAACACGCACAAATCAACTCCATTCTTTTATAATACATTATATTTTTATAATCAGGGGTTGTGTTGGTGTGTTTATGATCATATCATTGGTTAATGCTCGAAAATGATAATATGTTTCCACATAATTGATTAATTTAGAATTCTTGTCTCATTATTTCATTTAGTTGTGGAAATATGTGTTTACTCAAGGTTTTGCAACATATAATTTGTTAAATTACCTAGACGAGGGACATTTTATCAACTATTATGATAGATGAATTATAGGTGATGTCTTTATCATCTTCTCAAAACTATTTAATTGATTATTGAAAAGAATAAATGGACTACATTAGTGGGACCTATTCCATTTCTAATGTTCTTGTGAATTATTTTATAATTATATCTACTAGATATAAAATATGATGTATATGATAAATCATGTTGTGAAAGGATTCCTAGAGAATAATGAGTATGTTTATACGAGATCAAAATGGACCCCTTATTGTCTATGATATCATTTATTGTTTTTAAAATTATTCTCAATATATACATATATGATATTAGGATTTCTAATTTTTCATTAATTACACTAGCTATATAGGTTTACATTTTTAGGAAATTTGAGGAAGGACATGATTTCAATTTTTTTATTTCGTAAAAATAAAGATTATATGTTATTCCATATGTAATATTGTATTTAATGGGTTCATTAATTATTGTTGTATATCCACAAAAATAGGGATATGATAAAATCTAATATAATTTGTTATATAAATAATGAGATTCTTATCATGAATTTTTTGAAATATGATATATTTATATAAAACAGGAATGGAAATAGATTGATTCTATTTTTAAGAATATTACAATGTGTAATATGATAAATTCTTCATGAGAAGGAAAATCATGCATTATCCACATCACCCTACATGTATTATTCGATGGTGAATAAAAATTTGTTGATTATTGATATATTTAAAAAAATGAATTTCTTATTCAAGGATGTTTCATAAATGGTATGGTGTAACATATAAGGGAAATCAACATTGATGCGATTTCCATCAAATCTCTGTTATCTATAATCAATGAAGTTAATACAGTGGGCCAATGAATAGAAAAAAAATAATCTTAATGATTGATAATTGATACTTTAATTCTATAAAGAAATATCTCTTCTTATATTGATCATCTGTTGTCTCATGGTGAAGTCTAAAACACTAATTTGGAGAGTAGTAATCCCCTAACTCTAAATTAGGATCCAATGTTAGTGTATTACCTTAGTGGCAGGAAGATTTTATTTTCAACTTCATTAATCCCTATGAAAAACACTATATCAAATTGCTAAAATAGATCAAAAATAAATGAATATAAAACCTGTATATTTTGTTCATATATCATATCATGTTTGGTTAGCTGATGAATGGTCCAGTATCCCCATGAGCTTCATTCACTTCCAAAGTAATTATATAATATTATAAAACCTAACAACTATGTTTTAAATCCCACCACATGGCCTATACTAATTTCCCCACATACATCACTGTTTTGAAATTTTAATTGTCCATTACCCCCGTCACATTTTCTAATAATAAATTCCAATACAATCATTCCAAATAAATAATATTTCGATGTATAAATTAATTACTATTTTATTATATCAGTAAATCCATCTATATGTTTTTATGAATGTATCTTTCATAATTCCCCAATTGAAACAATCCTAAATGTATGTGAACTTATATTCAACCCTAAACTTCTTATTATAAATATAATTGAAAAAAAACATGCATATCTGGATTTTATAATAAATTTACTATATTCAATATTCTATAAGAAATTTTATTCATAAATTTCGTACAGTTATTGTTCTTAATAATGATGAAAATTTATATCATTTACATAATAAAAATAATTTTTTTCAATGGATGGAATTTAAAAATTGTTTTATAATATGAATATAGATTGAATATATAGATTTAACTCATTACTGTAGATTTCCAATGTAGAAAATCATACTCCATTACAGAAACATTAAACTATTTCACCCATTTAAAACTCCATCATATCAAAATGTGTATGATTTTCATAAAAGATGTGTCATACACACCCAGAATCTAAAATTCAAGAAACAAAGTTTCAGAAATTGATATATATATATATATATAACATTCATATTAATATTTTTGGAATGATTCAATAAAAAAACATCCAAACCATAAATACCAATCTTGATTTCATTTTGTTGTACCTTTAAGTGATCTGAAAATTATTTGCATGATATAGGCTATAATCTATATACATGATATATACATGGTATAAGTTCATCATCTATATGCTTTGATAAAAGAATATTATTGGAACTAATCCATGAATAATTTATTACCTAATAAATCATATACATTTAGTAAGGTGAGATACAAATTTTCCTAATTAATGATTCAATAAAGGAACTTATCACAATACTTCTTAATTTAAAAATCTAATCATCCCAATAATATTTCAAATTACCCCAATGTACAAGGCTGGATATCTAGTTATTTATATATTCTATATGAACATAAAATAAAATCTATTTCTATGATATTCTTTCCCTTAAGGATTTCATGATGAGTATATCCCAATGAAAAATTGAATATTAATAAAGAAAAATATTAGACTTTATAGCTTTCTTTCATTAATCATTATGATCGAAGGGAACCAAAACATAGCATTATAATACCTAATTTTATTATCGATGTATGAAAAATTCCCACATTTCATGGAATCTCACATGTATTATTTCAATTGTTTTAATAAAATATCTCTAATTTAATATATTTCACATACATATTAAGTGAATTATCTCCAAAACATATTAAATAATTAATTGTAAAAATTTTATTCCATTATATATTATTTCATCTAATAATTTGGTTTTTAAATCCATATTCGACCTACCAAATGTTTATGTTAAACAATATTACTATATTAATATTTAAACTACCTGTATTTTTGGGTTCATACAAAAATATTAAATCAAAAAATATTCACGTATATTCAAATATATCATATTAAAAAAATATTTGATCAATTTTAGGGATTGTATATAATTTAATATGATTAAAAATTAATACATATATTAATATAGAGAAACCATTAGAGAACCCCCATATTAATAAAACCATGATGAAACCTATGAGATAGTATAAATTTAAAACCAATGTCTATCCTCCCAAGTACACATTATAGAAGGGAGTCTCATATACAAATAACAGTAAAAACTAACTTGTATAAAAATATATGAAATATCTAAATTAAATATTATAAAATTAACGAATAACGAAGGTGAGGTTAAATGGAATCAAAATGTTATGTTGTCGTACCTATCATTAATTCATAAAATGATAATTTATAAAATTATATTTATCACATGGCTTATAGAATACATAATATGATCATTTCATAGACACTTAATACATATGAATATCCAAAAGGAATATAAAATTAATTAATATAAATAAATAGTTTATTTTTTCTAAAAATATGATAACATTATTTGAAAAATTCATATTTAATTTAGACAAGAAAATATCATATAATACTTATTTAATTATTATTTAAATATATTTTATAAAATATTGAAAATTCCTGCAATATATTATATTTCTAACATATGTAGTGATGCATTGTATTTTGTGACTGAATATGGGATTTCTGATAATATAATGTTATTGATTTCAAATCACATGATTATTATTCTACTATGTTTCATTTCGAATTTTATGATATTATTTATATCCTCAATATGAACTGACAACATGTTTTTGTATGATATCTTATTTAATCATTTTTTACAAAATGACATCATATAATATAGAGAAGTTAAAATTTATGGGACGTAGATGTGTCATATTTTATGACATATGGTTATCGTAAATATTGTATAATCCAAAACAAGACCCATCCCACAGATAATATTCTATGAGATGACACCAAAAACATGATAATATTTATGCTCTTCAAAAAATAAGTAGAATAAATATATTTTTTCATCCATCCAAATGTCTCTAACAAAATTGATGGTAGGATAACCATTGCAAATATAAAATATTCTATTATGACATCTATATAAACCAATAATATAATTCAATTAACCTAACACATATAGTATTAAAATAGTTTCATCAATAACGAATCCACTAATAAAAGACACAATTAATTAATGCTCAAGAATTATGGTTCTTTTAATTTACCCATTATCCATTTCATAAATAAGTACCTGGCCTTAAACATTACATAATTTATATAACTCATCAAAAATTTATTTTAATATATTCCCAAATAACATTTTGGATTCAATTTTTATATAATTATGATATGACATCATAAATTTAAAATCATATATAAAAATGTAGACACATATAATCAATATCTATTTTCATCACAATATAAATATTTTTGAATAGAATTTGATATTTTACATAGAAAATCTTCACAAAATTAAGCATGAATTATCATCTCCCATTACATATACATAAATTATATGAGAAGAATTTTAAATCTATTGATGAGCAAAAAAATCATAGTTTGAAACAGAAAAATGATTAACGAAATCGTTAGTCCATAAATGACATCATTTTGACATAGTCAACCATAAGATCATTATCTTAACATATGAAATCTGAAGTTTCTTGTAAATCCATTTCATGATTATCTAAATCATAAAAGGTTACTCATTACATCATTTTCATATCACTCATATATTTAATGTAGCTTTCCCATATTGAAAGGGAGTAACCATTATTTTTAGACATGGAATAACCACTGCAGTATATTCCCAGAATCTCTTTTCAGAAACCTAATAGGTTAACTTAGTCCCTTTACCCATTTCATTGGATAGCTATAATAGGCTTATCTTCCCTATTCTTGTCATGGAACAAACCATCACCATAATAATGACCAAGAACCATAATAAAAGTATAAATCATAAAGAAAACATATCATAATAATAACACATAAATATCATATAAAAACATTCATGATGAATGTAACGTTCAATTCTGAAAACACATTACATTTTTCTAAAAGACACAGATTCAAAAATGAAAACATTTTATATGAAATTAAAATTTTCACCTTGTGATGTAAACATCACAATATTAATGTTTCATAAATAATGGAAATTCCAATTCATTCCTTATATATAAAATATATTATTTTGAAATATTATAATAACTAACAATAAATATGATTTTGAAAGGAAAGTTCCTTATAAATATCATTTCACTAAAATGCGAATTATTTAAATGTATAGAATGTTTGTATACATTATAAATCCATCTAATTAAAAATAATATAGTCAAAAATAATTTCACAAATAATAATAGCAAGAAATATTAATTGGAGTATATGGTTAACCCAGTAAAGTGAGATTTGGTTATGAATTCCCTTACCATATTTCTGAAACAGTTCTGAACATGTATAGATTATTCTGTATAGTAAAATTAGATTAAATAATTAATTAATCAAGAAAAGTTTTCACATAATTTTAATTTATTATAATTTTTTGAAGTTCATTTATGGAAATTTCAATGAGTTATAAATATAATAATTGTCATTATATGAGCATTTAATTCATGACAATATGGTCGGTTCCCTTGGTAGTTCATTTCAAATTAATGCCAAACTGAAAAAGTAGAATGAAGTTTTATTAATATGCGTCACTAATTACAGATGATCTCATATTTCATTTTTTATTTTTACATGAGAATGATTCACTAGATAAAATGTTACTTAAAAAAAATTAATTAAAATGATAGGTCTGTCCTTTGTGGGTTTTCCAAGCATCATAAACTAATGTCATTTTATTTAATATTATAACATCAAATTGGATAAAAATGTGCATATGTGTTATAAAATTTATATTAAAATATGATTTTAATATAATATTAGTTTAATGGAGATCTTTAAATGTTTTAAATAAAAAAATTATCACCCACAAAGGTTGTGAATTGACACATCATAGACGATGATTTAATTTTTTTGAATAAGAGGAGAAGCAAATAGGTTGATGATGGATATTACATTATCAAAATAAAATTAATGTATATATATGATATAGTAGTTATTATGAATTTTTTTAGGGGAGGTAAGGATATGTTTGAAATAAATAAAGACTGAATAAATTTAAATTAGAATGAATGAATATTTTACCACTTGAATATATACTACTTTAGGACATTCATAAGGAACTTGGTTTTGGACCTTTTGTGAGACCAAATGGTACTTGATGTGAGGATAATGATTGATGATGGAATTTTTTAGAATTAATACATGATTCAAGGTGCTGGATGATTGATGAGAAGATGTGGTGAGGGTTTGTATTTAAAGGGTGACAAGTGGAGTGTTTTTTATTCTTTTGTTTATTAATTTTGATCACGAATATCAATATTATTGATTATTGTGAATAATTATATAAAATAGAGAAAGTGAGATCCATGTAATAGGTGAATACATCAACCATCCATCATCCATGATAGAAAATATCATTTATTTAATTATAATATAAATTACCGAATTTCACTATTATTAAAAATTAAACAAATTCATAAAAATCCCAAAAATTCACCATAGTGATTTTTTGACTTGTCGATTTGGAAAATGGAATAATTTTTAAAATATTATTGTCTAATTATGAGAAATTTAATTTTTAAATAAAATCATCATATATTTGAAAAATATTGATTATAATATTATAAATGATTTTATGACACATTGATAAATTATTTAACAATGGATAAAATTATCTTTTATTTATGACATATGAAAATATTAATTTATGAATCTTTTTTATGAAATAAAATAATTTTAAATAATTATATTAATTAAATATTTACAAACTAACATTTTCATTTCACAAAAATACCAATACTTAATTTATCATTTTATAACATTTATTTACATATCCCATGATATAAACTTATTATGTTTCCACTTTTGAGATAAATAAATATTTTCTACAATTTTATTGGTGTGGTTGTTATTCTATTATTAAATATTCCATTTTTTAAATAAATACATATTATTTCATTATATATACAATGAATTAGACTACTAAATCCTAAAATTAGAATACATTATTCTATAATTTCATGTGTTGTAACATTCTTCACCCAAGGAAATTATACCCGAGATATTTTATTCACTTGTTAAACAAGTGATGATTTCATTACCTCATAACATCATCAAATTCCCATGTTACTTCATCATCCATTTGGTTTCTCCAGAAAATCATAACTTGGGGAATTTCCTTATTTTAAAATAAATACTATCTATGATTCGAAATCGTAATTAGTTATTCCTCAGATGAATGATTACCTTCTAACTTAACAATCATAGGTATCAGAATAGGAGATAAATCCATCCAATAGTTTCGTAACACTGAATCATGAATATAATTGTGTCCTTGGGAAAAACTGGGAGACAAGGACAATCATATAGAATCTGATAAAAAATTCTATAATATTTCATAAAGTCCAATGAACCATAAACATGGATTCCCCTTATTAAAAAAACAAAACACACATTTCCTTTGAGAAACTTTATGAAAATATTGATCACCTGCCTCCCAAAAATATCCTTCTACCTGTTATTAACAAATCGTTTCTGCATGCTCTAATTTGTTCCCAAGTATCATTGAATCATCTTAACTATATATGACACTTACTATACCAATTATGGTCCCATCATCATTCATTGAATAACATATTCCCATGATGCTATAGTTCAGAACCACATTACATTTATTTATTTGTTATGTTCCATATGAGTACAATAATGAAAATTTTTATTATATGAAAGCTCAACTGAAGAATGTTGGTGATCACAACATCACTAGTAATCCATTTAATATTCTAAAATTATATCAACCAATGTATAAATTTTTCAAACTATATTTACATTATATTTAGGTTGAAAAGTAGTGATGAAATTTAATTTATTTACCATTGAATTCTAAAGGCCCTTCCAAAATTTAGAAGGGATCATGGGATCATGATGAACACAATGCATAGAGTAACTAAATGTAACACGACTATAAAATTTTTGTACATTTGAGAAAGTTCATGTGATGGAATTTTATCTTGAATATTATGAAAATATAAAACGTTATCCAGTCAAATAGAAATAAGAAACATTACATTGTTACAACATGATGTTTTTGGTAATATCACTATGGAATCTATGAATATATTTTCCCACTTCCACTAGGAAATGGGAAAAGGATAAATCATCCCATTGTGTAATTTTTGTTCTACATGTTACTATTGAAATGTCAATATTATCATGGAAATTCCATCAACATGAATTTTTATTCAATCCCACCAATAATACTCTCATAGATCTCTGTATATTGTAGTGCTTCCAGGATGAACACAAAAAAGAGAAAAATTAGCTTCTCTTAATAACACTTTCCTCAATTGGGAATCACATGGTAAAACAAATCTCATCCAAAATATCAATAACATGCCATTATAAAAGATAAATTATTTAAAATTTATCTTTTATTTAATTTTAATTTATTCTATATTATACAGAATTCTATTAGTGATTTCCTAATTTTACCCAATATAAATGATTACAATGAAACCTAAAAAAATAAAGGAATTCCTGCACCAGAAACATCCAAGAAAACATTCATCAAATCATTAACCAAGGGGTCTTGTTCCAAACATATCATGGTTAATGTGGAATATAGCGTTTGAGTCAGGGCATCCTAAATGTCATGAAACAATTTGGGATACAATCCAACGAAATTTCCGACCCAGCCTGAGGAAAGGCCCGAAGGGCATTTCCGATACCCATGAGCTGGAAACATCTAGTTTGGTATAAAAAATATACCTTGGGAAGTATTTTACACATTTTATGACAATAAAAAACATATTTCAAAATCTATAACTGATACCATGACCAAAAAAATTACAACAATTTCTAGAGATGTCATTTTACAACATTAAACAAATATGAAAGAATAAAAATATAATGGACACAAAAAGACTATTCCAAAAACCTATATACAATAATAGGGTCGTCACCCTCTATCCACCACCACCAACCCTAAAATAAGTGGGACTATAGCTTTTGGATCCACCATCACCTTGACACCTCTTACAATTACCCAAGTCATACATAAAAAATTATACATATACCCAAAGGTGTATGTTGGGTGTCTGTCAAAGCCCAGTATGATTCCACCCAAATAAAATATTACATGGTACAAAATTATAAGATAAATATATTATCAAATTTATAATAAAGAACGTGGGATCATTTTTAAAATTATTTTTTGGTAATCATTTTTAAAAAACACACTTTCCAAAAAAAACAATTTTCAAGGGAACCAGCCTCAAAGCCACAAAGTACACGAGGTCCACAATATACCAATAGTCGACACCAATTAACCTATCAAAGTTTACCAGATATCACCATGGGTAAATTTATAAGGGTAGTCTAGCACACATGAGTAACTATGATCCTCGGATCTCAATGACCAAAAACCACCAAATCAACTACTAATAGCTTTCTCATACATGATCTACTAGGTATGATCTATCCCACCTTCCCAGTGGTCCCAATATAAGCTACCAATATCAACATGTTCCCATGAATGAGGAACTAGGTTGAATAATCTGAATAGCCCAGTTTGATTATATCATATCACATGTTTAGTTACTATTTCAAGTGTAAATCCTGCTAAACGAATCATGTTATTTCCACTTATGTGCCAACTAGTTTCAATATACTAGAATAATTCAGGCTTCCAACTTCTGAATCACTACTATACTAGACCTATTATTCATACCTAGATACCAAGGATACCCTTTTTTCTCAAAATCTATTTCACATCAAAAACAAATCATCACATTCAATCACACATTCCATGCATCACATGAACACAAATAAATCACTGCATTCATAATTACAACATGCATATCACCATTTTCTGTAAAGAGAATTTATATTTTTTTACAAAAAACTGATTCCATTAAAAAAATTAAACCACTTGCATAATTAAAAAAATTCATTTGGATATAATACACAAAAAGAACATAATCAATTCAATCATCTTCATGGCCCAATCCATTTTCCAAATACCCACAAAAACAAATTTCATTTTAAGATATGCTTCTCATTGTTTAAATGATTGAAAAGTCACATTTATGTTACACATAAATAATCTATCATGCCACAAAAAACAATTTTTTTGAAAACCACTCTTCTAATACATTCTCACCACATGTTCCTTGAAAAAATCATTACACACCATGAAAATAAATTATAAAACACTTCCAAGAAGCACCAAAATAAGGTATATCGAAAACACAATCACTTTCATCTCATATGCAAGTCAAAAACTTCAAAAACATTTTTATCAACACAAAATTAGTCTATATAACTCGTATAATTAACTATGAAGGCATATCAAAATAATCTAAAATTTTTAGAGAATGGAACCACCACGTCACAGTTGAAAGCTACCGAAAAATAGGGAGGAACTGAAACTACAATAACAAAAGACCCTATAAAGGAAATATTAAACAACATACATCAATATCTCCTTCAAAAATATAATTTTAAACCCTTATTTAGGTCAAAAACACTTGGAAAATAGTATCTCAAGATAGATGAAAAAACCACAGATAGAGGGAGGAAACCATGGAAAAATCTATTACATGATGTTTATATGACTAATCAACACCAAATCCAACACAAGGATGGATTCCAAGGGAGAGAAGAGGTAGAGAGGGAGGTTCCTAGGAATGAAGATCTCAAATGTGACAAGAAAAGGGGATTTGGAGTTAGTCTATGCAAGTGGATGATGAGAAATTTAAAAATATAAATGACCAATAGAAGTCGCATGGTTTTCTCGAATAGTTTTCCAATCCAAGCGGGAACATTTTTTCATTCACTTTACAAGAGAAACAAACTACATGGTTAGGTTTCATTGATTCCCAAACCATGCACCAACTGTGTGGTTCACCACTACCCAAAACATTCATTAGGCACATGGTTTCGTAGGTATGGATGCATGGTTTGGAAAAGAATTCACTAGTAATGCACCCCATGCTGTCACACAAACAATCATCATTTTCACCAGAAACACTAGGTAAATGAAAGGGTAATAATGGGATAAATATTATATATACTAAATACCTAAAAATGAAGACATGAATGTGGAAATTCTCCCAACCATGAAAACATTCCCCCATAATAATGTCACTCTAAATCCTGATCCCAAAAAAAGAATGTGCACTCTATTTCAACCCAAGACCTGCACTCTTAGGTCTCATGCTCATCACATCCATGATTCTAAAGAACACAGACCAACAGAATAAGCTCACTTTTAATGAATTTTTCTTGGGAATATATAGTCAACACATGTTTCGCTAACACAGATAGATCAGACTCGAACTCTAACCCTCCCTCCATATCAACATATGGGACAAATCTTTATTTTATTTTTTCAATTGAGAGACATGAAAAACATCATGAATCAATAAAAATGTTGAAGGAACAAAATAATGATATTCCACAATACCGACTCTCTCTGTAATCTCAAAAGTCCAAATATACCTTGGCGTAAGTTTCCCCTAATTACCCAAAGGACGATGACCAATGAAACGTTCCACTTTCAAGAACACCAGATCACCCACAGATAACTCTTAATAAGGAAGAATCTAATTATAATAAGACTTGTAGTGACTCTAACATTTTGACAAACACTTTCTGATCAAGTTGACATTGTCAGAAAATTCTTTCACAAGGCTTAGCCCCCAAAAAAGAGGACTCACCCACCCCATCCCAATATAAAAGGGACTGACACAGTTGACCCTAAATCACCTCAATAAAAGCCACCAAGTCAATGATTCATATCTGTTATTATACATGAATGAAACTAATACCATGTGGCTATCTAATGAACAACTAAAATCCAAAATAGATTCTACAATCTTGTCCTCCAAAATCTGATTCACCCACACGATCTGACCATTTGTTTGAGGATGGTATGTTGTACTCAACGTTACCTATGACATAATTTCTATATGATGGAAATCCCGAAACGTGGAGGGAAAATTGGTGTTCTTGAAAGAATTGATATCTGACTATATACCTTGAATCCTCACAGCCTCATGAACATACGACCATCTCAACTCATCCACCATGGTTTAGTCTCTGATTAGGATAAAATTAGCTGACTTGGTAAGATGTTCAATCAAAACCCAAACGGAATTCCTCCCGCGGAGTGTACATTGTATGATCCCAATGAAATATAGGGTGATATATTCCTACATCCAGGTGGGAATAGTTAATGGTTAAAGAAAACTAGAAGGAATTTAACACTCTACTATATCCTAGAGACAATTATAAAACTGTGTTATGATGTCATATAGATCCTATCCCATACATTTCCTTCAGAACTGATGAAGAACATCAAAAAACATCTTGGTTTCCCCATGATTAATTTCCCATAAATATGGAGGATTATCTAGCATAACCACCTTACACAATAGCATGGAACCATAATACATCAACTAAAACACAAATATCCCTTGGAAGACAAATACCAATCACTTGACTCGTCCCCACCATGAAGAAACTACATATATCACTGGGAAACACATTAGTAAAATTATCCTACTAAATAAACTCCAAATGAACTGGGGTCAACATCACACTAGCCATGAACACTCCTCTACTATGAACATGGGTGTCTAGGTGCATCTGGGGTGAAAACACCCATCAAAGTCCACTAATCACTATACTTCTTCAACAGTTACAATGAAACATTCCTGCACATGGAATCTATAACCACATCACCGTTTCTTGGGATATAAACTATATCAAAGGAAACCCCTAATGGTACTCAACCCAATGGAAATGCATCAAATTGAAATCATTTTGGGAGAATATATATTCAAATCTCTTATCATCAAAATAAAACACAAACTTGTCCTAAAAAAGATAATGACACCATGTATTCAAGGTAGTAATCACTACTGCTAACTCTAAGACATGGGTCAGATGGTTCATATAATGTGGTTTAAGATGATGAGACCCATACGTCGCGACATAACCATCCTTCAGCTACAAGTAATCAATACCCATACATAAAGAATCATAATAAATCATATATCCATTTCTAGAATCTATAGTGATAAAACAAGATCCTTGGTCAATAACCCCATAAGCTCCTAAAAGGAATCAAAGCATTCAAATCTCCATTTAAATTCACCTCTTTAAGTTAATAACTTTAATAGATAATTCTAGTTGAGATAAATCTAGAACAAACTGCATATAATACCTTACTAGACCAAAAGTGTTCCTGCTATCAAAAACATTCTTAGTGGCTCCCATGACATCATTGAATTGGTTTTATCAGGTTCAAATAAAACTTTTCTATTTGAGATAATGTGACCTAAAAACATTACATCCCTGAACTAGAATGATTACTTTGAAAACATGGAATGGAGGTGATGATCACATAGGGTTCCCATAACAATTCACATATGGCTCTCATGCTCCTCCTCATATCCTGAATAAACCAAGATGTCATCCACTAATAACATGAAAAAAGAGTCATGGTACTAAGGAAAAATCCTATTCTAAAGCATAATAATGGCTGCTATAGTATTTTCCATCCTAAAAGGCATACCTTGTACTTGAAGGTGTAACTAGTTTAGAAAGCTTGTTTCTGAATATCAGCCTCTCTATCTCTCATATGATGATAAAAGGTTCAAAAATCTATCTAAAAAAACAACCTCTCCCTTTTAAACTGATCAAAAAATCATCAATATGGGGAATGGTAAATTTTTTTTACATTATTCAACTTTCGATAATCGATGCACAAATAGAGAGATCATCTATCCTATTTTTCATACAAAACTAGAGAAGCCAACAAGTATATGCTTGGGAGAAAGAATCATTCGGATTCAGAATCATAAATCTAAAACATTTCTTCCACTAGTTTAGTGGGGGTGATATGGTATGATGAAAGTGATATAATTTGTTTTAACAATACTAAATCTATAGAAGAACTCTAAATCTTATACTAGAGGTAAGAATAAATAGTCATATGAAATTCCTCTGGGAAATCATACACCACATGAGGTAATCTACTCTCATACCCCTAATATCCTCCTCTAACATGAGCGAAGGGAACTAATTCCCAATGTTACACAACTCTTGATGTGGAGGTCTAGGACATCCCATCCAATGATTCCATTCACCATGAAAAACATGGGTACTTCCATTAGGGGCCACATAACTCACTTTCCACCTATTATAATCAATGTGTGCCGAGAAATTCACCATCCAATCCATAATGAGTATTATGTTAAAATTTTCCAATTGTAAAATATACAAATCCCATTCCACCTAGAAACTTGGAATGATTATTTCAAAAGACAGACAAATCTGACACATTTTTCACCTCATATAAAGTGGTTTCACCAACTCCATCATGTGCAACATAAGTTAATTTGGAATATTTTACAACTCTACAAGACGGGTTAAAATTAATGAAAAATATACACAAGTATGATGTAGAACAATAACTAATGATAATACATTAATAATCATACATCGAATATTTGTAATCCATGAATCTCATTCCACTAGCACTAGATCCACTAAAAAGAGATGCCTTGACTTATCTTGATCCTTAGAATGACCGCAAACCTATGGTTCTTTCTTGAATCGACTATTCTTAGAAGATGATCCAGCCCTACTTCCATGGCCTCCAAACCAAGAAACCACCATCCAAGATGGTTTTGGACAAGTTGACATCTTTATGAATTCCATAGATTGAGCACAAATCTAATATAGGGAAATCACCTTGAAAACGCACTATATGTTTCGCAATGCTCAGCACCGATGGATAGGTATAGGTGTTGTCAAACATGTTTAAACCTTATGTACTTCCTTTCCACACTTATGGAACACCACTGACCCTACACCTAAATATATAGATGATGTAAGATAACAAGGAAGGCCTGTTCTGCCACCACTGCTCTTATACTACTCATCCCGCTACCATTTTATCCCAGATGAACAACCACTGCATGCCTCTGTTTAAACCCAAATGAAACCATAAGTACGCTTGTGATCAATTTCCACTACGAAAGCATAGGTAACCACCTTGTAAAATAATATCAACTTAAACAAAATGACGTGAATGAAAATTCATGGTTGCATTACCATATCATACCATTGAGCATTCATGTTCTCATTAGAAATGATTTCAGGTGCATATCAAACTACAAATTCGATGAAAATGTTATACTCCATCCCTTCCTAGTCTCCATAGGTAATATCCAAAAATTCATTGGACCTGAATTTATCCAAAACCCCAGGAAAATACTACTCATTAAAGTTTGTTTTGAAATATCTAAAACCCCTCTACTCATTCTTTACAAACATACACTACTGAGTCCCACCACTTCTGATGGGGACCTTCCAAATGAAATGAAGTGCCCTTCACACTAACGTCCTCAGGAGTGTCAAGAAACTAAAACATTCTATCTATCTTATAAAGATAGTCCTCTACTTCCTGTGGTTCCACATTTCTAGAAAAACAATGAGGCTTGTTCTTAAAGAAATGATAATCTTTTTCCCAAGACATGGTTATGTTTCCCTAACCTAAACAGGACATGATCATGCTTCTTTTCCTAATTTTTGATAACCCCAATCACTTCCTCCCCAAACCATTTGTCAATTAGTGAGGGAGAACTCTCTCCATTCACTTATTAAGGTTGCACATAGACTATCCATGGATTAATTTTACTAAAAAAAGAAAACTTGACATGAGGAATCATCTATACAGTCTTCAATTCATATTCTACAAAGTTTCAACAACAAAAATAGATTTCAAACACTTCAATGAACCAAAAAATTACCATTGTCAGCACAATAAAGAGTTCAACCACTTCACCCTAACCTTGTGTCCATATAAATTTTTAATCCATTACATTTTTGTATAAGAAAATTTAATACATATCCCAAGATCCAAATTAGAATAATATCATATTATAATGTTTGTTGGCTATGCACCCTACTCACATCCTGAACATAATGCCTCGACAAACCAAGATCAGTTTTATCTACAATAATACCAAATATTAGGATACAAAATGTGGGAAACCATGCCTCTAATAAGATTTTTTTATGAAACAAGCTGGGACACCATCCACCCTGATAGCAGACCCATCCTGAGACAAGCCCCAGTGAGCGTTCCTAATCTCTACGGGCTACCAACTAGTAATTGGGTATCAAAAATATAATTAGTGAACAATTTTAGACATTTATATATAATTAACCAACCAACAATACTGTAAAAAATCTATAACTGATTACATAACCAAACAATGTTCAACAAATGTTATAGTTAACATTTTTTCAAAATTAACAAAATACAAATGTACAATAATAGAAGCAACAAATCAAGAAAATCAAAAAAACATCCATGCTAAATGTGGGTCATCACCCTTAAGCACTAACCAACAACATTGCAACAAGTGGAACTTTACCAACTAGATCCACCATCACCATGACATGTCTTACCATTACCTAGGTCATATATAACAAATTCTATATACACCCAAAGGTGTATTTAGGATGTGAAGAAAAGGATAGTAGGTTTTATAACAATGAAATAATTTCATTACACGATATTATATGTCAACGAAAAATTCAAATTTATAAGTAAGAACATGGGAACATTTTCAAAAGGTATATCAAGGAATTTGTTTTAGAAAAACAAATTTAAAATAAATTATTTTTCATAGAAACTATCCCTAATGACACAATGTACACATGGTCCATTGTATAATGATAGTCAACACAACATCACATATATAATGTCATAAGAGAGCACCATGGGTAAATACCAATGACTATTATATAATATTTGAGACAAAATAAACCTCATGTTTCACTGTTCAAAATCCTCCAACTCAACTACCAAGAGCTTTCTCATGCTGAGGAGGGATCCATCCTACTGGGATAGTGGTCCCCAGGTAATAGGCCAATGTCAACTGATTATCACACATGAGTCACTAAGAGGGACAATCCAAGAATATATTAGTCTCTGATCATATAAAATGTTTAGTTAATGTTGTAAGAATAAATCCTTCTATGTGAATATGATACTTTCAACCATTGAGTCATCTAATGTAAATTTAACAGAAGAACCAAGACATTCTAGATCCAATTCACTAGCATACTAGTTCTATTTTTCCCACAAAGAGACATGGGATTCCATTGGTGGTCAAATTCCATTTCAAGTCATATATAAATCATCACTTTCCATAATACATTCCAACCATCACAATCAACCATGTAAATCAGTTCTTACAAAATTATCTCATTGATGTCACCATTTTCCATAAATAAAACCACTCCTTCTTTTATGCACACCAAAACCATTTAAACAAACATCACTTTTGGGATAATTCATAGAATTAATTTAGAAAAACTACATGATATGTACATAATCAATTAAATTATTTCTAAGGGCCACACAACATTCCAAATCCACACATAAACCAATTTCATATTAAAATATGCTTCTCATCATTTACAAAATTGACATGTCACATTTAAGGTACAAATAAAGAAAACACCATTCAATAAAAATACATGTATCTTAAAAAAAGCTATGTCATTAAATTTCCATCTCATATTACCTTCGAAACACATTTCACCCCTTTAAAATAAATCATAAAACACCTCCAAGAAGCAACACAATAAGGAAAACACATAACACAAACACCATACTTTATGAAAACAACTTTAATCAAATACTAATGTCATAAACTTGTAAACCACATTTCATACCAGTCAAATAATCCATATAACACAAATAATTAACCAATAAATCATTATAAAATGCCCTAAAAATGTTATATCGTGGAACCACATACCTCACAATTGGAAAAATCTGTAAAATGGTGGAAAACCTTAAACACACCCCCACAAGACCCTTTAAAGGAAATAGTGAATAGAAAACATCAATATTTCTCTAAATAATAATGGTCAAACCCCCAAGAGACAAGAAAATCCTAGAATTATGGAAATTAAAAGTGTAGAAATCACATACTTGATGTCTCCTAAATGAATCCACACCAACTCCACCGAAATGGGGAGTACAAGGGAGACAATAGGATGAGGGGGTGGTGCCTAGGACTGAAGAGACAAAATGGGGTGTTTGAGGGCTGATTTGAGGATAATATCCATGAGGGAACCAAGGTAATATTACACTTTTTAATGGAATATATATGGTTCATTGTTTTCCAAACCATGCAGAAATCATGCACCCTTAACTATCCAAGAACAAAACAACGCATTGTTAGCTACACAACCTCCCAAACCATGTTCTAACCGTTTGGTTTGCCACTACCCAAAACTTTTTCTAGCAACACTGTTTGATAGGTATAGACACACAGTTTAGAAAACTGTCTACCCACTGTGCACCTCGTTAGGTCACCCCCCAAAACCTCATTTTTCACCAAAACTACCCAGGAATGATAATGAGTTAAAATTGGATCAATATTAAAAATAATAAATACCAGATAATGAACACTTTTTTTGAATGAAGGATAGATAACATTAATGAAGAAGATCAACAACCGTACATAAGCAGAGCCATGAAGGGAAATTGTCCAGCCAGAGATTGTTGACATCGAAGGGGCCTAAGGCTGCCAGCTGATGGGCCACATTGTTTCCTTCCCTTTTTGTAAAGGAGAAGGTGAAAAAAGAGATTCCTTGGAAAATTGAGTGAATTCTCCTGAGGATGCAGCCAAAAGACTTGAGTCTGAAATATTTGTGGTTAATAGCATCGATTACGATAATGTAGTCAGACTCAATGCTGTTATTAGCCCATCTGCGTTCCATAGAGAGCATCATACCAGAAAGGATGGAAGAGGCCTTAGCAACTACAGGTTCCTAGAAAGCATTATGTGATTCATATTTTGCTGCAATGATCTGCTCCAGATGATTACAGGTCAGGAGACCAAGAGAAACAAGCCCATCCTTGGTAAGAGAATACGTAAATATATACATAATTTATTAATGGTCAGTATATAATTAATATTTGGATCTATATAAAATTTCTCACAAATTTTTAAATCAATGACCACCTTTGGTGGTTCCAAATCATGTTTGGGATAATATAAATCATGTGGTTTCATTTTATGTGAAGCGTTAGAAATTACCTAATCATTCGGCTTTAGAAAGAAACCAATTACCTTTAATGAAGAATCATTATAAATGATAAATTCTCCATTTCATAAATGAAAGTCCAAAAATGGAGCATTCACCATTATTATTTTCTGATCTTGAAAACGAACATCAAATTATTCTATAAAATTAAATTTAATACCTTTTGTGTTAAATTATTTTGTGGGATAGATAACTGTTAAATGTTTTTATCAAACCAAAGGTAATGGAATGTTATTCATGAAAAATATGAATCTCAATATTAATTTTAGGTCTTCACTATTAGTCAACCACGTTTTGGTGCAAACATATTTTATTCAATCCTTATTTAAAATTCTCCCAAGAAAATTTGATTGTTGTAACAAAAAATCACATTTTAAAAATTTCACAATAACTTCTTTTATTTTATTTTAGGGCTATAGAAAAATCCTTAGATATTTTTAAATATCCTCATAACATTTTTAATAAGCCAAAATATCATCTATTAAAACAACAAAAATCATTTCCATATATTCATGGAAGACTATATTCCTAATATCCATAATTACAACAATGGAATTTTTCAAACCAATAGGAAAAGAAACAAACTCATATTGACCATATCTAATAATGAATGTTAATTTCAAAATTTTATCATCATTCATCATTAGATACAGGTACCCGGATCACAAGTCAAACATTGAAAAATACCGATCTCATTGGATCTGAGCAAACAAGCAATAGATATGAGGAAAATGATACCTATTATTAATAGTTAAGTTATTCAATGTTCTATAATTAATAAAATGTCTCATTGAACCGAATTTCTTTTTATAAAACAAAACAGGAGAAACCCAAGGTGTTTTTCTCATACATATAAAACCATTATATAAATAATCTTACAAACCTCTATTTAAATTCAAGAAATTCTACAATAGTCATTCGATAGGTGTTTTTTGTTATAGGTTTAACATATTGGACTAAATCTATAGTGAAATCAACCTACTAATGAGGTTTAATAATATGAATCTCATTAGAAAAAACATACAAATACTAATTTGTGAACAAAAAATCATTAATCTTAATAATTTCTTTATTCTCAACAATATTTTCAGGATTAACTTCATTTCCATCTTTTAACAGTTTCTGAGCATCCATATATAGCATAAATTATAAGGGTAAATTGTTGTTTACAAACTAGGAATCTTATAGAAAAACAATTCTTTTTCTCTACAATCAATCAGAACAATGTATATATAATGCCAATCCATACACAAAATAAAAAAAAATTCTATCAAGTGAAAGAAATATTGGGTTTATAGTAAATTAATTCCACATATAATGATATGAGGATTCTTATAATTTGATTTTTCCACAAAATTACCAACAGTTGTTTTACAATACATTCTATCTTCAACTCTCAAGGTGTTATTTCTAATTTACCAGAAAATTTCACATATATGAAGGAGTGTGGGGACCTTGAATCATAAAATACATTAGAAAAACATGAGTAGAAAAATATTATATCCAATACCACACCATTGGATGGCCCAACGTCTTCTAAATTAGTTTCTATATATTTCGCAAAACCATTTTGTTTATATTTTGGCTGATTCCCTTAATTTGGGTTTCTCTTCGAACACTAATTTGTAAAATGTCCCATCACATTAATTTGAAAATTTTTCTTCTGTATATAAATTTTTTTATTGCCAATAAAACAATCTTTTTATTTTCAATTATGAGTGATATTCCATAATTTTCTACATTAGAAAAAATTCCCAAAATTCTAAAAGTCATTCCCATTATTTTTCCTACCCCAATTATATCAATTATAAAAGAGAATTTACATAGAATCTATCATAGTTTATTTTTTGAATCATTTTCCTACCACTAAAACAACATTTTATAGGTTTTAATGGAACAAATGATCAGTTAGATACTTCATTTACACATTCTCCACATATCGAACATGGTATTCAATACATTTAAATTCACAAGAAGAGAGTGCCCTTTGATAAATTTCTTGGAATAGACTCAGTATTCTCCACAACTGATTTAACTATCATGATATTAGAAACTAGTTGTAGTGTACCTTTCCAAATAGGTGAATTTTTCATCATAGGAATCCACTAAATCATCATCTGTTATTAATTCAAAGATTTTTGGATCCTACGTTGAGTTTCCATATGAAAATATTTCTCATGTAAAATAATTCGGAATTAATCCCATTCTAAAGCATCAATTACATTGATGTCTATAATATTCTTGAATAATAACCAACACTTTTCAACTTCACCTTAAATATGAAAGATTGGAATACTAAACATTTGATAGTATGAACACCCCAGGACATTGAAAATCATTTCTAGAGCTCTAATCCATCATTAAGATACCACTGGGTAAGAAGATCCAATAAAATATGGAGGGTGTTTCCTCATAAAATATTCCACTACTGACATATTCCTCTAAGGTTGATCTATCAAATCATGTGCAAAAATAACCATAATTAATTTTCTACATCAAATAGTTCAATAACATCACAAATTGATCAGTTCCAATTTCCCCAATTCCAAGTTAGGGATTCAAAAGGATATTATCCACCCGGTTTCTCTCTTCATTATCTTCCTTGTTACGTTTGTAGAATACCATTATAAAACAACATATCATAGATAGATAAACATGAAAATACATAAATTCTATATCCTCTCAAATTGAACATAAACTAAGAATCATTTATGTTTATTCTATTAGCAATAATTGAACCCACTAGATTTATCTAAACTTATCGATGATACCTTCTATAAGGACTGCATTAACATCAAATTTAATAACAGAATAATATTTTTTTAGATAAAATAATTTTCATGAATTAGATATTTATTTTACCGTAAATTGGATTCTATGTCCAATAGTTTAGACAATATGTCATAATTTGTTTCTTCAAATTATTTCATTACATTCAAGAATATGTTATAACAAAAAATAATATATTGTTAATATTATTATTTTATCATGAAATATTGACAAGTCATTGTACATGAGGGAATGAATATGATTAATTATATTATTTTTACAGATTTTTAGTAATTTTTTTTCTTTTATTCAATAAATTCCATAGTCTTAAAATTAGAATATGTTTAATTTTTATGAATAAATATCTCTATATTTTTAAATTATTGTTTTATAGTCTTTTATTGGGAAATTTTTTTTAATATATTATTTGAAACATTTATAATTTTAATCTAAAAATGTAAAATCAATTTTTGAAAAATAATCTCAGAATTTACTTCGAGTGATTTTTTAAATTTTGTCTTAGAACATTAATATTTTTATAAATAGTGAATAATAATGAATTCTATTTCAAAACAACTTTTTGTCTAATTTATTTTAATAACTATATAATTTTTTTATAATTTTTTTAAACTATAATTACTTTATTTATAAATCATGTAAACCAGTTTATGTCATTGGATGTAATTTTACATTAAATTTAGATACAAAAACCTAGCAAACTTTTGAACATTTTTTCTTTAAAACACCAATTTTTAATCTTGTCCATGGGATAAAGTTTAAATTAATTTCATTTACTTTTATTATTAGAATATGAAATAATGGACTCTATTTTTTTTAATTTATATAATTTATATTTCCTAATATGTTTGTCTAATTTTTTGATTGTAGCAACCCCAGTTTAATGTAAATAACCCTTTCTTTATGTATTTTGTGTATGTGAAGTTTTTGGGGGATTTTTGGGAGGGTTTCAAAGGCATATTGAATGTATTAGAAATTTCATTTGATAGTTCCTGGTTTGATCATGGAAGGTTTAAACTATCAAACTCGTAAAGAAAAACAAGTAATGAGACAGTGAAATATAGGATGGTGCAAGGTTTAGGTGAAAATTCATTCTGAACAATGTGGCACCTAAGTGTAACTGTGTAATGGGGGATAGATAGAATTTTCACAGTAGTTGAACTATTTTTCTAATAGTGTGTGACAATAATTCATGGTCCTTTTTGAGGCTAGGTCTAGTACATGGTTTCTATAGAAGTTTTCTAACTGTACGAGCCATACATGCATGGTTACAAACTGATATCAGCATGTTTTGGATCTAAGTTGATTTCTCCTCCATGGCCTCATTTTCCTCCCAATGTATATGGAGTCTTTCCCCATCAATGCAACAATGACATTTTGGAAAATCATGGTGTGTTGAAGCCTGATTCCCTTTGTAAGACACCGTATTTTGTACTTTTTTATGTATAAACTTCACTTACCTTAATTTGATTCATTTATCTAGTTTTTTGGGGATATATAAATGATAGTTGGTACAGAAAATAATGATCTATGGATTTTTTTTATTTTTGGGAATGATAGATAAAGTAGGTTATTAGATATTCCACCAGGTTTTTTTGGAGTTTTCATGTCATTATTTATTTCCATCATAATTATAAATAAAGATATCTTCCCTCTCAAATCCACTTATTTGAACATGAAGGCATAGATTAGCTTTTTTAAGAAAGATTTAAATTAATTTTTAAATTGGTATGTAATGAATGGTTAAAAACCCAATTAGTGATGTTTTGTGGACGTTTGGTAATTGTGCTATTATTGTGCAATATTCTACTTTATTTTATTTTAAAATGATGATTTTAAAATTGCGGGTCTTGTTTGTTTTATATAAATATGTTTTCTGAATGTTTTTTGTGTACAAATATTTTTTTATAGAAATGAATTTGGAACAATTGGGTTTTCATGGGTTTGGAAAAATTGGTTGGTGTGCCTTTATTTTCCATGATGTGGCCCTATAGAAGGGGAGTGAGACATTTTATCACTTCTATATGTTTTCATTATGATTACATGGTATATCAGTGAGATACCTATCATTAGTATAGAACTGTAACCTATGAATTTATGTGTGGATGTGTGTATATATGGAATTGTTTCGGTATTAAAAAATGGAAATTATGAAAAGGGTTTTAATTAATTAGTTGTTTTATTTCCTTGGATGTGACTTTGGTTTGGAAAAATATTTTGGTAAGGTAAATTTATAATATCATGATAAGTAAATTTTAAAATTATTTTATATGATTTATTTAATATGAATGTGCTATCATGTTCTATAATTGTGGCTTGAGTAGAGAAGTCATTTTTGGGAAATTATACTGAGTTTCATTACTCACCCCCTTCATTGGCATGATGGTACATATACAGATATTATTAATTATGATTTTTGTAAATGAAAAGAATCCCATATACTTATTGGTGCATCGTTATACTTTTGGGTTGTATTATGGAGTTGGATCCTTAAGCATGATGGGAGTTACAGAGTTGAATTTTTGTATTCATTTTTATTTTTGGTTTATTCTTCCACATTGTAACATTAATTTTTTCAAGGTGGAATTTAGAATTATTGTATTTTTGTATTACATCGGGTGTTGTTACTTTGTTTACATGAATCATATAGTGTATTTGGGTATGATATGTTATGTTTTGGTTCTTTTATTTTCAGATTTAAAATCATCCATTATGTTTTTATAAAGACTTTAAAATTTATTGACATTTATTTATTTCATTGAGATGGATCTTAAGTCCATGTTACGTTTCCTCCTCAACACATTCCAATGAGGAGGGGTCGGATGTTTCAGGTGGTTTCAGTTTGTTCGAATCTTGTGTATCAATTGTGTCGATCTTGTAGTTGGAAATTAGTTTATTTTTATTCACCGTGTTGGGTTGCTTAAAAGGATTATGATTGTCGGGACTGTAAATTCATAGCATAAAATGTCGTAGCTAACCCTTTTATGCTAAAATTTAATTTTCTAGGGTGTTGGGTATATATCATTATTGGATACACCTACAATAGTTTAATAAAATTTTCTTGGGTTTAGAACATGAGAAGATCATTACATGAATTATAGAAATTACTTCCCACAAAAATTAAACATTATATTTTGAGTAATGGATTAATAGTTTTGTAAAAAAATTGATTTTTAAAATATAATGATGACTGTTTTCAAATTGGGGATTTTAAAAATATAATGATTTTTCTTTTTTGAAAATAGTTTGATTTTCAAATGTATGCGATAATTTTAAAAACTATTTGAATGTGGAAAATTTTTAATTTTTTTCAAAAAATGTTATGATTTTTGTGATGTGGTAGAATCAGAAATTCTGAAGAGATAATTATCTATAGTGTGAAACATATTAATTTTATGTGTTTACATAAAATGTCCCCCGATAGGAATCATAGAATCCAACTAGAAGAGGCTGCTGAAAATGTTGTTGTACCTAATATATAGGTAATACAACAATTGTTTTAGAGTCTAGAAGATGATTTTCAGGATATGGATATATGTAACTGAAGGTTTGACATAAGGATTGTGGATCATTCCATTCAAGTACAAAAACATAATACATAAATAATTTAGTGTGATTCAGAAACAAAGAAGGCATAGACATGGAAGAATTGGATGAATTAAACATTAAATATATGTGGCACACCAGCATATATAAAATTCAATTTGGTGACGTATATGCATGGGGATCTTGTATTCTTATGGTGGGATATATAAGTTTAGGCTAAATTGGACCAAGGCATGTAAAGGGAGGATTTTGAAAAAAAGTTCAACAAATAATTCTATCCACACTTGTTTAGTATTCAATGAATGGAAGATTTTTTTTGAACCAGGAGAATGTTTTTGTGACAGAAAATGTTGTAAATTAATGAATTTATTCAACTTGAAACTTAATATTACTACAAATTCATCATTTAAGGAACACATTTGTGAATCAGTGTTGTGGTAAGAGATTTACTCAAGGATTTATGTGATCTATATAATGGATTATAAATACATGGTTAGTAGGGAGACAACGGAAGAATGGCACATATCAGGAGCTATGGGTGGTGGAAGAATGTTTATACCTATGGGAGATGGTGGTAGCTTTAATGATGGGAACAAGTAGAAGTGGGATACATATTTTCATTGTTATGTGATAACATAGAATCAGTTTATCAGATTAGTGAATAGTCTTCCATGTCCCAAGAGGAATTTTGGATTTTTCTAATACAAAACATTGGATTATATCATTAAATATTATACCAAACCACCTAAAGCATGCCAAAATTTTAATTAGATTGGTAATCTGTAATGCTATTGTCAATGTTTTCTAGGGTATGGTGTTTGAGAAACATCTAAAGTTTTGCAGAAATCATATGTTTCAATGGGATGAGGGATGAAAAATATATCTTACCAGCTAAACTGAGCTAGCCAGATTTATTCTAGGAATTCTATGACTCCATAACAAGTGAATTCTCACCAGGTATATAAGGAACAAAGTGCAATAATTAAGAAAATAGATTTAGCTAAGAATGATATTTTGGATTATAATTCTAGAAAATAGATGGTGAGTGGTATTATTATTTTTAGATATACACTTATGTAAGAATTATTTGATAAAGGTGCATCCCATTAATTTTTTTCTTATCATAATATTATATTTCTGAGCTTAAATGTTATTATGATTCCTTCTATTTTGAAACATCAAGCTCCCATTTGTCAATGAGAATGTTGAGCATTTATGTATAGAGAATTATATATAACTATTGATAGGTCTAAGTTGATTATATGTTTCTCTATTATGGAAATGGATTTCTATGACACAATCCTGGGTATGTATTGGTAGAAAATGTTCAAGGACCACGTGGATTGTTATTCTCAAATTATTTTCTATATAACTGATGATGGGTTCAAACATCTCATTATTGGTAATTGGAATGTAATTATAGTTGAAATGGGATTGTTGGTACCATCATATGGATCAATCTCATACCAGTTATAAGCATAGACAAGGGAATCCATGGATGAAATTAAGAGTATCAATTTTTTAGTGGATCTTGATTAATTATATGGTTTCTTTCTCTAATATTTCTTACTGTTTCCACCTAAAATATAATTTTAGATTATGATTAATCTCATTTATAGGACTAGTAATATTTCTATTCTATTTTACTAGATGGAACCATTGTAATTAATAGAATGAAAACTGTATTTGGAAGATTATGAAATAAAAGGGTTCATTCATCCCAGAACATATTTGTGCGTATAAATAATGTTATTTTTCAAAACGTTGGATGGATGTATTCCATTGTGTGTATACTATCATAAATATAACATAGTTATGAGAGAAAATTGGTATCCACTTCCACACATTGATGATTTATTAGATCAATTGATTGGAGACTGGTGATTCACTAAAATTGTCTTGAAATTAAGATATCACCAATTTTTATTTCTAAAAGATTATATTATAAAGATAAATTTCAAGAGTAGGAGTATCCATTAAAAAAATGTGATTAAGAAATTTGGTCATACATATTTACAATTTTCTTGTATGGAATCGTTGAATCAGATATTTCATAGATATCTGGATTCACTTTTAGTGGTGTTCGGGAATGAAATATTAGTTTATTCATGGAAAATGGTTGAGCATGATCAACAATTGGACATAAGATTGTGAATAATTATAGATCCTAAACTGTATTAAAAATTATCAATGTATAATTTTTGGATACAATAGGTATGTTTCCATAACAAGTATATCTCTGAAAGGATGTTTATATGGATCCATATAATATGGAAGCTATTATCTCCTGGTAACCACCAAGGAATGCATTTGAGATATGAAGTTATTGTGGCCTATCTAGTTTTTACTAAAAATATTTAATGATTTTTCAGGACTAGATTAACCAATTATGTCATTAATAGGGAAAATTTCCCATTCAAATGTAAAAATTAATTTGAAATTTCTTTTCAAGAGATTAATTTTTTTCTTACACCATCATCGATCTAGATATTTATGGAATCCTCACATTATTACAAGGTTTATTATGATTCTTCATGAATGTTTTTGAGATGTGTTCTCATGCAAGGAGATCTTTTGGTTTTGTATGGATCACGGTAGAAATGGATGGATGTGGAGAACTAACCAACACATTCATCAAAGTTAGCTTATATAGTTCATAATTTAAAGACATGGTGTCATTGACTTTGTGGTTAGAAATTTACATTGTTTATGGATATTAAGATCATGAAACTTATTTTAACATAATGGGATTTGAATCTGATACAAAGAAGAAGGATGTTGTAGATCCAAATATTTGATAATAACTTGATGTATACACTGGGTAAAGGAAATTTTATAGAGGATGTATTGTCCATAAATTCATATGTTCAACTAGAAAAGGAGGCTTTAGATCAGTAGAATTTGATGTTGGTAATAGATAATATTCACATAGAATGTGATGATAAAGGTGAGGTTGCAGTTTTCATTCCAACAAGATTTTTTCCCATTTTTCTTATGACAGTTAATGATGCATTGACTTCTGATTCAGATAATGTTACAATGTGGTCAATACACAATGGTGGGGAGGTAACTGGGGGATAAAAAATGGAAGGTAATTATGTTCTATTGTTTCAAAATTAGATAGTCGTACCCATGACTTTTCAAGAATAACTTCTTCATGGATTCTAACAATAAAAATGGATTGTTCATTCGGGAATATAGAAAATGTTTCAGGTACTGAAAGAATAATATTGGTCGGTAGGAATGTAAAGAATGTTGGATGATATTATTTTGAGATTCTAAAATTGTTAGAAAGTCAAGGAAGAGCATCAGTAACTAGTAGGTATGTTAAATTTTTACATATTCCTTTTCAAAAATGGGAGTAGATAACTATCAATTTCATAATTGGTCTCCCAATAAAAGTAAAAAAAAATAATGTTATATGGGTGATAGTGGATCAAATTACAATTTATGTTCACTTAGTCCATATTAATGATCTCATATAGTGGTTGAAATGTCAAAAATCTATATTCATGAAGTTGTATAGTGGAATGGAGTACTAGTTTGAATAGTATCATATAGAGACTTAGGGTTCATGTCCTTTTTTGAGAAATTCTTTCAATAAGCCATTGGGATTCAATTGGCCGTGAGTATAGTTTATAATCCTCAAATGGATGGAAAATAGTAAAAGATGATACAAACATTGGAATATATTTTTGGGGATTGTGTAATGTATTTTGGTGGATCATAGGAAGAATACATACCATTATTGGAGTCCTCCGGTAGCAAAATTTATCAGGCCTCGATAAAAAAGGATCATTTTCAAGCATTATATGGTTGTTCTTATCATATTTTAATCTTCTTGACAGAAATATATGAGTCTTAACTAGTTTGGCCTATCCTTGACCTAGAAATAATGAAGATGATTCAGTTGATCGGAAAGAGAGTGGAGAGAACTCATATTCATCAGAAATCATATGAGGATCATCATTAATGATCATTGTCATTTGAGGTGTGTGATCATGTGTTCTTGACAATCTCTACAAGGCTTGGACATCCTCATTTTGGAATGTAGGTCATGTTAAATACATTATAAATATGCCCTTTTCCAATACAGGAATGGGTTTTTGAGGTGGCCTATAGGTGGATTTTCCACCATGGTTCAATGTAGTGGATAAAGTGTTTTATTTATCTTAGCTAAAAAAAGAATCATCTCGATCATGACCATTTGATTCAATGAAATCACATTAACCTATATCCGAGTGATTTGTTGGATCATATACCATTGCAGATTTAGGATAGATAATAGAAAGTATTTTGTAGGAAAGAATCATTCAAGTGTTGGCTTTGTGGAAACATTTTCAATTCAATATACACACATAAGAATATGATAAGGAAATGGATAGTTAATGGCCAGAACAGTTTCAAGACAAAAAGGGTTTTCTATATTTCATGGATGGAATGTCCAATGGTTGGAAGAATTTAGCATCATTGTTTTAAATTAATTAACCCTTTCATTATGTATTACAATTTTTAAATTAGTTTGGTTGATGTATAGGGGATATTTGGAAGACTATTGGAATTTTTTTATGTAATTTCTTAATGTCCATTGTTATAACACCATTTTTAGAAACCGTGAATCTACCTAAAGAGATATTTCATATTTGGAAAGGGATATTTGGGTTGGTGCATGGTCTTTACAAATCGTTCTCTAACCTAGGTATAACTATGAAAAGGGGTACATAATGAATTTTCATGGTTGGCCTAGAGTTTTTATAATTGTGGGGCATAACACTGCGTAGTGCATCTTGAGGTAGGTCCAACTACATAGTTGGTGTGCTATTTGTCTAATTATGTGAGATAACCTTGCACAGTTAAAAACTGTGATCCACTTTTTTATGGTCTCACTCATTTTCTCCTCTATGTCCTCATTTTCCCCCATTTTGACCATAATTATAGATTTTAAGCTCCCAATGGATTTGGAGACTTTATCCATCGATCCAAGACTAATACATTACAAAATCATGGAATATTTTACGCCCGATTCCCTTTGTAAGAATACAATTTTTTCTATACTTCTTTATATCAAGTTCTCTTCTCATTCATGGATTTCTAAATAGTACTTTGGTTATAGATCTATGATAGTTGATGTCATCCATGATGGAATATGTCCATTTTTATGTTATTTAATGATAACTAAGGTGGGTTTTTTTAGAGATTTTACAATGTTCTGTTGGCATTTTAATGATCATATTTATCTCTATCATAATTCTTGAGGTAGGTGGATTCAATCTAAACTCCTCTTATTATAACATGTAGAAATATACTGAAATTGTATAAATTGATTGAAATTATTTATGAAATTGGTGTGAAAATCATTCTAAAAATCCTCTTTTGTGAGGTTTTGTGTATTTATGGAATTTTCAGTATTTTTTTTAAAATATAGGTTGTTGATTGAATTTAAAATTATTATATTAAATTTTTTTTCTAGTTTTTAATGAAAAAAATCATTATGGTAAAGATTTCATTAAAAATGTTGTTTTACTGAAATGGTTTTTTCACAAAAGGCTTTGTCTAGGGTTTGTCTTAATTGGATGGTGTGCGTTCATTTTAATTGACGTTACCCTATAGAAGGGACACGTTCTATTGGGTCACTGGTATATAGATAGCTTGTAAAAACTCAGTATATTGATGAGGGACTGATTTTGAGTATGGAAGTGTCACCATGGCATGCATGTTTGGATGTATGGATATGTTTAATGGATTGTGTATGCCAAAAAAGTGTTCGTGAAATGGTTTTTAAAGAATTGGTTGGTTGATTTCCCTTGAAATGAATTTCATTTGGGTAACTATTTATGTATATAAATTGTTTTATATTCAGATATAAGCTATTATTAATTGTTTTCTATAAATTATAATAAATATTTTTTCCATCATGTATTATCTTAGTGGTGTGAGTATGGAACTCATTTGGGGACAATCTAATGAGTTTCATTAGTCAAACCCTTATTTGTAAAATTGGTGATTTGTTCGATATTTTTTGTTGAGACACAAGTAAAGGAAACGCATCACATTTCTTTAGTTGTGCATCATGATGTTTTTGGGTTGTATTATAGAGATGGAGCTTGGAGCTTGTTGGGAGTTACAATGCCAGTGTTTTAGAGTTTTTGTAATTTTTGGTTTTGTCTTCCTCTTTGGTACTTAGATTTTGGTCTTAGTATTGTTTTTTATTATTCTATTTTGGCATTACATCGAGTTTAATTACATTGTTTTCCTGCATCATATATTGTCTGTGGTTATGTTATATTTTGTTTTGGTTGTTTTATTTTCAATGGAAAAATCATTCCTCCATAGTTTATGAGGCCCTTGGCAATAATTGTTAGACTTTGGTATTTGGGGATGTCTCTTTTGTAAAAGTATCAATTCCATATCAGCTCAATCCAATGAGGATTGGAGGAATGTTACATTGAGAAAAATCTATACTAAATTTAACTAAAATTAATTATAGTGATTGAGAAAGAAAATATCTCAACAAGAGGCAAAACCATATTCAATAGTTCCAAAATGACCTATAAAATTTTCCATGATCCATTAGATGGTCATTTCTCCACCCTATCCTCATTTGGATAAAAGTTGGACCATTAATAGTGACACATGACATTGTAAAAACGTTTTTGTAATTATATTTTTAAAAATTTATAAGTGTGTCACACCCCCTCCACTATAAAAAGGCACTTATCATAATCATTTATTTCCATCTCTCAAGACCCAATGCCTCATCCAAACTATAAATATATAATCTCCCAACTTCTCACCATTCAATCTGGATTCATAACTTTGGGCAAAAATCCATCCATGCAAGCCCATTGATGCAATCCAGAAGGAGTTACTTGAAAATGAGGTAACATTCTTCAATGTGCATTTATAATTTATTTCATTCTCCACCACATAATTTATTATTATTATATGATTATATAATAATTAAAGTATCCTAAATATATTAAGATATATTTATATTATGTATTTGATTTACAAATAAACAAACACCCATCAAATGGTTAACAAAATTACCTTTAATGTTTGGTATACTACCGCCTAACATAATGCTGTTGTTTGTTATTTAGGTTATTACCTCTCATGATTAGGAATTATGATGGTTGCAGTATTATTAGTTTCTATATATATGTGATATTTATGATTTATTCATAAATCTATAATTGTTATATATAAATATTATCATGCTTTCCATCTTGGGTAAATACGAAAATATCATTTCTGGATGTGTGGAATACCGCTACCTCAAAGCATTGATATTTTTCCCCACATTACATGGAATTTTTTAAGGGTGATTTAAATTAATCAAAGGATTCATAAATAACATCCATATCATATTCAGGGTATAATTATTTATGTGTAAATATAATATATTAGTTTCTTTATTACTAATTATCAATCTGAAAAAGTTATATGCCGATCATGGAAGTGTGGACTACCGCCTACTTGACATGATATGATTCCTTTTAAATCATAATAATTATATATATATAAGTATATAATAAAATTACATGATATATATGATATAATGATAATTATGGGAAAATAATTTATACATACCTTCTTTTCATTAATGATCATTGAAATATGGGCACGTGACTCATGCATATGTGTGATCTACCATCTCAATGATTGTAAAAATGGTTAATTTTTCATAATAACATGCACATTTATTCTTTTATCTAGTGTATATATAACCTTGTTGACATTTTTTTATCCATATATTTTTTATTCTCATGTTATTTTTTTATTAATTTTAATCTTCCATTTTTTTATTATTTAAATGTTTACTATTGTATGGGAAACTTTGAATATTTAATAATTTTGGAATAAAACATTTTATCCAGTAAAATATTATTCATATTATTTTAAATATTTATTTATATAGATATAAAAGAATATAACGATTATTTTATGCCTATTTTAAATTTTAGTCAAATTTTTTAAAAATATATTATATTTAAAGGTTTCATATAGTTTTTGTTTTTGAAAAATTGAAAAATTGATGATATTTTCTCAACATACACGATGAAAATGACTTTTCCACCATCTGGGGCATTATTTTATTTTTTGTTTCCATGAATGATATGAAATTTCATTGAATGAAATATGTTATTTAAAATTTAGGTATTACAATTTTAATATAAAAAATGGGTGTATTTTGTATTGAAAATGGGATTTTTTAATGACATTGGTATATCAAAATCTTGAAGTGATTTTCATTAGAGTTTTAATGAGTGTTTCAAATGATGAAATGTTTTATTTAATATTGTGGTTCATTTACATTATAAATGTTTGGTGCACCAAGATAGTCCTAGGTGATCCTGTTATAACTTAAATGATCATTGTTCCATGATATCAATCAAATGACTCGGGTGAGGATTATAATACCAAGATATTCATATTAGAATTGGTAGAATGTTTTTTCTAGTATATAAGGGTTTTGTATTCTTCAGGTAAGGGTTCAATGTGATGATGTACCAAGTTACCTAACTGAGTATTCTATGAATTCAATTATGTTTTCATTGAAGTATTTTATTTTCAAATGGTAACATAAATTATATTTATTAATTGATAATAATTCCTATATTCGGTAAAATACGAAATTTTAATGAAATGGTATTTCATGATTTTTAATTTTTTTAAATGGAATAATAGTTTCATTCACTTTATATCCCATAGTAACATGTTTATGATCATCCCACAATGTTATACATTTTTTATTTGATACAATGATGAGAATGGAATTTTATGATTTATAGTTTATTTTAATGAATAATTTTTATTAAAGTGATCATTCTTTATCTATAAACTGTTTTATATAGAGATAAAATATATACAGATTGAAAGATTCCACTTTGTATTTTATGTATTTTTAATGTATTATTTTTGGCCTAATTCTCTAATAAAATAAACCTTAAAACAAATTTGATGGGAAATAATGTTATTTTGTACTAAAACATATGATTATGTAATTTTTAATGAAGATGACTTACAACATTGAATTAAAAATTATATACTCCTTTTATTTAATCTATTATTCATTTTCATTCATTCCGAAATATATTATAGCTTTATTGTTAAAATAACTGGGTCATAATTTCATACATATAAAATAAAATATTAAAAAGAAGACAGATCTACTCATCATCCAATTTTTTACAATATGTATCTTTTAGAATAAAAAATGATTTCATTCCAGAAAAATAATCTATAAAAATGTATACATGATTTTTAGTCTTTATTTACTAATACATTAACAAAATGAAAACATTTATAACATGGAATGTTAATTAAAAACTCACTATTGAACATAAAATGGGGGAAATAAATTGGTATTCTAGGAAGGAAAACATTTTCACAAAGTAAAACATAAGATCTTTTTCATATCTAATGAAATCATCACTTTCATGTAAAACCATAAGAAGAACATAGTAATGATAAAAGTAAACATATGTAATCATGTTCATATAACTCTTAAATATAATGCATCTCTCTAGAATACATTGTGACTAACCATCATGGTTACACATGGAATAAAATTCATAGTATATTCCCATAATATCTTAGGAGAAACTGAATTGGTTAAGTCCATCACTTTACCTAATACATTATAAAACTCTAATTAGATATCCCACCCTCAATTGTACATGGAAAAGGACCTCATCAAAAAATATTCCCATGAAAGAAATCATAACAATAACACATAAAGAAACCTTAACATATAAATCTTTTATATATTAAACATTCATAAGGAAAACAACATTTCTATTTTGAAATAAATTTTCATTTTTCATAAATGACACACACTAATCAGTGAAAAACATTTACCAAAAAATAAAATTCTTATCATTAAAAGTAAAATTCATAATATTAAAGATTCGTGAAAGTGAGAATTTTTTTTCATTCCATATATGTAAATAAACATTAATATTGTAGAAATAGAAAATTAAGAGGATTTTTATAGAAAAGTCCCTTATTAATATGATATCATTGAAGTGAGAATAAATATATTGAATGGAATTTTTCAACACAATATAAAGAGACATAATGAAATAACAGATAATTAAATTTTATTTCAATAATAATCTTCACTTGAAATAATTATTGGAGTATAAGGATGACGCCTATAATGGAAATTGGGTTAATAATTTCCTTACCTTATGTATGGAAGCATTATGAACTTTTACTTAATGACCAAGATTATAAAATTATATTACATAATTAAAATATTCATAACTAATTCAAAATTTATTTTATTTATTAACATGTTTTTATGTTAATTTATGTACATTTTGATGAGTTATAAATATCATAATTTCCATTCCAATAAAGTTTGTTACTTAGCCTTAGAGTTGATTCCCATGGGAGTTATTATCAAATAGATTTAAATTTTTTAAAGTGGGATGAAATGGTATTAATATGTTTCCTAGATTTCAAATTACCCCATAATTATTTTATATTCTAAAATTATGTTGATATACTTGATAAAAACTTAATGATAGATGTTTGGTTTCTTTTTGTTTTTTTACCATTAGAAACTAGTTTTGTTATAGTTATTGTTAAGAAGAAAAATTGGTTACATAATAACATAAAATTAATAATATATATATTAAATTATAATTTAAAAATAATTATTGATTTATTACCAGATTTTATGGTTGTAAAATAAAATGAACAATAAACATCCCCAAAGGCAGTGAATCGACATACCATTGATGATGCTTTAATTTTTTCAGAATGTGAGTTTATAATAGAGGTTTGATGATGTACATTCAATTAAGACTATAACATTCTACTATAAATATGGTTTTGGATTTATAATGTCGTTTTGGATTGGGGAGGTAAGGATTAGTTAGAATGAAATAAATAATGAATGAATATGTAATAGAATGAAAGTTGAATTTACTTCTCAAATATAAACTCCTTGAGAACCTCATTAAGGATCATGGTTTTGGTATTTTGGTAGAAATATATTATCATGCATGTGAGAAACAATATTTGGATGTGAATTTGGGAGAACTCAGATATGTTTCTAGGGTATGGAGGTGTGAAGAGAATAGGTATTGAGGGATGGTGTTTACATTATGATGAGGGGAGTGTTTCTGATTATTTCATTCATTCATTTATTATTTTTTCAGATGCATATTAATATTATTGATCATAATTACTATTTAATGTAAATAGAGAATGTGAGATTGAATTATTTGGTGCTTACCTAATCCATACATCATCCATGACTCAATAAATTATTTATTTACTTATAGCATAAATTTTCGTATTTCAATATTCATAAATAATTATATATTTTATATTAATCCATAAAATTATCCATGAAAATTTTTTAACATTCAGATTTCAAAAAATGATTCCCATTTTTAGAAAACATTTCTAAATATGATATATCTAATTTTTAGATTAAATGATCATTTAATAGTGAAATACCAATTTTAATAGTATAAGTGATTTTATGAAACATTGAAAAATACAGTATGATCACATAAAATGATATTCTAATTATGAGATAACAAAATATTAAATTATGAATTTATTATATGAAAATAAATTTTATTTCAAATCAATAGATTATTTATAAAATTATGAATGGACATTTAAATTTCAAAAAAATACCAAAATTTAATCTATCATTTGTAAAGTATTAATTTTATTATTCTATGATATAAATATATCATATTTTAATACATGTGATACTTAAATTGTTGTTATAAATTCATTGATGATGTTATTTTTCCATTAGTATAGATTATTTATTTTCGATAAATATTGATTATTTCAATATACATTTATAATGAATATAACTATTTAATCTATGAATGAAAAGAAATTATTCTAGAAGTACCTATGTTTTTAAATTATCCACAATTGGAAATTGTCTTCTAATAATTATAATCACTTATTAACATGGGAGGATAACTTTCCCTCATCGATGGTTTTTGATTCCCATCCTACTTTTTCAACCATGATATTTCTCGAGTAAACATTAACCTGATGAATTACATTACTCCACAATACTTTCTATCTACACTCTAAAATATGAATAGGCTATTCCTTGTTTGCAGGGTTATCTTATAAATGAAAAATATTAGGTTTGAAAACACCTAATGAATATGTAACATACATTCATAACATTTAATCATTAAAAATATTGTGTATTTAGAGAAACATCAGAGGGAAATCCAATGGGTAAGAAACTTATCCAAATTTCAATATTATTTTATCGGTTCCAATTTACTATCTTCTGAAAGTCACCTTCTTAATAGAATGAATAATATATTTCCATGGAGAAAATTTTAGAATTACATGATCACCTACCTCGAATGAAATATCCTTCTTATGATTATCCCTATAAGTGTTCTTCTTTTTCATTTTTTTTTATCAAATTTCATTGAATCATTTGGACATTCAATTCTATTTAATCTACCAATTATGGTCCCATTACCTTTACTTCACACTGGTCATCTCAAAATAAGGGAGTTGTATACCGATTTCCATATCATGCTTTGAAAGGATCCATCTATATACTAGAATAACATTAGTTATTACAATATAAAATAACCTTTGAAAAATGATGATCCCAAATAACCTATAAATCCATTGACATAGCTCAAAAAATATCCTCAAATGGAATTTTTTTTACTCTAACTGTCTATCATATTATAGATGAAAGGTAGTACTAAAATTTAATTCAGTTGCCAATGAATTCCAAAGGCCCTTCCAAAAGTTAGGAGTGAACTGGGATCAGGATGAGAAAAATTTGTTAGTGGAATTCAATTTATCCTTTCTAACTCATTTAGTAATATTTGAGAATGATAATATAAAGTTATAGTATCTCTAATTGTAAGAGAATGTGAAAATCGGTAGATCAACAATAATCCATATCACATTGTTATACTTCCAAATAACTCATTAAATCAAAACGATTCAAAGATGAAAAATAAAATAGTGAACTATGAGATCCACCTAATAACACATTCTTCAACTATGAATCAAAAAGAACACATATTCTCTTCCCAAATCTTAAAACACAATATTTATCAATGTTAAATTCTAGAAATAGTCCCTTTTTAATCAATTATACCTTTTTCTTCAACTCATTTCCTTCATCTGCATTTGTATAATTCTATCTTGTTGACTCAATTGCACTATCACCAAAAACAAAATAGAGGAATTACATTGAAAAAAAAATATCAAAGAAAAATTCATCAAATAAGTTACTAAGGGTTTATGATCCAAACATATCATGCTTGTTTTAGCGTTATATTTTTGTGTAAGGGAATATTCCACTTTTTTCTTTTCTATGATGGTAATTTATCGTGCAATCATAATATTTTATCAGTTCCAACAATCTTCTCTGTCTCAAGATGAATTCCTTCTGAGTGAATAAAAACTTCATAAATTTATGATTAGTATATATTTCACATTTCTCTACATATAAATTATGCAACCAAATTAATAAATATAATTCAATTTTTTATAATTCAAAATAATTTTTTGGACAATTTAACTCATGGGGATTCAATTTTTTTGAAGCATAAGTTATTTGTTTGATCATTCTGAATTATAACACAAATTGTTCATTTTATTGAAGCATTACTATAGATGAAAAACACACTATTACAAGAAATAGGGTCAAAATCTTGGGCATTGACCAATAAAATTTTTATTTCCTAAAAACAAACATCACATTCTTCTCTCCAACTAAATTTAACTCATTCTGTGATAAAATAGAATATGCAATAGATAATTATGTAATGTTTTAAAAAACCAATCTCTAATATCTAGATAATATAATAAAATAATGAATATCAGTAACATAGGTTTTTCTTATCTATTTATCTACCTTTCTTTTTTTGGTGTCAACAATTATTATTTAAAACTTTTTTACAATGATCTCACAAAAATAAAAATGTTGGGTTGAATTTTTTTTACAAAATTTCCAATATAAATTATTTTCATTTTGGGATTGCAGAAAAATCTTTAGATGTTTTTCAAGATGCTCATAAATGTTTAAAAAATAAAATATCATCAATAAAAAATTAAAAACATATCAAACTCTTCCTGAAATATTCAATTCATAATATCCATAAATAATAAGAGGGAATTTTTCAAAATAAATGTCATAAGGAAATACTATTAATTCCCATATCTAGTATATAATGTTGTTTTGAGAATGTTATCCTGCTTCACATTTATCTAAGGTTACCCTGATGTCATACTAATATCCAAAAAATAATGAGCTCTATGGAGTTGATCAAACAAGTCTTCGATATGAGGTATGGATACTAACTCATGAAAGTGATGATATTCAATAATATATAATCAATAAAATACCTATCAAACAAAAAAATTACATCTCAAGGTGATGTACTCAGATGAATAAAACAATTATCTAGAAACTCATGCACCTGCATTTTCAATTCAAGATGTTCTAATAGTGCCAATTGATAAAGGCGTTTTAGAATGATTTTAGCACCGTGGGAAAATAAATTGTAATCTGAGCACCCCGGTCAGGTGTAATACTAAAAATATCATCTGGAAAAACATTAAGATACACATTTATCATTAAAATATCATTAATATAAATACTACCCTTATTTTTAACAAAAGGTGCAAGATAACAATAATTTATATCATTTAACTGTTTCTTAGCTTCCTGATATGTTATCAAGGATATGGGATCATACATGTATACAAACTAGGAATATTTTTGGAAACAAATTGTTTAGCTAAAGAATCAATCATAGCATGTTAAAATAAATACAAATAAATAACTAGAATAATATAAAATTATATCAATGGAATGAAAACAATGATTTCATGTACATTCATTACCTAGACATCGATATGAACATTCTTATAATGTATTTTTCCTTAATATTTCACACATTTGGTTTTAATATAATTTCATTGTTTATTTTCTCATGTGAAATTTAAAATTTACCATCAATTTTCTCAAATATAAAAAAATGTGTTTAACCAAAAAGAAATAACACATCATAAGAAAATATGTAAAAAACTCAATGTACCGGATACAAATCTATTGGATTTCTCATCATCTTCTGAAGTAGTTACAAAGGATTCCTTTACAACATTATTCTCGTACTCTTACTTCCTTCCATCATTTGGTGTCCTCTTTGGACACTCATTTTCATATTTCCCCATATCAATACATGTAATCCATTTTACTACTTGTATATCATAATTTTTCTCACCACCATCATGATATTTTTCAATAAAATTATGATCATCATTCCCAAACATACCTCATTATAAACACTCAAAATACTTCAAAAGGAATTCCCCAAAATGATTTTAACATAATTCACACACACAAAAACATATTTTTCTAACCAATAAAGTTATATGTAACATTATTTCCTTTTTCTTAACTCTATAATATTTTTTTCTCCTAGTTCTAAAAGCACACAATCATTATTTAACTCCATTTACATATAATATCTATGTCAAATTTAATGACCCAAAGTTTTATCAATGGAAATTCCATCCCTATAATTATGTATTATAGTATAATAACATAATGATACATATAGAACACAACACTAGCATTATATATGATGAATTAATAAAATATGAGGTATTTAGAGAAGTTAATGAACCTATTATAATGAAATATTAACTTTCCCTTATGAATATTAATATAACCCTTATTAATAGTAAACTAACCAATTCTATAGTAACATTACCAATGGATGTATAAAAACATTTATCCTTCTAATAAGTGACAATATGATATTTTCAAAATTATTAATTAAGTGTTTGAATATTTATGTCATAAATATTTAATTACAATTTTATGCATAATTTAACAATTTAAAATAAAATGTATCTTCATAAAATTTATCCATTAATTGATGTTTTTTTGTATATAAGATAATATTATGAGACATTGTGTTATTTTCAAATGTGTTATAAAAGCTTATAAAATTTTAGAATCTCTATTTTCCAATTAAATGATAATTTTAGTTAAAAAATGATTAATAATAAATAGATTCTTATTTTTATCAAATTGTGTTCATTTTTTGTTTCTACTTGTCGAAAAATGGTTAGAGTGAATTTATGGGATTTTTCTGAAATTTTCAATTTTTTGTGAATAGTGAAATATGACAATTTATGATATTGTCCAAATACATCAATATTTGAGTCGTGGATGATGTTTGGATAATTTATGCACCATTGGTTAGAACATACAAGATTGTGCTTCTGTATTTAATAATGTAATCATAATGATTTCATGTCTTGTGTAAATATAATATACTAATGAATAAAAAAGGAGAAAATGCTCCTCTCCTCCACTATAAAACCACCCCTCACCACCTCATTCAGGTACACTTATCAAGCATTGAGAATAGTTCATGTTCTACTCAAATATCATTACCAAACCCTCTCCCACATCTAGGATCTCTTGTTCTCATATCAATACAAAAACCTTTGCCCAAATCAGGTTCTCTTGGAGGATAAATCCAAGAGGTAAAATTCACTTCCTTTACTAAAAATTTCCAAACGAGTTTTTTTCTTTTAGTATCTTCAAATCACCTCCATCTTTCCAATTGGAATGAAAAATCCATTATCATACATATAATATAATTTTATCACATTGATGGAATATTTCATCATTATTTCCCTTTTACCCTCCTTTAATACAAAAATTGAAACACTATCCGAGATGTGTTAATTTATCGCATTCAAGGATGATGGGTTTTTAATTACTTTTACCATCATCAATTCTGTTCATCAACCCATTTTTATAGTTGAACAATATTATAATATATGTATTATATCTTAATTTATATTCGTTAATCATTATATAGACATGATGTAAAGTAATAATACAAAACATGTTTACTGTGAGAAAACCCATTCCAAATAATCAAAGCATTTGTCGTTAAAGATTTATCTAATGAATAATCCTTACCCAAAACAAAAAAAGGAATTATATGAAGACATTGCATCTGTATATTAATTAATAACATATAACATCAATTCTGGACTTCAATTTCAATTTTATATTATCTTCCATACTCTTTTAGATGCGATCCATTCACTAAATTTTAGTAAATGATCACCAACGAACGATAAAATTGAACATTATAACACATCAAATGGAGAATAAATGATTTAAATAAAATTATAATAAATTCATTAATTTTTTAAAAGGTTCTAGAATTATTTATTAATGAATTTATTATTTATTTCTTGGACATTAAGATCCAGGTAAGAACACATTCGAACATAAGTTAAGGGATTCTACTCAATCTTACATTATTCCTTTGGGTTACTATGTCTCTCATTTTATGAAAATGAAATTATATTTTTTTTAACATACTCTAAATTCATTTATATCTTCCAAAAAATGTGTATAAATATCTTTTCATTCTTATTTTTCAGAGATATTCATTTTAAATGATAAATAACTCAATTATCCCCAATATGCCATCCCGATTCAAGAGAACTTCCCGAATTTTATCTTGTTTTCAAGTATACTATGTATTCTGTTTTAAGCCAAAAATATTTTTATAAAACAATCATTTTATTTTTAACACCATCTTATTTAACTTCTTGTTTTATATAAAATTATATTCCCTTTCTTTCTTTAAATTTTCATTTGTATTTTCCTTAAACTTCACTAAAATGTTTTATTTATAATGTTTCTTAAATACTTTTTTTAACATGTTATCACTTAATTTTGACATCACTGATCATTATATATAAATATTTTCTTCTACTAGTTTCCATGTATTCTTTAATTCAATTCTTTAATGGAATCTATTATGATATACCCATTTTTAGGAATTATGATATGATTACGATACCCATTTATTTCCATGGGTACCCTTATGTTTGTGTATGGTTGATTATATATGAATCATTATGTGGAAAACATACTCATGAAAATGTTATTATGGGTGTACCTAGATTGCCCTCTAATTCATTTTATAACTATTAGTCTCTTGGTATGTTATGTGAAATGGTCTTGGTGGTTATCCTTGACTCATGCTCTTTTATGAGCAATGATCCATCACTCATGATACTCTATGTTCAACGAGACTTTCCTAGTGCTAAGTTCAGGTTTTATGTTGCTTCCATATTACTATGAATACTTTATTATTTAATCCCATGATATGATATGTTTTGTTTAATTGTGTTCCTTTACCATTTATGTCTTCAAACCCATTTTATATGCTTTATTCTTATTTTTATTCCTTTACATGGATTTTTAGCTCATCCCATTGTTCATGTTATCCCCAGGTTGTCCTATTCAAATTTTAGGACCTAATAGAAATGAGGATTCCATTATGGATTTTAAATAAATAAAATTTTATTTTATTCTCATGTTTTTAGTTTTATGTACCATGTCTTCAAAAAAACTAGACTATATGATCAATGGCTAGTGATTTAATGATTAATTATGTGTAAAATAAAGTTATGATATATGGAAAAGGCTAGGGTCACTATAGTTGGTATTAAATAAATGTCTATATATTTTGGAGATTAGGAATATAAATCTCTAGTATGAACCATAGGGATAAGACTAATTGTGAGAAAACATCCCTAAATTTTTGTTAGTATAGAGTAAGTTGTTTATCAAGAAAACACATCATTAACTGGATACATACAAATAGATGTGGATCTGGAATATATGTAACATTAGGTAAAACCTAAGAATAGTACTTTGAGGTAGACTTGAATAGGAATGGGTTCACAATAACAATCCATACTGTACTCCTGGTTTGACACTCTTTGGGGATATGCTTTTGTAAATTCATAAACTCATTATGATCCATTAATAAGGGAATAAAAATTCCTATAATAATATACATTAGTAAATATATCTTGGATAACATATAATAAACCTAGATAATCACAAGTTAGGATATACATTTCTTATACAATTTTATCATTTTACGTTTAATGTTTCATTTTTATATGCCTACTAGATAAGCATTCAAGACCCCTAATTGAACATTATTTTTAATAGTTAATGGCTCCAAATAGAAGAAAATGTTTCAATAATCAATGTCATAGGTAATGTGAAGATTAACGTAATGATAAGCTATATATGTTGGGAATGGGAGATCAAAAGATAATGAGAGTACTCGTTCAACTAGATCAAGTTATGAATAATAACATGAATCGTGTGGAATGACCTCCATCTACAAGGAATGAGAAAGTGTCCATAAAATCATTCATGCGATAGAGGCCTTCTGTGTTTATTTTATTATCTGATCCCCTCCTCATAGAATAATGGATGAACCTCATTGAAAAGATATTCAATGTCCTCCTATGATTAGAAGAAGAAATTTTTTACTGGATGTCAATCGTTTTTATAGGGAAGCTGATAAGTGGTGACACTGACAAAAAATATGATTTCCAAGGATGAAATTGAATCCATGGATTGGGAGGAATTCAAGAAATTTTTTTCAATAAATATTTTCCTTTAACCCTCCATCTCAAACTGGAAACAGAGTTCCTCAGACTTAAGTAGATGGAAGATGAGTCAATCTAGACATATGAAGCAAACTTTTTAAGGCTTGCAAGGCACGGCTCTAGATTTTTCATTAACACTGAAAGCAATACGGATTTCTTATTTAATATTCTAAATCCAATTATACAAAAATGATTGGTTATTAGAGACTTTGATAGTTATGAGGAGACTTCCCATTGTGACCTTAAGGATGAAATGTAAATTGGAGACTCTGAGTGGCTTGGTGGGACGAGTTAAAAATACAGAAAATGTATTCCAATATGGGTAGATCTTCAAATAATTTCCATGATGGAAATAAGAAAGAATATCACATGTCTAAAAATTATCGGAAAAAGAATCCTGGGAAATATGTAAAGGGAACCAGGAAATGTTTCAAATATAAAATAATGGGAAATCTACCTAAGAACTACAAAACGGGTATGATGAATCCTGTTAATTTGAAATAATTAGGGAAGATTCATATCAACACATAGCCTGTAGTGTAGTGTTTCAAATAAAAGGAACATTAGAATTATGTGATCTATTTTCCTAAGACAAGGGTTGTCAGAGGAAATCAAAAACAACCTCCAAGGCAATAAGGAAGGGAATATGCTTCTACTACTACTGAGGTGGATCCAGATAATGTTTTGGTGACTGATACACTGGTTATACATTGAAAAATAGAGAATATACTATTTGATTATTGTTCTAATCATTATTTAATATAATTTATGTTTAGTAGAACTATTCAATCACCACATACAAATATAGAGGTTCAATTATCTATGAGAACATAAAATTGGAAAATTATTTCGCCCAAAGTATATAACACCTCCCTGGATAATGTTTTTGGATTAAAACTCCCATAAAACCCTGTTATGCTTCCTTCAAAAGGGTTTGATGCTATATTGGGCATGTATTGGCTATCCTTATAAAAATACAACATGAACTATCGAGAACGGTAGATCACTCTTCACATCCCAAAGCATCCTCAAATTCGATATAAGTTTAAAGAGGAGGATGCATATTTTTTAGAATCATTGTATCAAGTATTGGTACTACTATAATTTTATAAAGCATATCTAACTCAAATGACTTAACCAATGTATAGAATCATGCTCGAAGACATTCCCATCATGAGGTATTACCCTGATATTTTCCCTAAATAATTGTCTAGTCTTCCTCCAAATCCAGGGGTTGAGTTCTCAAATGAACTTCTTTCATGATCTCTGACTATATCAAATACACCTTTTAGAATGGTCACCGTATAGATGGAAGAGATGAAGAAGTAGTTATAGATGAATGTAGTGAATGGTTTTATATTCCCATGTGATTCTCCATGGGGTACACCATTCCTCATCGTTAAGAATATGTTTTAATCAATTCTCATCTACCTTGATTATTTTGAGATAAATATAATCTTGATAAAGAACAATTAGCCTCTACCTCAGAATGATGAAAAGTTCGATTATCTATAAGGGGCCGATTATTTCTCTAAGGTGGACCTTCGGTCAGGATATCCTCAATTAAAGGTTAGGAATGACGATATTCCCAAGAATTCCTTCCAAACAAGGTATGGAATCTATGGGTTCATTATAATGCCCTTCAGACTCACTAATGTTTCAGTAATATTCATATTTTTAATGAATATATTATTTAGAGATTACCTTAGAAAATTTGTGCCAGTCTTTATGGATTATATTATGATATACTCCAAGAGAAATGAGGAACTTGAAGAGAATTTGAATACTACGCTAATAGCTTTGATAAGGGAGAAACACTATGAAAATTCCAGTAAAAGTGAGTTCTAGATGGATTAATTATCATTCTTGGAGAATATTATCACAAACAATGTTATATCTATGGACCCTTCCAAGACAAAGGAAATCATAGAGCAGCACAAGAAAACATCTGTAATGGAGATCTATAAAAAGTCATGGTTTGGTAGGGTATTACTGATGATTTGTGAAGAACATATCCCAATTTTCAGACCCAGTAACCATGCTAACACAGAAGGGAGGGAAGTTTGTCTAGACTCATGAATGTGAGGAATGCTTTAAAGAGCTCAAAAAGAGGCTCTTCACTACACCAGTAATCACGCTATAGAAAACTGGAGAAATCATTGTGGAATTCAATGATGCTTAAGATAAAGGATTAAGATATGTACTGATGTAGAATGATAATCTGATTTCCTATACCTGAAGGATATTGAAACTGTATTTTCAAAACTATCACATGCATGATCTAGAGTTGGAAGCTATAATCACTGCATTGAAAATCTGGACGAATTTTCTCTATAAGTGGAAGTTTGAGATATATACTGATCATAAGAGTCTCAAATATATATTCACATAGAAGGATTTAAATATGTGCCCACAAAGATGATTTGATCTCCTCAATAATTATGACTACTCAATACACTACCATCCTGGTAATGAAAATAAGGTGGAAAATTATCTAATTAGAAAGGATCCTGAATTATTATCAATGATGAGAAATGAGAAGGATACAATCTTATTTGACATGTAAAAGATGGGCATTAAATTCATTTAAGGAGGAAAATCATTAATACTTTCTCAAATGATTACTCACCATCCCTCTTGGAGAAAATAATGGATTGTCAATGAAATTATATGGAAATTCAGAGAAGGATGGAAGCTATCGGAAATGGGAAATCCTCTGAGATGAAGATTGATAAGGATGGAGTTGTATGATTTTGGTCACAACTATGTGTACCAACTCATCTAGAGATAAATAAGGGATGATTCACATAGATCAACCTTCTCTATTCACCCAGGGAGCATAAAGACGTATTAAGATATCTGGGAGAACTATTGGTGGGACAATATTAAGAACGAGATTACTGAATATACATCAAAGTTTCTGACATGTAAATAAGTGAAGAATGAAAGGAAAAAATTCAATAGGTATATTGCAACCATTACCCATACCAACATGGAAGTGGAGAGAAGTCCCATGAATGTTTTCACTATACGTCAAAAGACATCCATAAGAAACAATACTATATGGGTTATTGTGGATCGTCTTACAAATACAGCTCACTTAATTCCTATTTTAGAGGCCTTCTAATTGGACCAACATGCATGGATATATATCAATGAGGTGGTAAGGTTTCATGGAGTACCACTATTGACTATATTTGATCGAGATTCGTGGTTCACCTTGAAGTTTTGGAAAAGTCTCCAACTTCATCTATGAATTGTTTTGAACTTTAGTACAGTCTATCATCCTCAAACTGTTGGACAATCTGAGTGATCAATTTAGACATAGGAAAACATGTTGGGAGCATTTTCTATGGACTTAAGGGGGGATGGGACCAACATGAAGCTCTGGTTGAGTTCTCTAAGAAATGAATTTTCCATTTAAGAATCCAAATGCCTCTATATAAAGCCCTCTATGTGAAGAGGTGTATAACACTCGTATGATAGGATAAATTCGGCGAATGTAAGATAATAGAACATAAAATGGTTTAAGAAATGGTAGATATTGTGTAATCCATTTAGATGCATGTTAAGGGAGACCAAATTTAATAAAATAGTTATTTAGAGAATCATTGTCATGGCGTCAAGTATAGGGTTGGAGAAATGGCATTCTTACAGATATATACATGGAATAGAATCATGATATTTGGGAATAAAGGGATGTTATCTCCTAGGTACATCATCCCCTTTGAAATTCATGATCGTGTTGGAGCGATGACCTATTGACTGGTGCTTCCACCTACCATGTCTAATGTACATGATGTATTCCACGTATCCATCATAAAAAATAACATACCAGATACTTCACATGTATTAAATTTAGGGGTGCTATTGTTAGAGAATGATCCTTATTATGATGAGCATTCATTAAGGATATTTGATCATAGTGATAATGTACTCTGTAACAAGACTACTATCCTGGTTAAAGTATTATGGCAGAATCATAGCTATAAAGAGGCAACATGAGAACACGAGAAACCAATGAAGGATAAGTACCCACACCTATTTTCCTATTAGAATTTAAAATGAAATTTAGAGGGCTAAATTTCAATACTGGGAAGAATGTAATGACCAAATTTTATATCAATGTAAATTATCTTTTTAGAATTTTTCCTTACAGTATAATCACATAAGGTTTGATATAGAAGACAATAAAAACATTATAAATAAACGATGAATAAAATAAGATGTATTTCTAGAATTTTAGGAACCTATATAGATGAAATATTAACTTACACTTATGTATAGAATTATTACCCATATGAGTAGTATGTAGTCCAATTGAATAGTTACCTATCCAATGGATGTTTAAATAAAATTTATCCATCTTATAAGTGAAAATATGATATTTTAAAGAATCTTAAATAAGTTTTGGTATTTTTATGTCATAAAAATTTAATTACAGTTTTATGATTATTTTAAATATTTAAAAGAAAATATATTTTCATTAAATTTATTCATGAAATAATATTTTGATGTCTTATGATTTGAAGATAATTTTATGAGACATTAAATAATTTTTCAAAGTGTTATAAAATCTTATATTATTTTAAAATCCGTATTTTCCATGTAAATGATTATCTTAATTAAAAGTTATACTACATATATTTAGAAAACCATTTTCATAAAATGGATCCCACTTATTGGTTTTAAATGTCGAAAAACTAAAATGGTGATTTTTTGGATTTTTTGAAATACAAGAATATTTTGTGAATAGTGAAATACGATAATTTACGATATTTTCTATATACATGAATTTTTGAGTCATGGATGATATTATTCTAATGTAAGAACAATTGGTTTGAACTCACATGGTCATTTTATACTATTTAGTCATGGAATCATAACTATTTCATTTATTTTGGAAAAATTATAAGCTAAGGAATAAAAAAAAGAAAAAACTCAGCTTTTCCACTATAAATACCTCCCCTCACCACCTCTTTCCCTTCCACCTGTTAAGCCTTGAACCTAGTCCATGTTTTTCTCAATGATTTTCCCAATAAACTCTTCAATATACAATGAATCTTATTCTCATAAAAAGTCCAAATTTCATTCCCTACGGAGGTTTTCAAGGAGGAGAAATCCAAGAGGTAAAATCCACTTCCATCACTTTCAATTTCTTTTCATGTTCTTTTCATTTTGTATCATCTCCGCAATTCCCTTATTTAAAAATAAATGAAAAATGAATTATTTAAAATATACTATAATTTTATGATATTTTTGTAATATTTTATTAGTATCTCTATTTTCCCCTCCTTGTATACTAAAAATGAAACACCATCCGAGATTTGTTAATTTATCTCATTCGAGGATGAATGGTTTTCAATTTATATTACCATATTCATTCCTAGTCATGAATCCATTTTTATGGTTGATACATGTTATAATATATGTATTATGTATTATTTGATATTCTATAATAATTATACACACATGAAAAAAATAGTAAAATAATAAAAGTTTATTATGAAAAAACCACTCAAAATAATCCAAGTGTTTATCATTAATGTTTTATCCAATGATTCTTCCCCACCCAAAATAACCAAATGTAATTTATGATCACAGAAGAATTTATATACTCATCAATAACTTATAACATCAATTTATGACTTCAATTTCTATTTTATATTAACTTTCATACACTTTTAGAAGTGAACCAATCAAATAAATTAAGAAAAAAAGCACCCACGAATGATAAAATTGAACATTAAAACTCATAAAAAGGGGTAAAAAATGAATAAATAAAATAATAATAAATTAATTAAATGTTGAAAAGGTTCTGGAATTACTAATTAGTGAATTTAATTTAGTTATCTAGGGCATTAATATCAAGTGAAGAACAGCTTCTTACATAAGGTATGGGATTCTACCCGAACCTCCATTATTCCTTTGGGTTTCTATACCTCTCATTTTATACAAATAAAATTATCTTTTATTTATATGTAAATATACTTAATTTTTTTCTATGGTTCAAACACATTTATAAATATCGGTTCATCATTCTCTTTTGGGGATATACTTGTTTTTAAAATATTCCATACTCAATTCTCTCAGATAAGAAATCCTGATTGAAGGGAACTTCCCAATTTTTAACCCATTTTCAAGTACACTCCTTAATCAAATTTAAGTAGAAATTATTTTTATAAAACCAATTATTTTATTTTAAAAACCTTTTGGTTCAATTATAGACTTAAATAAAAGAATATTCCTTTTTCATCTTTAAATTCTCTATGATATTTTCTTTAAAACGGACTAATATGTTTTAATTATAAAGATTATTAAATACTAATTTTACATGTTATCACTTCAGTTTGGAATCACATATCATGATCAATGACTATATTACATTATGAATGTTTATGTATGCTTTAATTACAATTTTTTCGTGGAAACTTTTATGATTCACCCATTTATTATGCTTTATGACATGATTAGGATATCCAATTAATTCCATGGGTACCATTATTTTTATGTAAGATTGATTATGTATGATTAATTATGTGGAAAGAACATTTATTAACAAGTTATGATGGGTTTTCCTAGATAGTTCTTTAAGACATTGGGCTATATTTACGCTCATGAGATGTTATGTGCAATGGTTTTGGTGGATAACCTTGACTTATGATATTTTATGTGAAACGAGACTTGACTCATGCTCCTATATATGCAAAGATCCTTGCCTCATGCTAAAGTCATGTTGCATGTTTCTAACACATTACTATGAATAAATTATTATGCGATCCCATGATATTTTTCCTTATGTTTATTGATCTTCCATTCCCTTTTATGTCACATTATTATTCCTTATATACCATGTTATATGCTTCATTCTTATGTTTATTACCTTACATTTCTTTTTAGATCATCCCTTTGTTCATGTTATACCCAAGTTTTAATATACCAATGTAATGGCCAATTGGATGTTTGGATCTTATTATGGAGTTTAAATAATTTTTTTTTAATATTAATCCAATATTTTTTGTTTTATGTACCCAGTATTCCAAGATAATATACTATATGATCGTTGGGTGGTAATTTGATGATTAATAATGATTAAAATCATGTAACAATATGTGTAAAATCCTAGGGTAACTATATCAAGTAATATTTTTATAACTTCTAAATTCTCAGGAATCTGATTCCCTTCAATATTTAGTATTCTGTCATGATAAAAAATTATTTAATTTTTTATAAAAATATCATAGAAAATGTTTGTCATCCCTTGAAAATAATGTGATATTTTTTTCATAGGTTGCCACTGTATCCTCATCCTATCACAATTAAATGAGTTTTTTCCATCCTATGTTGAATTTCCTTAAAAATAAATTTCTCCAAGAAAATATTTTTTAATATATCACATTCCAAATAATTAATCTTCTCACCATACCTAATATGCATGACCATTTAACATCACTAGTCAGGTATTTCTTCAAAATGGGAAATAAAATGAATATCCTTTTGATAGTATGAACACCCAAAGACATCAAAGTTTTATTCTATAGATATGTTTAATCCTTCAGCATCCATTGTGTAAGAATATCCACTATAATCTGGAGGCTGCTACCCCATAAAATATTCCACCACTGATATATTTATAAAATGTTTATCTAGAATATCTCATACATGGATGCTACCACCATTTATATCCTATTTGAACTTATACATTACTATAAAAAACATCTTGGTTCCAGTTCCAATGACTCCAAGGTTCATATTTAGAATGATATTGTAACATTGTCGCATTCTAACTTTAGCATCCTTATTTATTCTTTGTAAAACCATTCTGAATAGACATATATTTTAAAAAAATCATAGTAATAATCAAATTATATATATTCTCAATCTGAACATAATTACAGAATCTTTTATTTTCATTATATTAACATTATCCCAACCCCTGAATGTATCTAAAACGTTCTTTAATACCAACTGTAATTATCTAGGCTTAAACATTACACAACTTCAATCCGTATTAATACGTTAAAAAATATCTTTTAGGTTTATATTTTTAGATAATTATGATACAAAATCATAAATATAAAATATTATATGAAAATTTAGACCCTTTAACTCACTATAAAAATTTCAAAATATGAAAATTTTAGAATAAAACGTGATTTCATTCCATAAAAAATAGCACAACTTGAAAATTAAATTCACTTCTTATATTACCCATCTATAAACACTGTGAATTTTTTTACTAGTTTTGATAAGAACAAAAACCATAATTAGGGATAAAAAAAGAAACAAATAAATCATTATTCCATGAATGAAAACATTTTTAGAAATTTTAAAATATTCTTTTTATCATACCTTATGAATCTATAAGACTCATGTAAAACAATGTCAAGGACACATAAATCATATATGGTAACCTGAAGAATAAATTTCATATCCTTTATATATTTAATTTATCTCATCTAGATACACGGGGAGTTACCATTATGGTTACATTTTATATAACCATCGTATTAAGTTCCCAAATTCTCATTGTAGAAACCTAACTAGTAAACCCTGTATCTTTACCCAATGAATTTGAAAGCTATAACGAGATCACGACCTTAAGATATCATCATTATAGAAATTCGCAAAAACCATAACATAAACATAACACATAATGCAAACATAAAAAAACCATAAAACATAATACTCATATAAAAGGATCATACATGAGGAAAATAACATTTCCAATGGGAAATAACTTCATATTTTTCTATAATCAAAACACTAATAAATAAAAAAATTTATTTGAAAATAAAATTTTAAACATGTAATGTAAACTTCAAAATATTTAGGCATCATGAAAGAATGGAATTCCATTCATGTCCAATATATAAAAAATGTATTTAATATATATTGTAAAAAGAGACATTATAGAGGAATTTTAATTGAATGTCTATTACAAATATCATATTATTGAAGTGATATTTACCCAAATGAACGGAATATGACTATACACTATAAAAAAACATAATAGAACATAATATAAATTAAACTCATTTCACAAATAATATTAACATGACATTATCATTTGAGAAAAAGGTTAACCAATAGAATAAAAACTTGGTTAAGAATTCCCATACCTTATGTATGAAAGAGTTCTATAATGGTACATAATATTTGGGAAAAAAATTAGATTTATTAATTCCATGATTCAAAATAATTTCATACATAATTTTCTATTATTGTTATATTAAGTTCATATATGTCCATTTATATGAGTTATAAATATTATAATCATCATTCTGGGATCCATTTCTTCAAGGAATTATGGTTGGTTCCCTAGGGAGTTTTTGTAAAACTTTTGATAAACTACATAAGTGGAAAAAATTGTCTTAATATGTTTCTAAAATTTTAGAAAATAACATATATTATTCAGATTTATAATATTAGGATGATTAATTAGATAAAACATTGTTGATAAATGTTTTGTTTTTTTGTGGGTTTCCCGATCATTACAAACTAGTTTGTTTTATTTAATATTATTTCAAAAAACATTCTAGATTATTATAAATGCTATAATATTTAATTAAAATCCTATTTAATCGTGATAATTGTATTAAGAGCATCCTTTATGGTATTAAAATAAAATTAATAATCACCTTCCAGGAAGGTGGTGAATCTACACATCACTGTCAATGGTTTGGTTTTTTAGATTAATAGGAGAAGAGAAATGTTTCTATGATGGAAGTTACATTAACACAAAAACATTCCATTATATATATGATATTGGAGTTATCATTACCCTTTGGATAGGGGTTGCGAGGATATGAAATAATGAATGAAATAAATAATTTAATAGATAGTGATAGTTGAATTTACATCTTCAATATAGACTCCTTGATAATCTCTTTAAGGTTCTTTGTGTTGGTCTTTTGTTGATACCAACAGATCATGGAGGCAGTAAAGAATCATGGGATGGGAATTCACAATAATTCAGGTAATCATCAAGGATTTGGATGTTTGAGAAGATGAGGTGGTGAGGGGTTGTATTTATAGTGAGATTAGTAGAGTTTTTTTAATATTTTATTCATTTTATTGTTAATTTGATTCAATAATATCAATAATATTGATTATTGTGACTATGTACTGCAATTAGAGATTGTGAGTTTTAAATATTGGATGGCTTCCTCATCCATACATCATCTATGACATGATAATTAATTAATCTACATATATGATAAAATATTGACTAAAAATTAAATTTTTATTTTAAAATCACTTATGAGGAAAATGTGGGAAATGTGAGATAAATTAATTATTATATTTCACTATTCATAAATAATTCTACTATTTCAGAAAAATCCAAACAATTCACCCTAACCATTTAACTACTTTTTTATTTCAATTAAGGAATCCATTTTTGAAAAATAATTATCTAAATATGATAAATTTGAATTTTAAATAGAATCATCATTTAGTAAAAAAACTAATTTTAATATTATAAATAATTTTAAGAATCACTGAAAAATTAATTAAGGCTCAAAAATTAATTTATAATTATGAGATGACAAAATATTATTTTATGAATATATTTTATAAAAAAAATATATTAAATTCTTATATTTTTTATTATATTGTAAATAACCATTTACATTTCATAAAAATTAAAACACTTAAATTATTTTTTATCATTTATTAATTAATTAAGTGATATAAATACATCATATATTCAATTATAAGATAAAGAAATAGTTTTCATACATCAATATGTGAGATTTATATTCCATTAGTTTAGATTTATTAATTTCTATAAATACAATTTATTTCATTTTACAATTATAATTAATTTAATTATTTTTTCCCATAATAAAAAATTATTCTATAAGTACCTTAGATTCTACAGCTTAAATACCACTGATAGATTTTGGCAGACCATAAAATGATCTTGATGTGGAATAATACTCATAGCATTCCCATTCTACCATTAATATATGAAATATTAAACATGGAGTAAAAAAATAACCAATCATACATGTATTTTAGTAATATTCATCTTTCAAACATTAATGCATTACAAATGTTGAGAAATTATATTATAAAACCTATAAATTATGGGATCAAATTGAATTTTAAATTAATTTGATCAAGTTTTTAGAAAGATACCTCTTTTTATTTAATTGTTTTCTAACAACATTTTTATTGCAGAAAAATGATGATCCATAAACTTAGTTCTCAATGGAATCTACACATTACAACACTGAATAATGTTAGGATATAATCCCTTTTATAGGCTCTCTTCATTAAATAATCTGAATTAGGGAATTAGTATGTCATGTTCTATATCAATTAAGTTGAGATACATTATTATATGGTTGAGTTTAAATTTTAATATGAATGATTATACTGAATATATTGTTCATTTATTTACACACATTATTTATATCATTGATTGAAAAAAATGTAACTGAGTAAGATGACATTGAAGAAATAATTAATGAAATTTCACATATCATAGGTCATTAATATACTATAATAGATCCAAAAATATGACATAATCTGAGAATATTTAATCTTAATTCACCATATATGACTCACGTTTTTCATTGTAACATCCCGGCTGGGCTTATGCTCGAACCGATAGTAGAACTGGTCACCACATGACCACAAGCATTTCTCCCAATATGCTAGAGGCTACCGACTAGTAGTAATGGTCTTGGATAGTCAGTGGGGAGACTACACCCTCATGTATAGGGTGCATAGTGGAAAAATAGATAATAAACTCAAACAAGCGCATCAGAATATATAATGAAATAATCAACTGAGTAAACCAAATAGAAAATTCTAGTTTATACAATACATTCATCTCATGGTGATTCATATCATAATTTATTAAACAAACCATCATGCTATACATCTATGTACTAAAATAATTAAATGACTCAAAGCCCCATGGGAAATCTCCACGAGCATCCTAAGCTCATACATGGTCCTTTGCTCATAAATCTCAGGTAGAAGTAAATGACCACAAGAAAAGTCAATAGTCCTACAAGTATGTAATGTCTACTCGAGTACCCCAGTGTAATGGAGGCCTAAATAGGGTTTGAGATATAACTCTCAGTAGGCTGGGACCATAAGTTCTATATCACAATCTAGACAATGAAATTTCATAAAACAGTGTGCAGATACACATTGTGATAACAAAACTGAATAAACATCGAACAACCTGTCCAGGTTTCAAAAGGACACTTGAGAGTGATACCTACTTCTCCTTGTAGTCGAAATAAGAGTCTGCACCAAAAAAAAATACAAGCATATTTATCAAACATAAATATTTGATATTACTTTACCAATTATTATCTATTTAATCATTTATTATATCCAAGGTTCCCGTATATACCCGTAACTTAATACTAGCATCATATCACGTCAGATCCGAAAGTGTTCCATAGGTAATACCATATCTATAAAGGTGATATCATATCTCAATACCTTATTCGACTCATTCCAGAGTTTGAATTAATCTCATGTGAGGACATCACTCGGAGAACATCATTTATTCTTTAGTTAATCATATTAACTCCAGGGATCCCAAGGATACCCATACCTGAATACTAACTTCTCCTTATACCAGATCTCGATGTGTTCCCCAGGTAATACCACAACATAGAACATTCATTGACTTGTGATGGAGATCGAATTATTCTAAGGTGTATGATATCTCAATACCTGATATGACTCATGTTGGAGTTCAAATTATTCTAATCTGAGGTCATAACTAAGAGTACCATTACTCAAATTCATTACATTCACATCTTATGCCATAGTTCCATATTAAACCATATGTAATATGACCATGTTACCATGCATACTATTCACTATGATAACCATGTTCCCACCCTTTCACTAATAAGGATAATGACCATGTTACCATGAATATTATTCTATAAAATGACCATGTTTCCATTCTTATTCACATAAGTATATTGACCATGTTACCACATATACATCACAATTTCAAATGGCCATGTTCCCATTCATTTACTCATAAATAATTGATAAAATAATTATCACAACATTCCCATTACAAATTCATCAATTAGACAACTACATCAAGTCATTTAGTGAACTCGACAATTAACTAAGAACAACAATTACTCTAGTTAATTCAAGAAATAACTGTCACAACAATCACTCTAGTTAATTCAATAATTAACTTATCGAAAAAAATTCTTTTGTTAATTCGCTAATTATCTATCACCACAATTACTCTACCTAATTCCAAAATTAACAGTCACAAAAATTACTCTAGATAAATAAAAAATTATCTATAACAATAAATATTCTAGTTAATCCAACAATTAACTATCACAACAATTACTCTAGTTAATTCATCAATTATCTATCACAAGGAAACCATGTCAATATTACATAATTAATTCAAAAATTAATTATCTTTATAAACTCATCTATACAATACATAATTAACTCAAATATTAATTTTATCATCTTATCCCAAATCAATATCTCATAATTAATCACATGATTAATTGTCTATATTATAATCTCATAACACATAACTAATTCAGATTTATTCATCTCAACATAACCAGTTTAATATCTCATTATTAATCCCTTGATTAATTATCATCTCAAAACACATAATTAATTTATAATTAATTATCCAATCTTTTCCAGTTTAATATCTGATAATTAATCCCCTGATTAATTATCATCTGAAAGCACAAAATTAATTCATAATTAATTATCCCATCCTACCAATAAACAATTTGTCTCACCATTGAAATGAACTCTATCAAAACAAGTACGTCCATAAAACTAAAATTTATTAATTGGGAAAAGTTGATGACCCTAACTCAAAGAATTGGACAATTCAATGCTTTCTAACTCAGACTGCAACCCGATCGCACTCACGCACTTCCATAATAGAGTGTGAATGTACATAGAACTAATCGGAGCACCCTAAAATGATACCATCACCCAATATTTGTGCGAAGGGGACTAACACACCTCTAATTAATTCACCGCATATCATATAAACCATAAGAATCTAGTTTAAAAGGTGTGAAACAAATTATCATGTATATAGCCTTTCCCAGAAAAGCGATAGTGAACCAAATAAAGCCGAACCGCCTCACCTTCGGTGGAGGTCATCAGAATATAGGCCAACATATCCTATGACACCTTCCACATCATCCTAGAACCAAATAAAAGAAGAAACCAATTCAAACCCATTTCTAGGGTTTCAGCCTAATAGAGACTGGGTGATAGAGAGCCAGTATAACTGATGCACACAATGGAACATACACAGAAAGTCTAACCTCATCGAGACGTATATCTTTTATGAATGTATTCAGAGAAGATGACCCACGTGATGGGATAGGGATAAGTGGATAGCACACCACCATAGTAGAGTAGGGGGAGTGCCTGGTCGCACTTAGTGTAGGGAGAAGGACGGGTGTTCCTCTTCTTCTTGTGTGCTCTCTAAAAAATCTAATAAAACTATAGTCATAATATAATATTAATAAAAATAATATTAACCATCCTATCATTATTATTAACATTTAATATTACACCTCTTCAATAAACCCCAAACACCATATTTAATACTCATTTAATTAAATTATTTTAAAGAAAATTTAATTCATTGAATTTCGTATTCAATAATTATTTAATTAAATTATCTCAAACTCAATTTAGATATATAAAAACCCCATTTTCAACAATTAATTAAATTTCTCTAAACCTTGAATTCAATAAATTAAAAATTTACAAATACCAACATTTAATTAAATCCCTCTCAATCTAGAATTTAACTAAATAATTTAACCTAAAACCCAAAACATGGTAAGATGCACAGTTTGACTCACATGGTCTGCAAGACTATGCGCAGACCGTGCAGACACTAATAGAATCCTATTTTAACATGAAAAACTAATCCTCATGGTTTTTCTAATCTTGTGTACCCCGTGCGAACAGCTCTTTCAGGTTCGGTGCTCTTGAAACACATCCAGCAATTTGAGAAACTTCTCAAGCCTTTACTCAAGCTCGATATAAACATGTTGAAATTGTCGCCACTCAAGAAACTTCTTCCCAAAACTTATTTTTAAGACTAACCCATCCAAAAAGTGACAATGTTAAAAAAAATTCATAATTTTAACCTAGTTCAAATACACGAGAATTCACAATCTACCCACCTTAATGTCTTCTCATCCTCGAGAATCCATCCGGAACTACTACAACATTGACCAACTCACCAAGGTCATGAAGTGTCATTGGAATTGTCATGTTTCATTCCCAAATTCTGAACACTGCATTAAACATTTAACAAGCCCAATGTCATAACTCTTTAAAACCCGAGCCAAAGCTCCAAACCCAACCCCAAAAATAGATATCGCACAAAACTGAGCACACGCAACCAGAGACATGATCCCATAATTGTCTCCTCAACCACTTTCTCATTGTTGTGTTCCACCACTAGTCTCAGAATTTAATTATCAAAATCCAAAACAATGACTCTTTCCATGAAAATAATCATCAACCCATAAATTCTTACTCGCCCATAAACCAACGACATGGATTTTAAATGATTCTACCACCAACCACATGTACAATGATGTCCTTAATCGACCTCCGATGACATTCCCACGTCAAGAAATCACTTGCCTAATATAAAACTATCATGCCCAAACACACACAAAACGGCATAACCCAATGAACTAAGGATCCCACGTACAACCCAGATAAGAACCTAACATCATGACCGATGACTATTAAAACATAGTTCAGCGTTAGACCGGTGTTATAATTGTGTCTCTAGGAATAGGTCCAGATAGAGGACATGTTTGTCTCATTGAGAAGAGTACACTATGGGTAAACCAAGGTCACCAAAATATCATCCGAACTACTACCATTCAACACTTTACAAAAAGTGATCAACATCTCTGGATAACATGTCATCAACCAAACCTAGATGCCTATATCACCTAAGGCATTCGGGTTATATCAAATCTTACCACTGACAATCTTCCAAAATTATCATTGTTTCCAAAAGTGTGCACACCTCACCAAACTGATCAATGTCAAGCTGCAAAGCATCCTCCATAACATACACAAGAACTAATGTGACACTACCCACCTTAGGAGTGTCCATTTTATCGATGAAAAGACCAGTCACGAACTAGTTCAGTAGTTTAGAAACACAATAAATGATCTTCTGACATTCCAAATACCATGTTCACCATGTTCTCATGTCACAGGAAAGAAAAAAATTTAAAAAATTAGCATGTCAAAACAACCAAGTCCCAAAAAATTCATCCCGAGCATTGGGATGAACATACCCTAACTCCCCAATCACTCTACTCCATAGCAATACTGAAAAAATCCCAAATAGGTGTCCATTATCAAGGAATGTCTAACCTTCTGGACCAAGTATTCTTAAATTCTTATTCCCATTTTAAAAGTCATGATACAACAACAACCCCTCAAAAAAGGGTGTTGTTCTTTAAAACTAAAAATTCACACTGGGGACAACAACATTAAAATAGTACCAACGTCAAAAACCTCACAGTGGAAACAAGCCATATCAATTTCTATGGGTACTACCTTTCACTGGCTAGTCCCTTATAAATAATACATATTGAATTTATCTCTTAGTCATGAAAAACAAAACTCACTAGGCCCAATAGACCCATTTTTTAAATATTTGATTAATTTATTTAAACCTCTAAACCTTTGAATGAATTTTAACATACCTATAAGTACTTATTCCACAAAAATAACTTGGTTTTCAAAAAACACCCCACAAGATATATAGGAAACCTATAACAAACATCCTCTTTAAAAAGTTAACATTCAGTGTCATTTCATTTGAAATGGGAAATTTAGTATGAAAATTTAATTTAACAAAGGGAGAACCATTGAGGGTCCCATTTATTCAATCTAGTTTCGTTAAAAAGCATCCCAATAATAGATCACTTTACAAAACCCAATAGTTTAATATCTATAACCATTTTCAAACAAACTATGGTTATACACGGCTCAGCCACATTGGTGGCCATCTACCAATTTATAAGGCAACCATACACATTACTAGTAGAACTTGGCTACCATTTATGACATCATATTTCCATTTAATATTTTATCATTAGCAGCCCATTTTCAATTGTTCGAATACATGGGTTACCCTTTTCCTAGTTATAAGGAATCCATACATATTACCACTGAAACTGGCTCCCATTGTAAATGCAATCAATCAATTTGCACTCATGAAACCATATAAACATTAAGGGTTCTCTAGAATGTTATAATAATAAGTAGTACCAAAAAAACATGCAATAACACAAAAGCATGTCATAATAGAAAAGCATATTAATAATAGAGGACACATGTCGTATAATCACCAAAAAATGTTAAATATATCACCAAAACATTACATATAAGGAGTTCTGATAAATAAGTAAAACATGGCATTCCACCCAAGGCATACAATCAAAATTAGCAGGCATTATGCTAATGAAACTACATGCCATGTTATAAGCATGAAATCTTAATATATAAGTTCCTACGAACATGAATTTATGTAACTTACTTTCCATATCAGGTGAAGGAAAGTTTTCAAAATTTTCAAAAATCAATTAGATGCTAAAAATACACTAGTCACCCATGGTCAAATGACATCAACTATAAATTGCATATACATCAATTCCCAACCCAGTCCACTTGGTCATTTCCTGTACATGGGGTGATCATCACCATGCATGATGATTACCTGACCACCGACACTTTCTTGGTATCATGTCTACCAACCCAAAACAGAAATAAAAAGGAAAAAAGAAAGAAAAACTAAAACCTATGATACCACTTTGTAATATCCCACCACAGCTTACCATCGAACCGATAGCCGGAACGGTCATAACATGACCTCATGTGCCTCTCCCTATATATTAGAGGTTGCATACTAGTAGTGAGTATCTATGGGTAGTTAGTGGGGAGACTATACCCTCATTTCTATATTGCACAGTGGAATAATATATAATAAACTTAGAAAAAACAGAAGAATATAAGAAGTAATAATCAGCTGATTAAAAAAATTGTCAATGGAATTTTATAAAATGAATGCTTGTCACAGTCATACATATCTGAAAGAAATAAATAAAATAGAATGTTATACAACTTAGAAAAGAAATAAATAAATGTCTCAAATCCATAAGGGAAATCTCCATGAGCATCCCAAGATCCCTCTGGGTCTTTTCCTCCTAACTCCCAGGTAGAAGAAAAATTCCAAAAGAAAAGTCCAAAGTCCTCTAAACAAGTGAAGTCTACTCAGGTACCCTAGTCCAATGGAGGATCTAATAAGTTGTGAAATATAAATCTATGTAGTTCGGGGCCACTAATTGTCTAGCTTAGTCCAGATAAAGAAATTTCATTAATTAAAGTTAAGATATGTTAAAGTGATAACAAAACTGAATAAAAAACCAACAACCTATCCATGTTCCAAATGGACACTTGACAGTGATAACTGCTTTGGCCCATAGCCAGAATAAGAGTCTGAACAAAAAACCTTACAAGTATATTTATCAATCATAAATATATTTTTTATCACATTTCCAATTATTCTCTATTTAGTCATTTATTATATTTGGGGATCCCGTAGACACTTGTACCTCAATAATACCATTGTCTCATGATAGATCCCCAATAATTATCTAGCTAATATCATATCTACAAAGGAGATATATTGTCTCAGATCCTTATATGACTCATGTCAGAGTTTCCATTATTCTTATGTGAGGCCATCACTTGACTAATTCTATTTATTGTTTAGTTAATCATATTAACTCCAAGGTTCCCAAGGACACCTTTACCTCAACAAAAATATTCTTCTCATGCCTGTGGCTGAAGTGTTCTCTAGGTTACACCATAACTTCAGTCCAACATTGACTCGTACTAGATCTTTCTATATTCGAAGGTGTATGATATCTCAGTACCTGATTTGACTCATTACAGATTTCAAATTATTCTCATGTGAGGTTATAACCATGTGTACCAATATTCTCATTCATTAAATTCACATTTAATTATATAGTACTATATTTAACATGTAAGTAAGATTTATATTTTACTATACTTACCCCTCACTAGGATGACTATGCTCCCACCATTTTAATCATAAGTATAATGACCATGTTACCATGTATAAATTACCATAGAATGACCATGTTCCCATTCTCTTTCTCATAAGTACATTGACCACATTACGATATATATACATCATAGTTTTAAATGGGCATGATCCAATTCATTTAATCATAATTAATTCGTATATTAATTATCAAAACATTCACATTTCTAATTCTACAATTAGCCAACTACGTCATGTAATTTAGGTAACTCAACAATTAACTAAGCACCACAATTACTATAGTTAATTAAACAATTATCTATCACAACTGTCACTCTAGTTTTTCGATAATTTTCTTATCTCAACAACTTATCTAGTTAACTCTATAATTAACTATGACCAAAATTACTCTATTTAATTCATCAACTAGCTATCACAACAATTACTCTAGATATTTCAATAATTAACTATCACAAAAAATATTCTAGTTAATTCAATAATTAACTATCACATCAAATTACTCTAGTTAATTAAATAATTTATTATCACAAGGCAACCATATCAATATTCATAATTAATTCAAAAATTAATTAACTCCAAAAAATCATATTTATATTATATAAGTAGTTCAAAAATTAATTATCTCAGCTTAACCCATATCAATATCTCTTAATTAATCCCCCAACAACACACAATTAATTCACAATTAATTTTCTCAACATAACCAATTTAATATCTTATAATTAATCCATTTAGTAATTATAATATAAAAACATATAATTAATTCATAATTAATTATCTCGACTTAGCTAGTTTAATATCACATAAATAATCCACCGATTAATTATCATCTCGAAGGAAATAATTAATTCATAATTGATTATCTCATCATACTAATAAACAATTTGTTTCTGCATTGTATTCAACTCTATCAAAAGGAGTAAATCCAAAAAACATTACTTTATTAATTAGGCTGCTCGTGCATACACACTTCATCAACAAAGCATGTGCATATATGGAATTGATAGCATCACCATACAATGATCTGGAACCAATGATTAGTGTGGTGGGGACCAACATACCTCCAATTAATATGTCACATCTCTAATAAACCATAAACATTTTTTAAAGGGTGTGATACCAATTATTTGGTTTATAGCCTTCCCTGAAAAAGTTGGCGGTGAACTGAATAGTGAAAAACCACCTCATCTTTCGAGGTGGTCATCGGAATATGGACCAATGTGTCCAGAGACACCATCTGCACCACCATAAAACCAATAAAAGGAAGAAACTGAATCTAACCTATTACATGGGTTTCGGCCAAACATAGACCTGCTGATTGAGAGCCGGAACGACCAATGCACACAATGAAACATATAAAAAAATTACTCACCTCATCGAGGCGAACATATTTTTTCAAGGATTTTGGGGAGATGGCGCACTTAGAGGGATTTGGGGAAGGGGGTAACATGCCACCATGGGGGAGCAGGGGGAGCACCTGGTCACGCCTGACATAGGGGGAAGGTGGGGTGTGCCTCTCCTTCTTGTGTTCTTTCTCAGAAAAAATAAAAACCTAATAATAATAATTGATTAATATAATATTAATAATAGTAATAATAACGATCATATCATTATTATTACCATTTAATATTACATCAATTTGAAAACCTGAAAATCCCTATGTGATCATCACTTAGTTAAATTATTTTCAACACAATTTATTAAAATGTATTATACATTCCATCATTATTTAATTAAATTCACTCAACCTAAAATTAGTTAATTAAAATTCATAATTCTCATTAATTAATTAAATTCGTATCAAACATGAATTTAATTAATTAAAAAACCCCATTTATGGAAATTTAATTAATCCATCTCAAACCGGAATTTAAATAAATAATTTAACTTGTAACCCAATGCTTTGTAAGCTGCAAAGTTTGACTCGCATGGTCTGAAAACCCATGCAGATGCGACTGGACACCCATTTTAACAAACATAGATGACCTACATGGTTTGACTGATCATGCACATCGTGTGTGAACACCTATATTGGGTATGGTAGTCCTAAAACCCATCCAAACATCTGGAAACTCCTCAAGACTTTACTCAAGATCGATATAAACACGTTTAAACGGTCCCAACTCGTGAAAATTATTCCCAAAACTTGGTCTTATGACTGACCCATCCATAAAACGAAAATGTTCAAATACTTTCGTAATTTAAACCTGGTTCAAAAACACGGGACAATACAATTATAATATAGTATATTACCACTTTTTATCTCCATAAGTGGATTTAAAATTTATAAAAATCCAATACTAATCTAGATGAGAACATCTTGGCTATAATATTATAAAGAGTCCTCCACATATATAAACGAACATTAACTTCACTGATGTAGTGCTCAATGGATTAATATATTATGTTAACCATGGATTAGTAGTAAGAAATTAATAAAACTTTTATTTGATGTTCATGTAACACCATAAGATTTTACAATATATTTATTTATATATATATATTTCATTTTTAAGATTCATTTCGATAGAAAAAATGCTTAATTGAAATGTATTATGATAAAAAATTGAAATATTATTATTTAATGTGAATATTATCACATATCTGTTAGATAGACATATATGTAATGGATTAGATAAATTATTAAATTTTTTTGGCATGTGTATAAATTATTTTCAATTTTTTGTAATGCGAGATACATTAATAAAATAAGGTTTTTCCAAAAAAGGAATGTTTTTATAAGATAACTTATTTTAAACAATCTATGTGATATGATCATAATAAAAAAATAAGATCATATTATGAGGGATTTTAACTAAATTTTTAAATAATTTATCCAATCATTTCTATTAAAATTAAACTAATAGTTTACATGTTGGAAGGAATGATGAAAAACTCATCTCTATGTATAATAATCCATTTATCCAAAAGGTTTCCTAATAGTTTCCACACTTATAGTATTACGATCGAATCCTCTAAATAGAGATTGAAATTAATAAAATGAATTATATATTTGGAATTAATATAATTAACATTAAATAATATGGATAGCTTAATGTTTTTCTCATTATGGATACTAAATGATTTAAAAAATCATTTATATGATAATGGTTACTAGGGAATGATATGTTGTTAAACAAAAGTGATATGGTGTTTCATTACTTAAAACATGAATGAATAAAATTTTAATAATTGATTTTGATCCAATCACTTATTATAAAATATCTATAGACTATATGGATCCAATATCCCTTGATAGTGACTTTATTATATTTTATTATTCCAAATTATTACAACTCTATCACTCCTCCCAATTAAATAAGGGCATTTATTCTACTCTGCTCTCTGAATAAAAAGATCAATTTAGATTATGAAAACTATAAAAAAAATCTTTTATCATCTTCAATATACACATCCTATACTTTTATTTATTATTTATAGAAGAATTATTGGTTAGTAATAAGAGAATAAAAGAAGGTTTCTCAAAGAAGAGGGGTATGTTAGATCATTCCTTTTACAAGATTCATTCATAATCCACAACATCTAAATATATTATATTCATCCACAAATAATTACCCATATGTTATAAATATATTGAGACATTATAAAAATTATAAGAAAGCCATTTCCACCTTCTTTCCAACAAAGGTGATGTGAAATTATCACTATAGTGTATGTGTGGACTACAACTTCTATGTAGAGATAGGATTAATTTTCCATCATCTTTAGTCATGGTTTGTTATTAAAATGTATTTAATTATAATATTTTATATTTATTGCCTCCAAATTTGTTGTTAATAATATGATTGTATCTACCTTTTTACCTTAGAATTTCTTTTAACTCAATATTGTTGCTCATGCTTATGTGTGGACTTCAACCTCCGTGAATCATTGTCATTAGTTTTCAATTTAATTTTTTTATTGTAATATAGATGTATCTAATTAATCTATTTGTTATTCTTGATATATTAATGATTATATAGTTGAAATATAATATTTCTAACATTCATTTCAACCATTAAATTGTAAAAACATCAATTGTTCATACCTATGAAGTACCGTATCAACGAATTGATGTAATTATTTTTTAACTATGGATTATAGGAATTGTTATAATTTTTTATAAAATGATAGAATTTGAATTACATATCATGAAGAAAATAATACATATGATGAAACTGTGAAAAATTGTAATCAACTACATTCATCGAATGAAAACATTCTTTGAAAAAGAACCCATTTTTTTAGTAATGTCTATTTTAAGGATAAACTATTAATAAAAGAATAATTTTAAATATAAAAAAATGGTACATAGAATTTAATTCATTATTATTGTTTTGTAATAGATGTATAATAACCCACTATTTATAATATATTTTGTTCAAACATGTATGATTAAAATTAATCTTGAGGTATATGGTTTTTTGTACAATCCCATTTTCCTTTAGGATTTTCATTGATATACATTAATTTGTTGGAAATTATAGAGTTCTCAACATTTTAACAGAATATAGCTTATTATTCTATGTTTATTTTTTTATTTTCATTTTTTCATTTTTTTCATCTATTTATTTTATTAAATGACGATAATGATGTTTTTAAGAAAAATAATACTTAATTTATATTTTATAGATTTTAATATTAATAAATGTCTATATATTTTTATATGTTTTCATTAATATTTAAATTTTATCCAATTATATAATAATATCATTAGTATAGATATTTTATTTTATTTAAAAAGTATAATTTTTCCCCAATTTCTAATCAAGTACATCTTACCAATGGTGTGTAAGTAAATATTGTTTTATTGTGTACTACAAAAATAATTCGACCTTCACAACTACACTTTTCTATATATATTATTTTAAATGATTCCATGATTATTTTTATTGAAAATATATTTCCTAATATTCATAAATTTTTAAATTTTAAATAAAAGATTTCAAAATGAGAAGGAAATTATTTTCACGAAATGTTCGATAGATATTTTATTTGTATTTTCAGTTATAAAAATAGTGATTGCCATTAGTTATTCTTCACTAGTGACATGATCTAGTGAAAAAATCCTAATATTTCCCGATATTTTTATTTATATTAATAATTAAATCTTGATGAATCATTTTTTCTCTTCCATGTGTTATGCCTAGATAAAGTGATCATTAATTTCCAAATCATGTTTCATATATATGATTTAATTTGGATAATGTGATAATTTGGTTTTTTATAGTAGTCCAATGCATTGGGTTGTTTTTTATTGAAATATCTATAAATTATGATCATATGTATTGATGTGGTTCATAAATGAATTTTTTAGATTTCGATAGACTAGTGTGATTTTATCTTTTTATAATAAACAATTAATGTGTTTAAAATAATATGAATAGTTATTGAATGATTATGAAAAATAGGTATGACAACTCGTTGATATGTAGATAATTTTTAATGTGGAAATGATTATGTTATGGTATGGTCAAATGTTTTTTTTATTCTTAGGGTTAAACATGGAAATGTTGTGACTCTTTATTAACAATTATTTCAATGATAGATTTATTAATAATGATTTTATACATGAAATGATTTTGGATTTTAAGATATATTAAATTTTTGGGAATGAATCTTATTCATTGTGAATATGTAGTTGGTTTAGTTATAATAAAGTTACGATCATCATTTCAATCATTTGATTTATATCTATGATGTTTAAAATTATTGAGAATCGTTCCTCACCCATTATTTTTCTTTCCATACTAGGTCAATGTGAATGTGTCTATGTATGATATGTCTAATGTAGTTATAATGTAATGATATCTGCGGTAGATGTGGAAGATCATTTTTGAAATAAGTTTATTATTTGTCTAGTATCAATTGATAATGAATATTAATGGTCCTAAAGAAAGTATTATAGTGATATTTATTGAATTTTCCTCTAAAATGATGTTATATTACATTATGTTGATCTAGGGTTTCTTCATTTCATATTAGGGAAAATTTTAGTTACTTTTAGATATTTGATTTTTTAATATGGGTATAAAACATAAAGAAATAATGGGGAATAATAAATTATATATTCTTAAAAAAAGTGTCATTTGATGGTAAAAATATATAATAAATTAATGAATTTAATGAAGTGTTTTATTATAATTTAAAATTATATTTTTTATTTCTCAACAATAGTGTTAGTTTTTTTGTTAATGGGTGGGACCTGAATGAATAGTGCAACCAAAAATTTTCATTGAATCTAAAATTTTCATTATCATGGAAAAATGGATTTGGGACTGGATTGAATTATATAGTGAGTATTATGACTCATCTCTATCAATGTATATTAAATAACAAAAACTATTTCAATCTTCTGAGTAAACCATGGTTGGGGAAATATTTCATTTTTTTCTTATAAATAACATCACCCATTCTCTTTCTTTTGGTCTATTCATCGACTTAATGATGAGAAATGTTTTATTTTTATGGATAATATATTTTTCATTATTTAGTAATTAGACCATGATACATTTTCCTTAAGATTCTGTTTCTTATAAGGAAATGTATTTCTTATTGTGAACTCATAACATGTATAGATAAAAGAGGAAGCAATGAATACAATGGAATTATAGGTGATTAAGAAGGTTTTGAATCAATAAATGAATTCCTTGAAATCGTCATTTTATAATTAGAAGTGATATTTCATATATTAAATATAATGACTATAAATTTATTAGTATATAAAAAGATGTATTTACAAAACATTCATTATATTATTCTAACTCAATAATTTAACCATTGAGAAAATTTTATTGAATCTATAGTCCACTAAAATAGATTCATAAAATATAATTATCCATAGTAGATAGTGGTAAATATAAATAAATTTTCTGATGGCATTTTATTCATTAAATGGTGTGTGGTTAATCCATCTATTTTTCTGATTTTAGATAAATGAAGAAAATTTTAACTTCAGAGAAACAATTATTTTAAATCCCATGTAGTAAATAAATTATGGCTACCAATTTATAAAGAATATTTTGGAAAGAAGTTGAGATGATTACTAAAAGGAAACTGGAATGGATTCAAAAGGATAATGGATGACCATCGAGCTAGAGGATGTGAATACGGGATGAAATGGCCAAAAATGAAACATTGTTTAAGGAAACAAATAAATGATGGTATATTTTTTCGGAATAGGTTGATTGGGAATTATTAGAATCAATTCGATAATTTAGTACTTATATAGATGTTAGATTGAAACAACCCCCATAGCAGTAGGGTAATATAATGAAATTTTCTATCATATTTGTGGTGTGTTAAGTGAATGGAATTGTGAACACTATAATTATTAGCCAATACAGAATAATAAATTTATTATTTTATTTTAGCACTAAAAAAATTTATATATAAATAATTTTAAAACATTATCAGATCATGGACTTATTGATTGTATATTCAGATAATATTGAAAACACAAATAATGTAATGATGATCACATACCATGTTTATAACATTCATTCGATAGATGTTTTTAGGAATGATATTCCATAAAATATTTCTTTCTCTATCTTGATTAATTTTTTATTTTATAGGGAATTCACTAGATTTCGTTGCATATTTCCCATAATAAATATCATCGAGGGGATTAAAATTGTAAATTATCATTAAACATATGATTAAATACCATAAAAAGGATGACCATGATTGTCAGACTCTAATATCATATTTTTATTATTGACAACCTAATTGTTCACTATCAAAAAAACGATTACTTTAACCATTATTGATATTTTGATTAGTCATAAACGGGGATATAAATATAATTCAATGATATAAATTCATTCTATAAATAATCAATCAATGTTTATGAAGGGTAATATACTAATGGAAACATTCGATCATAGGTATAGTCATTATGAAATTATAGTAATAAAATTTGGAATAACCAACTCAAAAATTTCATAAAGGAACTAATAAATATAGTCTTAAGAGACTGCCATTGTATATTTTTATATTTGTTATATATTACATTAATATATATTCAAATTATGGATAATATTTAATATCTATTTTGTTTTCAGTAGCTGATGATTTATAAGACAAATGTCAAATTTACCAGGAGTTAATTTTGGCTACAAAAGGATTCACTTGTTGATCATATAATCTCATGAGTGTGTAGACATATAGATCCATCATAGATAAATGTTATTATCAAATTTTCCATACTAAAAATTTAAACTATGACCCAATTTTTATTTTATTAATACTATCAAGTTTTATGATGTATTTATTATGGATATCTAATTTAGAAACCATGTTCATGAGAATTTTTTCTATGATTCTATGTATATATGAATACGAATAAAAATTCGAGGAGCTAAAAAGATGGTCTGTCAGTGATGTTTTTATCACACAACCCTGTAGTGGATAAGTGTGTGTGTTCTATACTAATTTATTTAATTATTAATTTAAATAGATAAACATGTAAAATTTTAGGGCAATAACTTATTCCATACAGAAATATAAAATTTATGGGAATAATTACTTAGTACATGATTTAAAGATAACAGTGACAATTTTTTCAACTATAAAAAAGATAAATTTTCTTCAAATTTTGAGGTCTGTTATAGATACAGATTATAAAAGAACGAATACATATTCATAATGAAAATTTTGAAAATCCCCCAATGTAAAAAATTTCAAACTGAATAGTGGTTATAAGTAACCAATAGAAAACCATCCAAGGAAGGTGAAAAATGAGGATATTCTACAAGTTATAAGGTTGGTGCTTGTATTTATATGATGAGGATGGTATGAAATCTATATTTTTTTATATTCATAAGATGGAATTGATATTAAATAATAAATTGATATATTATATAACTCTCATATAAATGTTCAAATATCCATCCATGTGAGGATTAGAGAGGTGTAAATTGGAGGATGTTGAAATGCACTTGAATTGGTTAAATGTTTATTAGTTTAACACTTATTTTTTCGAAAAATTATTTTTCAGGTATCACGTTTATATTCTAATATTATCATAAATAAAGAGGGACTTGTTGGATAAAGCCTATATTTTATAACTATCTATTTATCCAAGAATTGTGATGACTTTAAGTGATATGAATGAGTATTTCTAGTTATATAACAATAAAAAGGATCATGTATAATATTTATTTGGATTATTGGTTGGATAGGATTCATAGTAAAGGAGATAGAAGTACAAAGGTATGTAATAAGAATTACACACAACCGATTTTAAATTAGAAAACATTACTATGGATATCAACATCGGACTTCCAAAAACATCAAAATGACATAATGAAATTTGTGTTATTTTCAACCAAAATATGTTTTTATCTCTTTTTGTAACGTCCTCAACCCATAGTCCACTAAACTGCTGCTACGAGTCAGGACACCACATGTCTTCATGCACGCCTCTTTGTACACCATAGGATAATGTCTAGTAGTGAGGGTCTAATATGTCATATGGGGAGACTATACCCTATTTCATAGAGTAATCTGTGAAAGTTGACAATATAAATAGAATAAAAAACATTCAATAAGAAATAAAAATTCATAACAAAACATCTCCCAAATAATATGTACAAACAACAAACCAACACTAACTATACCATGACATTATAACAATTCCAAAAGAGTATAAAACTTAAAAATAAAGATAAATAGCTACACCCCCAACATGAGAACGACTCTATGACTAGAAATTCATCCATGCACACCCCACGACCGACACAACTCCAAATCATTGGTCCCATGCCCTTATCCTTTCTTGTAGCCATGAAATGTGCTCAGTAATTGAGTAGTGCCAAATTAATGTGGGAGTGTAATTTAGTTGGCCACCACCAATGTTGTCAACAAAATATCCACTCTATAAACAAATTGTATTCATGTACAAAATAAATTAATAGTTCCAATTAAATCTTGGGTGCCATTAGTTAATAATCATTACATTAACCATTTCCTACATTTTTACCATTTTCAACATTGATGCCATCTTCATTACTTAATCAACTTTCATCACGTGTTCAAAGAATTAGGAATTTAAATCATGTAAAAAAGTTCTATGGAGGAAAATCAATCTTCCAAATTGAATAAGTCCCTATCTCACTATGAATAAACACAACACAAAAAATACATCACACTCACCTTGAATCCCCGGTCCAGGAAGACTCATCGAATTCAACCATTATAGGAATAGACAATGAATCCTCTTATATAACCTTTTCCTTTTGTTGTGAAGTTTAAACCCTACAGCTAACTCCTCCCATGGGTATAGATCCCTGTGTCAACACCCCTCACTTCTAAGCCTTGTGTACATGCTAATTTAAGCATTGCCACACATATACCATATAATAAATCACAATAAAAATAATACAAAAGATATTCACAATCCATAATAATCAATTTAGGATTTATTATTATGCCGTAAACCATTATCAAATTTAGCATTTACATTTCCTTGCACATTTAACCCATTTCCATTTCTCATGCCCGAACCAATTATTCATGTTCAAAAATTACATTTATATCAACCCATTAACATATTCATTATTTCACTTATGAAAACCAATTTAACACATTTATCATTTCTTAAGACACTACCAATTTATCAAGTTCACCATTTCATAGGCACAAACCCTCTTAGTAATTTCTAACATAATTAATAATCCATTTGACACAATCTCATTTAACTTAATTAACCCATTTTCATGCCATTCCAAAAAAACCCTTATTCAATTATCCAACGTAGTCACAGCTATGAATATTTCATTTTTGTCCCATCCATAATTTCAATATATAACTTATGTTCTCTATTAATTCACATGTAAAATGTACAATAAGAAGCACCAATTTCCAGGTTCGAGTGTGTTGGAGCCCTTAATGTGTGTCCCTAAATCTATCTAATCATCCACTATACATACCATGAGGATCATGGGGAGTTGGATTCCTCATTTAGGATATCATTTTACGAAATATCACTAAATCCATCAAATGAATAACTATGGACAACCATGAATGCTTCCAAACATGAAGAAACAAATCAATGGTTATGGGATATAAAATGTAATCCACCTAAAATGAATCCAATTTTGACCACACTCTTAATTGTAGCCTTAGATACGAATTAAAACACCATTTGAATCCCCAGCCATGATTCCATCAGAAAAAGTGGGTTTTAGTTCTATGGAAAGAGATGGTAGAAAATACAATCCCAAATCTAAAAAAAAATGAGGTAAGATGAGTGTTACAATTACCCAGAGCATCGAACAGTAATTAATGATTCTCCATACAGCCTAGAATTAATAGAGAATGATTTTTGGGATGATTGGGTGGGATGAGTTAATCACTAGAGTTAAAAATGGAGGAGAAAATTTGGTGAAGGGATTAAAATCCCAATGAGGAAAAACAAGAAATTCCCACCTTAAATGTTTTTCACTATTTGGAAGTATGGTTTCCAAAACCATGTATCAACCATGCATCTACCTTTGTCTAAGAAGATTCTATGTCTTGTGGTTATATGGGTATTCTGCATGGCATGACTAACCGTCTTACAACTATTGGAAGTGCCTCTATCTAAGGTCAAAATGTTTTCCTGGGAGGCCAAATGGTTTGAAAAATAATTCTCTAACTGTGTCATATTCCTCTATCCATGGTATCAATGTTTTCCCTCTTTCTTACACTGTTTACCTGAAAATGTGCAGACAATGTTCCATGCATAGGTTGGCCCTATTTTCCTTTTATTCATGTCCCAAACCCCTTGAATACACTCTTATCCCCTCATACTCAGGAGAAACATTTCATTAAAAAAATTATGATATTTAAACCATAATTTAAACAAGTACCTCCATAGTGACTAGGATCTTACACATTTTATGTTAATCATGTTTTAGTTTTCAGAAGATTAACTTGAATAGATTTACATTAAGGATTACATAGTGTTTTACGGTGTAAAACATTATATTTTATCTAACTAAGATTAGATTATTATCTTTTTGTCATATAGATTTAATCTATTTAAGTTTAATACATAGTTAGACTATAATATTTCATGTCATCGTGAAATTGATGGTCAATATGAATTGATAATTGAAAAACTTTTGTATCTTTTTAGAGCAAGATATTTGGATTTTAATGTTTCATGGGACTGAAAAAATTCTCTTATTGAGTTTTCATAAAATAATTACTTTTACTGTAGAATTATAATGGATTCTTATGAATACCTATATGGAATGAATTGTAACATTAATATGTGATATGATATGTTTTGAGAATAAAATCTATTAGGAATTTAGCCAGTTATGGAAATAGGATAATAGGTTAGAGCCATGTAGAATCATATCAAGGAAGCTCATAGATAATAGAAATGTTACATAGATAACAATATGTAAGATCTATGGTTTGATTTTAGTTACTAGGTATTTTAATTTATATCCACTTAAATGATAGTTATGGAAATTATAAATTTGGTACTTTTGAACCCAATATTTATACACTCTTTGAAATCACTTATTAGTTTTAGTAAATATAATTTTCACTTCTCGCTTCCATAAAATCTATATCTATATCATGATTTATTTCACATATGTCACCTGAGGATTTACATACCTTATAATTCAAATATACTACACTCATATGTTATACTACTATATTATTATCTCTCTTATGTAGAAAAAATGATGTGGATTATGTATTTAAGGTGTAATATGATGTAGATCATGTCCACGCACTTGACGAAATTTGGATGATGAAACCATTAATTTAGAGATGATAAGTGGGAACCTGAGGATATGATGAGTTTGAGAGATCCTAATTTTTTCCCCGAACTAATTGATTTTCAAAAGTAAAATTATTATAAAGGGGTTGAATGTCACAATAGTATAATTTATTATATATTTATCTATATAGTAATTTATTTTCATTTATATGTTTCATTACATGGGACACACACTTTAAATAGTCCATGATATATTATTCACATATTTTAATTAAATATGGACGAAATTTAATATAATTTGATTTAGAATCTACGAATTGAAATATAAAAATTATGAAAATATATTTCCAGTATATGTATAAAATTAATTCCTTTTTTCATTTGTTATAAATAGTAATTAGATCATTTTATATTAAAACTAGATATTTTTCTAAAAAAATATTATATGTGCACAATATTTTTATGTATTTTAAAATTAAACTTGTCTATTCTATGAGATGATTTTATTTTAACTTGTACATATTCTTGAAAGTAAAATGTTTTATATTTCATCTACTAATTATAACATGGAAATAAATGATGATCATCAAAATTGAAAGCTTAATATTTATTTCTTAAATTAGTTTTATTCTATTTTTTGAAATTACTTTAAAAATAATATATGAAAAATACAGGATTAAATTTGGTAAAATTGATCATTTTTTTCTAGTTATTAATATTGATATAATATAATATCTTTAATCTATTTTTCATTCATTATTGATATGTAATTGAGGTAAACATTCAGTAATATGGTAATGATTAATTCGGGTTAATGGGGGGGGATAAACTAAATAGTTATTATTTATAATGAAATTTAAATAGTCTAAATAATATTATATGACTATATTTCCATAAAATATAATTCTATCTTCAAATATTTTCTAATTTTTATCCAATTTAATATATTATATGTTTTATTATATTTTAGCATTATGAATAATATCCTTTTTGTGAAACACATTAATTATAAATGGGCACCACCTCCCCTGTCTTATCAACTAACCTTGATACCATAATTTTACCAAAACATACAGTATTGTCTTTTAAAAAACCATATTAATGTCTTGTAGGTTATAATCATATAAAAAGTACATCCAAATAATCCAGAGTAAGAGATTCAATAATGGTTTCTCAAATAGAGGCACATGTTCTTATAATTCGTTTTTCAAGTTTTTTATTAATATAAATTCTCTAAAAATGATGAATATATTCTAAAATAAAATTTTATGTATCAGAAATAAGTTGATATGATAATACTATTTTATTATAAGCATTTTCGACCTTCATTTTCTTTAAATGGGAAATGAATTTATCTCTAATGCGTAGATGTGAATTACCTCCACCCACCTTTGATATGAATCATTTTCCATAATTCTATTTAATTAATAGTTATTATGAGTGATTTATTATTTATATATGAATTTTTTGAAATAATTATGATTATAGAATTATAATATTTTACCTATTTGTTTCTTTCCAATCCATTATAAATTGATAACGCCTTTTATTAGTATGTGTGGACAACCACTGCCACATAGTAAAGTGATTAATTTTACATTTTTGAATTACATGGATTTAAATATGGATTTATTTTATTAATATATTTGATATTTGTTATATAATAATGATTCTATAATATTTAATAATGATTTTGGTTTCTTTCAATCCAACAAAATGTCAAAACATCACCCATGAGTATGTATATAATATAGTGTCCAAGAAGTAATGTAATTAAATTTCAATCACTTAAATATATGTATTGTTTTAGTAGATTATATAATAAAAAAATATGATAATTTTTCATGATTATGATTATCTATATGATGAATTGTTTACCGCAGTTCATATTCTGGAACCATAAATCACAATCCTGTATGGAAAATGGGCATGTTTTCACCCAAATATACTTTTTTAAATTAATTTTATATAAAATTATAATTGTAAATTATAAATTAATTATAGATTTTAACTTATGAAAAAATATAATTCTCCAATAATATATATATATATATATAATATCGAAATTTTTATTAAAGAAGAATGAATTTTTAATATGAAACATAATATTTTAGGTTAGGGTTTTATGTCTCAATCTCATTTTTATCGCAGTTTATCAATCCTAAATTTTCATTGACAGAAAGAACATGGATCTTATCCACTGAAAAAAATTACAGTATAAAAGAATTATAAAAATAGGTTTTCTATGTTTTTATTTTCTCTCCTATCATTGATACATAAAATGAATGAGATGATATAATTGTGGAAAATCAGCTTTATTTCCACAATGGACGATATATTTTTTTACATGTCCACATGTATTAAAATAATATTTTTTCATGAATTTTTTAAATATAATATATTGACTGATTAATATAGTCATTATAAAAACTTTTCTTCCTATTATAATGATTGAGAATTTTTTTATCGTTTTCTTATAATTATATGTCTTACCGATAGTGTATAAGATTCTATGTTTTAAAATATAAAACACTGATTAAATTTACCTATATCATGACTAATATTATCATTTATTAATTCATTAAAATAGTAATTATTTTTATATATACATATAATGATTTCAAAAAATTGTTTTTAAAATGAGAAAACATTACCTATGTATTTGTATGTAATATAGTCTCAATGAAGTAATGTAATTAAATTTTCATCAGTGATGTATATGAATGGTTTTAAAAGATTATATATTGAATAAATAAAATAATTTTTCTTATTATTATGATTTTATAGATCATTAATCCTTGACCATGGATTATTTTTTGAAACTATCAGTGAAAGGGTCCACAACTGTGTGGATCGACCCTTTGTGTGTTTCAAGGATGAATGAGGCTTGGAGGAAGTAAGGAGGGACTTTGATGCTAAAATGGGGAAGAATATAAAGTGCACATCATGATAGAGGGTCTCATGTTGTGTAATTATTCAGGGATGAAAAATAAAAAAAATGAATAGTCAATGATTTTTTGGTGGAAACTGACCTTAAGGCATTACACGACGTGATCTAGGAGTATACGTCGTGTAATGTCCCGAAGCTGTATGTTTTAAATAACATTTCATCCACTCTAATTGTCAAAACCTGTGGCTATAAATTCTCCCTGTGTTTTCCTAGGTGACCTGAAAGTCCCCTTCTTGGCATTCTGGAGATCCCTTTGATTTGAATCGATCTCGGGCTTCTATCTTCATTCTGTGGTCACCCGACATGATCCAAGGTGTGTTTTTCCTACATTTTCTTTTGGTTTCTCCCAGTTTTATATCTTTTTCCTCATTTTCCTATTATAATTGGATGGATGATGATCTACCGTGTTTCTAATGTGGATTCTGTCGGTTTTTGTTGATGGGGGGTGTCGCGACCTCCTTAGATGGATGCAGTTCTTGTGGGATGAGTAATCAGAGATCCACTGCATGATCTATTCTCGTGTGAAGAATGTGGATGACCATTAAAGGTAGGGGATTATCTGTTAATCTATTATTACCTGTAATTGTAGAGATAGCATGGTTTATCCCCTTAGATATCAATGTAATTAACCTAATAATTTATTTGAACCAAATTAATGAATTAGTATCGATCACATAAGTATGTTTCTATTTTTTACTGTGATAACGGTTTTCTTGATGATTTGTTAGATAGTGTGAAATCTATTCATAATGTATTATCATGTTGTTCTTGATGTATTGGTAATGAATGTAAATATGGAATTAATTGTAAATTGTTTAGCTAAAGAGAAAGAGAAAGGTTATGAATCTGGTTGTTTTTGTTGTTGTTGTTTTAAATTTATGATAATAAAATTAGAAAAAATAAAATCACATCTAATTCACTGTTTAGTTAAATTGATATAGCTATGATTTCTTGTGGATTAGGTTTCAAATAGTTGGAAATAAAAAATAATGAATCGGTTAAGTAAATACGGATTAAAGAACTGATTGGGTGATAAAGCATAATGCATTGTAGGGTTATGAGTTACCAATATTCATGTAAAGTCTAGGTGCCTAATGATTTAGAGCTATGAGTGCTCATTTTGTGTGGAGGCTGAATGCCTTTCTTGGGGCTAGGATCCCAGTTACTATGTTGGTTGTTTCCTACTGCTTGAGTTGTATTGTGAGTCTGGGATGGCCGATCCTAGAAGGCCGTTGTGATATGTGGGGCCGGGTGGCCCAGTGGTTGTGGTGGTAGTTGATGCTTAGAATGGTGATATGCTTCCGTTTGTGCATGTGGGTGTCAGGGAGGACACCAGAGATGATGAGATGGGTTGAATCTGGGCTTACCTGTTGATGTTAACATTGAATGATTCTAGAACCTGTTGTTTGTTATCTGCACTACATTCCCCACTTCTTGAGGTAGATGGTCTTGCTTACCCTCCTTCCAAAACAGGAAAAGATGTGTGGGGTATTCCACGTTCTTTCCATGTTTTGACTCTAGAGGATGGATGGTTCTATGCTCCACCTATAGGAAGAAAAGACTCGATGGGTAGTTCACCTACTCACCATGATGATCCATAGTGTTTAGTACCTTAGGTTTCTTTTTTGAGAATTCCTAAAGTTATTGGAAACATTAATTCCATTAATAAATAATTGAATAAATTATGTTGAACCCGTGGGGTTGGAGCTTACTAGTATGAAATGATGATGTGTTACATCTGAGGAACTGTGGACTTGGTTAGTAATTCCTGGAGGTCATGGAACTCTTTATGTTGGTTTTGAAATGTAATGTTGAAGTAATAATGGTTAATTAATTATTAATGAATTAATAAACATAAATTGTAACTATGAAAAAGAGATAAGTTGATTTAATAAATATCTTCAAATTATTGTGTTCATATACAATATCTAGTCTTAGTAGTGGCAGTCAGGAGTCTGAGAGATGTTAGCTGTAGTTGTGTTAGATACTATGTTTTTTCCATAGTGTGGTTGTGAGCTATATTATATCATGAAATTTTGTGTTTCTATATTGGACTCCACCATGTCGGTTTGGGAAACTGACATCATGGGGATTCTGAGCCCTGAGATGGTTTTTCCCCAACATCCCGACAGAAAGATGGATAGTTCACTACTCCCTATGACTCGGTCTCTTCGCATGGTAGTTACTTGTGCTAGTATACACGGTGATTAGTTTTCCAATATATGTGTATAGAGGGTTGTAATGGCTTGTGATTATTTCTGAAACATATATTCTTGATATATTTTCTAATGGAATGATCTAGGTTAGACATGTATAGGTTGTGATGGCTTGAGGGTCTTTACTCGATGTATGGACTGTAATGGAATGGGGTATAATACCCGACTTACGATGCACGTTATGAAAGTTATGGTGTCTCTTGTAAACTACATGGGTACTTTTGGTTTCATGGGTGTGTTTGATAGTTACACGAGGTCCATGTTTTGGTGCTTTTATCAGGAGTTAATGAGCTATCCTTTTTAGAGAGAGATGATTAAGATGTGCGATGCTGGGGAAAAGTGGAAAACTAGTAGGGAAGTGGTAGTGGGGTACCCTTGTTATCCCTTATTAGTTTATATACTCTTGTATGAGAAACTTGGTGAGAGTATCAATGATGAGGATGGAAACCTATTATACATATTTTGGTGACAAGTTAGTTTAACTAGTTGTTCACTGTTCTTTACCAGGCTTCCCTTTACTTTTGAATGAGAGGACCCGAGGAGGATCCTACTGAGTATACTGTTATACTCACCATATGTTATAAACTATTTTTAGGTCACATGGAGCAGGTTGGAGATTAAGATAATTACTACTTGCTTTCTGGTTTTACTGGGGATGTTGGGCTTTGTGGTAGCTTCCTTTTTACTTTATTTTTGGTACTTGCATTTTCCCCCTTTTTTTAGTAGTTTTTCATGACATTACATTGATGTAATTGGGTTTTTCATTCTTTACTAGTTGGTGAAGGTGTTGCTTTGTTTCTATCTTATCTCTCTATTTTCATGAGTTCTCGTATTGGGTAATTCCTCCCATCTGTGTGGTTAATATACCCTCGGTGCAAGTCGCCTACCCGGGGATTCCTAGAGGTAGGACTCGAGGGTCATTATCACTGTTCTCACAATGCCGACCAAGGTGGGGTAAAAGTTTTGGGAAGGGGGTCATGAAAGAGTGGTATCAGAGCTTTAGATGAGGGATATGATGGAGTTTGGAGTTAGGAACAGGTGATGATACATTGGTTGGTAGGGTAATTGTGTCGGCTATGTTAGTAAGCATTGTTAACATGGGAGACCAGCTGAAACAAGGGTATCTTAGGCCCCCTGGGATCTGATGCACATATCATTAATCTTACAGTGGTTACTAAATGAAGTGATGCTAGTTGGAGGGTAGAGACATAGGAAAGGATGATGCATTATTCTTATTCACATGGAAGATGTTCCACAAGATATGCTAAGAGATCACTAAAGAGTAGAGGTTGACAACCACGACATGTGGAAGAGGATCATCTGAGAGATCAAGCTCTAGAGTCAGAAAAAGTATGAGGGAAATGATTCTGATATATTCATGGAAGACTGGTTAGAAGAGGTTGATACAACTTTCTATTTGATCCATGCTCAGAAGTAGCACTACATATCATTGGTTGCGACGATGCTGCGTGGGGCAATGAGGCATTAGTGATTTTTATTCATTGGGGATTGCGAGGAGTCGATGATTTCGTCGGAGGTGTTCTGAAAGAAATTCAAAGGCGAGTTTCTTTCTTCAACCACGAAGGTGGTTAGTCTACAAGAGCTGCTTACCCATTGGAAAGGGATCTCCAATGTGCGAGAGTTTGGAATCCATTTCAGGAACCTTTTGTGATATGCTTTGGACCTATTGCTAGATGAGGAGGCTAGGGTGAGGCATTTCGAGGTGGATTTACTTCAAGAGATCCAGCGCCAGGTCACCTGTTTATGCTGATGAGATATCTCGAGGTGCAAGAAACATTATAGGTTGTTGAGAGCACACTATCCATACATGGATCTTCATGATAGGGGTGTCTTCAAGGTTTCCCATAAAGTAGGGTTATGACCCTGGGTTCCTAGTTTTCAGGGCAGAAGTTTTTTCATTCGGCTGGGGGTAGGTCCTAGCACTCAATGTATCATTTTTTCGGGGGTGGGGGCTCTCAAATGCATGCTAGATGAACAATTACTTGTTTTTCTTATATAGGTCATGGTCATCTTCATAATGAGTGCCCGACCTTCTAGAACAGTCCACGTGAGTTGGGTGCTACAGTACATGTTCATCCATTGAGGCAGTTCCAGCCGAGGTAGCAGCAGCAGGTTTCCCCAACTGGGGATTAGTATAGAGAAGATGGGGCATGAAGAGGACAACACTGAGATACTCCTCGCCCTCAAAGAGCAGAGCGCAGCCATATAGGTGGTTGCCAGCAGGGTCATAGAGGTCATGGAGCTAGTTGTGGTCAGCTTCAAGCTTTAGAGTTGTCAGTGCCAGGTGACCAAGACATCTTTTGAGGTACCCTTTTCATTTTTTCTATATGGGTATATACGTTGTTTGATTCTATAGTGATTCACTCTTTCATATCACTTGTCGTTGTCCATGCATTGGGACATGAGTTAGAGAGGCTTCCAGTTCTCGTGGCATTGACTATGCCAGTTGGAGGATGAGCTGACTAGGTTGAAGTATGTATAGAATGTGAGCTAGTGATGGGGAAACACAACTCTTGGGGATATTTATTATGTTTATAGATACGACCTTATGTTGTCATCCTTGTCATGGATTAGTTGTATTCGGTGAAGGGAATTGTGGATTGCTTCATGACATAGGTCATGTTCATCAATGGTAACGGTGAGACAATAGTGTTTGTTAGTGAGCAGGACCCTCGAATGGGTCAGAGGCGTGTTTCTCCCTTGTCATCCATGATAGCTGAGATAATGTTGAGTTCTTTAGAAGATCAGTCACCAATGTTTTCTAGGGATGTAGAGTAGTACCCTAATGACTTTCCAGAGGAGGTTGAAGCATTACCCCCTTGACAGGGGATTGAGTTTGGGATCAAACTATAGCCTGACACATCTCATATCTCAATGTCTCTGTATAGGAAGGATCCTTAAAAATTATGAGAGCCGCGTATGCAGTTCAATGGTCTGTTAATGTGTGGTTTGGATTGGACAATTTTATCACCATGGGGTGCACCAGTTTAGTTTCTGAAAAAGGCTGATTGTAGTTTGCTGTTGTGTGTTGATTATCGTTGCTTGAACAATGTAGCATTGAAGAACCACTATCCACTTCCATGGATTGATGATATCTTCGATCAAAGGAAGGGTTAAAAGTTTTTCTAAAAGATCTATTTGTGACCTAGTTATCATCAGATGCATGTAAGAGATGAGGATATTTAAAATACCACTATCTATTGTCGTTATAGGTTTTACGTGTTTGTTGTGATGTTGTCAGGTGTGACGGATGCTCCAAATGTGTTCATGCGATTTATGAAATCTATGTTCCATGAGTTACTGGATGAGATCATGGTGGTTTTCAACAACGACATCCTTGTCTACTCGACATTCAAGGAGGATCATGTAGAGAATCTACATGCCATTTTAGGAGTTCTATGTCATCAGCTGCTATTTGGGAAGTTTTCTAAGTGTGATTTCTCGGCTCGAGAAGTCTGTTTCATGGGGAATTTTTTATCGCAGTAGGGAGTAGCTATGGATTCATTAATGATATAGGCAGTTGTGTCTTGAGAATCCCTTAGGATAGTAGATGAGGTAAAGAGTTTCCATGGTCTAGCTAGCTATTACATGAGGTTTGTGGATGATTTCTCTCAGGTTTCCACTCATATTGCAACATCGACCAGAACGTATCAAGTGTTTGTATGGACTGATCAGTTTCAGAAAGATTTTGAGTATCTGAAAGGGAATTTGGACAGTGATCCAGTTACTTTCTCGTTGTTAGAAGGTCTTTAGTTTGAGGTTTTCTATGATGCATCACATCTAAGGTTGCTCTGTGTTCTGATTCATCTAGTATTAGTCATTTTTTACGGGTCCCAGTAGTTGTGCCCCCACAATTGTAACTATTCCACACATGATCTCGAGTTATCAGCAGTAGTATTAGCCTTGATGGTGTAGAGACATTACCTCATCGACAAGCACATTGTGGTCTTTACCGATCATAAGAGCTTGAGGTATGTTTTCTCCATGCATGAACTGAACTTTCACCAGCATCAGTGGATTGTGTTTATACAGGATTACGACGTTGAGATTTTGTACCAACCTGGGAAAGAAAATATTTTATCCAATACGCTGTGCAGGGAGCCGGGCAGTGATGCAGTCCATGAATCTAGTGATTCATTGAGAGTGATGGAGGAACATTCAACATTTCATTAGAATATGGGAGAAGTTGAGGGGAGAGGTTGTCTTTTTTAGATGATGGTGCAGTCATCCCTGGTTGAGTAGGTGGATGGGTCCCTATTGGTTGATCTCAAAGTAGAGGTCTGAAAAGACAGATGTTTTTGCGGTGAGGCCCCTAATGGTTTGTCTGAGGATGAACAAAACTGAGTGTTGTTCTAGGGAAGGATTTTCATTATATGGGAAATGCGTAAGATGGTTCTCCAAGAGATCCATAGTACACCCTTGGCGGTATATCTTCGTATGACAATGTTTTACAGAGCTTTGAGAGGTCATTTTTGATGGCCTTGTTTGAAGCATGCAGTTGTGGAGTTTGTGTCTCGGTATTTGGATTTCCAGATGGTGAAGGTCGACCACCACATTCCAGGTGATTTTTTCCACCCAGTAGAAGTTCCTTGGTGGAAGTGGGAGGACATCTCAATAGAGTTTGTTACAGGCCTACCACAAGATCCGAGAGTCTAGGATGCTATATTTGGAGTAGTGGGTCATTTAATGAATTCATACAACTTTATTGGAATTAAGGAGTTAAGATCCATGAAGTTTTTGGTGAGCTAATATCTAGAAGTGGTTCTGAGACTCCATGGAGTACCTAGGATGACCATTTCCGATAAATATCCTCATTTTACCTCCAGAGTGTGGAGAGGTATCCAATAGTATTTTTTTTATGAGCTATGCCTTAACACTGCCATTCATCCGCAGGTGGACAGACAGACATAGAAGACCATGTCGACTCTTAAAGAAATGTTTCTCTCTTGTGTCTTGTATTTTGGAGGTTTGTGGATGAGAAACTAACCCTCGGTAGAGTTTAATTTCAATAATAGTTTTCACCTCACCAACAGTATGGCGCCGTTTGAAGCCTTGTATGTACAACCATACCATTCTCTATTGTGTTGGATTGGGGTCGGAGAGCGATAAATTCATGGGCCAGAACTAGTACAGAATACGACAATGATGGTTCAAGTGATTCATGATAAGATAAAGGAATAAAAATATATTCAGAAGTCCTTTGTCGATCCAAGGAGGAGACCCATGGAGTTTGACGTTGGGGATCGCTTGTTTCTGATGGTGACTCCCCGTCATGGGAAATGATGGTTTGTTCATGGGAGTAAGCTTTCTCTGTGGTTTGCTGGGCCTTTTTAGGTGTTGTCTCATTTGGATTTATGACGTATCATGCAGCATTTTCCCTGTAGATAAGCTAGATACATGATGGTTTTCATGTTTCGTAGCTCCATCATTATCTTCATGATGACTCACACATCATCTATTGGGGTGAGATCGATGTTGATGATGATGTGACATTTGAGGAGTGGAATGTAGAGATCCCGGATTGCAAGGAAAAGGGGTTGTGTGCGCATGTTATTCCCTTGGATTGGGTCTTGTTGTGGCATGGTGTCTTGGAAGGGGGTACGTGGGAACAAGAGTCGTAGATACACTCTCACTACCCTGAGTTGTTTGATGTTTAGTTTTTCTCTTATAATTGATGTTCGTTTATAGTTATAAACATTTTCTTTTATGAGATGGATTTCTTGGTTTCTTGTTTTGTCTTTCTCTATTTTAAGAGGTGTATCCCCTAGGAGAGATTTTATAAGTTGGTTGTGGATGTTTCATGGTTTTATGCACTCCTTTGATGATGTGGTGAGCTTCCATAGTGACGAGATCCTTGAGAGGTATCTTGCTGGGTGGATGTTCGGCTGACCCCTTTTTTATTTCCTCTCTAGGTTAGTTTTGGACTCTCAAGGAAGAGAATTGTTTGAGAGGTATCTAGTGTAAGGGAACAGATCCACGTGGATCAGCCCTTTGTGTGTTCCAGGAATGATGGAGGCTCGGTGGATGTTGGGAGGGACTTGGATTCTAAAAGTGGGAAGCAGGGAAATTTCATGTCGTGATAGAGGGTCTCATGACATGTAATGTTTCAGGGTTGAAAAATAAAATAAAATTAACAGGTGGTGGGGTTTTCAGCGGAAACCGACCACGAGGCCTTACATTACATGAAAAAGAAATACACATTGTGTAATTTCCCGACACTATATGTTTTAAAGAACATTTCAGCCTCTCTAATTTTCAAGCCCTATGACTGTGACTTCTCTCTCTCTCTCATCCTAGGGGACATGACAGTCCCCTTTTTGGAATTTTGGAGATCCCTTCGACTTGAATCAATCATATGCTTCCATATTAGTTTTTTTCTAACTTGGCTTGATCGAAGGTGGGGTTTCACTTTGGTTTCTGGTGGTTTCTCCTGATTTTATCTATTTTACTCCCATAACTCTTCCAATGCGATGTCGAATGATCTTTTATGTCACTAATGGGGACTCTCGTAGTTTTTCGTGATGTGGTGGTTCCATGGCGTCCTCAGATCGATGAAATTCTTGTGGGAGGAGTAATTATAGATCCATTTTGTGATATGTTCTCATGGGAAGAGATTTGACGACCTTTTGAGGTAGGTAATTCGATGATTCTATTTTGTTACATGCAATTATAGTTATATCATAGTTTAACAACTTGGATTGTAATGGAATGAAAATAATATTATATTTGAACCGAATTAAGGAATTTGTATTTATCACATAGTGATGCTTCTATTTTGTATTATGATAATGTTGGCCTCTTGATTTGAAATATATTGTGATATTTATGCCTTCTATATTTAGTATGTTGTTCTTGATGGAATTGGTAAAGAACGTAAAGCTAGAATTAATATTAAATTGATTGGCTGAAGATAAATAGGTAGGTTAGGAATATCGTTGTTGTAGTTATTTTAATTTGATGATAATAAAATTGGTGGAAATAAACTCATGTTTAATTTAATATTTAGTTAATTTGTGATATCTATAATAGTTTGCAGCTTAGTTTTCCCATAGATGAAACGTACAGATAATGAATATATAAATTCAAGATGGATTGAAGAACCAGTTGTGTTAATAATATTAATTCTTTCTATGGTTTTGAGTTACCCACATTATATTAAGGTCCAAGTGCCTTATGATTTAGACTAGTGAGTGCTCTTTGTGTGTGAAGGATGAATACATGTCTTGGGGATATCATCCTAGTTTCTATGTTGCTTGTTTCATACTACTGGAGTTGTGATGTGAGCCTGCAATTGCTGATCCTGGAGGTCTATTATGATACTTGGGGTAGTGTGGCACAGTGGTTGTGGTAGTAGTTGATTCCTAAAATAGTGAAAGGAATTAGTTTATACATGTGGGTGTTGGGGAGGACACCAGAGATGATGAGACAATTTGAAGTTGGGATTACACATTGATGTGAACATTGGATTCTTCTTGAACATGTTATTTGTTATGTTCTTTACTTTCCCCACTACATGAGGAATATGTTCTTTCTTACCCTCCTTCCAAAAGTCGCAATGACGCATGGTGTATGCCACATGATTTCTGTGTTTAGATTCTCAAGGTTGGATGGTTCTATGCTCCTCTTCTAGGAGGCAATGACACGACAGGTAGTTCACCTACTCACCGTGTTGAGCCTCTATGTTTGGTAGCATTTTTTTCTTTTCCTAGAATTCATGGAGTTAGGGGAAATAGTAATGTTGTTAATAAATAATTTATTAAATGATGTTGAACCCGTGGGTTTGGATCTTGTTGGGATGCAATGCTGAGGTTTTACTTCTAATGAACTGTGGACTTAGTTAGTTATGCCTAGAGGGCATGGAACTTTTTGTGTTGGTTTTGAAATGTAATGTTGAAGTAATAATGGTTAATTAATGATTAAATAATTAATTAACATAATGTGTAAATAATGAAAAATTGATAAAATTATTTTATAAATCACTTCAAATGGGTTTTTGCTTATAGGATATCTAGTCTCAACATTGGCAACTGGGAGTCCGAGAGATATTAGCCACAGTTGTGTCTAATAGTAGTTTTTTGTCATAGTGTTATTGTGCTCTATATTATATCATATAATTTGTTGTTTTTATATGATACTCCACCCTGTCTATTAGGGAAACTGATATACCATGGTTTTTGAGCCCTTGGATGGGGTATTCCCCAACTTCCTGATGGGAGGATGGATGGCTGACTATGCCCTTTGGCCCACTCTCTTCTCTTGGTAGTTACTTGTGATGGTATACATGACGGTTATTTTTCCCATATACGTGTGTATATTTTTGTAATGGATTGTGGTTATTTCAGAAACAAATATTCAATATATATATTCCAATGGAATATAATAGGTATTAAGTGTATAAGATGTGATGGCTTGAGGATCCTAAATTGGCATATGGGATTTAATGGCTTGATGTATAATACTCGACATAAGATAAACGTTATGAGAAATGTGGTGGATCCCCAAAACTACCTGGTTAATTTTAGTTGCATGTATGTGGTAAATAGATGCACAAGGTTCATGTTGTGGTGCTTTTCCCAGGTGTCTATGGGATCGCCTTTTGGAGAGTGATGCTTAGGACGTGCGGGGTTTGGGAAATGTGGAAAACTAGTGGGGAAGTGGTCACCAGGTAACTGTTTTATTCCACATTATATTATATACTGTTGAATGAGATACTTGGTGATATTAGCCATGGTTAGGGTGGAAACATTGTATACTTATTTATGTAATGAGTTAGTTTCACTTGTTGTTCGTTGTGATTTAGCATGATTTCCATTACTTTTCCATGAGAGGCTCTAGGGAGGATCATACTAAGTATACTATTATAATCACCCTAGGTTATAATAATAAATTTCCAGTCACTTGGAGTTGGTTAGATATTAGGATGGTTACTACAAGCTTGCAGTTTTTTCCAGGGCTATTCGGGATTTAAGGTCAATGTTATTTTACATTCTGTTTGGTACTTATAGTTTTCCCCAGTTTTTTGTAGTATATTTTCATGATATTACATTGGTGTACATGGGTTTTTTTTATTTCCTAGTTAGATGAGGTGTTTTTTGGTTCCTATCTTATATCTCTCTTTTTCATGTGTTCTTTTAGATGGTAATGCTTCCAATCTGTGTGGTCACTATACACTCGGTGTTAGTCACCAACCTAGGGACTACAGGAGGCATGACTTGGGGGTCATTATCTGTCTTCTCACATTGTCAGCCTAGGTGGGGTAAACTTTGTGGGGAGGGTTCAGGGCAATATGTCTAGAGCACATATGGAAAACGGGATAGTTTTCTCCCAAATATCCATTTTATAAATTAATTAAATATAAATGTATAATATAAAATTATAAAATAATGGTATAATGTATGTTATTTATAAATTTTATTTTCTCATATATATATATATGTGTGTGTGTGTGTGTGTATATAAATATAATCAATCTATATTTATTTTCCATTTGGAATGAATTTTAATGATGAGATGTGATAACTGAGGTAAGGGATTTATGTATTAATCTCATTTCATTCTCTGTTTGTCTATTCTAAATATCGATTGACAGAATCAATATGAATCATATGCTCTAAAACAAATATATTCTCAAATACATTTAATATTAAAAAGAGTTTCATGTTTTAGTTTTTATCTCCAGTCATTGATATATAAAATGGATGTGATGGTATATTTGAGAAAATTCAACTTTATTTCAACTAAATATGACATATATTTTCCTCTATGACCATTTTTAAAACAAATTATTTTTTATGAATTTCTTATTTATCATATAGAGAATTACTAATGTAGTAATTATAAATATTTGGATTCCTATTAAAATGTTTGAAAAAAAATTCGTTCATGTTTTGTTTTAAATATATGTTTTACCCATAATGTATATGAATCTATGTATTAACCAATACGACATGACTGAATTTTACATTAATCATTAGTGAGATTTTAATTTATGTATTCATTAAAATATTCATGAATATTTATCTTAAAAATATAGATTTTAAATAAATTAATTTAAAATTAATTTCTCCCCATGAAATGTTCCAAGGATATTTTAATGGAAATTTAATCAATTGAATCTAATATTGAATTCAATTATTTTTCAATTAGTATATGATCCACTAATACCATCCATTATCTTTGTCTATATGGTTATTAATTCTAATGATAGAATCTTAATGACTCATATTTTATATTCCATTTCATAAGCTATGAGGTTGTGATTACTATTTCTATGATCGTGATGAATAAATTTTAATAGAATATTATTATTTAAAACTTGGGTCTATTATATAACTCTATTGAATTGTGTATTATGATATATAATTTCATAAGATAATTATAATAAATTTACAAAATGTTCCAAATCGGTTTTTTTAAAATTTTATGTGTCAGTATGATTTCACTTATATATTTTGATAAAATTATACCTAGACATGATTGACATTAAAAATGTTATACTAATGATATGTGTGTAAGATTAATTCTAGATATGCTAAAAATATTATTAGTTTTTTACATTATTTCGATTAACTATATTCAGAAGTTCTTATTTTCTATGATTATAATTCCAAATTATTATTTTATAACTCTTGAGTGATGAAAAATACTTTAAAATCATTATTAATAATGAATCTTTATTGTATTTCAATGTGGAGTTTTTTATAAATTGTTTTTAAGGTATGGATATTTTATATTAAAAAAATTTAAATTATTATGTCATCATTAACTTTTATGAATATTATTCTCCATCTTGATTGTTGTATCACTTGTTTACCCATTCTTGGTTTCAGATCCCACCATTTGTTATGTTTTTCATTTATAGATTATGATAGAATCATCTATGTATGATATTTCATAAAGGGTACTAATATGATGATCTTTTTATATGATCTTGAATATATTTAATGAAGTGTGATGATTAGGTATCTTTAATCCAATGGAATTTATCATTTAAACGTTTTGGGAGAGTAAAATATAGATATTTATTTAATAATTATATTAAATGATGTAATATTATTTTATATAATGCTTGATTCAACATAGTATTTCTTGGAATGCGCTAATGATGAAATAAATGTTTCATACACCAAATGATGTATGATGGTAGATTGTTTTACACCTTCACACTAAATTGTGTATAATCCATGGATTTTCCCATAGCGGTGAACCAAGAAGTATCACATTCACCATTTATTTTTTTTTGAATTCGTAGATATCACTACTGGAAATCCTACCTACAACAACGCCCATATTCCAATGGCTTTTAAAAACTATTGGGATTGGAAGGCAATCCCAACCGTTTTGTAAAAACACTTGGGATAGATCCAAAAATTCAGAGATATCCCAATTGTTTTGTAAAAACCTTTGTATAGGCCCATAATACTAGACCTATAATAATGGTTATATGAATAAATGTTGGGATACGCCAAATAAATATTATTTACAAACAGTTATAATGAACTATCGGGATATGGTATGTCTATCCCAGTGGTTATCTAAAACCATTTAGATAGGCCAAAAAATTACTCCTATACGAACAGTTGGATAGGTTAAGGCTATCCCAATGGTTTTTTTTAAAACTTTTGGGATATGCCCAAAACAACACACCTATACCAATGGATATGAAGAACCATTGGCATAGGTTAGTGCTATACCAATGGTTTTACCAGACCATTTGGATGGTCTGAAAAATAAGTGTGTCTATCCCAACGGTCCTCAAAAGCATTGTGATTGGCCTATCCCAACGGTTATCAGAACCATTTGGATAGAGACGCTTATTTTTTCTCAATTATTTTATAAAAATTTCATAAAATAAATCAATATATAAATTATTTAAAAATATATTTATATATATGTATTCACATATATTCACAATGATAATTGTAGCATGGTGGTTATACCTTTGATATATAAGGTGGTGGGGGTGGGTTCAATCCTCGACTGGCTATTTTATTTTACATTACCTATCCCATTGTTTTGGGGAAAACTTTTGGGAGAGGTTTATCCCAAAACCAAATCAACTAACAGACCTCCAAACCATTAGTACTATACCAATGATTTGGGGATCTATACTAATGATTATAAACAGTTGGTATAGGCTCTTTTTCCAATTTTTTATTCAACCTTTGTATTATTTTTTATATTTTAAAATACAATATGACATTTAATGGATTCATAAAAATTATGCTAAAATATCTCTGTTGGTAATGGGATTTCATTGAAATTTTTTTCTAAATATATAGTCCTCATTGATTCTACCCACCTCACAACATGCTTATATTCAGTTTAGAACTATTATTTTTTTATAAGTGATAATGTTACAATTTTATATATATGTATTTATTGTAACATATATTAATTTATATACCATATTAATTTGTATTATTTCCTCTAGAATTGGAGATGACCTCACTGATTTAAGATTCAAACATTCCAAGCAGTTTCTAATGGGTTTGTTCATAGAACCAGAAACATACAATGAATATATATCCATTTGGACCAACTTTCCAAAGGTAGGTTCTCATTAGTTGTGAAGTGATGAGGCATATGAATTTTCATTGGTTGAGAGGATGGTAGTTCGGACTCATAACACCATTTTGAGGGGGAATATTGTGTACTCTAGGACTCTCTTTATAGATTTAATTTATGTTCATGAATCCTTATTACATTACCAAGTATGAAAATGAGCTTTTCCTTTAGATATGACAATCAGTTATTTAATATGTAGGAAATTTAGAGAGCATTTTATATGTATTTGAGGTTCTTCATTGATAGAGAATCATTTTTACTTGTTAGATATTCTTAGTAAATGGTATCCTATAATACATAAAAGTCTCATGGTCATTATGATGACCATACTGGTTTTAAATCCACTCAATGGGAAACAAGAAGTTTATTGCCATTCAGAAGGACATGGATTATTTCAGAGTTGGGATCATACCTGTAGATAGGCTACCTACGTATCCTTTGTTTAGAAAAGGAATCAGAACCCACATAGTTCGAGTAAGGGAGTATGATGGTTATGTATGATTGATGGCTCAAAGAAATATGTCATAATTACTTTTACAATATAAGCTCACATGAGTCATGCTCGGTGTGAGAAACAAGAGGTATTGGTAAAACCAGACAATTATTCCATAAAAGATGCATTTATAAGAAATGATGTGGGACTTATGTATGTATGACTGCCTAGATGAATGAATATTAGGATTTCCTTCTAGGATGAAACCTGAAAACAAGGTCCATAAAGGTATATGTGCTTTATGGATATTTGGATACTATAACTTGGGGTTTACTCCTGAGGAAGATTCCCAAATTAGGAGGGGACTTATGATTTGGTTTTACTCCTAAGAAGGAAGCCCAAATCAAAAGCAAATTTAGACTGGTCAAGATAAATTGTGACTGGTGCTTAGTCTTAAAAAAGAGGCCTAGGTTTAAAGGGAATTTTGACTGGGGCTTACTCCTGAAAAGAAAGCCCAGGTTATGGGAATTTGGATTTTTGGAACATGGGTCTTAATATTAAGGAGGATTCCCATATTAAAAGAATTATGTTTGGGGATTACTCCTGAAAAGGAATCCCGTGTTATAGGAACTTGAGGACTGGGGATTACTCCTAAAGAAAGTGTCACATGTTTAAAGGGAATTATGACTGGGGATTACTCCTGAAAAGTAGGCCCATGATAGGGAATCTCTCATCTTAAAAGGGTGAGGCTGAATTAATGAAGTATCTCACCTTAGTGACATGAAGATATGTAAATCACTATGTTTTGATAGATGTTCCACTTAATTCCTTTTAGATTAGGAATCCCAGGAAGGAACCATGCCATAAATGCCTTTGAAGATGGTCCTGAAGACTGAATCTTGAATAGGAGAGGTGGATAGACTTAAGATGGGTGAAATAGGCAGGAGGGGACCCAAAAAAAATGTGGCACACAAGTCCTGGCCACACAAGTATACTTGCGCGACACATGGGTACTTGCGCGACGGTCAAACCTTAGGGTAATACTTAGGCGAGACATGGATCAAACCCTTAGTACTATCCCTAGAGGCTTCCAGAAGAGTGGCGCAGGAGTTCTATTGAAGGGGTTAGGTTGCACACAAGTGTGTCCATTTCCCTTAAGGACTGGCCATTCAGGAGTGAAAGTGTTGATGAGTTTCAAAACTTAGGCCTTATTCCCCCTCTTTAGATCTTCCGTTCTAGGTAATAAATTACCATAGAATTGTTTGAAAGCTTCAAAAAGAAACTAGGGTGTTGGGAGATCAAATATGAGTTTCTGGAATTTTTCCGTCCTTGAAATGGGGGGCCCATAAGGGGTATTTATAGGCTGGTGAAGACACTGTGTGAAATTCAAAGAGGGTGCGCAAGTCACCTGTGCGACCATTGGGTGGAGCACAAGTATACTTGCGCGACCTTGGTGGAACTTGCACGACGCATGTGCTAATGAATATTTGTTCATGTCTTTGTCAATTTTTGTTGTATCTTCAAAGGATAAATCACTTTGAGTTCAAGGTATTTCCTTTTTCATTCCTTTAGATTCTGTGAAGGAAGGGAGCTTCAACAAAAGTCCCCCCTCAGAGTTGGATCCGAAATAATGAGAATGTTACTCTAAGGAAAAGGATGAAAAACCAAGAAACATGCGGCGCACATGTTTTGAGCACAAGAAAAACCATTTTTTGTTTCCTCTGGAATTGGGGATGACCATATTGATTTAAGATTCAAACATTCCAAGCAGTTTCTAACAGGTTTGTTCGCAGTACCGAAAACATCCAATGACTCTATATCCTTTTGGACCTACTTTCCAAAGGTAAATGCTCATTAGTTGTGAACTGATGAGGCTTAAGAATTATCATTGGTCAAGAGGATGGGAGGTCAGACTCATCACACCTTTTTAAGGGTAATTATTGTATACTCCAGGACTCTCTTTATAGATTTACGTTATATTCATGAATCCTTATTACATTACCATGTATAGAAAAGAGCTTTTCCTTTAGATCTAACAATAAATGATTTAATATTTAGTTAATTTAGAGAATCTCTTATATGTATTAGAGGTTCTTCATCGATAGAGAATCATCTGTATTTGTTAGAGATTCTTAGTAAATGGTACACTTTAATACATAAAAATATCTTGGTCATTATGATTACCACATTGGTTTTAAAGCCACTTATTGGGGCACATTACATTAATTGTCATTCAGAAGAACATGGATTATTTCATAGTTGGGATCGTACCTGTAGATGTGCTACCTATGTATCATTTGTTTAAAAAAGGAATCAGAACCCACATAGTTTTAGTAAGGGAGTATAATGTTTATGTATGATTGATGGACCAAAGAAATATGTCATAAATACTTTTACACTATAACCTCACGTGAGTCATGCCCGGTGTGAGAAACAAGAGGTATTGGTAAAAATAGACAATTGTTCCATAAAAGTTGCAAATATAAGAAATGATGTGGGGGTTTTGTATGTATGACTTCCCAGATGAATGAATATTTGGAATTACTTCAGGGAAGAAACCTGAAAACAAGGTCAATAATGGTATATGTGCTTTATGGGTATTTGGATACTCTAACTTGGGGCTTACTCCTGAGGAATATTCCAAAATTAGGAGGAGACTTATGATTTGGTTTTACTCCTGAGAAGGAAGCCCAAATCAAAAGTAAATTATGTCTGGTTAAGAGAAATTGTGACTGGGGATTACTCTTAAAAAAGAGGCCCAGGTTTAAATGGAGTTATGACTGGGGCTTACTCCCGAAAAGGAGGCCCAGGATAGGGAATCTCCCATCTTAATAGGATGAGGTTGAATGAATAAAGTCTCTCACCTTAGTGACATGAAGATATGTAAATCACTAATATTTGAGATATTTTCCATAGAATTCCTTTCAGATTAAGAATACATGGAAGGAACCATGCCATAAATGTCTTTGAAGATGGTCCTGAAGGCTGAATCTTGAATAGGAGAGGTGGATAGACATAAGAGGGGTGAAATAGGCAGGAGGGGAACCCAAAAATAAGGTATTGCGCAAGTCCTGCCTGGGCGCGCAAGTCCTGGTCATGCAAGTATACTTGCGCAACAGATGGGTACTTGCGCAATGATCAACCCTTAGGGTAATAATTGGGAGATACTTTGCTCAAACCCTTACTACTATCCTTATAGGTGTCACACCCCGAGTGCAGATGTCTGTAATTTTTCTCCTTTCTTGGTCCCGGTTTAAATTTTTCGAAGATTAATTGTGATTGATGGTTTCGCACCGGTGCGCGGTCATCACATCGCTAGCGGTGATCGTGCGTTCGGCCCGGGTGACGATGTGTCCACCCGACGTTTTAAATATTAATGTTTTTACGTTGTCTTTTTATTATTTTTACTATTTGAGTTGCGTTACTATTATTGTAGTATTTTTATATATGTTTATAGACGTGTATATTAATGTATATATATATATATGTCTGTATGTGTATATATGCATATATATGTTTAGGTCTATATATGTTTATACATATATATGTGTTTATTGTAATTGTGTGTATATGTTTGTAGGTATATATACATCTATATATGTGTAAATATATATATGGGTGTTATTTTAAATGATTGCATTATTTTAAATGTTTGATCATAATAATTATTATTATAATTGGCCAAATTTTATTATTATTATTATTATTATTATTATTATTATTATTATTATTATATATATATAAATATTTTATAACCCCCTAACCCTAATTCCGTATCCCCCCTAATCTCGTAGCCGCCACTCTCCCCGTCCCAGCGTCGTCGCCCCCCCCCGCCTCCGGCTTCTCCTTCGCCGACCCCGTTCCTCCTTCACCGTGCTGCTGTCGCGCCCGCATCCCGCCTCGGCCTCTGCCTTCCCTGCGCCCAGCGTCCGTTCCGCGCGACTCCTCCCCTTCGCAAAGCAGCCGCGCCGGCCTCCCTGTCCCGGCCTCCTCCGCGCGCCCGACGTCGCCGCGCCCTGCCGCCTCCGACCCCGTCCCAGGCGCCTCTTGAACCCTCCAGCAGCCCTCCTTTTCTCCAGCGGCCCGCACCGCCAGCCATTTCCTTTGACCGGCGCACCCCCTTCCCTCCTGCGTGCTCCACCTCGCCCCGTCCCGGCCCCTTCTTCCCTTCCCCGTCACCCTTCCCCGACCCCGGTTCCCTGCACCACCACCCCGGCCTTCGCCGGCCTCCTCCCGGCGTCCCGCCCGGCCTCCGGCCCTCCTCCTCTGGTCCGTCCCTGCTCCCGAACGGCCCCTCCCGCTCGCTCCGGCGTCCGGCAGCCGCCCCTACATCGCCCCGTCGCCGGCCAGCGGTTCCCATCCCCTCCGGCCGTCGCTCTCTGCCCGGCGACCTCCCTTCCGGCGCCTCCCCCGCTTCCCTCGAGCCGGCCTCCCCTCACCACCAGCGTCCCAGCCTCCCCGTCCAACCGGCCACGTCGTCCCCCCTGCTCCCCCGCCTTGCGCCGACCCTAACCGCCGCACCCCTCTCGCAGCCGTCCCGGCCTCCCGGCTCCGCCACCTCCCGCACACACCCCTTCCCCCTCTGGTGAGTTTTAACATCTATTTCATTTTTATTTTTATTTTTATTTTTATTTTTATATTAATCTTATTTTTATATAACATTAATTATTTTTATCATATTTATAATATTATAATTATTTTATTATTGTTATGTCATTACTACTATTGTATTATTATTATTATTATTAGGATAATATTTTTCTATTATTATTATTATTGGTATTATTATATTGTGTTATTATTTTATTTTTTTTATTATTATTATTATATTATGTTAATTATTATTATTATTATGTTAATAATATTACATTATTCTTATTATTATTATTATTAATATACTATTATCATTATGATTATGTTATTAATATTAATATCATTATTATATTATTATTGTTATTATGATTATGTTAATATTATAATTATGCTTATTATATTGTTATTTTTATTATTATATTATGGTTATGCTATTATTATTATTATTATTATGATGTTATTATTATTACATTATGTTATTCTTCTTATTATTATTATATTATTATTATTATTATGCTACTGTTATTATATTATTATTATTAATATTATAATGTTAATATTATTTTATATTATTATTATTATTAAATCATTAATACATTATAATTATGTTAAATTGTTATTGTTGTTGTTATTATTATTATTATTGAGCTAAATTATTATTGTTATTTATTTATTCTCTTGGTTATTTTTGTATGTGTTATTTATCTATATATATTTGTTTAATTGCTTATTTGTTTATTAATTAATTGATTAATTAATTTATTTCATTTATTTAATTATTTATTTTTCCTTCGTGGCATCTTGGTGTTTATATTTAATTTATATTAATCCTTTTTCTATCACGGGTTGAGTGACATGTACTTTTCCACTGTTCAGCGTACGCAGTTAGTCCGCAGGGGTTCGTTCTACTTTCTGCTGGGTTTCCGTCGCGTCCGCTCCTTGTTTGAGGTAGGCGAATTCAACTGTTTCCTTTCTGAGGTACTCTGCTGATGCTTGAATTGTTTTAAATAAATTTTATTCCATGATTCGCGTGTTTACGATATCCTTGCGCAGCTTATTTTGGTGTTTTGAAAAAAAATATATAGTTTTTATTTGAAAGTTAAGTTTGAGGAAATTATATTTTATGCCAAGGTAGTTGTGCACTAGAGATTGTCCTGCACTTTTATTGTTTATATAGTGCACCTGTTTAGGCGTTGCCAGCTAACGTTGAACTAAATGCTTATGTTCTCTTATATTATCATTGGTTGTCTTGAGCGGTGTTTCCTTTTTGTAAAGAAAGAATCATTCTTGGATCGTATTATCCTGTGCTGGTTAGTTTTATGAAATTTAGTATCATTTGGAAGTGTTTTCGTGCCCCTTTTTCAGGTTTGACGCACCATTGGATGTCGACACATCCATGGGTGCACCAGGTGCACACATGGATGTGCCCTCAAATGAAGATGGTGTTTGAAATTGTTACCATTTATTTTTATTTATTTTTATTTTCTCGAAATCTCGACTTTTCTAAATGGTTCTTGGTTTCAAAATGTTTTCGCCTCTTTTTGAGACACATCGAACTTGTTTAAAAAAGAAATCTACGAAGATATGCCCGTTTGGCCCTTTACATAATACAAAAATAGTGTTTAGAGTTATTTAAAATGATACTGTGAAATATTCGTGTAAAGATGTTTGTTTTTGAAAAACCAAGTGCTCGCTTGACAACTCCAGGTACTTTATAAAATAGTTTTGATAATCAAATGTCGTGAAGGCCCGGTTGGAACTTTATTGATTGTGAAGTGATTGTACATATATATATATCTATGCGTACTTGTGAGGGCATCTCTACAGGGGGACTTCCCTTCGAGGGTTGTCGTGTAGTGATGTCCGTGTAAGGGGTTGGCAAGTGCGGTGAGATGAGTCACGCGTGCGTGGGCCTCCCACTTACACAGTGTTACTAAAACCACCATGGGTTCCTGGGCGTCTTGAATATTATCGTGTGACGGTTGCTTTCTAACCCTGATTAGACGGGTTGGTACCCTCTGGAGTTGTGGACAGGCCAGGTGGGATGTGCCACTGGTTGGCTATTAGGGCGGCCAGTTGGTTATTGACTGTGGAGTACCATGCCGGCAGGTAGTCTGAACCCAAGTACGTCCAGGGGTTTTCTAGGGATGTTTAGGATCACCCATGGTTACTTGTTCACCTTGATTGTTTACTTTCAGTTATTCTTTACAGCTTATAGTGTTACTTGTGTCCTTTTGCACTACTATCATCTTGCATTACTTGGTTACTTTCTGTTTCACTGGTTTGATTTCAGCCTGTACTGTTTACCTGTTCCTTTTTAGCACAGTCGTAGTATTATCTGTATTTTGTTTTGTTTATAAAAATAGGAAATGGTTTTGAAATTGATTTATAGTGTGCGTTGGATTTCCAAATGGGGGAAAACATGTTGGTTATTTTCAAATGTGAAAAATCTATTTTTTATACTTGTATTTTTCAAACCTGTGTCAACGGATTGCTTGGGAAAGGAAACATTTGGATTCAGTGGTTTACTTTGGCTTACCTACTGGGCATTTTTAATGCTCACGCCTATATTATCATTTCAGTTTCAGGTCTTCCCTTGCTCAGGTCTCTGTTTTGAGTCGCTCCGTATTGGAGCGAGGTTGCTCTCTAGTTGGGTGGTGACCTGAGAGGTCACATGGAGGTACGTGGTCCTGTGGATTTTATTTCTTTTCCGCTGTTAGTGTTTATTTATTCTGTTCTATTTACTTTTGTTTTGGGCTGAAATCATTCCCAACGATCAAATTTCAATGCCCGACACTTGTTGCCATCCCGGGGGGATCGGGAACGCCCCTCGGGACTTGCTGCGGACCGGCTCGGGTGACCTGTTCAGGGTCGACCCGGACTGGTTCGTGACAAAATGGTATCAGAGGTGGTTCTTGTTATTTGGGTTGTCCGGTAGAAGGAGATTAGGACTGTCGGATCTCGAAGGGTAGGTACGGGAAGAGCGTCGCGAACTCTTGCTCGCACTGATCTTCGAGTTACCAGGGGTAGTTCGGGAATTGTGTCCTTGTCTTTTCTGGTTTGTCTTGGATTGAGAGATGACAATGGAGGCAAGCCGATGTTTCATCGTGATTTCACATGGAGTAGTGACCCATGTGGAGTTCGAGTACATGGTTTGAATTCCTCCTAGTGGTCGACGCTGACTTGGGACATGGCCCACTACCATGTCGCCAGGTTGAGCGTGACTACTAGTCCCTCATTTCAGTGATTGATGCAATTTTGGATGTTGTTTTCGTTTTGGTCTGTGTGAGTGCGTAGTTGGAAATGAAAAAGGGTTTTTGAAAATTGGACTGGTTTCTTTTAAAGGACTTTAAATATATGAAATGGGTTTTAAAACTGAAATCTCTTGATTTGGAAATCTGTTGTTTACTTGGAGTTGGTTCAGAATGGTTTGGGGTGAAACCTCGGTTCCTCTTTATGAACGTTTGCACATGTGTGAGAATGCATGGAAAGTGTGTGTTGATGCACGTATGAATGGAATGTGGATGAAGACATGTGCAACGGTTCATGAGATTACCTGGGTGTGTATTTGAAATTAAGGGCTTGACCTTGTTTTCTAAATTGGTTTTAAAGGGGAAATGGTTTTGGAATGTTTTTGGTTTGAAAGTGGATTGGTTTTTGGAAAGTGATCCTGAAAAAGGTTGGTTTTAAAAATCAAAAATGAAAAGGGGATTTTAAAAAGGAGATTTTATTTTTGGTTTGTGTTTGCATTTGTTCGGTCTTGTGCCGACTGTTTTTGATGAAGACGCTTTTATTGATGTTGCTTCAGTTTGATATTGGTTTTGGCTTTGTGTTTTATATATCGCTCAGGAAATGCCTCCCAGAAAGGTCTCTAAGGATTCGGGTATGTCATGCCCAGTTTTCAGTCCTCCTCAGACTATGCCTATTCTCCATGGTGATCAAGGTCCGTTAGAGGCAGTGGAATGGCTCGAGGAAGTGGAGCGTGCCTTTAGAATGTTGGGAACTCCCGATAATGTTAAGGTTCGTGCAATTATGGAGTTGTTCGAGGGTCCAGCTCTGGACCAGTGGAAGATGGTTACCCCACCGTCATCGCAAGGTGCAATGATGTGGGATGTCTTTAGAGTCGTTCTCATCCAATGGTTTGTACCTGAGGAAGTGATGCTGGAGAAAAAGAGAGAGCGTGTGCATATTCAGCAAGGCCAACGGACGGTGAAGACATATGTTGACCATTTCAAGGAACTGATTTCCTTTTCTCCAGATGTAGCGTCACATGAGCTCATGAAGGTCTCTCTTTTCCCTGGGGGTCTTCGTCCAGAGATCAAGGAGCGAGTCCTCCCTTCTAAAGACCTTTGTTTCGAGAAGCTGGTGGAGGAAGCTTTCTTGGCTGAGTTAGTTTCTGGTGTGCGGGTGGTTAATACTTCAGCTTCCCCTATTGCTTTTCGTAAGAGTTCCCCCTCTGGTGAGGAAAAGACGCCAGAGAAACCAGTTCCTAATGAGTTTTCCCCTTTGGTCCCAGCTTCCAGTTCATCAGATCGTTCGATGGTATGCTTTCAGTGTGGTTGTTTCGGGCATTTAAAGTCGTCTTGTCGCAACCCTCCGAAGACGTGTCATCGATGCGGTTGTCTGGGTCATCTGGAGATGTTTTGCAGGAAGCGTCGCTTGAAGAGGAAGCTGTGATGGGAGAATGTCAGTAACTGACTGTGAGGCAGAAGATGCTTCAGCCATCAGAGACCCAGCCACAAGTCTCGGGGCGAAGCTCGCGCACAGTCAGGAGTCCCCAGGGGTGTGAAGCCTTGGTCCAGGTTTTGTGTTCCGTGTGAGCAGTGGAACAATCAAGATCTTTTAGTACTTGTTTTTCTGCTGTTAAGTTTTGACGTTGTTGTATGTTCATTGTTTTACCATGGGGTTATCATGGACTTGTTCTATTATATTCCAAGTAGTCTGGTTTATGTAAATGTGTTGTTTTTCTAAAAAAGTGACAATGAACTTGTTCTATGATAAATCTAAGTGGACTTGTCGTGAGAATGTAATATTCTAAATCGGGTGTCCTTCCAAAAAGTGAGTTTGACTCTCGTGTGGGTTGACCTCGTTTTAGTTATGTTGTCGATGTGGTTATGTTTTGTGGACTTCGGTGGATCATGTCTCCAATTTGATGTTGGTTAAATGTTTTTCTATGGGTTTTCCCTGGTGTTGAAGTTGTTGACTCTAGTCGAGGGTTCAAGGTTTCGACGAAGGTGTTGTTTTTTCACTCGTGCTATGAGAGTTGGTTTAAACCGGTTGGGAGTTCCCGCGTCGACCCCCTTTCCTAGGGTTTTCTATTTAGATGGTCAACTTTTCTGCACTAGTTAAGTTCTTGTGGTGGGGAGAACCCTTTTGTGTTCTCCCCTCAATCTCGGACCCCAGTTTTCTCTTGAATCGGTCGGGTGTGACCTGTGTGGAGTAAGGTCATCCCGAGATTCTCAGTTTTCTTCGGTTCCTTTAGTTCTGTCTGGACATCGACCTGAATCTGACGACTTTTGGCCTGGTGACTTTCTGGGGGCAGAAAGTGTCTGTGGTGGGGAGAATTGTCACACCCCGACTGCGGATGTCTGTAATTTTCCTCCTTTCTTGGTCCCGGTTTAAATTTTTCGAAGATTAATTGCGATTGATGGTTTCGCACCGGTGCGCGGTCATCGCATCGCTAGCGGTGATCGTGCGTTCGGCCCGGGTGACGATGTGTCCACCCGACATTTTAAATATTAAAGTTTTTACGTTGAATTTTTATTATTATTACTATTTGAGTTGCGTTACTATTATTGTAGTATTTTTATATATGTTTATAGACGTGTATATTAATGTATATATATATATATGTCTGTATGTGTATATATGCATATATATGTTTAGGTCTATATATGTTTATACATATATATGTGTTTATTGTAATTGCGTGTATATGTTTGTAGGTATATATACATCTATATATGTGTAAATATATAAATGGTGTTATTTTAAATGATTGCATTATTTTAAATGTTTGATCATAATAATTATTATTATAATTGGCCAATTTTTATTTATTATTATTATTATTATTATTATTATTATTATTATTATTATATATATATAAATATTTTATAACCCCCTAACCCTAATTCTGTTTCCCCCCTAATCCCGTAGCCGCCACTCTCCCCGTCCCAGCGTCGTCGCCCCCCCCCCGCCTCCGGCTTCTCCTTCGCCGACCCCGTTCCTCCTTCACCGCGCTGCTGCCGCGCCCGCATCCCGCCTCGGCCTCTGCCTTCGCTGCGCCCAGCGTCCGTTCCGCGTGACTCCTCCCCTTCGCCAAGCAGTCGCGCCGACCTCCCTGTCCCAGCCTCCTCCGCCCGCCCGACGTTGCCGCGCCCTGCCGCCCCCGACCCCGTCCCAGGCGCCTCCTGAACCCTCCAGCAGCCCTCCTTTTCTCCGGCGGCCCGCACCGCCGACCATTTCCTTTGACCGGCGCACCCCCTTCCCTCCTGCGCGCTCCACCTCGCCCCGTCCCGGCCCCTGCTTCCCTTCCCCGTCACCCTTCCCCGACCCCGGTTCCCTGCACCACCACCCCGGCCTTCGCCGACCTCCTCCCGGCGTCCCGCCTGGCCTCCGGCCCTCCTCCTCTTGTCCGTCCCTACTCCCGACCGGCCCCTCCTGCTCGCTCCGGCATCCGGCGGCCGCCCCTACATCGCCCCGTCGCCGGCCAGCGGTTCCCGTCCCCTCCGGCCGTCGCCCTCTTCCCGGCGACCTCCCTTCCGGCGCCTCCCCCGCTTCCCTCGAGCCGGCCTCCCCTCACCACCGGCGTCCCGACCTCCCCGTCCAACCGACCACGCCGTCCCCCCATGCTCCCCCGCCTTGGGCCGTCCCCGACCGCCGCGCCCCTCTCGCAGCCGTCCCGGCCTCCCGGCTCCGCCGCCTCCCGCACGCACCCCTTCCCCCTCTGGTGAGTTTTAACATCTATTTCATTTTTATTTTTATTTTTATTTTTATTTTTATATTAATCTTATTTTTATATAACATTAATTATTTTTATCATATTGATAATATTATAATTATTTTATTATTGTTATGTCATTACTACTATTGTATTATTATTATTATTATTAGGATAATATTTTTCTATTATTATTATTATTGGTATTATTATATTGTGTTATTATTATATTGTTATTATTATTATTATTATATTATGTTAATTATTATTATTATTATGTTAATAATATTACATTATTATTATTATTATTATTAATATACTATTATCATTATGATTATGTTATTAATATTAATATCATTATTATATTATTATTGTTATTATGATTATGTTAATATTATAATTATGCTTATTATATTGTTATTTTTATTATTATATTATGGTTATGCTATTATTATTATTATTATGATGTTATTATTATTACATTATGTTATTCTTCTTCTTATTATTATATTATTATTATTATTATTATGCTATTGTTATTATATTATTATTATTAATATTATAATGTTAATATTATTTTATATTATTATTATTATTATTAAATCATTAATATATTATAATTATGTTAAATTGTTATTGTTGTTGTTATTATTATTATTATTGTGCTAAATTATTATTGTTATTTATTTATTCTCTTGGTTATTTTTGTATGTGTTATTTATCTATATATATTTGTTTAATTGCTTATTTGTTTATTAATTAATTGATTAATTAATTTATTTCATTTATTTAATTATTTATTTTTCCTTCGTGGCATCTTGGTGTTTATATTTAATTTATATTAATCCTTTTTCTGTCGCGGGTTGAGTGACATGTACTTTTCCACTGTTCAGTGTACGCAGTTAGTCCGCAGGGGTTCGTTCTACTTTCTACTGGGTTTCCGTCGCGTCGGCTCCTTGTTTGAGGTAGGCGAATTCAACTGTTTCCTTTCCGAGGTACTCTGCTGATGCTTGAATTGTTTTAAATAAATTTTATTCCATGATTCGCGTGTTTACGATATCCTTGCGCAGCTTATTTTGGTGTTTTGAAAAAAAAATATAGTTTTTATTCGAAAGCTAAGTTTGAGGAAATTCTATTTTATGCCAAGGTAGTTGTGCACTAGAGATTGTCCTGCACTTTTATTGTTTATATAGTGCACCTGTTTAGGCGTTTCCAGCTAACGTTGAACTAAATGCTTATGTTCTCTTATATTATCATTGGATGTCTTGAGCGGTGTTTCCTTTTTGTAAAGAAAGAATCATTCTTGGATCGTATTATCATGTGCTGGTTAGTTTTATGAAATTTAGTATCATTTGGAAGTGTTGGCGTGCCCCTTTTTCAGGTTTGACGCACCATTGGATGTCGACACATCCATGGGTGCACCAGGTGCACACATGGATGTGCCCTCAAATGAAGATGGTGTTTGAAATTGTTACCATTTATTTTTATTTATTTTTATTTTCTCGAAATCTCGACTTTTCTAAATGGTTCTTGGTTTCAAAATGTTTTCGCCTCTTTTTGAGACACATCGAACTTGTTTAAAAATGAAATCTACGAAGATTTGCCCGTTTGGCCCTTTACTTAATACAAAAATAGTGTTTAGAGTTATTTAAAATGATACTGTGAAATATTCGTGTAAAGCTGTTTGTTTTTGAAAAACCAAGGGCTCACTTGATAACTCCAGGTACTTTATAAAATAGTTTTGATAATCAAATGTCGTGAAGGCCCGGTTGGCACTTTATTGATTGTGAAGTGATTGTACATATATATATATCTATGCGTACTTATGAGGGCATCTCTACAGGGGGACTTCCCTTCGAGTGTTGTCGTGTAGCAATGTCCGTGTAAGGGGTTGGAAAGTGCGGTGAGATGAGTCACGCGTGCGTGGGCCTCCCACTTACACAGTGTTACTAAAACCACCATGGGTTCCTGGGCATCTTGTAGATTATCGAGTGACGGTTGCTTGCTAACCCTGATTAGACGGGTTGGTACCCTCTGGAGTTGTGGACAGGCCAGGTGGGATGTGCCACTGGTTGGCTATTAGGGCGGCCAGTTGGTTATTGACTGTGGAGTACCATGCCGGCAGGTAGTCTGAACCCGAGTACGTCCAGGGGTTTTCTAGGGATGTTTAGGATCACCCATGGTTACTTGTTCACCTTTATTGTTTACTTTCAGTTATTCTTTACAGCTTATAGTGTTACTTGTGTCCTTTTGCACTACTATCATCTTGCATTACTTGGTTACTTTCTATTTCACTGGTTTGCTTTCAGCCTGTACTGTTTACCTGTTCCTTTTTAGCACAGTCGTAGTATTATCTGTATTTGGTTTTGTTTATAAAAACAGGAAATGGTTTTGAAATTGATTTATATTGTGCGTTGGATTTCCAAATGGGGGAAAACATGTTGGTTATTTTCAAATGTGAAAAATCTATTTTTTATACTTGTATTTTTCAAACCTGTGTCAACGGATTGCTTGGGAAAGGAAACATTTGGATTCAGTGGTTTACTTTAGCTTACCTACTGGGCATTTTTAATGCTCACGCCTATATTATCATTTCAGTTTCAGGTCTTCCCTTGCTCAGGTCTCTGTTTTGAGTCGCTCAGTATTGGACCGAGGTTGCTCTCTAGTTGGGTGGTGACCTGAGAGGTCACATGGAGGTACGTGGTCCTGTGGCTTTTATTTCTTTTCTGCTGTTAGTGTTTATTTATTCTGTTCTATTTACTTTTGTTTTGGACTGAAATCGTTCCCAACGATCAAATTTCAATGCCCGACACTTGTTGCCATCCCGGGGGGATCGGGAACGCCCCTCGGGACTTGCCACGGACCGGCTCGGGTGACCGGTTCAGGGTCGACCTTGACTGGTTCGTGACAATAGGCTTCCAAAAGAGTAGCACGCATGTTCTATTGAAGGGGTAGGCAGCGCGTAAGTGTGGCCATTTCCCTTAAGGGCTGTCCATTCAGGCGCACAAGTGTTGATATGTTTCAACACTTAGGCCTTATTCCCCCTATTTAGATCTTCCGTTCTAGGTATGAAATTACCTTAGAAGTGTTCAGAAGATTCGAGAAGAGACTAGTGTATCAGGATCTCAAATCTGAGTTTCTGGAATTTTTCCGTCCTTGAAATGGGGGGCCCATAGGGTGTATTTATAGGCTGGTGAAGGACTTGGGAGATACTCAAAGAGGGCGCGCAAGTCACCTGCACGACCATTGGGTCACGTGCAAGTATACATGCACGACCTTGGTGGAACTTGCACGAAGCATGTGCAAACGAATCGTTGTTCATGCCTTTGCCATTTTTTGATGTTTCATAAAAGGATAAATCACTTTGAGATCAAGGTATTTTCATTTTCATTCCTTTAGAATCTGTGACGGAAAGGAGCATCAAATGTCTTCCTAGGGATAAAGGAAGATTGTGTGATAATAGATTTTATAAATAATGCCACATAATTATATATTTTAGTTGAATGTTTAATCTTATAAAAAATTATTACCAATTTTGTAATTTCTTAGTATATGTTGTTATTGAATAATTATATGGAACAAAAATTATTTTTTATCATGGAATAAATAAAATAAAAAATATAATAATGGAATAAATTATTCATTAATGATTTCTTTTCATTCATCTTTAGTTGGTAAAATATTCATGACCGTTTTTAATGAATTTTAATATATTCCAACATTAAATAATCCATTTATATATATTTTTAATCAATTTATAAATGAATTCATGATTTAATAAACTTATTTAAAACAAATATTTAGCATCTATTTCAGCATATCAAATGATGGTATTATGTTTTCTCATTTCATTATATCAATTTATAGTTTAGACCATTTCTATATAATAAAAATTAATTAAAAACATTTTAAGAAAACCAAAATCAATATCTATGATTTTTTGGTGGATAAAATCATTGATAATTAACATAAATATACCACGAAAATTTAAAACACTATGATTATATTCAGTAAAAATATGTTATATATATATATATATTAAAGTATCCACCACATACACTAATAGAACCATTAACTAAAACAATTAGATATTAAAACTCTATGAATAGACCCATACATGTAACAATTCATGATATAAACAAACATATAATGCACAAGTAGTTCTAAATAGCTATATTTTAAAATTAAATGACCAATATCAACTAAAAAATTTAAATATAAATTTATATGAACTGAATCTCAAAATATTTCCTATATAGGTCAAATATATCAATTTATCCCTGAATATAAAATATAGAAAAACAAAATTTATTTTAATCTTTTCATTTTTTTAGTTTTTATACTCTAGGGAAATATCCCTTATGATGTAATTCTGATGATTCTATGTAATTATTTTTGTTATATAATAGTATTATGTTATTGACTAAGCATTTTGGTAAATCTCCTATGAGTAATGGACTATAGGTAAATCATGATGGGGTGATGTCTTGAGCATATGTAGAGATATATATTTATGGTGGTTCAATTCCCATGAATTTTTCCAACTATCGAGTTAAAAAATAATTGACTATGGACATTTTATTATTTCATGAAAATGAATAAATTTAATGAAATTCAATTATTTTGATCATAAAAAAAATTCAAATGAAAAATTAAAATGATGAAGATAAAAAATAATTTATCATGAAATTTTGGATAATATGTTCCTTTCATGAGTGAAACAAAAAATTTGATGTTGTATTTTCTATTTGATATGTTAATAATGATTTCTCAAGAAATCGTATAAATCATCAAACATCAGATGAAAATATAGAGATAAAGGGAAAACAAAGACAAATTTTCTTTTTTGGTTTATCTTTTTTTCATGGTAATGTTTGGTTTATTATTGAAAATTGAATGAATGTGTTTTTCTAAAAAAACAATTATACAAATGTTAGATTCATGAATAGTGTTCATTATATTTCATAATAAATACAGTTCTGAAATATTTAGATTTTCATGAATGATTGAGTTTTTTTTATTTAATGTGGAATTGAACTAAATTTATTCTGTAAATTATAAGTCATTATTTGGATGAATGTGAGATAAATGTTACACCAATTTTAATGTCAACAATTTTTGGGTCATTAATATTAGTAAAAAACATATTATATGACTACTTCACATGAGTAGTGAGGGTACAGTGTTCTCAAAGATGATTTGTAGTGAGCCTTCGGATACAATGATACCACATTAATATTTAAAATAATTAGTTCCTAGTAGTAATTATGGAATATTAGTACATTATTGTTAAATTCCCCTTGGTGTATCATGTTTATATTAGAACTATTAAAATTTATATTTATCTTGTTGATTTTATTTCATTTAAGATTATTGTTTAAAACATTGGAAATATTATTTTTTTAAGATATCGGATCATGAAAAGTGAGAAACATTAATTGTGCGTACATTGGTTTACCATATCCCCTTCTCTGTGTATATAGCCTTGTAAGAGAATTAATTAGAATCAAAATATAAGTGTTAATTTCAAATTAATTCTATAATATTGGAATAAAATGTTGAAGTGAATCTCAATGTCATCTGATATTCAACCGAAGTAATAACATACTACAAAAAAAATCCTATTTGTCACCACTTTTCATCGCTTGTATTGGATATCTATATAACTATTATAAATGATATTTTAGTTACTAAGGGTGGTTTTAATTTATAAATGGTACACTGTAATGAATTCTAATCCGTTTCAAGTTAGATAATTCATTTCATTTAGCTCAGTTTAACAAAATATACTCAAATATGAAATTCTATAATCCCTTGTATTCTTTATAGAATATCTACTCAACACCAATATTGGTGTCAAAAAAGATATATAATATATAATTCTTGTATTTTGGTCTTAATATAAGAACATATTATGGAATCAATTTGATGATGATGAGGTTCCCAGAAACAAATACTAAATGAAATTGAATAGATTAAGGATTAATATGAATAGAATTATTAAAATTAAGAACATCATTTGAAAGGATTAAGATAGTTCAAATGTGATAGAAATAGATGAGATTATAAATAGAAAGGATCATAGAGGTGGTTATTCTCATAGATTCAGTAAATATCTCAAAAAAGGTGATCATAATATAGAATTGGTTTAAGTTTGAACTAAACTTCAAATTATGTTTGATGATAAAAAATAAATTAATTTTTAAAAATATAAGAAAGATAACTAAGATATGAAAAAGTCCTCATTTAGAATCATTAATATTGGATGACATAGATGATGGTAGGTATTGATAATATCAAATCATATATTACCTAAATCTCAATAATTCATATTGAGTACATTCTCAGTATTAAAGAACTTGCAAGTAAAATTGAATGCATGACGTACACAATGAATGTTCGAGTCAAACATATTGACCAACATGATGAAAAGGACGCTAGCTTGTGAAGATAAGTTAAATATAACGAGGTTCTCCCAACTCATGATATTATAAGGGGATTCCATATCATACATGTGAAAAAAATACTTTACCTACAATATGTCTAATAAAATAGATATGGAATTTTAACGAGAAACAAATATACTTGTCATAATGATAAAGATGATTTAGGTAATGATCATATAATAAATTCATTGATGATTGTAGTTAAACCTCAAGCTCCAACTATAAATATTAAGGATAAAATATTTATGACACGTAATTAAAATAATTAGAGAACAAATGGGGCAACCAATATAGTTTTAATGATTTAAAATAGTAGAATATTTTTTATATTATTAATATGGAATTCTAAAACATTCACAAATAATCTATTATATAGACCAATCGTTCTGAATTCAGTAGGGAAATGATTATGGCCATGTAGAGTTTAATATTCCTATTATGCACAATGCGAATTTATTTTTTTGAGGAGATGAATATGTACAAATGGATTGATATGTATCATCAACCAATAGTCGAATGTGTCAATGAAAACCCAAGGTGATCATATATAGTTTCTCATAGAATATTTTAGCAAGTTGAAATAGAAAATTCTATTTTAGTATTTTATATATAAACCCATACCATAATACTAAAATTATGATCTTATGAAAATGTATACAATGTATATGAAGTTAAAACCTTAATTTCTAGAGAAAATATATGAGAAAGTAGTGGTTTCTAACATTTTCATGAAAGCATCAGATCTTGTGAGTATATGGATCCTTTTAAGTGGATGTATATACCATATGATCCAAAATCAATATTTAATTTATATATGAAGTTCAATGAATATTTTTTCATTAGAAATTGAAAAATAAGAACGTGAAAATAATTTCCATTGAAAAGGATATGTATGAATATAAAGATATGGCATGAGTAGATATCTTGGTTTTTGAAGGCCTTTGTCACAAAATTCATACTTTTTGTATATTATGTGACATGTGGAATTCAATAAAAAATACAAGGAAGACTAATAAAAAATTTTGATGGTTGGAGATTTTTTCTTCCATGGAGTGTTCATGAATAGGAATATCTATAATGTTAGTAATTAAAATGATTTGTTATTTTTATACATAGAAGAGTGTAATTTTTCATGTTATAATGTCATTTCAAGTAGATACAACCTTAATTTTATGGTCTTGTAAAGAATTCGTGATATTTATATCACCCTAAATAATAAATTAACCATAATATTAAATGGGTCACTTTTTAAAATATAATCTTACATTTAATTCATTTACAAAAAATGAATAATAAACCATAATGGTTCTTGATATGTTTAATATTGATTATTCTATGCATCTATCACCATGTGTAGTTGATGTGAAGAGGTATTATAATCATTTAATTGATAAGTGAAGTATAATGGAATAGATTATGATTGTAACTCCAAATTAATATATATTCCATTGAATAATATAACACTTGAGAGAGACTGAAATGATACTTGGGAAGAATATTTTGAATATATAAACCAATAATTGAAAAATGACTAAAAATAAAAAAAAATTGAAGATTATCTTGAGAAGAGTTGAATATGTAAAAAAAGTATGTGATAAAAACACACAAAAATTTGGTGGATGAATGAAGTAACTAGAAAATAACAACATGTAAAAAAAGTATTATTTAATTGGTCCCACTAATGATATTTTAGAAAGAGGATGACATATCAATGGACTATTAATCTAGAAAATCCTTGTTTTTTGGTATTTTAAAAGACTCTATATATGTTATGGATTTTTTATAAAATGATACAGAAGTATAATCTGAATATTAAGAAGTAAATATTTCATTATCAATAAATATGAACATATAATATTGGAATCTTATAGAGATGATTGAAATTTTCATTTCTACTTCGTAAAGTTAAAGTCATATTAGTGTTATAATAAGTAGCTCAGAATTTGTTTTAAATGAAATGACTTCACTATCGTGGAGAATTAATTGAATTGAGAGAAAAGTAGATATGGAAAATTTAATTGAAAGTAGGATGATGTTATTAAATCTATTTTAGTTTAATAGGAAAATATTATTTCTCATGAATATATTTAAGATGCAAAAAATTATATAATTCCAATATCTATAATGAATCTGATGCGAAGGATTCAGATAAATATGAAAAATATCATCATTTATATGAGTACACCAATGATAATGATGAATATAAAGTCTCAATATTTAACACATCTCCTTCTCATTTTCTAAAAAAATGTTATTTTATGAATTTACCTATGTTGAGCTTTGGTTCCAATCGATACATACATAAATAACTATATAATGATGAATTAGAAAATTCTTATTATTTATAGTGACCATATTTTTTCTTACATAACGGTTACTGAATTTTAAATATAAAAAACATAGTAGTTTTATAATAGAGCATCAATGGTTTAGTATCTATGGAAAACATAACCATATATGAAAATAAATTAATAAAACATAAAAAATTATTTAATTCCCTATTTTATAGCATATTATTGGCCATTGAGGTCTCCTTACAACATGAAATCAACAGAGGATATATAGCAATAAAGGGTTTATCTAAAATCCCTGTATAAGGATAGATAACAACATGAATAAATAAAACATGAGTGATAATGATAATAATTATCATAACATAAGAATAATATTATCATCATAATTAAGATAGGAATAACAGATAATGTGATGGAATATTGAAATGATTAAAAATGAAAATTCATGCCTTATTTTCCAACTACCACACATAATTGTGAATAAAACTAACATCGTGTTCATAAAAAAAATGAGAATAATCATAACATCATCATTGAGAAAAAAATCTAGTATCATGTTTAAAAATGTTTTACATTACCTCATGAGATACACCACATTCCCCATGCATTGGAGTACTACATAATTTTGAGTGGACCTGCCACATTTTAACATTTACATAATCTTTCATGGAATATAAAAGAAATAAAAATCATAGTCATAAAATTAACCATATAATAGAAATGGGTTACATGAGAATTTCATAAAGCATAAATTCATGAATAATCAGTGGATTTAAAAAAATCAAAACAGAATAACAAACACGGTATAAGAATCATCAATCCTTAGTGAAGAAGAAACAATCTCCCATGAAACAAAAGGATTATTTTTAAAAAGAATACTAATTTTTGAATTATTTTTATGTCATAAAATGTGGTAGAAAAAATTTATATTTTATAAAAGAATAAAAATTAATAATATGATTGTACTTATTGAAAATTAAATGAATATCCATACTAAATTTGATGTGAAAGAGGAAAACCTGATGGAAATAGAGTTGAGATTGAGAATCATCATACCATATATCTGAATGCTTCCTTAAATTTAATATCTTATATAATATAATTATGTTCACTAATTAACATATCCATAACCCCATATATATGTATTTGATTTATTAAAATTTAATTATGTTAATTTATAGCCGTTTTGATGAGTTATATAGTTCAATTTCATAGTTAGAGAGTGTTTTCATTCTTTTTATGAACAATTCACTTGTATTCGAGTATGGGAGTTCATGTAAAATTGGAATAATTCCCATAAATTGATTTCATATGTTTTTAATGATATTAAAATAGTATAAATTATTATATATATCATTTATTTTTATTTTATTATGAAAAATTATTCGCCATAACATTAATGAAAATCAATTAGATTATTTTTCATGTTTTCGATCATCACAAACTAGATTTGTATAATTATTTTACATTATGATTATATATTAGAAATAGAATAATAAAGATTTTATAAAATACAAATTAATATCATTTTAAACCATTATAATGGTTTTATGGCCCAACCATGAAGGCGGTAATGGAAAATAAAAATGAGTCATCCACGATGTTGGTATTTTTATAAATAAATGGTGATGATTACATTCTTAGAATAAGAGAGAGAGAGTAACGAGATTTATTATGAATATTATATTAATTTGAACTAATTCATTTATAGGAAAGATACTATATTTGTCATGCATATATGGATAGGGTATTTGATGAGTGTTTAAGAGTAGAAAAATAAAATAAATGAAATAAAAAGGGACTAAAAGTGTGTTTTACATATTGAATTCTCCTCATTGAGAACCTCCTTATGGAACCTAGGTTCGGTATTTTATTCGAGAAAAACCTCTTGAACGTGTGTATGATGACATGGATGAGGGTTTAGAAGAATTTTTACAGGGCTCATGGCATTTGAGGTGTAAGTAGAAGAGTTGTTGAGGGGTGGTATTTATAGGGGACAAGAGGTGTTTTTTTTAAATTATTCATTACTTTATAATTTTAGTTCATGACTATGAATAGTTTTGATTACATTATAAATATATAAAATTAATAGGATAATTTTATATAATGGGCCTAAATTATCCACACATAATGCATCACTCAAAAAATAATGTATTTATTAAATACCAAAAATTATAGTATTTGACTATTCATAAAAAATTCAACTATTTTAGAAAAATCCAAAAATTCGACCATAAAAAAATTTAAATGTGTAGAATTAAAAAATGAAATACATTTAAAAATAATAATATTTTATTGTTTGATAAATATAATTCATATTTAAAATTATCATTTATTTAAAAAAATTTAAAATTATAATTGATTTTACGACACTTTGAAAATTTTATTATGGTATTATAAAATTATAATATAATCCATAGACAACAAAAATGTTAATATATGAATATACTTTATGAAAATATGATTATATTTCTAATCATTATATTAATTATAAAATTGTAAATAAACAATTATATTTTACAAAATTACCCACACAAAATTTATTATTTTAAAAAAATATAATTTCTTATACTATGGATTAATTATATCAAAATACAACATATAAAATGAATAAATATTATTTAATTTTTTTAGGCGAGGTAAATATTCTATTGGATGAATCACAATTCCAAATGGTCATGTTACTAATACATGGGTCAATTAGTATTCCATCGATAGATGTTCCATAATTTCATAAAATATTAGTTATTTAATTGATCATATGTGTGAATGGTGTATTAATTTTGATATACATGCTATGTAGGTGTTCTATAACATGTAAAAAATAGTATGGAATGAAAATATATTAATAATAGTTTGGGTCATTACTTTCATCCCCCTTTTTTATTCCCCCCCTCCATGGAAATCCATTTTACATAAACTGGTGTGGTTATTTCTACCCCATTACTTCCTCTAATTTCCAAGACACATCTTCAAACTAATTGTTTTTAAAAAACACATTGACATAGGGATTATCATTTTTTGTGTAGGACGTTACCTCTACGGTCCAATATCATTATTGACTACTCTTCATATGTATGATGAACTTACATCTGCACCACAAAGAATATTTTTACATATAAGGGATCAGGTATGTACCTCCTCAAGTGAGAAACATGGAACACGTCATAAACATGAGTCATATTTTTTAGAGGTACTAGATGATAGTCCATGTCTCCTATGTGATCAAGAATCTTAGTGGGGCCAATATCCATTGGGCTATGAATCACATTTTTTCCAAATCCCATGACTATCTGTCATAGCGATGTTCCATGGAAGGATTTATCTCCATCGTGAAACTCCATGTCCCTTCAATGGGTTTTAGCATAGCTCCTTTGCAGAATCTAAGATATTTTTATTTTTTTGTTGTTGGTTGAACCTTTTCAGTAATCTCTTTCAAGAGATTGGGTCCATGATTCTTTTGTTCCAAAATATCATCAAGAACATGTTGGATTTCTACAATTCATTCATATAGAGAGTTATAAGGATCCATATGAATACTTGTGTAATTCTATTGATGTATGAGAACTCAACCAATGGGAGATGATGATCACATCATCTTTTTAATTCCATTGAGTAGGGGATTATCATGTTCTTTGGGGTATGAATAGTCATTTCAGATTGGTCATTAGTGATGGGGTGATAGTCCATGGTGAAATTCAATTCAGTACCAAAACATGTTGAAGAATCATCCAAAATTTAGATGTGAAACATAAATCATGATAATATACAATTGAAAGAGGAGATACATGAAGACTCACCACATCATTCTCATGTACCAGGGAGATTTTACCAATAAATAGATCAACCATAATAAAGATTAAGTGGGTAGTATCATTGAATTGTTCTAACATAACCCATATCACATTGTATCCTTTGGATATCTTTGCGAGACCATAGATGAATTCCGTGGATAAATTCTCCAATTTCCTTGAGGGTATTGGTGATGGATGCATCATACATTTGGAAATATTTCACTCTTATATAACTTGTTGACACAACAAGATCCATGAGATATACTATACCATCTCCTTCAAAATGTTGTCCCACACCATGTTTTATTGAAGATCATAGTACATCATCGAACTTCCATAATTTATTGAAATGTGGAGTTATGGGTATTATCCAATATCTCCTTCTTTATCCTAGGTGATAATGGAGAAAATATCGTTGTCCAAACCAAATCACACCATCATCATCGATATCAAAATCTTTTAGCTTTCCTTCCATTACTTCATTCACCATCTTTTGAAGTTCTAGATCATCCCTCTATGACGATTTAATCATATTTTTGATTTATGGATAATATATCATTTGGGAAAGGTTGGATATTTTCCATACTATTATGATTTCCAAAACCATCCTTATCATATCCCTAAAGATAATGTCTTTCACAATCTCCAGCATAGATAAAGTGGCATATTATTTTCTAATAAGAGCACCAGCTACATTGTTTTCCTTCCCAGTATGATACCGAATAGATTAATCATAGTCATTTATTAGACATACCCATCTTTTTTGATGCATGAGGAACTCCGTTTTTCAATATTTACTTAGTCTCTTTTGAATAACAAATATGCCACACTTTTCACCATATTGATAGTGCCACTAGATTTTTAAGGAAACAATAATAGATGTTAGCTATATATCATGCATTGGGTTGTTCATCTCATTGATCTTTAACTGATGTGATTCATAATTTATCACATTATAATCATTCATGATTACAAAACCCAATCATTTCAATGATTTATTATTGTATAAAAAAACAATTTCTACATGTGGGTAATGTGAGTATAGGTGTAGTGATTAGCCTCTTATTTTGCTACATGATTCTTTCATAACATTCTTCAATCCATAAAGTCGCCACCCATTTCATTCTTTACTAAGATAGAGGTCATGAAAATTGTGTGAAATATCTCACAAAATGTAAGTAGTACCTTGATAATCAAAACAACATATTGATTTCCATGACACTAGTGGGTCTAGAGAATTCTTCAATTGCTTTATTTTTCTATGGTTAACAAAAATTCCCTTATTTTTTAAAATATGTCTCATGAATGTGAATTTATGCATCCAACAGTAACATATTCTAAACATGTAATGAAATTACTCCATTTATATGGCCAACATAATCTGTAGATTTTCTTTATATTCCTCCTTGATATAGTAGTAGATGAGTATATCATCAGTGAAAACTTTCAAAAAAAATTCAAGGTAATGTCTAATGATACTACTCATCAAAATCAAGAAGATTGAAGGGTAATTAGTATGGTTGAATGGTTCCACTAGAAACTCATTGCACCCATACATTGTACGAACTATATTTTTTCAAATATATTACATCCTCACCTTCTGGTGATGATATCCATGTTCAATATCCAATTTATTTCATGATGATCTTGTATATCTCTCATTAATCTACAAATAGTCACATCTAGCAGTCATTTTTCTTTAAAAAGAGCATTGTCAAAACCAAAGTTGATTCACTAGGGAGTATGAACACTTTGTTAAAATGCTCTTGCAGTTTCTTCATTAACTCTCCAGTTCAATATGTGATAAACTATATAGACAATTTGAGATAATATTAGCTCCATGAATGATTTTTATTGATAAGTATACCTCATTATCTAGGGGATATCAGTGTAACTCTTCATAAAATTCAATATTGTATTCCCTCACAATGGGAACTTCCTCCAATTTAATACCTTCCATTGAATCAAATATTTATGCGAGGTATTATTCTTCAATTGGAATCAACACCCACACCATTGAAAAATATTCCACAAGATATTTATGGACTTCCATGTTCATGTAGAGGAGTATGGTATTTTTCAGTATTCAAAAATATTTTTCGTTTTCACGAATTTTGGAATGTGCTCTGTATAATGAGAAACAATCCAATCCAAATGTTACGAAGAATTCCACTAAAGAATGTATCACAAGATGAGCAAGAATAATCAAACCACATACACCCAATAAGAAAATTTAATAACACTTGGTTTTGAATGATAACACCACTATTTGTCTTACTAATATATATACATCATGGTATTAGGCCTTCAATTCAATAGTTCTAGAATAATTTAAATATGTAATGAAATATGTAGAACCTTAATCAATTAATAATTTTTTCATTCTCAAGTCAATAGGAAGTGTAAATTTTACAACTTCATTTTTTCTCCCCTTTAGTAGTAGAGATGACCTAAGCCTTCCCTAGTTCTTTAGACTTTGGTTATCATGTATGTTGATTAACCTTAAAGACATGAGAATTAGAGAAATGGAATTCCTAGTACCCTTGCTCCCTATATATGAATTGTTATTTAATTAATGTTGTTCTCCTATAATCTATTATATTGGCTAGATTATTCACGACTTAATGGAATTACTAATCTTTGTGCCCTTCTCTCCCACATATGATGTATTTCCCCATCCATTATTGGAAATTCCCATGATTCTTATTACCACATTTTTGACATGATAGTGATGGAGGTTTACCTCCCCCCTTTTCATTAGATCGTCCATCTTGAAACTCCATCTTTCGTTTCATATCACCAATTCATTGGGACCATTCCCCACACTCAATTTCGACATTGATAACACATTCAAAAACTTCTTCATATCCTTGAATTTCAAGAATTTATATAACCATTTGAATATATGCTTTTAAACCACTAATGATGCTATCTATTTTTCTATCCTTGATGATAATAATCTTTAGAAATACTATTAAATCCTTGTAATGTTTTATTTTTATGAAATGATAGAATCGCCTTCCATGTTCTCCACTTCTATGAATTATTTCCCCATCATGGAATAAATATTTCTAGGGAAATATTTGTTATGAAATACTATCATAATGTCTTCCTAGTACATCTCTTCAATTTTATCCTTTTTCATGGTGTTTTTATTAAAATCCCACCATTTACTAGACTTTCCATCTAGGTGATAAATATCCAGTGTCTTAATCCTCATCTCAGAGTAGTTAATCATAGAAAAGATCATCACCATTTAGTTGACCAACTATTCCATGACAAGTGGATTAGAAGATCATCTAAACATAGTGGTTGTTGTTGTATAAAAGACTCGATATACAACATATCTCTCTTGGGTGATGGAGGATATTAAAAATTATTTATATTAATCTTTATAGCATAAGATAGATAGGTATGTATTGGCAATAAATTTTGATCTCCAACACCAAGTCATTGGGGATTTCATTTGGGAAATTACTGCATTTTCTGTCACAAGGGTTGTTAGCCTGGTCCTTCTTACTTCCCAACATTTTATAAAATAGAAAAGGTTTGAAAAAAAAATTCAATAATTCATGAATAGTCAATTTATTACTTGTTTCAACTAACTCTAAAGTAATAACCTATGCAGTCACTATGTTTAACATTTTTATAAAACATTACCTCTTGGTTTCATATACAAAGTATCATACCATGGGGTTTATTTATTGTTGTCTAGTTCTAATTCCATATTCAATGAACAATGATCTGATACCAAATATAGATACTATATTTTTTCTTACATAAATATTCCATAAATTTAATGATAAACAACATAACAGTGTAATAATAAAGTATCAAATTTTTGGTGTGTTAGAAAAATTAGGGACATGCATAGTAATTACTTAATAAAACATAAAAAATTATTTAATTTCATATTCCCTATCTTTATAGTGACCCTATATTTCTCTTTAGTATATGAAATAGCATTAGTATATACACCAAGAAAGGGGTGAGCTAAAAGATCAGTAAATGGATAGATAAAAACATGAATTAATATAACATGGGTGAGAATAATCATCAACATCATAACATAATAATAGTATTATAATCATAATAAATAGAGGATAAAGTAGATAAAGGCATGAAATATGTAAAGGATAGGAAAATGAAACATCTTATCCTACTAGTCAACTATCACATAGAGTTGTGAATAATGATATCATAATGTTCACACATAACATATGTGAATAATACAAAAATCATCATTGCGAAAAAATCAAGCATCATGTTTCCATAACATAAACCATATATTATGAGATAAATCACATTACCCAAGTCATTCATATGCTATGTAATTATGGTTGCACCGATCATATCATAACATTTTAATAATCATGCATTAAAAATGGAACATATAATAATCATAGTCATAAAATAACCCATGGAAAAGAAATGGGTTACATTATAATTTAATAATGTATATATTCATGAATAAACAATATTGATCAAAAAACTAATGGGAATAACATTATTGGTATTATAATCATTAATCATTAGTAAAGAATAAACAATCTCAATAAAAGTAAAAGCTTCATTTATAAAAATAAGAGTTCTTTTGGAAATTAACTTTGGTTTTCCTAAACACATATAGAAAACATTTATTTCATTTAAAGTAGATGGAGTTAAAAATTATAAGGCTTTTATGGAATATTAAATGAATATCCTTGTTTTATTTTATGTAAAAGATGGAAACCCAAGTAGTTGGAGTTGTGTTTCAGAATCCTCTTACCCTATGTCTTAATAAATCCTTCACATTAATATCCTATATAATCTAATTAGATTCAATAATTAATAAATATAAAACACCTTATACATGAATTAAATTTTTTAGACTTTCATTATGATCATTTGTGGACCTTTAGATGATTTATATTGTTTAATGAAATCATTTCAGAACTTCATTTTCATGGGTTTTATGATTGGTTCACTTTTATTCAAGTACGAGAGTTCATATATTATTGGAATCATTATGTGAAAGTTAAGTTATATCTTATTCATGAACTTATATATGTTTAAATGATTATTTATATCATTTGGATTTTTTTTATGAGGGTGAATCATTATATAAAACATTAATGAAAAACTATTAGATTATTTTGGATGGTTTTCGACCATCACAAACTTTCATTGTCTTGTTATTTAATGTTATGTATATAGGTTAGTTTAAAATCAATAAAAAGGTTATAAAATACACTTTAAAATATTTTTCATCCATTATAGTGGTTTTATGTCCATCATTGAAGCGGGTAAAGGAAAATGAAAATGAATCATCGATGATTTATTTGGGTCTAACACATCATGGGTGATGATTTGATTTTTAGAATAAAAGAGAGAGAGAGAGAGGAAGAAGTTTGATTATGGGTCATTCATTAACATGATCAAATCCTAGTATATAAAAGGTTCTTGGGTTATCATGCCTATTGAGATAGAGGAGGTAAGAAGTGGATTAGAAAAGAAAAAGAAATTAAAATAAATTTAAATAGATCGAAAGAGGTTTTTACCCTCTTGAATTATCCTCATTGAGAACCTCCTTAACACACCATGGTATGATCTATTGTTGAAAAAATAAACTCCTTGATATGGGGAAGAGGCTATGGAATAGTATTGTATAGAATGTTGGCAAAATTCAAGGATTTCTAGGTGTGATGAGAAGTGGTGGTGAGGTGTGGGATTTATAAGGGAGGAGAGGGGGGTTTGTTGAATATTTTATTCATTAGTTTACTATTTAGGCTCATGAATTTTCTTAGTTTTGATTCTAGTAATTAATATAGTAAATAAAGAAATATATTATGAGATAATATTCTTTCATTATCCATACTACATCTATAAATAAAAAATTATTTTATATATTAAATACTTAAAAATATCTAATTTTAATATTCACGAAATATTCATCTATTGTACGAAACTTTGAAAAATTAACATTTAAAATTGTATGATTTTTATAATTAAAAAATTAACTCCATTTTATGAAAATAACTTTTTAAATATAATAAATTCAAATTTTAATTAAAATGATCATTTATTCATGAAATACCTTCTACAAAATTAAAATTGATAACATGACATTTTGAAAAAATTATTATTCTATAATAAAATTATATTATAAAAATAAGACAATGAAATTTTAACTTAGTAATTTATTTCATGAAAAAAATCATTTAAAACATTATATTCATAATAAAATAGTATATACCCATTTATTTATGAAAAAACTACCAACACTTAATTTAGCTTGTAAAAAAAAGTTAATTATATATACTATGTCATAATTATATAATTTTTTAACTTATCATCTGAGTAAGAATTATTTATAAGTTTTTTATGTGGCTTACTATTATAATGGTAAAATCACTTTTCCCAATGGGCCTGTTAGTATTGCAAGGGTCATGTTACTATTCCATCAGTATAGGTTCCTTAATTTCATTAGACATCACTTAAATAATTATTAATTTATGAGAATAATTTTTTATTGGCCTCTATATTATATGTATGTGATTTATAACATATAACATAATTATAATAAAATAAAATTCTATTGATAAATGTTTCGGTTGACACATTGTCATGAGGTTCATGGATAATAACATCATGAAAACTACATGAGCGATCATAAAAACATAATGATGGTGAAACTGGGTTTCTAAAGAAATAATGAAATGTTTAAAATGGCCAAGACTATACTTAGGGAAACGTATCTGATTAAACATTTTCACTTGTGAAGTTTATAGAAATAACTATATTTTTCATTGAAATATTAATTTTATGGCCATTCAAGGAAGTCCATATGAATAATAAATAATCATTTTCTAGTGAATTAAATTTAGAAGATGTATAAAATTTGAATCTATATGGTTATCTAGTAATAATTTATGAGAATAATGTTAGTAAACAAAATTAGAGACTATATAGATTTACTTTTTCACCACGTTAATGATATTCATTGATAAGTTAATTTGTAAACATGTTAGGATCCCAATCATTTGTAATTGATCATAATATCTATTTAAACCAAGATAGTTTTTAAAAAATGTTGCTGCTAGTACATGTCTATGAAATAATAATTGGTTGATTGAATTTCGATAAATATATGTTTCTTATTCTTTTTTTATGTGTGGAGTGTGATGTATCAATTTTTTCAACATGAAATTTAATATTGATGGAATATTTATTTAAATATGTGTTGGTATGAAATGGGAATCCTAGGCTTGGTGATTCCATAAATGATGTTATAAAAATTTTAAATTTATTAAGATCACGTGGGTAATTTTTTTTAATTGAGTACAAACACCGGAATAGAGTCTTGGATTCGAAATGTGAGTACCCCTTTGATTCTTGAATGAGGGTTTTAACCAAATCATGGCATACTCCTTCTAGGGATTGGGAAGTATTTAAAAGTGAAATCAATGGATAAATATTAATTAATTAAATTAATTAATTTCATTAAATATTATATGAATTCAATGATATAAACCTCGATTTTTAACACTATTATACAAAATATATTGGGATAGCTACATAACCATGAAATATTATATAGTAGGTGTGTTTTTGGAATAGGTTGACCGAGATCGAGGATCATTGATAAATGAATTGAGGTGTATTAAGAGTCAAATTAAAAACATTGTGGGATCATCATCTCCTTCACATGAAGAAGTTTTCTTCAATAATGATCCATTCAACTTAATGGAGCATGTTTTTTATTTTATTTTTTATTTCCTTGATTAATATCCAAAGAAAAATTTGAATCGAATCCTCTAACATATCTATATGTTGGTCTATGAATATGTTGGATTGGATACAATTTTCTAGGGATTTTTGGATTTCATGTTCATTATTTTTAGATTTTTATTAATTGATCATTATAATATAAATAGATCATGGAAAACCAAAACATGGATATGTTTTATCACGTAATTGTTTATAAGTAATTTTCTATCATTTTTATTTGAATTATTTATCACTGATATATCAATTGATTATTGATTTATGAACACCCTATATTCATCAATTTCATGGCCATTCAATTTCACAACATATTAATTACATGTGTTTGTTTTATGATCAACAGAGTGATCTGGGATTTAATTAAATAGGGGATGTTCTGCGGTAGGTCAATAACATATTTTTTTCTCAGTTACAGGATGGTGAATGATTATGGAAAAAAATTACAGATATAATTTCTTGAAAAGATTTTGAGGCTACGTGCATTCGGGTGATGATGGAATGGTTTGGTCAACACATTATCAATGTTTCATTTTGAAGATCATAATGTGATTGAAAGATTTAATATTTTGGTGATGTCATGTAGAACATCCCGGAATTTCTGAGAAAATACTTACAACACATTGTTCAGTTTGATGAACACAAACCATGTATCTTGGTCTTTAATCTGTATGGGTTTTCACATTCTGATATATTGAACAAGTTGTTTGACATGTTAAGCACTGTGTGAGACACTATTTGAACTATCATGGTGTGTACATGGACGAAATTACCCAGAATACATGTGAACATAATAATTCTCATTGTTGGGTCACATGTTGTTTAATCATTAGAGATTCGGTCGGTGTATAATAATTAAACACCCAAGAGTCCATGTGGCCTCAAAATTTCATCACTTAAATATAAATTGGTATCGGTAGATGGTATAATGTGTTCCATCCCATCCTCCAACATGAAATGTGTGATAAATATATAGAAATGAGTCAACATACATGGTCCTGGGAAAAGTGATACACCAATTGAAATACGGATATTTACAAGTTCTATACACCCATGAAACACATCTTGTACCATGGGAAGATTCATGTTGTGTGGGTGAAAGACATAGGAGTTTCCAATATTATTTTTACATTATGTTTACAACATGGGGTACACAAGGTAATCCTTTATGGATAGATTATGATCATGTTATTTAAATTTATCTTACGTTGTCTGCTTTTGTGAGCTTCCTTATACTTGTTTAAGTTGATTATTTTCCCATTGTCCACTCCTTTGAGGTTCTAGTTTAAAAATATGTCCTAAAAAATAATTGAGACCCATCTATGTGATAATTCATCAATATATATTTTGAAACTCTGTCTGGGACCTAGGGTGGCATCATCTATCATTTTCCAAGGTAGGGTTCATGGAATTATTGTGTCCAACCAATATGGTCCCCAATCCCCTACATTGAAGGTTATTTCATATTGGGTTATCTATGTCCCCCATGAGCCGTTAGTGTGACCCTATATATATGTCCCAATATATGATCTTTCCAATAAGATGTATTTGGATTGAGTTTTTATATTGGATGGTACCTATCAATTTATATTAAGAATCTTAGTGGCTAGATCTAACACACAAGACCTCATAGTAAAGTTCTATTAGTTTAGTGATCCCTGAAAATCCTGACCTCTTGGTTGAGTTTTAATATGTATAATATATCCCATGTATATTATTCCTCTATATGAGGTATAATGTGAAACATTTAATGGAAGTATGGTTGGATATTTTTGAGACCTACAAGGGACATGGATTTCATTATGATTATATTTGGGTTATATTGTTTTATTGTTATGTATCTTATATTTATTTTCATATCTGACTTTGGATAAGATGAATTCTCTTGATGATTTATATTAGGTAATTTCAAGATGTCCTACTTGATATTTCTATTATGAACTCATTATTGTCTATAGAAATCTATATCATGTTCTATTTATATTACATTCCTTTTTATGGAGTCTATAGAGGACCAATAGTAAGTGGAGTGTAGAATAGTTTAAATAGATAGAGTTATATATCTATTTTTTATTTTTAAGAAGTTTCTTCCTTATTAGAGTATCAAAAAATATTGTCTAGTTTTTGTGTTTGATTTTATTTTGAAACGCGATTACATTTTAGTAACCTGGTTATACTCCGATGAAGGATATGTTTTTTAATGCATTATTGGTTTATGTTGTTATTTACATTTTAGTATTTTATGTTCATGGAGATAAGTGTTTGCATATATGTATTTTAGGACTAATCCTTTAATGTGTCTATTATTTCCATTCATTTCTATTATCTATCCCCATGCAAATTGGATTAAAGAATGAAGTAGTAATAATCATACTTCCACTGGTTACGTGCACCCTAATGGGTTGACATTGGATAGTGTGGTGTCAATCTTGTTTCACTATTGGTTTAGAGTTGTAGTTTATTCTTAGCGGCGTGGTTTGGTACTATTTAACCAGTGCTAGTGTGGTGGCTAGTGATTCTAGTGTTAGCGTAGTGCCAAATGTATGAATTAACTAGTAGCATAAAATATTCTTGTTGACTCATTATATAAACGCAGTAGTTTCCATTAAAAAATTGTTATATTTTTTATAAATTAATGCGTGGTTGTTTCCATGTATTTGTTGTGTCAACTCAAAAAATATACTCCTTTACTATAGAACATGAAGCCTTTTAAATGATGTTTCTATAATGATATACAACATGGTTTATATAGTAGAGTCGAGTATTATTAAAACGCTTGATTTGGAAGCTTGGAAAGGGCATAGTCATGAGGCAGTGTTCCACTAGAATGGTCAAGAGGTCGATATATTTCTGTTTGATTGATTTTTAGTCTTATATCATCAGTTTTTGCTGGATAAAAATTTCATATTGAACAATGGAAGGCTATATTGTTTATGGTTGATGATGAAAATATTTCATGTCTGTATTGTGAGAATCTTTCATAGGGATTTTTTGGTATCTAAGGTCAGTTGTACACACAAACATCAAGCGTGTGACATGGGTCATTAAAACATGATGTTTCATACTTCAAAAAAAATCCCTGGTATAGATCTATCAACTAAGGTTGAGGGATTATTATTATTGATCTAGATGATTAATTTTCTTATAGGGTATTATAACACATAATTCTCCACATAGAGTGATGTTTGATGAAATATTGAGGAAGAGGAAGTAGTTTTATGATTGAGGACCATAGGGTGATGGGAATGGTGGATAAGATGGGGGTGTAGAAGGTGGTGGTTGGAAAATTTTCTATATTCTACCTCCACCCCATCCACTTGGGAAATATAATTATTTCGAAGAAAATGGATAAAAACATGGGTATCTTAGTGAATTAGTTTTTTTACCTAGATTCTCTGAGAGTATTTCTGGTCCTATATGTGTTCCTATTGTTTTTTTTGTTTTATAATTAGACAATTTTAATAACCACTCTTTGTACTACTATTTTTAATTATATTAAAAGGAAATAAAGGGAGTCAGGGAAAACATGTTCTGTAACATTTGATGTTGCTTTATACTCAAAAAACAGGGACGCTTTCCCCATTATATCACATAAAATATATAAGATCCAAATATATGTAGGTGAGTCAACACCACCGATAAAATTAAGATTCAATGTGGTGATGTTGATTTCCTTTTAATTTTCTGTTTGAGCAAGGCTGATATGAAATGGTGTAATATGATGCTCTACATATTGTGGATTGGGGGGAATTGGAAAACATGATTTCCTAGTAATATAATGTCACTAAGGATTTGAATATGGTTTAATGTACAAAGTGTGTCCTCACTAACCAATATTTAAATTTCACACAGAGTCACACCAATCCTTCAGTGTAACCACTATTAGAGACCCAAGGAACTGGTGGTTTTTTTTAGCTCAGCCCTTGTGCTTGAGGGTCCTTCATATAGAATTAGTTATAAAATGTTTCTATCAATTTTTAACATATCACTAGAAATAGATAGTGATATCACTTCACATGGAATCGTTTTGTAGTAATGGTATGTCCCAATGATTTTTTCTATACTATTTCATGGTTTCTTATCATCCCTCCTCATTTAGTGTTATGAAATGAGTTTATATGTGTTTTTTGATTATGAAACGTTGTTTTCTTCCTAATGTTGTGTGGTTACTTGAAAAAAAAAGAATGAGATATTGTCCAATGGAATAAAAATAACTTATTATCAGTTAGGTAGTATGACATTAGGAGAAATTTTTGTGTTGAGCGATCGGTTTCCTATATTAGTGGTTTATAGTGATGAAACCATTTCCTAGGTTGTTCCATACTATACACCGCAATGATAATTTGATTCCAACCATGTCCTTCACCTATGGATATCTCAATATTTTCACCATGATATCATATTACCACATATTATTTTCATAAATAAAATATAATTCGATGGATCTATAGGGAATGGTTTTTCTAAAATTTTGTTTATTCACCTTGGTTGCCCAATGTTGTTCACCTCTGAGGAAAGTGAGTAATTTTGGTTGGATGTGGATTTATTTCACCTAATCAATGCAAAATAAAAACGAGTATCCTACACCATTAATCTATTACTTCTTTGACCATTATTTAGGGGTGATGTGGTTATTATATATTTACTTCAAGATAGGTTATTAACGACACATGTTTTTGAGGATTATATCCTATTGTGGATACCTAATCCACTAAGGTTATTTTTAGTTAGTGACAATACCCATCAACAAGTTTTATTGCATACATGATTCATAATACCTATGTAAAATTTATCAAACTATTACTTGATAAATTCATGCTTGTTATATTTGATTTCGTCATTGGGTAATTGACGTCTAATGTAGAGAACATGAGTCACCCAGGGATGGTTCTGTCTATGTCTTGTTAATGGTTGTTACACCAATATTTCATAAATAAACCATCGTAGAAAAACGTGTGGAGTTGTATAATGTGATCTTCCATGACCAGATAACTAAAATAATTATTCTTTATTGTTTTTCTAAGGGATCAGAGTATGTCATCATTGTTCATGGACGGTCATGATACTAGTCACCCCACAAAAGAAAGTGGTCAGGAGGTTTTTCCCATATTCATTACATCTGGTAGAGTTAGGAATGTACCAAATTTAAAATACATTGATTGTGTATCCATGGGAGTGGATGCAGTTTTTGTAGTTAATCTCTTGTTTTATAACCAATCTATAGGTGAAGACCATCAAATATATTTAGAGTTTTTTGAAAACCTATTCTATAAGAGGTATCAAGGATTTTTAGAATTCCATTATTGATCATTTTAGATTGTGTTTCTTGCTTCACATCACATTTATGGAGAGTATGTGGGAAGACTTTGGAGGCTTAGTTGCAGTTCAGCATAGTGTTTTAACATATTATGATGGCTAGGTTAGTAGACTATACAGGCTCTGGTAGACATGCTTTTTGTTTACATGTCAAATACGATCCACTGATGGTAATATCATCTATAATTAGGGTAGATTTTGTATCATAATTATTACCATTCCATTACTAATGTAGAACCGTTTGATTCCATATACTAGAGACTCTAAATGTCACCACTATACTTGTTATAACATGTGGGAGATAGTTCATAGGTTATAAGATTGGTGGTAGTGATTGTTGTAAATTTTATAGTTCATATCTGTGTAGATGAAGAATATATTGAGACATCATGTATTCTTTGTATGATAATAACAATGGACATTAGAGTTTGTGATTTATAGAGTTTAATAATGGATGGTATCAATTTTCATTGGTTCATAGGACAATTTGTCTGCTATATTGTTGTGTTAGTACGGTGGTGTACTGCTCACCCAGTGAAAATGATAAATTTTGGTTCCTTTTTTCCACATGTGTTAATCGAGGAGTTATTTACACAACTCATTTGAGGATATTTATCTAGGTGGAAGGGACATTGAGGTCGACATACCCTTTCATGGAGCTAGTGGCATTGATGACTAGAACGATATGACCCATTATTGTAATATGATTCCCTGGGTCCATGTTATTTTCATCATAGGACACATTTGGGTTGAGTAATTGGAGTGGGATACCGTATTGAATGCTAAGTACCCTCACGGGTGATTATATGTGTCTTGATTGGATGAAAATCCATGATTTGGGGGATAGTGAATTTTTTTAGTTTTATTCATATACATTTTATGAATATTTCTAGGAATATTTCTAAGAACAGACTCTGAGGTTGTGAGAGAATCTGAGGCATGCTGCGCCTTGATTTTATATTTCAATAAAATAAACGTACTTGAATAACACATTCATAATTTTCCTTAAAATTTTGAGTACCTCCAAAACAGATGCACTCGTCAAAAATAAGAAATAAAAGGTAAATCTATAATGTGGGTTTTACACGAGGTCTGACACAATATTTGTTTGGTTTATAAATTTTGTTAAATTTAAATTTCATGTGAAATTAGTAATTAAATAAATAACATGATTTATTAAATTGTTATTTAAACAAAAAGACTAAACTATCTTTTTATATAAAAATTCATTTAAAATATCAAATTTTATAAACATAACTTTTGTATATTTGAGAGGACATGATCTGTTGTTGTTGATGGATCTGGTATAAGGATCACAACCCAAAAAATCAAGGTGAATCTAGAGACAGATGAAAAATGTTTCCTGATCATCATCTCTTTATATAAAAGAAGTATCCTTCAACAATGATTGATCTAACCTAAGGTATAGAATTTTTTATTTTTGGTTTATTTAACATTTTTTTCAATTATAATCTCTAATTGAATCAACCAATATCTTGATTCTTAGGTCGATCTTTTTTATGTGGGGTTTTATTATTTGGTTATTTTTGGTAGTTGTATTGATTATTTTAAATTCATTATTCTTATATCAATATATTTTAAATATATTGATTGCAAAAAAATATGGAATAGTATGGTTCGTTATTTGTTTCTTTTTTAATTTATAAATTGTTTAGTCAGATGATTCATTGATGGTATTCCAATGGTTTGTAGTTTTATGAATAAACATTATTTGATCATTGTGTGAACATTCTTTTGCAAAAAGGATCAATACCATGTAAGTAGTTCAAAACTACTAGTAGAGATCAAGTTGTAATTGATATTTAATGATGGATGGTGTTATCACTAGAATTGGATTATGATTTCTTGATTATAGCTTGGGGAAAAGAAGTGGCGAGGCAATGCATTCTGCCTTTATAGAACACTAAATAATGTATGATCCTTGTAAGATGAGATGGTGAGGTTATATAATGATAGTATAAATGTTTCATGGTCAAGATGAGGGAAATGTCTAATTATTTTTTGTGTGGGCAGTGTTTCATATAAGAGATGGGATTGCCTATGGAATTCTTAAAAACATGACATATTTCCGAAATAATATGAACTTTGTTGCACCCTAGTTGTGGAAATAGTGTTTTCAGACATAGATATGTATCACAATACATGTGATACTTGTGCGATCCCATGGGATTCTTATTTAAAAATCCTAAAAATTAAATGGAGTACAATCCCAAGAATAAATGTAGTGTTACAAACCATATTTACTAGATAATACTTTATGTAAACCCGTGCGGTTGGTTCATTTGGTAGAATAAGTGCATTCATAGGTGGGAATGTATAATGGCCCAATCATTTCATACTCAATTATTAAATTTATGCAGATCAATATTCAATAATAAACTAAATGATCCCTTCCCGAATCATAAATATTTTTGATTCATTTTATATTAGACCTCCAATATTCTTATATTAAAAATGATATTAAACATATTATATAAAAAAGTTCCCACAAAGTAAACTTCATTAGCATAACAAAGTTAAATAATAAAACAATAATTATTTAGTGGAATGGAAAGATTATAATATGTCGATCTTATATGATTAATAATGGTAAAAAAGGGATATATAATTCTATGATCTTAATGAAACATATGATTAACATATGTACATGAGATCTTGATAATATGTACACGGTTCAATCCCAACCTAACAAAGACCATATAATGTGCTAATGTATAAATCATTAATATTTCATTATCCCTAAATGAATTGATATTAAATTCATAAAAACTAAATCAGTAACCAGATTTTTATTTTTTTGAACCATCATAAGTATGGAGGCAATTTTACATATCAACACTAACTACTGGGATCATCAGATCAGTAATGAACACCAATTTCTATATAAGATCAAGCACATAACGAATTTTTCATAGCAGATCAAGCACATAAACATGTTTCAATTAATAGATCAACCACTTTGAGTAGTTTCCCTTAACTATAACCAAATATAAATACAATACCCACTACATTGTATGGATATATAAGTCCGACCCTTTTGTAATGAAAACAATACAAATGATTGAAAGTGGATTATAATTCAATCATCATATCAAAAATAGTGAATAAAAATGGGTTTTAAAAAAAAATCAACTTATCATCATAAGAAAACCATGAATACTAATAATAAGTATAGTAACCATGAATTGGAACACTAGTAAAGTATAAAAAACAAAAAAGTATATCATCTTAGATAGAAGATGATTATGAATCATCACTAGGAATGATTATTGATGAGTATAATATTTTTTAAATTATATCTCTTTAATAAAAGTGAACCCCATAAATTAAAAAAATCATTAATAATAAATATGAAAACTAGTAAAAGAAATTTCAAATAATTTATGTGATAAATAGTGGAAAATTATTCTCATGATGTATATGTTTGAAAATATTCCATATATATTGTTTTCATAAAAATCATAAAAATAATCATTTATAAAATGATAAAAATATTCCATTAAAACCATTTTATAAAAAGTAAAAATGTGGTTGAAAATTATATTAAATAATTTTTGGAATAAAAATAAATTTTTTTAGAAAACATGGTCATGGAATATAAATATTAACAATTTAAGACTTAAATATAATGAATACCAAATAGTTATGAGATTATAATATAAACCCTCACATCAAGCCTCAACACGCCTTCTTCATATTAAAAAAATCTACATTGTAATTATGTATTTAATATATATGTATTATATAACCATATTTCTATAATATAATGTATTATTTATTTATAACATCATATAAACTTTTTATTTATTGTCTATTATTAAAATTACTATTCAAGGTGATGGATGCTTCATTTTATAAGAATATTTCAGTTTTTTAGTCACATTCCTTATACCTAGATCATGGTACAACAATTTCCAAGATTAAAATGCTTTTCTTATTATCTTATATACTCTTTATATACATAGTTTTAATCATTCATAAAATATGTGATAGAAAAATAATGTCACCGTTCATAGATATAGAAGGCTGTATGTATGCAATGACAGTATTTTGATTTTTATAGTAGATAGAGAGTAAGAATTTAGAATCATAAATAACTATCAATGAAACATTGTAATATCATATATATCATTTATATTCATAAAAATCTTCAATTTACCATCAATGTAAAAAATTGAGAAATAAATAACATCGCATAATGGTGATTTTAGTCCATACATATGCATGCGATATATGATCATTTCCAAAAATTATTTCATAGTAAAAATTTATACATGATATTATCATTATATATGTTTATTGATATCATAAATAATATATATATATATATATACTATAAATCCATCACAATACCCATCTATAAATGATTGTGATGAAAAATGAATGGTATCATAATATGGAGAGGATAAGCCCAATGTAAACACAATTAATTATTTCATATCATGTTTGATGGAAAAGTGGGTGTATAATGGTATTTTAATAATCATAAAAAAATTTATAGTATTTAGTATATTGATGTTATTATTTTATTATTATTATAATACACATATAGGAGGTAAATACGAGTATAAAAACGAATGTGATCGGTTAGAGTGATTACCTCATCTTATAAATGAATCCTTTGGATATCCTATAATGTACCAATGGGTTGGTCTTTTTCTAAGACACTATCAACTATAATTTGGAAATGAAGTGGAAAAATGAATTTGGTAGAGTATGATATAGGTAAAAGGCTCATATTTGTGTAATGATTTGAGGGAGGAGATTCTATTTTATAATTGAGGTGAGGGAAACCATTGGATTTTTTCAAAATAATAATATATTCTAAATTAAATATCAATCTATAAAACTAAAAATGGAATGGGGGTATAATATATGATGATATAGGGTTGAAATACATTAAAAGAATAGTTTTTGACATGTTTTGGTGTAATATCAAACTGCATTATTTTGATTTAACCGTAGTAATACTATTTTGATTTTAACTATGGTAACAACTGTTACAATATTATATGGTTTAAATAGTAAATTATATTTAGTAAATTGGTCCGTAAATGTATTAATGATATTCTCAACCATAAATAATAAAATTTTTATATATTTAATATTTTTTTATATTTCAATAATTTATTAAAATATTATTTTCATAAAATATAATTTTTTAGATTTTAATACTATTGATTATGTTGTCATTAATAACAAAAAAACATGATTTCAAATAGAATTATTTAAAAATATCCTTAAATTAAATTATCATCTAAAAATTTCAATGATCACCTTCATTGCATCCAATTATAATATATTATTTTTTTTAATATCATCTATTTGATTTTTCCATTAATTGAATTAAAAAATAATTATTTTTATTTGATAATTTATGGTAATTATATAATATTTAATGAATTTTCATAAATAACCATCATGTTAATAATATTATTATAGAAAATATTTGTATCATTATTTCTTTATAAATAATTTTTTTAACTATGTGAAAAAATAAATTCTATTTAAAACTATGAGGGTGACATTTTTTACATAATTAATTTAAATTATATATAAATTGTTTTCATGGAAAAGTTTCTATTAAAGGACTTAATTTCAAACCACATGTGGTAAAGGTATAATTTCATTTATACAATAAAAAAATATGAATACTTATGTCTATATCACTTAGTTTTAAACTACATTTACCGGATTTACTCATTATTGATGTGATGAATTTTATCATTGTTACTATTTATTTTAATAACAAATTAAAGGGAACATTTTTTGAAAAATAATCCTCCTAATTTTCTATATTATATTAACTTTAAATAATTTAATAACTATAAATGGATGAAAATCAATTTAATTTATGTGTGAAAAATGTAACAAAAACTAATTTGAGGAAATATATAAATTAAAGATTAAAAATGAATTTATTATTATCATATGCTTATGAAAATATTTTTTTAGTGTTTAGAAATTATAATAAAGTAAATAATAAATATATTTAATTAAAATCAATTAGTGGTTTGGATGAATTTAATATGCTGATATAAAATTAGTTGTGTGCATAATATAATGTCTTTCAGAAAACACCACTTTAATTTAAATATAATTTATATTTTCAATTATGATTATTTGATAATTAATGAATTCATTTTATAAATGAATTGAATCTATATTTTTACTAATTTTGGTATTAACATTAACACATTAATGTATATGGGATTTGAGAACATGGAGCCTTAAAATTTCAATAATGCTATGTGTTTCGACTAAATACAATATTTTGTGAAATGCTGGCTATCGATGAAACAAAATTATTTAAAAATATATTTAATAAAAATAATTTGGTGTAACATCTATCCTCCCCGAATTAAAATTATTTCTTCACTATAAATTATTTATTTAGATACCAAAAGATTATGATTCCTTTTCCTCATCACATCTTCATGTTCCCATGTAGCTTCCTCAAATTGGATGATTCATCTTAAAACATTATCCAGGAGTGTGGTATTATTTCATAGATCATTAACACTATTGAAAAGAAATGATCTTTTCTAGATATCCCTTGGGAACTACAACTAGAATTGTTTTGATTAGTTATGAGAAGTATTTGTTTTGGTTTTACAATGTGGTACATTTAGGAAAAAATTTGATGTTTTGAAAGAAAAGAGGGTAGTGCACGGTTGGTGCATGGTATGACCAAAACAAGCCCCCTGGCCTAGTAAACAATACAACCTTGGACATAGGGGTTTTTTCGTGGATGGACCATAGATTTTGAAAATAGGGTTTCTTAAATGGAGAAACTATGCACCCTTAGAAGAGGATCATGGTTAAGGCGCAAGGTTAGGGGAAACTGTACGCCTTGACCATCAAACCGTGCATACCATATTTTAAGACACTATAATATATTAAAATATTTTTCTAAACCCCTATAATATACCCCCATATTCCTTTGATCAATGCATTAATGAGTTAACTCAATTCCTAATCCTCATGGAGGGACACCAAGCCATTCCTACCTTTGATCTTTATGATTCATAGTCCATATTGAATATATTCACCCCTCATGGTAAAAAATCAAAATCCAAATTAGTTTCTCATTCATTTCCTTTTCTTCTTCCATTATTTTGGTTATTGTTCCTTCCTATTTTAATTATATCTAGATCTAGGATTATGGATCTGGATCTATATTTTTTGAATCTTGATTCATATGATCATTAATTTAGTTTTTAGATCTGGCTCCAATTGTACGACGTTGTTTCCTTGAAATTGCGGATAAATGTTTGGTGACAATTATTTGTAAATTAATAAAAGAGTTTTAAAACCAAATCAAATAGTCTTGTATTTAATTATGTTTCTATTTTAATTTTATAATTTCTATTAGACATTTTCCCATTGAGTTCTTGATTTAATTAATTAATTTCACCAAATAATTAATTTAAAATATTGTTTGATTGGGGACAATAGGACTATAGATGATGAACAATTAATTGTAGAATTAATTATAAGATATTGTGTATATTGATTTGGATAATTAAGTTCTGAATTGATTATGAGATACTGATATTAACAAAATCGATAATTAATAATTGAATTAATTTTCAGAAATTGAGATTGTTACGTGAATAATTAATTATTGTATTAATTGTGGGTTATTGTGATTTGAATTAAATAATTAATTTTTTATTTAATTATTGGATAATGAGATTGTTGATTGAATAAATAAATGAATGATATGTTATGGAATTAGTTGTGATTGTTTATTTAAGTTAATTACTTGGTGGATTAATTAATGGAACATTTGAGATTTGTTATCATGATTAATTAATTATTAAATTGAATAATGTAATAAATGTGGCTAATTAATTGATGAAACAATTGATGACTTTTTCATGGTAAATTAATTTTTTAATTAAATATTTATGCCGACATGATAAATTAATTTTTTAATTAATTAATTTGATATAAGTTAATCATGTGATATATGTGTTACATGTGATATATGTGATTTATTGAGAAATGGGGTGTGGGACATGAACTGATTCTCTAAATAACCATAGGGTGATAGTTAAGGTGTTAAACATCTGCATACATGATAATTGAATGGGACATTGACTGATGTCCTATACCCCCATAATGTGTGTGACGAGGAAGAATGCATCAAATACCCATGAGGTTTGAGATAAGGGAATACACATGAAATACTCATAGGGCACTAGACATGGTGTTCTATTCTAAAAAATTTTGTCATTGGACTATGGTTCCAATTGACCGTGTAGTGAATTAATTTTGAAATGAAATTCATAATGCAATCCCATGTGAAATTACAATTGATAAATTGAATATGATATACAATTCAAACTCTAGTTGGGGTAAAATATTTAGTCGAGGGTTGGGTGTCATTGGGAACTTGGGATGTTAAGTGGTTAAATAAAGAATAACTTATAATGTCATAACTAATAACTTATGTAATGTGAATATTTTTTTATATGAAAATATAAATTTTTATAGAATGTATTTATTTCAAACACTGTTGGTGGTGGCCTACTGAGTGGTAGTCACACCCAACATGGGCTTCTTGATGAATACCAGAATAGTCATTGTGTCATCTAGACAGGTTAAGGTTAAAGGCCCTATGTGAGATAACAGATTTGGGATTGATCATCAATGAGGGAACCAGACATGGTTCTATAACTATTCTGGAGTTGTTAGTGTCTTTAATTTTGGTATGAATTTTGACACTTTTCACATAATTGAACATGGCATATTTTCTGATAGAACATCACTCACTTCATTCATTTAATGTAATGTGGCCTATGGTTGGTTATGAAAAGCATGTTCGATCTGACAAGGGAGTTCTAGTTGTATCACCCACAGTAATTAACTTGATAGGGTATACCTACGAGAGATGAGTTTTGGATTTATTCTATCCAGAATATACATGACCTCTTGGAGAGACATACTAAGAACAATGTTCAGATGGATGTGTATATGTTACTTGGTCATGTGATCTGTTGGTGGGACATCCACACTCGGGATGGATAAGACAATGATATGATTTGGAAGGAAATTTTGGAGTTGTTCTTGGAGCACTTTTCTCTGAAGATGCTGAGACAGGAGAGAGGAACCAGGTTCATGAGAATTAATCAGGGGAACATTTCCATGATGGAATACGTTGGATGACATACAAACATGAAATTCATTGATTCATCACATGATGAATATGGTTCATCTTTGGAAAAATGTTTTCATCATCAGATTAAATATAAGTTTTTTCCTAGGGAAATATATTTAGGATGATGTGGTTCTCAGAAGAGGTCAATCAGGATCCCATTTCTGAGGGGAACCTAATGGATGCTTGCATTGGAGGGTAGGTGGTTTCCAATAGATGATAATGAGTAATTCCTTCTCGGGGTATGAAATGTTTCCATGATACTGATTTCATGGGGTATCAAAAATAGTGGATGGGGGAAGGATCAGTTAGACATGATCTTACTTGATTTCTTTACCACTAGTGCTGAAGGATTGGACACATTCATAAAAATTGTGTCTGACTACCAGTGGATTGTCAATCTTGTGTTATTATGGGACATGTATATATATTCTATAAGAGCTCATGATTTATAGATAGTGAAAAAGGATCTAGACTGAACCAATGTGTGAGAAAGGGATCTTCTACACCATATCAGTCCAATAGCTAGAGATCTACTGGATGAGTTGGTAGAGGAAAAAAAACAATGAGCTTTTTTCAATGATATCCCATTTCATCAGAGTGGGACAAGAAAAGGGACTTAGATTGCATCATAAAGAATAGGGGAAAGATATATGCATTTGGTGCAGCCTACACTTATTGGTTGTGAGGCAAGTCTATCAAATGAGAGAAGTACTATTATTATAGGTTCTAAATTTTATAGTGCCTTCATTGATATTGATGCCTCTGATTTCACTATTTCTTTAAAACATTTAAATAGTTTGAGCCTGTGGTGGAGTTCATGTGTATGGTTTTCAGGATTTATACATATATGAGAGTATGGCCGATATACATTTTTTGTCTTAGGGGTGCTCTCCAGATGTTGGAGATTATCTATGTCTATGTAACTACATATTCTTGATATTTTAGGATTTCACATATTTTTTGGCATGGGAAGGCTAGTAGGATACCTATACCATATATATTTTTAGTATGTGAGATTAAATTTGATTTCTCCTAATGCGGAAAACTATATCAAATGTCAATAATGGGATATATATATGTAGTCTGTGTAGAGAAAATTACCCAGTAACAGAGGGATCTCATAGCCAAGGTTCTTAGTTTATTAGTGCATGAAGATGGTGTAAAGCATGCCATCATTATACTAGTTGTGGAACTATTTCATGATGTTTTTTCAGAACAATTATTAGGGATTCCACCTAATAGTGATATAGAATTTAATATTGATATCATGTTGGGTTCTAATCCAGAATCAATTCCACCTTATAGAATTGAAACTCCTTGCCGTCAAGAGATGAAGACTCTACTATAGGAGTTGGAGGATAAAGGGAATATCTGATTGAGTACATATCCTATGAGTTCAACTATATTGCTGGACAAGAAGGATGAACAAAATATGCACTTATGTGTTTATAAAATGAAGAGGATCAAGATTATAGTGAAGGACAACTATCCTCTTCCATGTATCAAGGATCTATTTAACCTGTTAAGGGTAGCCTGTATCTTATATAATATTAACTTGAGATAAGTGTATCATTATTTGAGTGTTTGAAATACTGATATACTGATGACTTCAATCAGAATAATGTATTTCCTATATGATTTCATCATAATGAAATTTTTTTGAGTAATGCACTAGCAATGTGTATGGTCGTGAAGAAAAGAATAATCTACCTATACCTAGATCAGTTTTTGATTATTCTATGGATGATATCTTGGTGTACTCCATGACTCATGACAGTCATTCCCAAAATCATAAAATCATACTTAATGCACTAATATTTCATCAGCTATATTCTAATCTATTTAAGTGTCTATTTTAGATTGATTTGATACACTTCTTTGGCTACATCATCTAGGAGGAAGGTGTTTCATTGGATCCAGATAAGGTGAACACAGAGGTTTCAGGAGTTCATCCCAAAAATGTATTCAATATCCATATATTTTTTCCATTATTGGGATGTTATATGGGGGTTTTCCAAAAAATTCCCATTTTTTAGTGATACTTTCATGCTTTAATGATAATGGAATAAAGTTTGAATTGATTGAAGCATATGAAAATTCCTTCCAATAGATGATGAAGTGATTGAAATTAGCACCAATTTTGATCCTACCTAAGTTATGTGATGGGTATATGGTTTATTGTGTTTCTTCTGGGGTTGTAAATGAAGTATTATTGATATAGGTATATGGAGGTGTAGTGTATGATTCTAGGTAATTGAGGGCACATGAGTGGATCTACCCTACACATGACCTCGAGTTAGCTGTAGTGGTTATTGATTTTAATTGTTGGTGTTCTTATTTTTGCAACAACCTCCGAATCATTGGAAACTAATATGTGTTGATTATATGAATTAATTCAAAATTGAACTAGGATATACACCTGGAAAGGGGAATAGTGTTGTTGATGCTCCATATAGGAAACCACGCACTCAAGAATGTCAGAAATCTAGTACTATGTGTAATATGATAACCTTATTAGGTGAGTTGGACGATGTGGTTCAGGAGTGTCCAGAAAAGATGAATCTCATATTAGTTTCATTGAATTCTCCAATCTTAAGGAGGATCAAAGAAATACACTTTGAGGATAATGATTTTTTGAACAGAGGGAGAGACTTGAGGGTGGGGAGGCACCATTAGAATTGAGAATAGATGAGGATGTAATCATATATGTCATGAATCAGGTTTTTTTTCTACGAGCATGTAATAGAATATGATGTGTGAACTTCATGCCTCAGTGTGGGAGGTTCATTCACATGTGAAAACATATATTATGACCTAAATAGAATGTTTTGGTGGTCAAGTGTGAAAACGGTGATAACAGGGTTCGTGACATGATTCTACACCTATTATTAGGTGAATCATGATCATCAATGTCTAGGAGGTTTTCTACATCCATTTCCCATTCCATAATGGAAGTGGGAAAACATGACCATTGAGATTTTTATGGTTTTCTCAAGGAATCATGTAATAAAATGATGATATTTGGGTGGCTGTGTATAATTTTAAGATGGTATTATATTTATTACCCATATGAGATACATTCTTAGTGGAGCAGATTGGAGAGTTGTATGTTCAAGAGATAGTCTATCAGAAAATAATTCCTTAGACAATAGATTGAGAGAATGATTTATGCTTTACTTTTTGATTCTGGTAGGTATTATAGAAGGCAGTGGGAAGGAAGGTTTGGATGAGTACAACATTCCACCCAAATACATATGGATAGTAAGAGCATACTATACAAGTTCATGAGGATATTATTCAAACATATATCCTAAACTTCCTAGGGTATAAGGAGGAGAAACAAGATTTGGTAGAATTCACCTATAACAACAGTTACCAAGACACTATTAAGTAGGAACCATAAAAAGATCTTTATGGTAGGACATTTAGATCAAAATTATTCTATATGGAGGCTGGTGAGTTATAATTTAACAATAGAGTCTCATTTAGGAGATGTGAGAGCAAGTTAAACTAATTTAGAAGTATATGGATATAGTTCAGAGTATACAGAAGTCATATACTGATAGAAATTGATAACACCTAGAGTTTACAAAGGGTTATCTTTTATTACTTCTGATATCACCTTTATTGGGTCACTATAGGATATATAGGATGGGAAACCTGGCACACGTGTTTGATGAATTGTTCGAGGTTGTGCAGAGATTCGAGCTGCTAACATGCAATTGAATCTTCCATAGAGGAAAAATTCTATGCATAATGTTTTTCATTTGTCATAGATTTGGAATTATCCCCATTAAACATATCATGTGATATATGAGGATGATTTTGAGCTTCAGATTGATGTGTCCTTTGAGGAGCACCTGGTACATGTTTTAGATCGCAGTGAGAAAGTGTTCCCAAAAATTACAGCATTGACAGTTCTTATATTGTTGTTACTAGGAATTGTGTAGATGGAATGTTTGGAAAGGTAATCATATATGAGGGCTTCATGGCCCAATATTTTTGACTCAGAAAAATAGAAATGCTTAGGGGTGCAGATTAAGGATGTTCTATTATAAGGTTGGTTGATTGTAAAACCCAGAACATTTATAGAGACACCATGAGATTAATTATATGTACTCTTTGGATTATTTATAAGTAATATTCATTTTGATTTTACCTTGGGGTGCATTTGGATGAATGCTTTATGTTTTTGATGAAAGGAGGTAAGGTTACTGTTGGAATATTGATTTCCCAAATCATGTACCCTGGCCCAGAAAACTGTGAAACATTGGACAGAGGAGTTTGGCAAGGGTGGAAAATAGTTTTCCAGACTGTTCACCCTAAAAGGAGATACCATGAACCCCTATAAGAGGCTCACAGTGACCCGCAATATTTGGGGAAACCAAGAGCCTCATGTATAAAAATGTTCGTACGTGATATAAGAAACATGATAATTATTAAAATATTTTCCCAACACCTGACTTATACCCCCAAACATCCTAGATCGACCCATAACCAATTTCTCTCAATTCCAGAGCCACCCAAAGGTATTCCAGGCCATTCCAATAGCCGTTATTCATGAACAAAATTCTAGATTGAAGAAATGCACCCATCCTAGAAGGTGATCTTAATCCCAATTAGACTCTTATTTATTTATTTTTAAATTAAAATATTATTAGTGATAGTTCGTTCCTATTTTATATAGATCATGATCTAGGATTGTGAATATATATTTATATTTGATGAATCTTGATTCATATTATCTAATATTGAGGTTAAATATTTGGCACTCATTCTATGTTGTTGTTCATTTCAGATTGAGGATAATTCATTAGGGACCATCCTTCCTCAATTGTGGTAGGTGGTCTAAAACCAAATCCCATAGTCTTGAATTTAATTACCTATTATTAATTGTGTAATTTCTATTATATTTTTAGAAATTTATTTCTTTTTTGAATTCATTAATTTTTTCAATTACTTAATTTTTTGAAATTGTGATATTAGGGATAATGGGATTATAGATGTTGAATAAATAATTGTATAATTAATAATAATATATATATATGATTTATTATGAAATTTAATTGTTGAATTGAATATGATATATTAAGAAACGTGATATGGATATTTAATTATTGAATTGTTTTTTTTGAAATTGTGATTGTAACATAAATAATTAATTATTTAATTAATTGTGGATTATTGAGATGTGAATTAAATAATTTAGTGTTGAGTTATTTATTGGATATTGATATTGTGGCATTAATAATTAAATGGTGAATTAATTATTTATGTACATGTGATTGTAAATTTGGATTTATTAACTAATATATTGATTTATGGAAATTTTGAAATTTTATGTCATGAATAATTAATTATTGAACTAATTAATGGAATCATTGTAACCAATTAATTCATGAATTTATTAATGGATTATCATGGTTAATTAGTTGATTAATTAATTAATTATGTATTTGTAATTAATTTATTCTTTAATTATTTATTATGATATATGTGATACATGTGATATATATGAGTGATTGAGAAACAAGGTGCGGCATAAGGACTGATGCCCCAAATACACACAAGGTTATAGTCATGGAATTGTACACCTGTATCAATGAAAATAATGTGAGATATGGATTGATTCTACAAATACACATGATGTCTGGGGCTGGTATAGATTCTCAAAATTCCCAAGTGTTTGAGATAGGGGTTGATGATCCGAATACACATGGGGCAATGGTCATGGTGTTCTACTCCCAAAATGTTTTCATTCGAATAGGTTTCAAATAGGAAATATAATGAATGAATTTTGAAATTAAATGTATAATGGAATCCCATTGAAAATTGTATTTTATAAATTGAATATGAGATATGGTTCAGAATATGGAATGGGCTGAAGCACGTATTGAGGCTCGGGTGTCCTAGGAAACCTGGGAGGTTATTTGGTTAAATATAGAATTATTAAAAATTGGAATATTGTTTATTCATGAATTATAATGATCTATTTATAAAACATCATAAATTATTATTGAATTTATTTTGTAGACAATATTTGTGGTGTCCTACAAAGTCGTACTCACACCCTACTCGGGGTTTTTGATTAGTACATGAATAGACATTGTATCTTCTAGATTGGTTAAGGGAAAATGCCATGTTTTTTATGAATAATTTAATGTAGAGCACGAACAAGGGAACACGATTATGTTTGGGAACCAGTTGGATGTTATCAATATATTTTCATTTGGTTTTTCTTCTTGACACATGGCACATACTATAACATTTATTCATTACTATTCATTTATGACATTGTATTTCTGATTTCTACATATCTTGTGATATAGTAACATAATACTTATTTCATATCTTTTGGAAATTTTTGTTATATACTCTAGAATATTACTCTAATAAAAGGACATCATAGTTTCCCCATGATAAAAATAAGACCCTCGGTACTAGTCTGTAGCCACTAGAATACAAGGAGGCACACCCAGGGTCTTGTGGAGAAATATCTGGAGCCACCGGTTAGTGGCACATTCGATGGTATATTAAATCTATGAAGTATAAAAAAGAATTTCATAATAAAGATATTTTTCTAGAGGAACTATCATATTAGGATTATTATTTTCATCCTTTGATATGTTTTATCTTTTGTCCACTGGTTTATCCCTCTAGATATAAGTGTGATGGGTGAATATTTTTTATTTTGGGGTTTTTCCCTCATGTTTCAGGGTTTAGGAACACGATTAGAAGAAACCATGTAGCCAAGCCCAAGTAACTATGATATTTCATTTTGAAGAAAATGGAATAACACACAGTTTTCACATGGTTTTTAAAACCATGCAGAAACCATGAAACAATAACTGGTTTTTATAGAGTCATTTCACATGGTTGGTGCATTATTTGGTGAACCAATCATGATACCAACCTCTAGTATTCTTATCATATGATCATTTGTTAGCCTTTTCCTTAACTGCTTGAAGACCATCTTGAACCGGTCATTCTAGATAAATAGATACCCTTTCTGCATCAGGGTGGAAAAAGGGGCTATAATTTAGGAGATGTCTTCCACAAACTACTTGGAGTACCACACCTAGAAAATAATAATACACACATATGACATGATCTTGGGTATCTACCAAGAGAATTGTGAATCGATATTCATTAATTTAATGGATTAAACATGATTAGAGATTATAATTCCTAGAATGTGAAATTATGAATCTAAAACTAGAACTTTGAGGGGTTCCCATAATGATGGTCAACTCGAAGAAAATATAAACCCAGTCTAAAGTTATCAGAATGTCTCTCCTTTGATATAGATTAGACGAATATGTAGTCTATGATGTCAAATAAAAATTGGCCCAATTATGGTTGGAAGGCTTTATTTATCAATTCCATAAACATGGAAGGGAAATTTTTCTCACACAATGGTGTCATAATGAACTCATAATGTTTGTATTGACATTGGAATGCCATAATTGGAATATAAACATCGTGAACCCTCAACTGGTGGTAACAGTACCATAGATATATATTTGAGAACCATATACTACATTGAAATTTGTCAAAGTGAACTTTGATCCTTCGAAAGTAGTAATTTCTCTTCTTTCTAAACTCGTTTAGGCGATGATAATCCATGAAAATCCATATGCATATGTTCATCTTTTTCAGGAATAAAATAGGTGCTTCCCCAAGGGACTCACTAGGTCATATGAAACCTTTCACCAGAAGGTCGTCCGATTACAACCAAATCTCCCTGATCTTAGTAGATTCCATCTAAATTCCTAATAAGATATATATGTGGTCTCTGGATGAAAGTTGATGCAAAACTCCATCTACCACCTTAGGGATAATCTAGGAACATCATCTTGGAATATTTCCATATAATTTACTACAAATGAAGAAATTTATATTCATGATGATACTTCTACACCTATGACAATACTCTCATACTTTTGGGTGATGGGATTCCACCTCTAGCTTATATAACCCTCTCGTCCCACCCTAAAATCTCTATCACTAGTAATGTTGAATCTTGTCCCACCCATGGATAGGCATCATACTCATCTAAGGTGATTGTAAATCTCACATCATAACATAGAAATCCAATCCATAAACAAGATTAAAATATAGGGTCCAATATTTATGACTGATATATCCCACAAGAACCTCATTACACCATGAGATATATCACACTACTTGTAGATAAATGATACAGATGCAAGATCCACGAGATGACGCTACTAGGCTAGCACCTCAGTTGGGTGCTTCAAAAATCACAGTAGAAGAATATAGATGATTAAATTGTTGGAACTAGTATCTACTAATACTAAATAAATATTAAAATAAAAAATGGTCATAGCTCCAATCATACACGCACCACAGGCTTGAAATCCTTCAGAGCCTATACTTGTCTAGGACACTCACATCTTTCTCCATAATCCTCACGTGGGCCACCGAATGGTTTTGTTTAGAGGATTTGATAGATTATTTCACAACCCAGAGATCATTCTTCCCTTCTTCTAGAATCACCTCCTAATGGACCACCCCTCCATTACCCGGGAGATCCCTGATCATGGTGTTGTATCTATTATGGAGGCCTGTCAAATACCTGACAGTTCTCCTCAGAATTCATAGTAGGGAATTAATATGCTATGAAATCTTTCCATCACAAGAATTTCACTAAACATATATAGAAGTATTGGTTCTATAAATTTCCCATGGGCTTCAAGATCACAAACCTTTTTCTGATTGCGAAAGGATTTCTAGTACACAGATCCCACTAACTGGAGCATGCTAGATTCAACATATAACAATGATCTATGATGCCTAATTCAATCTCCAGCTATCTGGTTCTCCTATGGTAGAAATTATTCTTTCGATAGTTCCCACTATAGCACCCTGACATATGTGGGGATGCACAAGAGTACCACACAGGTATATATCATTATGCGGAGTCCCAAAACAAAATTTCATGCTCGGAGGTAGCTATCACAAATCATGTTAAAAGGAGTACCTAGTAAGGTACTTGAAAATAGATTCACACTAATCAGCCATCATCCCTCCCTAATGTAGCTTTAAATGATTTGGATAAAATCTAGGTGCAAACTGGAAGGATATTAATCCTCATGAAATAGCTACGAGAATGTTTTCCATGAGAGTGTTGATTCATCTTGAATCAATGTTACAAGACTCCACCAGGGCCCACCTACTTCATTGAAAGTATATCTGCAAGAATAACCAATTGATCTATAAATATCTGAATGATTTTGAAAAAATAGTCAACATCCTCATGCCTATCCATTGCTAGTTATCAATATGGCCCATGGAAGAGCCTTAGTGACATCTAGAGATAGATCTCTTGGAACTTGGTAAGCTTGTGTGAATCCTCATCCTGCTCTTCTAAGATGATCTACCTCTAAATAGGTGGTGGCGCCGCTATATACGGAGCTGGAGTAAGAAGCTCATGGGATGGACCATGAACTGATTCCTCATCAATCACTGGCTCATCATCATGGTCAGGAACTAGTATCTTTTCTATATATCATCATTATGGCATCATGAAATTTATCAATACACACCCAAAAAATATATATATATATATACATAGATAATAGTAATGGGGATCTTACACAATAAGGATAGTAAAAGTAAAAATAAAATTTAATGTGAGTCCCTTTTACTCATGCAACCAATAACTTAGTGTGTTGGGTTGAAAAAATGTATTCAAAGTCCTGGTGAGTTGATACATTGGTCTTCGACACTATCACCAGATTCGCTGGCTTGAGAGTCTTGATCGTGACACTATAAAAACTATTTCCTTAAACCAAACAAAATACTCTTAAGGGGACTACTCAAAAAACAATTACAATGAAAAAACAACCTTAGATACAAATCTTTCACCACATGAACCAAGCCGAGGTTCGATATGTAACTACCCCATGCCCACCTCCATAGGCTAGCGTATAATGACCATCATAGAAGGAATAACAATATTTGGGATGCCTTTTCATATATAATTGCACACACACACATCCATCATGATGAAAATGTGTAGAGAAACTATAATTTAAAAATGAAATTACTAAGGGAACAACCATGCTATTAAAACTTCTAGAGAATATTAGAGTATGGTCATGTAATCATAAAACTAAATGGTCAAAATACATGCACATCCAGAATGAAATCCCAACCTGAAAATACTATAATGGTTTACTCTAATAGATCCCATATCCTAATCTCCATGATCCGACAATCGTACATGGTACAATGTACAAGGTATCCCTAAGATTCATTATAGACATCGTAACCCTCTCTATCGTCTTCATTAGACCCAAAACATGTGGTAAACCCCAAAGAGGAAAGATTATATACCTAAAAACTAGGACAACCCAAAAGAATAAGGGTAACATTAAGGGATATGACATGAATATTAGAATAATAGATAGTATATAGAATTTTGTGAAAGAAGATAGCTGCACCAAAACCATGAGAGGGAGTAAACTCATACCAACATAAGGGGATGGACATGATGTTTAGATAATCTACATTTTTAGTATTTCCCATCTATAGTAGGAGATTATACTAAACCAACCATGAGAATATAAACACTAAAATCACATGGAGTACCCCATGGGTCTTTGCATCTCATTGAAATATTGCAACCAAATCAAAATGTAAGGATTCAAATGTATAAATATTCTTAATAATAAGAAATGAAAATTATAGAGAAGGGGGATATCTGTTTCAAAGATCGTCCAAAGAAGAATAGTCTCCAATAATTCCAAAAACCCATAATCATTGCTCAGTAGCTGACAAATCTTCCTAAGAGAATTAATCATGTTCAAACCAAGCATCATCTATATATCGCATAGTGGAATGGCCAAAATACTTATATTGTGGACCAATGACCCCATAATATATAAGGGTTACACTCTATGTCTTAGGACACATGCCCTACCCTATTGTTGCATTCTATGCAAGGAGTCAGTAGGGGAAACATCCCCTCTATCGAAATGGGGGTTCCAGTCTAGTGGTAGAAGAACCAGAACCTAGTATGATATAAGTGTTCATCACTAAGAGTAAATGGAGTACACATTCAATGCATAAAAAGATCGTTCCTCTCCTAGATTCAATGGTGGAACCATTTATTGTTCAATAGAAGGGTTCCACTCTGATGGAATAGTTACCACGCCCAGTCCAGCAAGAGGGTTACACTCTATTCTTCAAGGACCCATTCATATCCTAACTGGAGGGATCCACTCGAATGTCTATAGAGGACCAATGGACTATTATGATAGAATGGTTCCATTGTAGTTGTAGACGACCAATTCCCATTCTAGATTGTGTGTTACACTATGTTCTATCTATAGTGGAGCCATGCTCATCCAAGCTGGAATGTTCCCCATTTATTTTTGTCACGGACCCAAGCCTAGTTCAGCTGGAGGGTTCAACTCGAGAGTTGGTAAAGGACACATTACCAGCCCAACTGGAGGGTTACACTCTAGAATTAATTTATGAAACATTCTTATCCCATATGGAGGGTTCCAATTGAGATTCACCTTGTTATAACATGTGATTAGTACCATTATCGAGTGTTTCATATCCCTGCTCCATGCATAGAATATTCAATTTCATATCTCTAAAGCAACAATTGAATGATCATAGAAAATCGACATGTAAAATTATTAGGATAGGTTATAAACATTCCAAAATACGAGTCCAAATGAAGAATGTACAAGTCTATGATGTTTCCATAAAAGGAGACAAGGGGTACACAACATGTGTGGAGACCCACATAGAGGGTGGTTCCTGTCCATAACCGGAACATGTCCCATGACATACCGGGATCTCTAACCACGTAGGTATACATGGTTTGAAAGGGTTATGCATAGTGGGGATATGCACCTTGAAGTCCCAACCATGTGATTGGCAGTGTTCGTGTATCCAAGCCATGTCTATGTAGTTTGGTACATGGTTGTGTGCCTAGGTCAATATTCTCACATTATGTCATGCCCATCTGCTCCATCTCACAACTCATCCACCTGGGGATAAGGAACATGTAGTGTATGATAGATTCATTATGTTATATCCTTGTAATTATTCAAAACTAAGGTATCCATAACTTTGGGGCTACACACCATGTATTCATCAGGATATAGGGTATATAATTGGAATTTATAATCACATTTCAATATGAATTCCATGCTTTGATTATGGACATTCTTATTCGATTCCACCATATGTTCCACCAATGTTTTTTGAATCATGAGGCTGTTTATAATTTCCAGTCATATGGTTTCCATAAATTGATTCTGTTGAACCACAATGGTTTCGACGTGCGCACCACATACCTCAATTCTTTCTATTGACCATTATGTGATATATGATCATAAAAATGATGAAAATGTTATCTATGTTTTTTATGTGTCCTTTACTCATCAATAAGTCATTAGTATTTAATTTCCTCGTGATTTATGGGGTCAAATTAGGCTCAGTACTGACAAGAAACATTGTATTACCACAACTTGGTCTAACATGTGATAAACAAGAAGAAATTGAGGGAGGAATTCACAAGAAAAAATGTTTTATGATTTTTGAAAAGCATTCATGTAAAATGATAATGAAGGGGGATAATATTGTTTAGAAAAACCAATGATTATCCAATTAAATTGAAACACTAGCACATGCTCATTCCATAATTTTAGTAGATCAATAGATGAGATTTATATTGTCATTAAATATAATCAAATATTGTGTAAAAAACATTATGATTCCATCCCGAATATTGGATCATTCGCTATCAATGAATGTGCTCTCCAATTATCAAGAAATTTAATTGTGTTTTTTCTTTCCTACCCATCTCTGAACTAAAGTTTCATCATTGTTTGATTTGATTCTCTAATTGAAGGACATGTAAATGATCTTGAATCATCCTAGGGATTATGTGACTAAACGTGGGATATTCATCCCGATGATGTGTTAGTTCAAAAGTATGTTATTTCATGTTAATTAATTAAATTAATGAAAATGAATTAATTATTCCACAGATTATACCATTAATGGGTAATATGTCCAAACGCCATGTACTGACCTATTCTAGGTCGCACCATGGATAAACAATATGTTTCATATTCATCTATGTTCTCAAATTCCTCATCTGAGTTTCAATATACGAGCTAACTAATTTTCTTTAAGAAAAAACATTATTTTAATATATAATATGTTTAATATTTTTATGAAATTAATTCTGGGAATACAGGGCCTCTAAGTCACAGGTCGTCTCTGCGCTTAGCTCTATAAAAATTTATATAAATATGTATAATTTAAAAAAGGAAAAAAACATAGTCTCTATAATTAATAAATTTATCTTAAGGGTTATATTACATACAATATTCGTTCCCATACAGTCACATTTCATGTTTGACACAACGAAAGTAATTTTTTGACAGAACAAGCAATGAGAATGTGGCACACAGAGTGACATCTTAAAATTTATGCATCGTGAACTCATGCAGGACATGTCGTATAATGTAGAATAATTCTTATAATATGAGAGTGATACATGAGTAGTGTCATGATTACAAGAAAATTGTATGTACCACAAAAAACATGTCATGTACTTTATTCAAAACTGATCAAGTACATATTCTTCTCATTTTACCTTTGTCGCAAGCTGTGTAAGCTTCCTTGGACTAGTATTCGTTGAGTGTGCTCCCATGGTCAATATAAATGAGGGTATATTGTTGAATAGAATCCTCAAAAAGAGGACTGTGACTCCTCTAAGGGACCAGTCTCAGATAGAGTTTATGAATCCCACTATAGGGATCATTGTAGAAGCCTCTATCACTTTAACTATGTATTTCACATGGAATCAGTATGACTACCCAATGTAGTTATCTATATTGTGGGTTATTATTTATTGGGATACCGGTTTCCCCCATGATCCATGGCTATGAACCTTATCCATTTAACTATATTTGATTTTTTCTATGTGGTGTGGTCAAATCAAGTTTATATATCAGATGATTTCTCCAATTTGTCTTCATGCTTCTATATTGTTCTAATCATTGACTCTGACCCTTTAGTAGATTTACATAAATTTAATAAGGCTAAAAGGAATGAACTCTTAGATGAGTGTCATCCGATACAGTATAGCTCGTAGAGTTGTTTCATTAATATGATAATTACATTAAATCATAGAGCTGGACTATGGCTTTAACTAATAGATATAAACATGTGACTCGGAGTTTTTTGTGAGTATATATGGGATATTCAAATTTAGCATTATGTATATTATTAAGATTATCATACAATTGTTTTGATAATATGACTATATTTAAATATATATATATATATTATTATTTTAGGTAGTAATACTTGTTATTGTAAAACTCACCCCTCTATGGTATCATCCCAAAAATGGTCTACCTTTTGTATATGATATAACATTTGTAGATTCAGTAGAGTAGCAGAAGTAGGTGGAGTGTTGCTAGGGATTTCCTAACTATGGTGTATACAATGGTTTAATTTGACAGCAGTTCCCTCCATCAGAGATGTCAAGTCTTAATTTTCTAGTTTCCGAGTGAGCTTATATTTACCCATTTATGTCATTTCATTTTTTTATCATATAGTGATGTATGGTAATGTTTTTGAATTAAATATTTACATTATTATTGTAATTTATTAATTTTATGGTATTGGATATGTGTGAATGAATACATGTACATTTTTATAAATCCCCTTATGTGTTTCTTATACACACCTTGAGCTCATCTCTATACCCTATCCTATTTGAGGCAGGATTCAAGTTTTAAGACAAAACCTATAAATGAAAAGGTGGGAAAAAGTGCACCATGTCATGATAATGAATTCAATATTTTATTGATTAGGGATTCGATAATATTCCCTAGTCTATTGGTGAATCTTGAATGGAATAATACATTTATTTCCCAATGAAAATATTACAAAGATGATCTAATGTGGCATAAAGTGATTTATTTGAGGGGTATTGAACCATAGTAGATAAATTAATTATTTTTTATATAGATAATGATTTAATGTTGGTAAATTTCATATAATAGAATATAATAATTAGTAGTGTATTATACTATTCAATGAGATTATACGATCGTGTGTTTTCCATGATTCATGTGGAATGATACCAGAGTAATCCCAAGGAAACCCAACTAATATTGAAAATATTTTGTTGATAAATATCAATAGTTCAATTTATTTTTATTAAATCTGTATTGAAATAGTCTAGTATGTTTTTATGATATTTTTATATTATTATAGTGCTAGATTAGGAGATGATTAAAAACCATCATCATCTTGGGCATTTTATCAATCTTTATTAATCATTTATTTATTTATTAAGAATCATGACAATAAAAGTTTTTGAACCAATAAATCTAAATAAATATCAATAAATCAATCATGAATATAATTTTTATTGATTAATGGGAATCTTGAACATATGAGTGTTGAAGTAAAGTCACATATCAGAATCATGTGTGATAAATATCATTCTATAAATCATATCAAAAATAATATTCATCAATCCACATTGAAGTTCATTTAAAACAATTATATCATAAAAAATATGAATTTTAATAAAATTTATTTGCAATTAGATTATTTCCCACTAGAACTTCATGTTATTGTTTTTATTTAATTTTCCATTCAAAATATATCTTCTTTTGAGTCATCAAAATGATCTTCAAATAGAGTTCACTCCCTTACATAACAATGTTTTTTTGTACAACCCCTGCACCATGAGGTTTTTTATAAATGAAAATCATTATTTTCTAGATATTTTTTTATTTAAATAGTTAAAATGGGTGAACATGGGATTGGGGGGAAATGTTGTGAAATAGTAATAGTTAATAGGGTAAATATTGACAAAGAATGTGATCACTTCAATATTGAATCGATGAGATAAATTATGAAGGGTAAATTTATAATATTTATCAAGTTGAATATCCTATATTAATAAAGGAAATTAATTAAAGGATATATTTCATAAATTATGATTAAAAAATGACTCTTTATATTTTTTCATTTGGTATTAATGGATATACACATAATAAACATGTGTGGATTTAGAAGTGTATTTTGGTAGTGAACATGTTTTCATATTTATGTATTGATAATTCTTCATCATATGACATATTTACTATTTTAATTTATTTGTTTCCTATATTTTTATTAATAATGAAAAGTATCATAGTAAAAACATTAATTCTACTATTGTTTCTCACATAGACCATGATTTACATGATCTTAGAATATATGTTTTTTTAGACAATGATCATAAAAATATCATCAATTAAGGTAAATATAATTTCATATTGTGAGCATTCTAGCATTATTCAACATGTTATCTTGGTTTATAATATATTATTAAAAAACCCAAAGGATGATATTTTCATGAAAAGATAAATCAATGTACCATTTCATAATGATTAGGGACATTTTTTTTATGGAAATCAATGATACATTTTTTAAAAATAATTTTTACAATGGTCTTGATATCTTAGGACCTAGGGAAAATTATTAAATGAAGTATTCATGTTATTATCTAGATATTTGTTTTAAAGGAAGAATAATTTTCCATTTTATATATAAACTATGATGCATTATGAAATTAATTTATTATTATTTTAAATACATGGTTCGAAGGAATTGAAATATTAGATGATGTAAACAGAATTAATAACGACGGTGTTTTGCGGATAAATGTAGATTCATATAAAAATAAAAAATGTTGTCAACAGATTTTCCAATTGAAATCATATTTTATTTTTTGTAATATTAGTAATAAATAAGAGTAACATTGGTATAAAATATAGAGAATATGATTAATCACATGAGCCTCATCCCAGTTGGTGAGGACCCTCCATGTGAATCTATGAGACCTATGTATGAATCTAGGAAAAGGAATATTTCTCTGTTACTATAGATATACTATAGTTGGAACTGTTGAAGTTGTTTTAGCAGATAAATTAGTATGTTTTATTTGGTTATGTAGTAGTTGAAAATATTCACCTTTGGGATATCAGTTTGGGCCTAGAGTCCTTTAGACCTTCAGGCTACCTAAGGCCTTTGGGATAATTAATCCTTTCGGGCCACCACAATGACTTCAGGCCACCTCAAGTCCTTTGGGCCACCTCATTCAGAACCTGAAGTGAATTTCTAAATAGAAAAACAAATGAAACTAGCTCTATATGATGATTCAGAGTAGGTGGATTCAACATAAGAAAGGTATCAAGATTTAGATGAATTAAAGGGTAAAGAAACGATAATCAGGACCAAGACTTTAAACCATTACACAGGTAATGCTAGAAAAACAAGAAATTTAAATTTGGGGAGGTGAAATCATGATCTAGATTCTAGGTTTGGGAAATTACATGTCTCAAAGTCTGGGATAAATCCCTCCTAGACCTTCGAGTTAGATAATGTGCCACTAATCCTATAGGACATGTAAGGGTTTCCCCTGAACCCTTGAGAGGGGTATTATAAAAAACATTCCCTTTAGGCCATTGGGGGGGAGAGAATGCTTCGTGAAGATATTTATTTATGTACTAAATTATACAAAAAAATAGTCTTATAATGAAATTTGGTTGTGTAACATGATCATGGTAGTTTCTTTATGTATTGGATTCAAATGATTGAGAATTTATTGCGTTAGAATTTAATTACCCATAATTACTGTGGAAAACAAGAAATCATTATTAGGATGAATGATAGAAACACTGGACAACCATTTTAGAGTGAACCAATTAGTAATACAAATATATCCCTATAATTATACAGTGAACGACCAATGTGTACACATCTATAGAAATACTACAATATTCTCAAACATGAGTGATCATGATATCAAAAGTACACTTAGTATATTCTATATTTTTTGGAATAGCAGTAGTGTACTATAGAAGTTATAATACATTGGTACACTATCTTATTATTCATTATGGAGTATCTTAGTTAAGTTAATCCAAGTAAAATTCTAGTGTGTATTGTAAAATTTATTTTCATTTAATATCTCAATGAGGATAAGATATAATTTTGTTTGTTAAAAAAGGGATTTTTATAAATATATGGAATTAATTTTAATATTGAATTTCTTGATTCATCCTCCAATCGAGTTTATGAAGGAATGAGATACATAGATTCAAATAGAGTTCATGATATTACATAAAATTATATGAAAAAATATTATCAACTATATATTATTATCATATATCAATTAATTCTCTACGAGTCAAGGAAGGATGAAAAAAGTCACTCAAATAATCATAGATAATCCAATTTATTGTTTATCAATTTTAAACACATAAAACATATATATTAATGTAAAAAATGATACACTATATCATATATATATATATATATATTAATGTTTAATTGACAACCCAAAAACATATTATTGATCACATCATATGAATGATTTTGTAAGAATAAGTTATTTTAAAGCATAATATAATTGATGTTGTGTGACATTTTAGGAATTAGGAATTAAAAAATATCTAGTTCAAATTTGTTTCCAATGAATATTTATTTTTTATTTCCATTTTAAATTTGAGATATTAAATACACATCAAATATTATCCATAACCATTAATAAATCAATTGTGATGTAGAACCTGGATAGATAGATTAAATAAATATTCATATAGTTTCAAAAAAATCACGAATTGTTTAGATTTAATGAATTAATATTGAATAATAATATCAATAGAAAAATTAAAAAAATCATTAAACACAACCATATACGTTATAAAACATTTTGATAATTAATATAATGTTCCATTGTATTTTAAGTTATCTATTCATATGAATATACCCCACAAGAAATATTATTTAAAGCACAAATCAAATAAATACATAATAGAATAGATAGATACACATAAATGAATATCTTGTAAAGATTTTATATAAATGAGAAACATAAAAATGACTCATTAATTATGTTACAATAAATTATATACAAAATAATTATATGTTTCATTCAAAATAATACCTACAAAATGATTTTTTTTAAATAATTCAACCATCAAAAAACAAATTACACATATCAGGGAATCAACATCTACTTTTTTTGACCATATTATATATACATTTAAAAAAATAGGAAAATGAATTTTAATTTCAAAATACAAAATACCTTTTTAGGAAACTAATCTACAAGATAAATTGATCTAATCATTACCCTTTAAAATTTTTGTGAGATTCCAATGGAATGAAATATATTAATTATTAACCAATAAATGTTTTAAACCCATTGTCATATATGAATAAACTAAACTAAGGGAAATTATTTCAATCACATAACCTTTTCATAGAGTCATATAATAAATAATGTTTTTTTAATAAAACTAGTTATTTGAAATGAATCTAGTAAATAAAAAAAATAATGGAAAAAAGATTCATCTAAAATCATTAATAGGTTATATGTACTCAGCTTTCTTATAAAAACACTAATATGGAGTTCAAAAACAATCATTATCAAAATTATATCACCATTAATGATTGTTGACTCCATCTCAACTTGCTACATTCAGTTTCAATATAATATATTTTTAATAATTAAATAATGTTATATATATATATGTATATCTATATGAACAGTAGATAGAAAAAATTATTAATAAAAATGATTATAAAATTATGAAATTTACTTGATGAATCCATCAATAAATGGTTATAGTGAGATTAGAATAATATGTGGGAAGGGATAATATATTAGGATCTATGTGGTCCATGATTTCTCTGATTACTCCGACAATAGCATCTGTTAGATTATGGAAACATTCAAATGGAACCTCTATCATCATGCCATTTTATATCCAAAAATATAAAATAATAGTTTTTCAGATTAAAAAATTAATCATAACATCAAATTGAAATAATTTCATTGGTATATAATAATTAAAAATGTATTTTTATTTGAATTTATACCACAAATAGTAATCAGATAATATCTCCATAGTGTTATGATGTTTAAAAATTCTAATTAAAATTTATTATATCAGTTATTTGAAATATATATAATTTTATGATAAAATTGACTTTAATTGGAATATATAAAACATTTTTAATTATTTTTCAAAAATATTAGTCATTGATTATTTTTTTTATCATTTTTGATTATTTTTCATAAAAAATAAATGATTGTTAAAATTAGTTTTTACATCTTCCAAAATCACATACTTTATAAGTAATTAACCTAAATTTTCATTGATGTGATATTTTATTTTATTAAATCTTTTTTATTATGTAAGGGGTGTAATAATCATATTTCCATGTTTATATATTAAATATGGTTTGTTGGAATCGGTTTCAATTTTTCATTTTCAATTTTAAAATGCATTTTTTTTGTTTTGAAAATTTGTTTTAAATTTTGAAAATATAATTTTCAAAAAAAATAATGTTTTCATATATTTTTATAAACATGATATATTTTTTTCTGAATGGTTCATATATATAATATACATGTTTTTATGGATTTATAGGATACATAATATTATTAAATGTAAAATTTAAAAAAGTGGTATTGTTATGTGGTATTTAAGATAACTATATCTATCAGTGTATATTAAAAAATATATTTTTCCAGAAAATGATCATATGTAAAATTATAAATAATTAAATGTTTAGTTATATTGGTATGTAAAAAAGTTTTCCATAAAAGTTATTTTACATAGGATAACTGTTTAATAATAATGTGGTATATATGTTACCCTCCTTTTAATTATTCTAGTGAAGATCATATATAAGACAATAGAGGATTCAAATTTTTTTGATTTTTTTCATGTAATATATTCTCTCAAGGGAAACATATACATGGTCTAAATCAATGGGATAAATTAGTGTATTCCATAATCTAAAGTCTTAAATATTTTAATATCCCTAGTGTAGGCTAAATACAAAATAACATTGTTTTCAAAATTCTAATGGGGAAATAGTTATGAAAATTCTTCCAAGATTATTGGCATAAAAAATCCAACCCATTATTAATATTCTTGAATTTTATTAAGTATTCATGACCATTAATTTAATTTGAAGAATCATCTTCCATTGTAACATAGTAAAATGTTAATATAAGTGGGATCAATAGATTGATTAGTGGTGTGGATGGGACTGTTATATGATGTATCATGAAAGGATATCAATCATTGATCAAGGAATAAATGCATCAAGAAACATAACTCATAAATTTGAAAAAAAGATAAACTTGGTGTAGTGAAATTTTAGTGGTTTTTTACTCATGTAACTTGTGGGATATATTTTATTGTTACCACATTTTTCATGGAGTATAGGTATGAAAATAAATTATTTTTTAATGATTAGAAAATTAATTATATATTCCATATTACTAATGGGGTTGTTAAATATATCAAGAGTTATTGGGACATTCATGATGTTGCACAACTGCTTCTTGGATTAGCCATAATCTCCACATAGACATTAGTGTAAGAATGATCCTTTTAAGATCAACATATATTATCAGATAATATTCTTCTATAAAAAATAATATGCTTATATGTCAATTGTTTAAAATGAAATTTTTGTATTATATAAAAAAAATATTTTTTTCTAAAAAACCCTAGAGGAATAAGATTGTTCTATATATTTACATTTTAATTTCATTATTTTTTCGTATGTGTGATGATATAAAGCCCTTATACCAATTCTGATGAAAGAATGGAATTTATATAATTTTAATTATTCAATAATGTTTGATACATATTAAAAAATAACTATTATAGAATATTTCTATTGAAATGCCAGGATTAAAGAGTAATTTTTTTCATGATTACAACTCAAATATCAAAAATGACATAAATATAATGGTGAAATTTATTCTATTATATTTTTTATATTGAATTTATAAATTGATGAAATATATATTTTATTAATCATTATTTCGATTTATTAAGAGAGAATGTTAAGTAAACTTCTGTGATATTGAGACCAACTTAGATTTTATTTCTATGGATAAAAGAAATATTCTTTAATGAATCAAAATAATAAGCCTCATAGCGATCATAAATGTCACCTATGACTAGTCGTTTATAGCTTTTAAGATAAAGACATCTATGAAATTCTCCACTAACTTTTACATGGAATCATTTTTCTACATCTTAATTAGTTTAACCTAATATTATTGCATATATTCATTAATTTATATTTTTTATTTCATTTTTTTATTTAGTTCAAAAAAATTTAGTCATTCATTATAGTCTCAAACTTACATATTACATTACTGGTATTGAGTTGAACAAATAATTTGTTTTACTCTCTATAGAAAAATTAGGTAACATGAGTGATCTCTTTCTCCCTTGACTCACGAACATAACCTTTACAACATGATGGTCTACAATCATGATTTACTGGAATATTCCAATCATTATGATATATTCTTGAAACTATATAGAGTGGAATTTATTTACATCAATATAACTTAGATATGGATCAAGAGGATATTGTATAAAAACTATGTATTTCAAAAGATTGTATTATAAAAGATGTTTGTTTAGTGGTCATGCCATCTACTATCTATTGTTTTTTACAAATCATACATTTTATCATTGATATTAATATCTTTAAATTATATAAAAATAATTTCAAATCATATATATTAAAATAGATATATCATCTAATTTATTAAAAATAAACACATAATTATAGAAAAATATAAATGTCATAATAGATATATAGTAATGAAAATATATAAAATAACAAATAGTTAATAAATAAGTTAATCAATGACAGCACATAGCCTTATATTTTATTTTAATAGTTATATCATTAAAATAAAATATTATTAATTCATCTACATCATCATTCAATTAGTAATCAATATTCGTGAAACCAACATTAAAATTTATGTTTATTTATTACAAATGATGGGATTGAGAATCACATGTAACCTCATCCACATCTTCACCCATATCATACAGCACAATTTGTTTATTTTTCAAAACTCTACTCTATCATTCATCCATATCCACACGATCACTATATTCAATTTCATTATCATGTAATGATATAAAAATCATATAATCCTTGCTGAATAAAATATTCCATGGGAGGATTTTCACCAAATTGAATTTTAGTGAATATTTATTAGTGAATCTACTGTAATATACTGAAATGAATTTTAAAAAATGAAATTAAACTTGGAAATGGTAGATAAATATTATAATATAATTCAACAATCCCAAATATCCAACTTTAGTGATGGTAAATATCACTTAAATTGATTCTTCATTAATTTTTCATGATCATCTATATGAAATATGATAACATTCATATTTTAATTTTCATATTTCCTAATTGAATATAATCAAATCGTAGTCTAAAAATTCAAATCCATTAACACATCAGCATTAATATCAATATATATGTTCTTTAAGAAGTAATATTCCCATCTATAATTGATATTTTTCTATATTTATGGTTATTAAATATTTGAACACTTTTTTTTGTTAATTTATAAATAAATTTATTATGTGTCTCATTCCAATGTCAGCTTCCAAAACAATAGTGTATTTATATCATTTGATATCCTATTAAATGAACCTAAATGATCAAGGTTTATTAAATTCATGGTATGTCAATGTGATATCTGAATTCCTTTGAATGGGTTATCCTATAACTGTATAAATTTTATATTTCATAATTGTTTGAGATTTTGTTCAAATATCAATAATAGAACAATATAAATTAGTTATTGATAGAAATTCATTCATGTTCTTGAAAACAATTCGAGACACTCTTCCACCAATAAACCTAAAAAAATAGATCCTTCTAGTTTTACCAAAATGTTTAATTATATTTTAAATTTTCTAACGTGTTAGTTAAAAAATAACAAACATACATTACAATATTTGAATTGAATTGGATATAATTTTTTTCATATGAAGAGAAAAAAATAAATAAGGTACCATTAAATTAGATTAAATAATTTATAATTCATGTTACCACCTAATTTAGTTTCTTTATCAAAATAAATTGTCAAATTCCTCATGATTGCAATAATTGATTAGGGTTACATTCTCAATAATAATATTTTTTAATTAAATTATTTTTTGAATCACATCAAGTTAAAATGGTTTTAAATATTATCAAAATACATTTATGAATTTTTCAAATTCCATTAGTACTATATTTACATATTCATGTAACAATATAATTAAATCTATATGCATTTAATTATAAAGAAAAATATTTGAAAAATTATATTTCAATCAATATAACATAATATTCATTATGATAAAAAAATATTGAAATGGAACTTCATTACCCTCCCGGTACATTCAAATGTATTAATAGTCGATAGAATATATCATTCTATATATTTTTCTTTTCAAAAATAGTGGATTTTAGATTCTATTATTATCTATCCATACATAATTCTCAATAATAATTGCATTGAATAAAAGTCGTCAATTAAGATGAACCTTCAATTAAAAAACTCATTAAAAATTGTGGAACGGGTATTTTAGAAAAGTAATTTTCAATAAAAATTATGACATAGGATATTATATTTAAAATTTGAATGACTTTAAATTAATCCATTTTATTAGTTATTTAATTCAAAATTCAATAATTTACATAATTTGATCTTATTTCACACTATAATTCAAATAAGTTTCCTTCCACAAATATTATTCTACATTTACTAATTGTAAATTTATTTTACAATCTAAGACAAACAATATTTATGGAAAATGATTAATGAAACAGTTAAATTTTTTACATTATCAACTAAAATATATGAGATGCACTGATATAACTAAAATAAGATGTATCCATTTCTACTATAAATATTCATTTAAACTTTAAAACAATGTTGTAAAAAAGATTTCCCAAACAATTATTATTGTTCAAACTATTAGGACCAAGCTGATAATGAAGATTATCATAATATGGTATTCTCTTTTATTGTCAATGATGATTGAGATGAGAGGAAAATCACATCACATTGCATAAGTAGAGGAAACGAAAGTTATAATTATTTACTTGAGAAAAATGATGATGATTTTTTGATTAGTATTTCAAAAATATCATCAGTTTCTTGAAGAACATAGGATGCAATCATTATGTATGTAAACAGAAGAAATGATGGTACTGCTTTCGAGTGTGTGCCAAAATTTGGTGCCTCATTATCTGGAGTTTTTTTGGAAAAGGGTGAAGTATTCTACAATAGGATTTTCAAAAAATGAATGGAAGTTAATAAGAATGTATGAAAGTTCCGCGAAATGCATGGGAGGTAATCCAAATTCATGGAAGATCAGCAGAATTCATGGAAGGTTCATGAAATGCATGGAAGGTAAGTGGAATTCATGAATGGTTTGTGAAATGCATGGAAGGTAAGAAAAATGCATGTAATGTAAGTGGAATGCATGGAAGGTTTGCAAAATACATGGATGGAAGGAAAATTCAGGGAAGGTTCCTAAAATTCTTGAAATGTAAGATGAATGCATGGATGTTTTGTGCAATGCATGGAGGGTACAAAAACTATGAAGAGAAGTTCAATGAATGTATGGGAGGTATGTGGACCACAAAGGTAAATTCAGTGAATGTGTGGGAGGTATGCGGACCACAAAGGGAAGTTATCTGAATGCATGGGAGGTAAGAAGACCACAAAAAGAAATTCATTGAATTCAAGGGAGGTACGCGGACCAGAAAGGGAAGTTCACTGAATACATGGAAGGTACATGGAAGGATGGAGGTTCGCAGGATGGATCGTCATTTGAAAATTTGAGGTGGTGTGGTTCAATGGAGAAACCCAGTATGCAATAGAGAACTATACAACATTAAAAATTGTGTAAAATGGATTGGAATGATTTTAGGATCTATTTTTCTATATAGGGAATGTTAATCCAATCATTATGGGAGAGATATTTTCATAATATAACATCTTCACACCGAGGAATAATTTTACAAATCCCAAAAGAGTTAGTGGAGGAGAGATCCGCTAAGGGAAGCAGTTAGTATAGGTGAGTTCTGTTAAGGGAAGTAGTTAGCGGAGGAGTGTTCAGTGAAGGGAAGTAGTTAGAAAAGAAGAGTTCTGCTAAGGGTAGCAGTTAGTGGAGGAGAGTTTTGTGAAGTGAAGCTGTTAGCGGAGTAGAGTTCCACAATGAGAGATGATACACATAAACTATACAGGCACACGGTATGCTGATGTGTTATGTAGGAGGTATGAAGAGACGGTACGTGGAGGCATTACTTGGATATATTTCGTGGAGGTGGCTCACAAAGGAATCATGGTACATAGTGCAAATCAGTTCATAAAAGATACTGGATGTTCACAGAGGTGGGATGATACTTTTTGAAGGACTTAAATAAGTTTCTACCAGGTTCTAGGTGGGAAAGATATGAATTGATTTGAAAGATAAAATTTATGAAGGCTGAGAAATAAGCACTATAAATTGAATTGCATCATTTTGTAATAAGAGATGCACACACACTATTTGTTTGTTTACATTGTTCTACACGAGTGCAGGGGCATATCCTACTCATTTTATTCCACATTAATGTATTTTTTTCTAGTATATTTTATGATATTGGATTATTTCCAAACCATAACAAGGAATTGATACTCTTGCTGAGTAATGATCCATGTAATTTCTTGTGTTCATATTGATGTTTGTTTGATTTTTCATCAAAAGGGAAGAAACTCAAAAAAGGTGGTGAAGGTTGTTTCATATGTAATGAAAATTAAATAAAAAATATATCACTAATTCTACCCTTCCCCCTCTCAGTGATACCTGAATCCTGGCATGGCCACATCAATTGTTATCAGAGCATAGGTTCCCTCTTTTTATTCTTTTTTGATGTTTTACAGAGAATTTTTGATTGAGAATCTGAATTACATGAATAGTACGGGGATTCTTATAATTGATGGAATACATTACCATATCTATAAAGATATAATAATACATTATATTATATTTCTTGTGTATGATGTTCATGAAGCTACAACAGATGGATTTCTAACTATTGATTACCAGGATCCTCTTATACGTGTCGATAAAGATAATCTTGAGTGTGATGGAAGCGCTAATAATGCTTTACTCCCCTCACTTTCTATAAGTGATTTTTTAAGAGCGAAAGGTGTTTCCATAGCTAAACAAATATGGGACAAGATGAAAAACATCTATGAAAGAAATAAAATAGTGAAAAAGAAAAAAGTCATATCTGGAGGAAGAAGTAAGAAGATTAGAAAATGGGTGAGTTGGAATCTATTTAGGACTTCTTCACCTAGGTAAATGTCATTTTTATCATTATTATATGTCTTGGTGAAATGTTTAAGTATTTTACAGTTGGTTAACAGATCTTAAGAATTCATCCCGAGAAGTTTGATTCAAAAGTTTCTTCATTGGAATACAGAGACCCAAGAGAATTTTCTTTGGATGATTTATATAACACTATCAACACTTATTAAATGAGAATGGAGAAGACTATGATGAGTAAGACAAAAGTCGATAGGTAAATGTAGTTCAAATCTTCAAGGAGGTAAATTTCTAAGGGGGATCTTGAAGAATATGATATTTCATTCTCTGGCTCTCAAAATGATGTATGTATAACTTTTGAGGAAATTGTATCATTGTTTTCTAAAAATGAAAGAATAATTATAATGAAATATAAAGGGAAACATCCCTTGAAGTGTTTTGAATTTAGATCTATTGGGAACTTTGTGGAAAATTGTCCTCAGAAAATGAAAGAAGAATATAGTGATGAAGAACTAATAAGGCCAAAAACATCATGGAAGAAACATGGTGACAAGGATAAATACTTTTCCCGGGGAAAGGATAAAAAATATTCATTTGAAAAACAAGACTATTTTTTTCAAAAGATGATGAAGAAGAATATAATGAAGTTGAATCAAAAAAATCCTTTTCTAAGAATGTTAGAGAGAACTATTTAATAGAATAAGTGAACAGAAAAGATTTCAGGAGCTGTTGTTCTGAAGAAGATGAAACTCAACATGAATATTATCTGAATGAAGAGTTGAAGGAATGAAGAAGAAAAATTAGAAGGCTTAAGATGGAAAACATGAAGTTGATAAATGAGGATTTCTCATTAAATTATCAAGAAGGTTTTTTTCTGACGAGAATGTAACGATGCTAAAAGATATTGATGATATGAAAAATTCTATTGAGAATTAAAAGGAATGTAATGAACACCTATCAGTAAAGATGAAGGAAAAAAAATGAAGAGTTTGAAGTTGTCTAATAGAAAATTTCTAAATATGAGTAGTGAAATACAAGTTTAAAAAAATCTATCTTTAATGTTGGTGAACGTTCTTGGATGGAGGAACCTAGGAAGGCTCAACAAAATATTACTTCTATGGTTGAGAAGAAAAGTGAAAGTGTTTCTGAAAAGAAGAAAAATAGGAAAGTCATGTATGTCTCCATGACCAACAAAATTGGGAATTCCAAAGTTTCAAAGAACCATGAGTTTGGAAATGATTTAAAACATTCTAAATATAGAAATGTTTCCAACACATCTAGTTTTGATATTACTAAAAAGGAAATGATGATTTTGATTAATAATAGAATGGTTGGAGGCTCATAAAAGAATGACGAGAAAGTGGCTGAGAAACGTGTTCACAATTCTAGTCAGTATAGAAGTTTCAAAGGCAAATATTCTTTCTATGGCTACTACTGTTATTATGGTGGATTTGGTCATATGTAATTTTTTTTAAGAAACAAATTTACTATCATTTTATAGCTTATGAATGGAAATGTTTTAGGGGGGTCAATATACTCATAGAATGAAGTCAGAAAAGGTTCTTGTGAAGAAACATGAGAAGGTTAGAGTAATGATTAAAAATAGGTTCCAACTCCTAGAAACTAATTTTGAAAGATGGGAACAACCTGGACACCTACAATTGGATTTCTTGTATTATTACTAGTACAACAAAATACTATCATCAATTCTCATAAGCTGAAGGTAGAGGTTAAATCGCTTGTCGTAGAAAATTCTCTAAAATCTACAAAGGGAGAACAACATGGTATTATTGAAAGTGGGTGTTCTTATCACATGATAGGATATTTAATGTTATTATAGAAGGTGAATGATTTTAAAGAAGGCATAGTGATGTTTAGCAATGATGAATCTCTAATAATCAATGGTGTTGGATCAACCATCATTGGAAAAGACATGTTGAAACCTCAAAAACCATTATATATTGATGGTCTAAAACACAATATACTAAGTGTTTCAAAATTGTGTGATGAGGGTAAAAATTTTATATCTTTAAATGTTCGGTTTTTTGTGAAATGTGAGTAAGATGGAAAGATAGTTATAGGAAGACAATGTACAAAAAGAAACTTGATTCAATTTGGTGAAACTTAGAACTCTTGTAACATGGGTGTGGTGGAAGAGAATCAATTTTTTCATAAAAGGAAAGACACGTGTGTCAGAGTAACATGAGAATGTTATCAAATCAATATAGTGTCCAAGAAATTCATGATATGTCAAGTATAAGAGAATGGTGTTGCATTATTTGTCAAAATGGAATGAATGCCAATTCAGTGCATGGGAAAGTTGAAATTTGTTGAAAATTACCCCTAGAACATATTTATTCTAATATATGTGGTCTTATCAGAATACAATCAATAAATGGAGATATGTGATTCATAAATTTCATTAATTACTTTCCTCACATTACTTGTGTATTGTACATGAGTCATAAGTTAGCTTATTTGAAAATGATTATGAGTTTAAAGATGGTAGCTGAGAAGGAATGTGAATATTCTGTGAAGAATTAAATCACTGATAGTGGTGGTGAGTATAAGAATGAATAATTTTAAAATTATCATGAGAAGCATGGAATTCATAATGAGTTCAGTTCACTGTGTACACCTCAATAAAATGTGGTTGCTCAAAGAAAGAGTAGAAGTTTGGTGGAAATGGGGATAACTATGCTACTTGAACATAGTCATTCTCATTATTATGGGAGGTAATCCATGAGTACTGCAATATATATAAAAAACCATTGTTTCTATAGAAAAAAATCATATATGACTACATATGAAATGTTTTATGAAAAAACTCCAAGTTTGAAACACTTAAGAGTGTTTTGGTGTCCATGTGTTATAAAGAAGAAAGGTATAAACCATGGAATGTTTGACCAAAGAGGTGAAGATAGAAATTTTCTTGGTTATGATATAGAAGGTAGAGGATATAGATGTTTCAACAAATAAATGGGAATCATTTTTTTCTAAAGAAGTGAAAGTTTTCTAATAAGTGAAGAAAAACATACTTATACTGATAAGGAAGTTGAACAGGAAAAGGAATGTTTTGTTAACAATTCATATAAGAATGATGATAATGATAATCCTAATCAAGGAGATGAATCGGATTCAGCTATTTCAATTGAAGAAGATGAAACTCAAATAAATCAACATAGGATGAAGAAGCATGTATATGCTCATAAAATTATTGGTTATTAACAACAAAAGGTTCAATCAATAAGAACATCAAAATCTTTTCTACACACTTCATTGTATTCAAATGTCGAGCTGAATGATGTGAATGAAGTATTTGATCATATAGAATGTGTTGAAGCTATGAAAAAAGTGCATGATCAGATAGAAATGAATGACTCTTGGGAACTCATAAGCAAGACGGATAATAAAAATGTTATTGGTACAAAATGGGTTTTCCATAACAAGATGAATGAATAAATCGAAGTGATAAAGAATAAGGAAATATTAGTGTGCAATGAATACTCACAAGTTGAATGTGTTGATTTTGATGACAATTTTTCTCTAGTGGAAATGTTGATAACCATAAGAATATTTCTTACTCTTAAATTAAAACGATGTTACAAAAACTTTTTATTCTATATGAAGTCCGCATTTTTGAATAGTGATCTTGATAAGGAAGTTTAAATTGAACAACCATGTGAATTTATTGATGGGAATGAAGAAAGTTATGTTTTCTGGTTGAAGAAAGCCTTGTATAGGCTAAAACATTCTCCAAAAGCATTGTATTCCAAATTGGATACATACCTAACAAAAATGAGTTTTATGATAGGAATATTTGACAACAATATTTGAATCAATGAAAGTCAAGAGTTTTCTCTCAAAATGAATATTTATGTTGATGAAATTATCTTTGCTTGAAATGATCAAAGAGATTATGATGGATTTATTAAAGGGATGAAAAAGTTGTTTGAGATGTCCATGCTGGGGGAAATGAAATACTTTCTTTGGATACAAATCATACAATAGAATAAACAAATTTTTCTCCCTCAAGAAAATTATGCTAAATAACATAAATAGAAATTTGGAAAGGAAGATTCAAAACCTGTTTCCACACCAATTTTAGTGGAAAAATTATTGTCTAATAATGGTGAAGGCAAGACGTTTATTAGAACAAGTTTTAGAAGCTAATCAGAAGTTTTTTATATTTGAATGCATCAAGGCATGACATTGTTTATATTGTTACTTAATGTGAAAGATCTCAGAGTGATCCTACAGAATCACTTTTAATTGATGGAAAAATAATTATAAAATATATCAGAGGCACTATAAATTTTGGAATTAGGTATGATATTTTAGAATGTATTGACATGTTTGTGTATTCTAATGTTGAATGGGTAGGAAATTTTGACGATAAAAGATCCACATCTGGTGGAGTTCATTTATAGGGAAAAGTGTTTTTAGTTGGAATAAAAATAAATATAAATCAATAACTCCTAACATAGATGAATTTGAGTATGTTGCTACCACTCAAGCTGCTACTCAACATATGTGGGTAACGACTGAGTTGGAAGACTTACTTGTTGAATTAAAGTTACATTTTCTATTGAGATGTGATGATCAAAGTGAAATTATCCTTAAAAGGAATCCAGTACAACATTATCATTAAAAACATATTGACATAAAGTACAACTTCATCAAAGATATTGTGGAGAAACTGAATTGAATTTGTAGTAAATTCTGATGTTAGAACAAATTACTGATATAGTCACTAAACCTTTACCAAAGGAAACTTTTTATAAATTATGGTTAATAATGGGCATCCAACCTTTTTCTCGTCAAGGTTGAGGTATTTTTATATGTACCCTCTCTCTTCTTACCATTGGATAGTGTCATCAAGGGGTGGAATTATTTCATAAATCAATCCTTATGGATTAATGAATAAAATGGGAGTTATGGGTAAGCTATGAATCCAAACTGTTAGCGTGTGAAATATTCTAACTATTTGTTAGAGTGGTTGTAGGAGTCAAATTTTTTATTGGAATGTTGAATAAGTGACGAGGTGAGGAAGAATGCTAAAGATGAAGGCTTGGAAGAAATATGTGGATGTTTTTGAAAACACTATGGTGGAAAGCTGATGAGGTTTCATTGTCACTACTTCTGTAAAGCATTGTCTTGTTGTCAATAATTCTTGTTTCATATAAATACATAGCTCATGTATGCTTAGAATTTTTGATAAGTAATCTGTTGATTGTGGTTATAATGTTTAGTGATTTATAAATCTTGGTTGAAAACATAATCCAATGGGGGATATCGGTATAACCAAGATGATAATGAAGTGTATCATATTTAGGTGTTGGCTTTTATTGGAAATGATTTTTGAGAAGAGAGGAAAATCATATAACATAGTACAAGTGGAGGACAAGAAAGTTACAATACATTCCTTCAAAAATATGATATTGATTTGCTGATTTGAATTTCACAAATATCATTAGTTGTTTGGAGAACTTGGGATGAAATATTTATGTCTATAAGGGGAAGTAAAGGTGGTGCTATTTTCTTGTTTTTTTTTCAAATTTTAGGGTCTCAATATCAGGAATTTTTTTCGTAAAGGAAGTAGTATTCTGCAGAGGGATGTTTAGAAAATGAATTGAAGGTAAGTATAATTCTTGAATGGTTCTTGAAATGTAGGGAAGGTAAGTCAAATGTATGGATGGTAAGTCTAATTCATGGAAGGTTTGTGAAATGAAAGGAAGGTAAAGAGAATTCATGGAAAGATGGAAAAATTCATGGATGGTAAGCTAAATTAATGGAAGGTAAGTTGAATGCATGAAAGGTTCACAAAATTCATAGAAGTTAAGAGGAATTAAAGGAAGGTTCATGAAATTTATGTAAGGTAATTAAAATGTATGGTGGGTCTACAGAGTGTATAGAAGGTACACGAACCATGAAGGGCATTTCACTAAATAAATGGGAGGTATGCAGACCATAAAGGGAAGTTCACTGAATGCGTGGGAGGTAGGTGGACCTCAAAAGGCAGTTCACTAAATGCAAGCGAGGTACATAGACCACAATGGGCAGTTTACTGAATGCATGAGAGGAATGCAGACCACAAAATGAAGTTCACTGATTGAATGGAAGTTACATGGAAGGCTAGAAGTTCGTGGGATGGATCGTCATTGGCAAAAATGAGGCGGTGAAGTTCGTAGGACAAACCCAGTATGAGATGGATAACTGTAGGACATTGAATTTTATTTAAAAATTATTAGTGGTTTTTTGGGATCTATTAGAATATATAATGAATTTTAATTTCAACATTATGGGAGAGTGATTTTTATAAGAAAACAGCTTCTCTTTGAGGAAGAATTTGGCTTTGTACGGTAGATTTAGGTGTGTAGAGTTCCATTAAAGGAAGAAGTTTGCAGAGGAGAGTTCCTCTTAGCAAAGCTGTTAGTATAGGAGAGTTCCAAGAAGGGAAGCAGTTAGCGGATGAGAATTAGCTAAAGGGAGAAGTCAGTAGAGTAGTGTTCTATGAAGGGAAGCAGTTAACAGAGGAGTGTTCTGCGAAGGGAGAAAGTATGTAGAAACAGTACCTGGACTTGTTACACTAAGGCAGTATGTGGAGGTGGTATGTTGAGTCCGTACACTATGGTGGTATGTGGAGGCAGTATTCGGAGGTGGTTCATAGAGGTGGTCTGCGAATCACTCATGGTACACGGTGAACATCAGTTCATAAATGATATAGATAGTTCACGGAGGTGGAAGGATAGTTCGCGAAGGACCTATAAAGGTTCCTACCAACTTATGGGTAGGAAAGAGAAGAATTTTTTTGAAATATAAAATTTGTGAAAGCTGGTAAAGATGCACTAAAACATTGAATTGTGTCATTTTGTGCATGGATAATCACACACACTATTAGATTGTTTACATAGTGCTACATGATTGTAAGGGAATATCCTACTCATTTTAATCCACACTAAAGGATTGATTTCTACTGTATTGTGTGGTATTTTATTCTTTTAGAACCATAAAATGGACAAGCTACTCTTATTTTGTAGTGAACCTTTTAATATATTGTGTTCTTTTGGATTTGTGTCTGAATTATTTTTAGAGGGGAACAAAATCATTAGCCATTGGAGAAGATTGTTTCATAAGTCAGGAAAATTAAAAGAAAAAGATATCAATGATTCACCCCTCTCCATCTCAGTGATACTTGAATCCTAACTTGGAAACATCATAAACTCTATTTTTTTTACATTTCTAGGGAACACATTGAAGGTCTATATTAGAGATATACTCCTTTCTAACATTTTCACAATATTTTTATCATATCATTCGACACTGTTATTCATCATAATAAGAAATTATCCAATTATAATATTAATTTATATTTTCATTTTATTTTCAAGAGACTTTTTCTCATATATTTCATTTTTCGGATGATGGATATTTGTAGTAATCACATACCTTATGGGATATTGTAGGTGATCAAAACAACTCACAAAATTCTATATATATTTCTCAATGTCCTGAATGGGTTTACTACCTTAGTGTCCAATCCTAATAACACATTTCATTGATGTGATGATAATCAATATGAAATAAATAAAAATATTATCATGAATTCAAATATCTTGGCTATAATATTGTGCTATCATTTTTCTTTTGTATATCATGAAACATTATGTCATAATCAATTTCAAATAAAATGAATAATTATTTCAGAATGAGTTATAATGGGAATTAACAATAAACCATAACATGAGAACTATTTTCTAACTAGTCATCAAAGTATATGGATTTTAAATATCATATTTATTAGTTAACTTATATCTGAGATGTGAATATTTTCACCACTCTTATCTGTAGGAATCTTCCACTATGTATAAAATACAATCATTGTGATAAGCATGTTTTTTATAGTTTTTCATAATATTGTTGGTAAAATTATTCTTCTCTTAAAATGGAAATGGGATTTTATTATTAAGAAATTCATAATAAAGAAATTTTGTATAATTGGTATTTTTTATTTTTTATTCCTTGTTAATGAATGATAAAATAAAAATTCAGTAGAATTAAATGTTCCATTTTCCTATGAATTTCTCCAACTAGATCATGATTTCCATCATTAACCCATTCATGAAATGAAATTATCTAATCAATAATTATTTATAAAATGTTTTCTACACAACATATGGAAGGGGAGTCACTAATATATTATGATCATTGTTTGGCTTCCATAATGGCCCAAAAACAAGATTTACCATATTTATATACAAATCCTCTATTAAATGATTTTTGACATGTTTTTATATACATGATGTTTCCATATAATAAATAATTATTTATTTATTAAATTATAAATTTCACTATCTCCTATGGGGGAGTATTATGATTACTCAATTTATTAAAAAATCTGTTAGAAAATTATATATTTTTTATTTATGCATGGAAAATAAAACACGCACATTGACTAATGATATTTTATAATATAATTTGTTTATAATCATTGTCTCTCTTTCACTGTGATTAATTTTTAGATTTTTTAAATTTTTGTTTCATTATCCAAACCATGGAAAATTTGATAATGGATAATCTATAAAACCACCAAAAGTATTTTTACAATTAGGTTTGGTCATACATAATCATTGTTTATTTTTATTTGTATTTTTCCAAATTTTTATTTGTTCAGAAAGAAAATATAGTACAGCTAAAATAAAACTATTTAACCCTTATATGTTGATCTAGGAAATATCATGTCCTTAATAGTGTAATATAGAGTAATCAATAAGAGCCAAATACTCATCATAATCTATCCAGATATGTTTCAATCATTGAAATATAGTCATGAAATATTTGAAGTATTGAAATCCAATCAAAATCACCCCCACTCGCTATCCTAGGATCTGTCAGTCAATATACATTGATGATGTATAATATTAAATTTAGAAAAATATATATTACATCATATTGGTGATTAATAACTTAGGTGGATTGAATTTTGGATTATGAAGGGATGAAATTGTGAGGCTCGGTAAGGTATGTTAGGGATGGAGGCCGAATGGAGGAAAAAATTAGTGATTATGGAGTAATATTAGGGATCATGGCTCCGTGATGGACAATGTGATTGATACACATTGGGTTTGATGATAGAGCTCAAGGCACATTTTGGGATTTATGGGATGATTTGATAGTTGGACTCAATGAGGGAGAAAAACAATCATGGAGTGAGGAGTTTGTCATGTTTTCCATGATATCAATCATGGAATGATATGGTGCTTGGGAAATATATTTTCCATTTTTTAAATATTAAACATTTGTTCTATAGAAAAATAAAAAAATTATTCTCCTAATCTTATAATATTGTATTTTGAATAATTTTTAAAAAATAACATTAAAATATCAAATATATTTATCATAACATCGCTAAAATAACTATAGTAAATATAATAATTGTTATAGTAAACTATGCCTCTCAAAAATATTTTTTTTTGATAAATACTATAAAAATTAAATAGATAATATTAATTTCTAAACTAACTAAAACCCTCTCAAAAATTAATATGGAATAATTATAAACATTTGAATTATGTATCTATAGTTTGCATGAAGTTTTACTTCTAAGATACTTTTGATGACATCCTAGTGATTTTATGTTTTATGTAATAAGTAATATAATTTTTATCGTTGATCATGTTTCTACATTTTTCGTAAATTATATTTGTATTACAGTATTTTATATAATTAAATTTCATATAAATTAGGATAGGATTCATCTAAACATATTATTAGTGATATTTGATATCAGTTGTCTTGAGAAAACAAACAATGTTATTCATGTTAAAGGTGATGTGATAACTATAAATCATATTATTATTGTTTAAAATGAGGGTCAATGGTAGTATACCAATATTTTTTCTCTTTCAAAATAGTTAATTATCACATATTGGAATCAAAATAGAAAAAATAACATTACAAATGTTAGAGATTATTAATGTAAAAAATGTAAAAGTTAGAGTAGTAAAATTACACACACACACATATATATAGCTAAAAATATATTTATATATAAACATATATGAATATAGGTATACTTGTTGTTACATTAAAAAATATATTTAGTGATGAGATCCATTATATAATTTGGAATGATAATTTATTATTCTGTGGTCATCAGAAAAATCATTATATCCTAACAGATATATTTTATACATATGAATTAAATACATTGGTATATGACCCTGAGTAAATTTCATTTAAATATTTTAAAAACTATTTCATATAATACTATTAATGTAATCATTCTTAATAAAATGTGTATAGACAAACAATAAATTCCATGAATGCATTCAAATATGAGATGCATCAAAAAGTAGTAATGAATGATAGTTAAAATTAAATTGTTTATATAAATGTTTAGATCCTTATTTGTAATTAAATTGATATTTATAATAGAGTATTCGAAAATTATAAGTAATATTATAAGTGAATCATTTGTTTATTTTCAGTAAATATGAATCCATTGTGAAACTTTATGCCAATAATTTTAAAATGATAAAATAGGAAATATGTGGTGATGATGAGTAAAACATTTTTCTTTCTAAGAAGAAATATTTGATTGTCATGATGAAGAACATTCCCTTAAAGTCATCGTTTTATAATTTCATAAATTTAATATAAATAAAAGTTATTTTTGAAATTATATAATAATGAAATTGATGATTATTTGAATAATATAAAAAATTATGTAATTTATAGAAGAAATTATTTATTAAAAATGATAATCATGGTAGATTGGCTTGTAATTATGTTGATGTTTATAAGAAAGAGCATGACCCGAAAAGCGGGGTTTCCTCTTCCATAATTCGATAGAGCACAATAAACCTCTAAACAAATCATTGATGAAGGGTCTAGAGATAGCCTTGTGACACTGGTTGCTAATCCACAGAAAGTGTTACTAACTCAACCATCTGACAACACTGGCCAATGCCATCACAATGCTCATGGATCATTAAATAAGACACCTCATGGGAACTATGGTATAAATTCATAACCCAGATGGTTTGGAATATGGAGCAATTCATCCATTGTGATATTCACCGAAATGATGATGTCAGTAGTAGAAATTGGCTAGAACATCTCAAAAAACATATCAGTTCATAGTGTTTGTCACAATATTCTCTACTCAGATATGGGTTACGAATCTTGATTACACCACTTTTCTATATGTTATGGTTGATAAACAAGTAGTGGTACTAATATGAAACATCATGGTTTTTTATTTTCTGATATAGAAGACTCTTCATGAGCTATCTGGCTGTCATTCATTGGGTCGTCTCTCAGAGATGGTACCGACCACATCATTATGTCCCTATATGAAGGGGTATATACCACTCCCTCAATTATGAGGGAAGATGTTTTTAAAGGTGAACCTCCTAGGTGATCTCCTCCCATCATGATCCATAATAACTAATTGTGATCTTTTATTGAGGAAGATAATGAATCTGATGATAATAGAGAGGGTTGAATTGTGAGACTCTAGAAGGGAGCCAAATAATCCACCACATTCATGTACCTATGAGTGGATTCTGGGATCTAATGCATATAACCTTCTCAGATGATGAGACTCAGACACTAGGATCCTTCCCTAAACTCTGATGTAGTAGAGTATGAGACATGCTACATCAGTGGGTTCCACTGAGCTTCAAAATTATAGTACTGAAAGAGATTCCTGACAACATGGGGCCTCCCAGCATTATTACATTGCCATAGATGGTTCTTCCTTCTTCCTCGGGATGGTTTGTCAGGAAAATGAAATTTTTCAATAGGAGGAGGACGTTTGTGTTTCTATTTAATTATTCATGGAAGGCCTCCCCTTAGATTTTTCAATATATTGGTAGGACCTATGTACCAATTTTCCTCAACGTGGGGAGGAACTTTGGTTTGACTATTCTGGGAGTATTACGAACCTCCATTTTGATTTGATGAGGTGTGAGGAGAAACTAGACATATGTCAAAAGATATATGGGGAGGACCTCTGTTTTGGCCACCAAACGCATGGGGTGGACCTCCATGGTGGTGAGTGCTAGAGTGGGGAGGACCTCCCGTAGAGCTAGTGAGGATATGAGAGGAAATCTATGTTGGATACTTGCAGCCTATTGAGATACTTAGTATGGACTGGCTGTGAACACATGGGGAGGGCCTTTATAATGATCGTTGATAATGTGGGGGTGGCCTCCTATTGGGTAGCATCTAGAATGGGGAAAATCTCCACTCTTATTGGCTGAGGCACGAGGTTGACATGGGAATATATCGAATGGAAAATGGGGAGGGCCTCTCTGTTTGGTTGCATGGGTATGGGGAGGACCTCGATACTAGTTGGTAATAACATATTAAGTACCTCCATAGTTGGGATTAGTTGAGTGGGGAGGGCCTCGTCTAGAGTTATTGAGAACATGGGGAGGATATCCATGATAGCTACATGTGGAAAAATGAGGACCATCATGCTAGTTGACATTCATTGAAAGAGGTGAAGTATCATACATGATCTCACTATAATGGGTTATCATGTGACAGCTATTGATCATTCCAACGATGGAAAGAGTCAACCCAGCCTGGTTGTGGGGTGGATGAGGTCAATGTTTAGATCGAGCATAGGTGAATCCCTGGATTAATGTAATAAGGACCTAGTAGGATGCACCATGGGTGGAGTCGACCACATGAGCTATAGTTAATGATGCCTCCTTATGGGAAAATTACTAAACATATAACCGACGCTATCATCAGGTTTTCCAGGATAGGGTAAGAAAAGAAGGGACATAAACCATATATTCTTCATCCTAATGAACTAGTTGGTGGCATTGATTGGGCCTCATGGGAGACCTTTTTGGAAGCTCTCGAGTAGTTTTCATGGCTAGGATGACCTGAATATCAGTAACCTCATCAATATAAGGTAGTTAGTCATAGGATCAATCTGATGATAGGCTCCTGAAGCAGTTGAACATGGGTGTGGGGAGTAGTGGCTCCATGTGTGGCCCTTGGGGCAGTAGTGATGTTGAGGCACAAAAGCCTTAATGTCTTGGAAGGCAATGTCACTGGTGAAAATGACCCCGTTCTACTTTTATTGATGAAAATTGGTGTCAATCACCCTTTTCTGGATGATTTCACTAGGTGAGGTGGGGCATGGGTTCTATGTAACCATGGTTGTTGATTAATTAATGTCATTGGTTGGGTTATATGGGATTATCTCATTAAATTTCCTTCTACACCCTTGTCTGTGAGTATGGGGAAATTGGTTTCTTGTAGATGGGACTATGGAAAGAAATAAAATTCAGATATCAATGTGGATACAAGGAAATAAATTCCCAATTCCCCAATGAAATCAAATCTTCAATGAATGGAGATATAGAGACCCATGTTGTCTATATCATAGAATGAAATGCACAATGATTTACTACCCCATAATTGTAGCGAGTTTCATGCCAGATGTGGTATTTTTTTGTCGAGACATAGTTCCAGATAGATGGATCCGGTCACACACTCTTCTTCTGATGAATCGAGTGATATTAATCCGATATTTAGGACATGCTTTTATGATAGCTTCATCATTCCAGTTTTTGACAAATTTTACAGGTGTATGTCCACTCTCATCACATTTTTCACATTTGATGAACGAACAACATTGTACCCAACATTCATTCTTTGCAATGGTAGGTGGTATTCATCACTTATTTAGTGTTATCTACACCGTGATCGAAATGGGAAGAAGGGATGTCAACCCTTATTCTATTGATTTCTCCTTGGAATTGGACGCATAGTTTGTGTCTATCATATAGAATAAGGTACTGTTTATGAAACACATTCTTGGTTTCATCCCTTTATGGATTCTAGTTACATTTATTATATCTAAACATTCTAAAGAGTCTAGTCTAAGAATCATCCTTCAGTCATGTAATTAGTAAAATTGGGAATCAATGGCATGTTCAGATTCCGAAATGTTGGTCACCTGTATTCTTCCACATAAGATGGCTTCCGAAGGGTGTGGAAACCCAAGGCATCCCATATTCATAGAGGGGTATATTACACCAGAGGCATGTCTTCTCAGGGTTTCCTTAAGTATCTCATATATAACATTGTGTATTCCATAAGTTTAACATCTATAGGATATAAAGGATTGTAAGATTAACATGTTGTGGATATATAGGGTTGCGAGATTAACATCTTGAGAAGATTGAATGGGTTGATCAGAACCCTTGTGAAGGTGGATTATGTATATATATCCCTATGAGGGACCACATGGAATTTTTACTGGATGAATGTATTATAGTGCCCTATAAGGATGGATCTGAGAGTGGTGTGTCCTATAATTGGAAGGTTTCACGTATTGAAGGCTGATATGAACACCACAAAGGGTGGATGAAGGAATTTTGGCCCCAATTAAGGGGACACCAATTAATACCATTGGATTGGACATAAAATTGTGGAGGCTTCTAATATACCCTTTTATGAATTTAGGGATCAAATCCCATATAGTTCAAAGAGGTGATTTAGGGGATAGAGATGGTGAGCTTCCCTTCACAAGAAGAATACTCATGGTTGGATAAATATGTATTTTGTGTGGATTATGCATGGTTAGATACACGAGTGCTAGTGAGAGAAGTGAAGGGGTTAATCGGGCTTACATAGTGAGATATCTTATATAGATGGCATGACCCCACAAGGATGTGTCAGCTTTGGTAAGAGTCATGTTGGATGGAAATGGTGTTGGCGAAATGGGTAGAATTTATGGAGTTATATCACTAGGATAGGGGTGAGGTGTTGCATGATATGATAGATTATGGATCATAAAACTTCAGGGATAATTATCTGAGGTGATATGTACCATAGAGGGAAGATGACACATCATAAATACAAATTAGATCACCGCTAGAGGTGGATCTGTGAAGGGGAAAACCCCTTGAAAGGGTTACTAATGTTTACCAATGGTTATGATTATCCCTATTGGAGGATTCCTATGTATCCTTAATAGGACTTAGGGACCAAATCCCATGTAGTTAAAGTATCCCATATAGTTTAATGTCATATGTTAAGGACAATAATGCACCGACATGAATATGACAGTGTGAGGCTTGAACCCCATGGAGGTTTCATATGCATCAGAGCTGGTTGGGAATCAAAGTCCATATAGTTCAATTCAACGAGTTGGGGATAAAACATGGTTAGTAACCCGAGTTTACCAAAACAAAATTTGACCTCTGAGTAGGCCATGATCGTCAAATGGTAATCACTCAAGGGAAAAATATAATGGGAATATATAATTGGGGATGATGAGATCTCGGGGGGGGGGGGAACCCCTTGGATGAGGGAACTATGGTTCACCAATGATTTGGATTTAAACATTGGGATGTTTTCTATATAGCTTGTTTAGAAGTAAATCATTAAAACATTCATAGTTAAGTGGTCTGGGGAATACACATGGTTAGAGACTCATTAATGTGGAAGGTGTGGATTATTATAGAAAGGATTCCAAGAAGAAGGGTTTCATTATCACTACTAACCATTAATCCCATGTGATCCTTGCTCAGTTTCAGAAATAAGAAGCAGTAGACCAGGCTGTCACATAATCAATGATGAGTCAGGGAGGGATGGCTTGTGGCTTACACATGGAAGCGACCCATGGAGAAAAATCCCAAAGGGAGAGTTATGGGTTTTTCGGGAGTCCCCAATGACTACCCTCTCTCAAGTATTCATTTCTAGAGGAGTAAAAGAAGAGAAATTGTGCTACCTATTACAAGAAAGGATATAGGCTTACACTAGCATAGCCTCCCTTTCCCCAAAAAATGCCATTCCATTGGAGGAGGATCTCTTTCCATGTGAAAAAGATCTCACTCTGTAGACTAGTGGGAATGGATAATGCTTGAGGGAGGCACCTCAAGTGCAAGAAATAGGATGAGGATCCATATTAATGTCATATGCTAAGGATGTCGATGCTTAGAATTTTAATGTCTTGCATCTCAAATGGAGAGGAATCACCCATCAGAAATTGAAATTGCATAACATATACTTTCCCATGCTTGGGGAAGGGATGGCATCGGAAATGCCTAATGAGAGTGGGGTGGAGAATGTTTCACTCATGGGGTCCGTGTTATCATGTCTATGACCAATGGGAATATTCATTACAGTACTTTTTACAAAGATAAAGAGATATGATATCACAACAAGGGATACCACACAAGGGACCATGATATCACCACATGCATTCCCGGTGGGCTGCACATAATAGGGTCACACGAATCTCGTTGCCTCACTAATATGATCATTGCAATGATTGGGTTTTTCAATAAGGAAATGTTTGTTGTGAAGGAATGGGCTTTCCGAAGCATAGGGTCCTTTCCATAGCATTGAGTCTTGACCTAATAAAAGAGTTCTTCATGAAGAATTAATACATCATGAATCCATGAGTCCCTCAAAGGATATCCCTACTTTGCGAATAGATGAGGCCCAAATGAATGGAAACCCTGCAATAGGTAAATGATATATGGACCAATTAAAAGAATGAATCATGATGCTCAATAACATGGTTGATCTATTATTGGGTCACATTTGCAGTGCGTGGGAGTTTCATGTGATGGGAGACCAAATGTTGAAAGGTCACGATAACAATTCCTTTAAGGTAGGGCTGAGCTATATATTAATAGGTAATGCGGATTGTACTTTTAATAGGGTGAAACTAGAAGGAAAAAAGAACTTCGTGATGCAGATGGGCTCTATCAGACTCACGATGGTACTATTAAAGACATTAACATGATCAAGAGGCTTTTCAGACACTTTGAGGTACCATCATCTTCTTTTAGGTGAGAATTAGGGATGGTTCTCTATGAAGGATATTCATTGGATAGACTTATTTGACAAATTTTGGGCACGTTTGAGCCTGAATTTTTGATTCAAAATGGCCACTTCATTCTCCATTTCTCTAGTAGCACATATATAGGCAGCAACATCTGGATACTAAATATGGGAATAGTTCTAGAATAGATATACCTAGGAGTAACAACATTCACAATGTTCATTGAGCATGACTCAACATAACCTGGTATATGACAACATGAACTACTATGCACCTAGTTTCAAAATAATAGGTATATGCTTCGTATAATTCACATTTTCATGAAAAACCATAAAGATTGATTTAAAAGTAAATATGTCCCCAAATCAATCATGGTTATTGTTATTAGACAAGAAATGCATAACATTTCTATTTATGTAAAGTGTTTTTCTAGTTTGAAATTATTCATTATGATTTTATTTACTGTATTCCATTTTGATAGAAATTGCGCGTATAGGAAGGAATGTGAATCATATCAACACATGTATTCAAGGTAGGGATTACCCTAATATAAATGTTAATGATGTAGGATCATGAGATGATCTTGGAGCTGAATCCTTGATAACTATATTGGGATAATTGACTATGGTTAGGAGCAATAACCTTACCCACGTGGAGCTGTCTGATCCAAATTGTTGTGTAACAATGTTAGACAACATTGTTCATCAATAGTATTCATCATTAAATGGTACTACAAACCCATATTTAGTTGAGAAACGAATAAGTTACCTAGAAAATATATTTATCACTATGCAAATTAACAAAAGGTATATGGTTATCAAGATAGTTTATCATATTTCTAGAGATTAAAATAAATGGTGTTAATTGAATCAAAACATGATAAATGAGGATGATATCAAAAGCATTTAATGGAAGGATTTTAATGAACATTTCATAGAAACATATTTCCCTAAAAAATATTGATAACATATGGAAAGGAAAATATTGAATTAGAGCCAAAGGGAGATTGAGAATGTTGATATGTATGATGCCCAGATTACATTATTTTCAAGGTACTATATAGATTATGTACATCATCTAAATTGAAAGAATTAATGATTACTTTAGGGATTAGAGCCATTCCTCTTAATTGCATTGGTATCCAAAACATTCTCATCATATTATGATATAGTCTTATGAGCTATCATGCCATAAAATTAATTCTCTAGGTCTTATGAATTTAGATTAAATCAATATAAGAAGTGGGAGAATAAAAATTCAGAAAAAGGAAATAATTAAAATGGGAATAATGGAAGAATTAAATTTCAATCCTATAATAAATGTGGAATGAAACATCATCTATCATGTATTTTGGGTATGGGACTCTATTACATGTGTGGACCAAAAGGCCACCAAGCCCGTGATTGAAAGGGAATGAATGGAGCTACCAATGTTCAATGCTACTATATTAATGAGATTTAAATTTTTGAAAATGGTTGTTCAAATAATCAGGGTGACTTTCACCATAGAAGGCCAAGGGGGTAAGGAAAATCATAAGAGATCATAGATATTGAGGTTGAAGTTCCTAATGATATAGTGGGATATACTTTAACTATATCCTTAAAAATATCCAATCTTTTATTTGATTGTAGATCCTCACACACAGATATATATCTCCCCAGTTTTCCCCAAAATGTAGACATTTCTATTTTGATTTGATAATGGAGTTATTGGTAAAACTCCTAAGGGATATCTCATTGAAACAAAAACGTGTAGTTCATTTCACTCTATGACACATAAAATTTCATTAGTTGAAATCTTTATCATAATACCTATGGTTGAATTAATATAATTATTTGAATGGACTTGATTTAAAAATATGAACCTAAGATCTATTGACAAAATAAGTATATTGTGATTTGTGAGGGGAATCAGTAATCTCTTATAATTAGAGAAAAAACCTCATCTTATGATACTTTTCTTAGATCCACCCCCTATATCTCTACTGACTGAAATTCATTGGGTGTATTAGGAAACAACAACAATGGATGTGGAATGAAATATTCAAATCGAGGATGTAGATATTTTGTGTGAATATATTAATGTATTTCTAGAAGATTTACATGGACATCCTATGGAGTGGAAAATTGTGATTTGCATATATTTAATCAATTATTCCTGGTAATATCAAAGAATCATTATAGAATGACCACTATGGAATTAATGGATCTGAATAAAAAACTAGAAGAGTGGAGTAATAAGATATTTATTCACCATATTTTTTCTCTATGGGGATCCCATTTTCTCTTTATTAAGATGAAAGAAGGATCCATTTGGCTATGCATTGATTATAGATACTTATAAGCTATTACAATAAAGAACATGTATCATCTTCCTTGTATTGATGATTTATTTGATCAATTTCATGGAGTAATTTTTTTTGATGGTTTTCCATCATTTGATATATCATCAATTGAATGAAAAGAAGGAATATATTCAAAACATTACATTTAGATCCTAGTTTGGAGATTATGAGTTTACATTAATTCCATTTGGACTAACTAATGCATAGTCAATTTTCTCGGATCTATTATATAAAGTATACAAGGAATATCATGATGATTTTTTTGTATTTATTAATGATATCTTGATATACTATAAAATATATTAGGACAATGAGAACCACTTTCTTATTGTTCTATAGACCGTTAGATGAAAAACAATTTATGCAAAATTTTAGAATATATGAATTATAGCTGGAAACCATTTCTTCTCTAAGCCATATTGACACTAACAATGGAATCTCAGTTTAACCTTTAATGAAAAATGTAGTCTAGGAATATCCTACCAAAACAAAAAAAATAACTGAGGTACATAGTTGCATTGGTTTAGCAGGTTAATCTTTCTGTTTAATTCAGCATTTTTCATGACAATCTTACCTATTAACCATGCATACCAATAAAGGTGTTTATATTATTTAGAAAGAAGAATGTGAATAATTCATTGAATAAATTAAGATGAGATTACTGAATTCTCTGATCATGAATCTAATATCGAGAAACAGTTAATATTTAATAAATATTGATTCATTAAAAAATGGATCTAACTTGACCTTATGATGATTGATAGAGTTGTTTCCTATGCCTTATTAAAGATGAAAACTAATGAAAAAACTATCCAACTCATGATCTTGAGTTAGCAGCTTTAATCTTTTCTCAAAAAATATAATGACGCTATCTCTATGGTGATATATATGAGATATATATAGATAAAAAGATTTTAAAATATATTTTCTCATAGAAAAAACTCACCATAAGTCCAAAGCAATGGAACGAGTTAAGAAAAGAATATGATTGTTCAATACACTACCCCCAGAGAAGGAAAATAATATAGAATATTCATTGAGCATGAAGAACCATGGTGTTCTATAAAAAATGATGACTAAAAACGATCTTGTGTACATGGATGGTGTAATGATGTATATGGAAATCATTATAGGAGGTGATGCATCACAAATTTTTCAAATGGTTACGAAACCATCATTAATGGAAATGATTAAAAGTTCTCAGTTTGATGATTAACATATTCAAAAGAAAATTAATGTTGTAAATGATGAGAAATTGGTAGACGTTTTGTATTAACTAGTCATATTTAAATTTGGGAATAGGATTAATGTTCCTTATATACATGAGATAAAAAGTGTTTTATTGGATGATGCCCATATCTCTTATTTCTCTATACACCCTTGTATCACAAAGTTGTATAGTTATTTGAAAGAACATTTCATTGGGGATAATGTGAAAAAAGAAATTTTTTATTGTGAATCTAGATGTTTAATCTGTCCACATGAGAATAATGAATGACACTATTATAGAGGAGTCATTCAACCTATAGATATTCCTACATGGACATGAGATGAAATTACTACTGTTTTTTTCACCGGATTACAAATGATTCAATGTAATAATGATAGAATATAAGTATTTGTAGAATTAATTATCAACTTTGCACACTTAATTTCTATAAGGGACGATTTTCTACTACACAATCTTATAAGACACTATATTAATAATGTTTTAATATTTCATAGAGCATATATTTCAATTGTTTCTGATCATGATCCATGATTTACATTAGAATTATGGAAATGTCTTTAGAAGACTCCGGATATTGAGATTCATTTGAGCACTACCTACCACCCTCATACTGATGTATAATAAGAACAAACTATACAAATGTTAGAAAACCCAATTATGTCATACTAACATTACATTAAGTGTATGTGGGATCATTATTTTCCTTTGGTTGAATTTTCCTATTATAATAAATTCTATTAAAGTATTCAAATGGAATCGTATGAAGGATTATATAGAAAAAGAATTTGTACACTAAACTGTTTGGATGAAATTGGACACAAGAAGCTTTTTGGAAAAGGACATGAGGAGGGAAGAATAGAAAATGAAAAGACTATTCAAACCCATATCAAAGAAGCCCAATTTAACAAAATTAGTTACATTATCAACTAAGTAAAATATTTTATGTTTAAAGTGGGAGATATTATATTCTTGAATGTATATCCATAGATGGTGTAATATGATTTGGAATTAAAGGGAAACAAAGAGACATGTACAATGGTGTTTTTTAAATTGTGGAGAAAAATGGAGCTATGGCATATTGTTTCGTAATTCCCAAAATCCATTCCAATGTTCATGAAGTGTTCTGCATCTCATTGGTGGAAATGTGCATTCTATACCCAACACATGTCCTAAATTCTAATGAAATAGTATTAGAACCTCATTTTTTGTACTGTAAATAGATTATCTGGATTTTGTACACTAGAGAACAAGTGTTGAATAGTTAGATTAGTCAGCTAGTAATGGTACTTCATGAAAATCATAAATTATAAGGGGTGATATTGGAGTAAGAGGATGTTATGATGAATAATTACCCAATTCATTTACTAAGGTGACTTTCTAGAAATTTCGATGATACAAATTTTGTAGGAATGAAGATTATAGAAACACAAAATTTACCAATTGATTTTCCATTCTTATAATTATGTTACATAGTATAAATCACATAAAAGCACATATTGAACATGAAAAAAATATTATAAATTATTAATCAACGAAATAAAAAGAATTTCTAGAAATTAAGGAACCTATACTGATGGAATATTAACTTGACACTTTGGAATAATAATATTACCCTAAGGAATAGTGACCCAACCAATATAATATTAATATCACCGTTGAAATTGGAAATTAATTTTTATTGTCTTATACATGAAAATTTGTTATAATTATAACATTGTATAAGTAATTTCATTTTTTAAAATTATAAATTATGTATTCGTGTTTTTGTAATAAAAAAATGTTTATTTACAATTATATAATTAATAAAATGATTTAAAAGAAAATTTATTTTCATAAAATAGTTTCATTAATTAATATTTTCATACATTATGTTTATAATATAATTTAATGGGTCCAAAATAAAATTTTCAATTTGTCACAAAATCAGTTATAATTTTTAAATTGTTGTTTTTTTAATAATAAATTATTTTATTAAGAATATCATATTTTCAAATTTATGAAATTAATTTCAAAAAAGTAATTAATTTTAGATTTCGAGATGGAAAAAAATTATTATTTTTTTTTTATATTTTTCAAGAATAGTTTAATTTTTTGTGAATAGTGAAATAAATTAATTTACGTTATTTACTAAATACATGAATTACTAATTTATCATCTAATTTATGGATGATATGAGCCCATAATCTCAAACCATCCTATTGTTTTTAATTTATTTAGTTATTGGAATCCAAACTACTCATAGTCTTGAGAAAAATAATAAACTAATGGAGAATGAAATCAAAAAACACCCATATTCCCCCATATAAATACCACCACAAACCACCTCTTCTCCTCACACCACAATTTGATGAATATTGATAAATCATCTACCCAAAAACTCTCACCTATCGACTCCCCAATGTCTAGGAGGTTCTAGTGAAAAGAGAATGCCAATCCATTGTGTTATAAGGAGGTTCTTGAAGTAGATAATTCAAGTGGTAAATCATCTTTCATGTTCTTTTAAATTCCATTCAATATGTTTTTTCTTTTCATATCCAATACTCACATCCCCTTGTCAACCTGTAATGATAACACTAGTTCCATTTAAATAATGGAATTATATCATATAAATTGAAGATCCATCATCTATATCCATCCTCACTCTATCTCTCTCAAAAAAATGAAAGCATCATTTGTAATGTGTCAATTTACCGACATTGTCGACGATGCATATTCATTTTCATATAAATCCTTCAAATATGGTCATAATAAAATATTATTATTTAACATAGACTATTATGTATGTATTATAACTCATTTAGTATTCTGTAACAAGTATATATACATAATATTATTTCTCATGAGAAAACTAGTTTGTGATGATAGAAATCCCACCAAAATAATTTAAATGATTACAACTAACATCTCACATAATATTCAATCCCCACCCAAATAACCAAATCATTAATATAACCATTTTATATGAAGGATATTCATTAATTACAAATAATTTCAATTCTGGGTGTCTATTCTAATCTCACATAATCTATCGAATATGAATAAAAGAAAACCAATCATGAAAACCAAGGATACAATCACTTACAAACAATGGAATTAATTATTATTACTCATTAAAAAAGAAAAAAATTAAATTAATAAAATTATAATAAAAAAATAAATTTAAAAGTGGTTCTTAATTAAATTAATAATTTAAATAATTTCCTATTTCAGGACAATTATTTCAAGTAAATAACTCTTTTGGACATAAGGTTAGGGATTCTCCCCGAACTTCAATTATTCCTTCGGTTTAAAATTTATCTCTCGCTAAAACAATGTAATTCGTAATTATTCCTATGAATTCCTTTTAAATATTGTTTTATTCTTCCAAATATTTCTATTTAGATTAATTATTTTTTTTTTGAGTAAAAAATGTTTTATAATGTTCTCTTTTCAATTCATCTTGATAAGAAATCTCGATTAAAGGGAGCTTCCCAATTATTTACTCATTTTAAACTGTACTCCATTAACTATTTCAAGAAACCATTATTTTTATGAACTATCTTATTTAATTATAAATAAATCTTATTTAATTCTAGTATTATAAAAATAATTATTCTATATAACATTTAAGAACTCATTAATATTATCCCTTAAACCAATATGAAGTTCTTTATTTCTATAGCTTCTTAAAATATATTTTAAATGTAATCACATATGATTTCAAATTTTCTTATGAATACTCATTTAAAATAATTTAATTATCATTTATTTTCTAGAATACACATATTTACAATTATATTTTACAGTAATAATATGTGAATTTCCAAAAAACACTTCCTTCCGATGAAAAGGTTTATTTCTCTCAAGAATTACTCAAATAATTTATTAGAGTATTAATAAATATCTCAAATCATTTTTTTACACTATGATTAATTTATAATGACCAATTATGTTACAATTTAAAATATTTTACTAAATGGTTTATGAAAATTTTCACTGGGATAACAATCTTCATACCATTCATCATATTTCTCAAAATAAATTATGATATTTTTACTAATTGTGTATATTATTTACATTTTATATGTTAGTTTCATTATAAATGTATGTTTGGATTATGTTTAACACCATTCATATGAGTAATTTATTGTAATATTCATGTGATGGTAGGCTCTCACTATATCCCATTGATGCATTAGTGGCTATCATGTGAAAAACTAGGTCCGGATTTCCCCACTTAATTATGGTCTCTTGGACAAAGCCTTGGTGATATGTTTATGGTGACCTACATTAAGAATTATTTTATTAAGATTAAATGAATTAATATTTCATGTGATTCTTCAAATAGTATAATATCCATGGTTATTTCTCATTTGCCTATGATTATTTATATGGAAATATTTATTTGTATTTTATTTATACAATATTATGATCAAGCTTATTTTTCAATAGCATGTGTCATTTACATTTCCTTATTTTGTATGATAGCATAAGCTATATTTCTTACCCATAATGAGCACCTTTTATCACTCCTTTGTTATGGTTTTTTTATGAGGATGTGATGATGTATATTATGATTGACATTCATGGATAATCTAGGAGTTAATGGATATTTCCAACATAGTTTCTATGTTGTTTTTCTTATGATGATGTAATGTAACAGTTATTTATGTATCTTGTTTTCTAATATACTAATAATTTGGATCCTTTTGAATACTATAACTTTATCATAGTACCAATATAATAATGTAAGTCACTGAATCTAGGATAATGGGGTTAGGGTTCATATAAAAACCTATATTATAACCATTCGATATAATGGGATTTTTAGTAATTAAATGAAATATCAAAAAAAATATACAATGTTAGGAAATATTTTTTTGATAATGTTAGGTAATTATTTTTCAAAATTGGAAACAGTAAATAATGAATCCATGGATTTTATAGTGTGGATAATATGTAATTTAGTGGCTCCTATAAAGATTGAAAGAAATTTATGTAATTGTATTGTTAGTTATCGGGTTATATTTTTCTTTCGGTTTATGATAACATTATTATAAATTATGAAATTGTTTGATATAATTGAATTCAATGATTTAATATTATCACTACTCTATGAACACAATAGAATTTCAAATTTGATGAAACCTCAACTGACATCAATAAAAAATATAATTATGCAATGTATAAAGATAAATTTTATCCACATTTAATATATTGATAATGTAATTTTTTTGCAACAAACCATCCCGGGTCATCTAGGGAAGCCACCTGAATTGGCATGTCACATGACATGGATAAAAAATGATAAAAAAATCATGTCAGGTGTATAGATAAATAGGAAATACAACCATACAAAGACGAAATCGCATGCAAGATACCAAAAATACATATAATACATCCCAAAATGGTGTAATCCAAAATGTATGTCTTGTCCCCATACGACCAACAGTCACCTCCAGACCAACCCAAACTGAAAGAGACAACAACAGAAGAATCCATCATATTTCGTGATGCAATGCCTATTATCTAAATCTTGTAAGAAAACATTTTCAAATTCCCAATGTAACTAGTAGGGTATAAGACACATCCTAGTAGGATACCACCATAGTTTCTATACGTTGTCTAATATCAAGAATGAAACAATTGAACTACAATAAAATTAAAAATTGTTATCTTAAATCCAAAGCATTTATATCTACTTTTCCCATTTTCATCCTTTTTATTTTATAAATAGTTTTATGTTCTCAAAATAAAAATATGTAAAGTATAAGTGATAAAAATAAGAAATATTATATATGAATTATGTGTTAAATAGGTAAACACATATGAATAATGAAACCTATCATGTGAAGCTATGTGATACAACTTCATATAAAAATATTCTGGAATCAATCCCTAAATAAAACACAATCATTTGGTAAATAACTATAAAGGAAAAAATCACCTCACTTATTAGGCTCTAGCATATGGGACCTCATGTACTAGATACTCACAAGCAACAATATGTATACATCGGTTCCAATAGATTTCAAATCCTACTAGTTGATATCACAAAAATTAACTCCTAGTAGTCTAACTCACTCTAAGGCTACTCGTGTCTCTATACTAACACACCCAAGATTCAAAATGTGAAATTGTCCATTAAATTTTCAAAACCATTCTAAAAATTCCATAAAACATATTCAAAGACAATCAAACCTTATTTTGATTTTGAAATCCAATTTCTAAGTCATGGAAATCAATTTGCAATGAAAAAACTCCTCATAAATTTTTTTCCATTCTGAGAAATCATTTCAAACCATTTATCACATAAAATCAATTATTATACCAGGGGATTTTATAATTAAAAATATTTATTTCATCAAATTTACCCTTTGTATAGATACAAAAAACTCAAAACTGTCAAAACCTAGATTCTTTTGACAATGATGATCGGAAACCAAGAGAACATGTTTTTAAATGAAATTCAATCCATGAAACAAAACATTATTGATAGAAAATATTACACAATCACAAATTTGTAGACAAACCAAAGAAAAATAAAAAACAGAATAATAACCATATGGATTAAAAACTAGTAGAGATGAAATAAAACCACAATGGTGCTGAACCGCTAAAAGAAAGTGATTCGAATAGGAGGGAGTCAGCCAAAATAGTCTTGGAAATACTATATGTTGAGAGACAAGAAACCAATATTAATGAAATGAGAATTTTAGATGAAATACATGGCTAAAAACTACCCATGGTAATTTACATGGAGTGTAATCCCAACATGATATTTGTAAACCATGAGTACCACATATGCCAAAAATCTCAGAACTTTTATTATAAACTAGACATTTACTAATAGAAATATGTGTAACGTTCACATAGTGTGTGAAATTATCACTCATTGTTTAAAATTCTCTGGTTATTTCTAATAGTCTATAGTCATCATAAATTTCTATTAGACATCATGTATTCTCCTATTGAATAGAAAACCCTAATGGTTTTATACTGATAATTCTAAAAAAATACATGCTTTCTGCATTAATGTGGTCCTCAAAATTAATTTTCAGCATTAATAATCCAATATAAATAGACAAAAAATAAATGGTTAACACATACCTAATTGATTGGAATTGGGAAATTACAATATCCCCAGTATAAACCCATTCTCCAACAAAAAATCTCTCATTATCCTGGATCAACAAAGTTACAAGGTCATTACTGCCTCATAAACAACCCCACTCGCACGTCATGTGGTAATCCTGTCTACACTACCAAAATACTCAAACCAGGGGAATCATTTTAACATGAAATATCCGACTCTCGTGATCTATATTCTGGACTGGCTACTCACCCAATGTTATATCATGTGCATGATCAACCTCCTTCCATTTCATAGCAGGTGAATGATTTGGTTTATACCTCTAGAACCATGAAATAAGAAACACATCATGGATAGCTATAAAACCATACAATATATTAAACTCATAGACCATGTCAATAGTCATAAAACCATCATAAAGGGGACAAAAAACCAAGGATCCAACTTACCCATCTTACCCAACTAGTGATTTCCCAAGTCATGTGATACACATAGAAAGACTTGATCACCAACCTCAAAATTCTAGTGAAAGATGCTGATGAACCATATAGGATTTCAAGTTACTTATTGTAATTTTTTAATACATACAGTTCAACTACACCATCTTGGTTACTTCCAAAACCAAACTCTTCCAATCCAAGGATTGCTTTCTATGATTATCCCAATATAAAGAAGATCTGCATATACGCCAATAAAAATCCCTATAATGTGACTATTTTTGAAAGAATTTTATCTATTATTATAGGAAAACTATAACAAAGTAATATAATTTTCCTAATATCCTTTTAAATCAATTACAAAGATCGATGGATAACATATAGAACTTTGATAGCCCTCTATGTCAAGCAGTCTATTACAGATCAATTGTTTTTCTTAATTTAATATTGGAACCCATCACCTCCTAAAAACCATTCTAAAACCTAGATTTCAACATTAGATCCTTATAATACACAAGTGTAGAGGTAACCCATTTATGTCTCACAATTTCTCATAATTACAATACTTGGAGAATATCCACCTTCATCGCCTCCAAATACGGTAAGAAATGAACTAATTTTAGGAATCGATCAAGGATCAACCAAATCGCATACTTTCCACTAGTAGTCTATTAAAAAAATGATGAAATCCATGGAAAACCCATCCCCCTTCGATATTAAAATGGGAATAGGATATAAAACTTGTGTAGGTATCTAGTGTTCCACACTAAATCTCTCACTAGGAAGGCACCACAGAAAAAATTTGTAATCAACCATCTTATCCCTTTCAACTAATACCAACACCTTAGGTAATGATGAAAAATTATATCCTCCTGGTAAATAGACCAAAAATAATGCTTCCCATTAATCATAAACTCATATCACAAGGAAAATAAAATAGAAAACCATCTATAGAATCCCAAAGCAGCACTGGGATACTGAAATCAGCCAATCAAGGTCTCCCCACCATAATGGAATTCAATAAAGAATTATCACTATGTTTCTACCACTTTCTAAACTAAAACTCAAACATTAATAGATGTGTCATATTTTTTCAAATCCATGACCATTTAACCACCTAAATATTTAAATTTCAATCCCATATCCGCAAATTTAACACATTAAAGACAAAACCTCTATAAATTTCTTCAATGCTTGGGGTCAATAATTTCGTTTGTAACGTAGAGATAGCCAAATTTCCTTCCCATGGGGTAAAATCTAAATAAAAATCAATATTATAATGATTATCCACCAATAATATCTATCAAAAATCATGATCCATCTATGTAGAAAATATGTCAGGATATTATTATATGAGTATACCGTAAACTGATCCACAAAGACATAGTGAATCTACATTTTGATTGAATGTATAATAGATGCCAACTCATGATAATCTGTAATGTCATAATTCTCATAAGGATATAACTAGAAGAAGACATAACCCACAACATTTATCCTTAACTGAAAGATACATCCCAATCCATTACCAGACACAACATACAAAATGTTATAACCCATCGACGAATCTGAATGATCAAAACAAGTGTGAATTTCAACATAGAATTCCTCTTCTCAAAATATCTCTTACACATATAATTCCATTGATAAATTACAGACTAATGGGTTACATTTATCAATTATGATGAAATATTGGATATGTCTTGATCAAACCATCTATATTTACAATCAAACCATATGAATTTTTGGATCTTAAACAAATTGCTTGGCTTCTTGAAATAAATAAATTCTTTTTTCCTTCTAATGATATATGGATATTCCCCACATTGATATTAAATTAAAAAACATCACATTTCATATACAGAACTCACTTATGGAAGTCATACTATAATGAAAATTTATGTTCGAGGTTGGAATAATGAAATCCATGTAGTCTATATTATCATTCTATGAATCGTGGCACATCGAAATATAATCAACCAACTCAGAAACAAAAGTGTAAAATAAATATTGAATGATCCTATTCATCAAATCAATAAACATTTTTGGAAATTTTTTTAGAACAATGGAATAACTAGAAACTCTAAATGACCATAATGACTCTTAAATAATATATTAGGGATATCCCCTTCTCAAACATCTGGTTGGTATTACGGTAACCATAGGTTGATGAAATACAACCAAAGAGACCCTTTAATATGATAAATGTGATCATTAGTTCGGGGTAATGGATAATTTTCTTAATGGTTACCAAATTTTACAATAGATAATAAATAATTAATCTATGGCTAATGTTTTCCTTCAATGAAAATTGGAATGCCGAAGCCCATGGTTCCATGCTAGGAAAAAATACTTACATTTTTCTTCAAGTCCCCAAGATGTTCCTTATTTTCCACCCAAATAAATCTTCCCAGCTATGTCTACCTCTTCTAAATCGCTCTATTAAACTACCACTAAAAATTTCAGAAGGTAAATGAGTATCAATATCAACCGAGTGTTAGGCTTAATCAGTAGAAAAATCCTTCCAGAATTTTGGTACTGATTTCTGACATTCTCCTCTTCTAGATTCACTAAATTAGAAAAACATGTACAATCTTATTTAAGGTTATGCTCCTGCTGCAATATGGTCCGAAACACATGGGTCATCACTGTATAAAATTTCTCAGGATAAAACTACTATTCAATGATTTTATTGTAGGAAGCCTATGTTGGATCATCGTGCAACATAACTTACCAATTATATCCCCACCATCACCTTCTCTATCCCATTATCATATATGTGGAAAACCCCATATTATAGTCATCAAGGGTCTTTATGAATTTTATGATAATCTCTATCCACTCAATATAATACTCAGATTCATAGGGTCCATTTTTACCATGAATGATTGGTGGATCCTACTTATTAAATTCTAGTCCATGTTTTACTATGCACTATGGGTTCCCAACACCCACATGACTTAGAGTTTGAACAGTGAAGAAAACTACTTATACCAATATAGGTTCCACTGGAGGGATAAAATGTTGAAAAAATCTTACAACATCCTCTCCACGATTTGGAAGAGATATTATAAAATTAATTTTCTAACAAAATACCAAAAAAAATCATTTATAATTAAATACCAATGTAACTTGACCAAATTAGAGTATTGATAATAATTCATTAAAACAAAGAGAATTTCACGAATTAAAGAAAAAACAGACATAAAATGAAAAATTCCATTTAAATATGTTCCCATATAGTTAATTCAAATGAACATAAAATAAAATTATCATTGTTGGTAAAAATCCCTGACCACCCAGGTTAACTCGATTTCAATAATAGAATTGAATTGGCCAGGACCCTTTTTTTAACCTACTATCAAATTTTTGACAGGCCTAACTCATTTAGACAATAGAATCATAACTAAATTTGGGTAGTGCTAACAATGTTCTTGTGGAGTATACCCTTTGATTCTAAATTATAAAAAGCATGATGGGTAAACTAAACAAGCTACCCAAACAGGTTTGTCACATGATATGGGAAAATAGAATAACGAAGATTTGTCATGAATATATACCAAACAAGACATAAAACCGGTGTAAAGATAAGAACAATAAAAATGTTCACAAATTTAGAACAAACATGCTAAACTATAATGCTACTCATGTCCCCATGTTACCAATAGTAACAAACAAACAAACCCAAACTAAAAGCAGCAGAAATTGAAGAATCCAATATACTATAAGTTTCTCAAACCATTACCTGAATCCTACAATTCAATATGAACAAATTTTGAATGGATTAAGTAGGGTGTGAGACAAATCCTAGTATAATACCAACACACATACTATAAAATGTTCATATTTAAGAATACAATAATTAATTCTTCTAAAACAAAATATTTTTACAAATACTTTTCATCAATCCAAACATTTTATAAATCCTCTTCCCATTTAATTCATTTGGTTTTAAAAAAATCTTTCATTTTCTAAAACCATTATTATGACATGTATAAGTTATAAAAACAAGAAATAAAATCCATTCACCAATCAGTAAATTGGTTGACACATATCTATGAAAATGTATATCACACAAGTCTAAGTGATACAACCTCATATAAAAACGATTGAGAAAAAATCCATGATAAACAAATCATGTGATAAAGATGTATAAATGACAATGAACATCACATATATGGCTCTAGTATATTGGAAAATCAGTACTAGACAGTCACATGCCCAAAAATGCATACATTTTATCTAGTAGATATAGTTTCATGCTTGATGATGTCACAAAATGTTGCCTCCTAGTGGTGCAATGCACACTAAGGGTACCTATTTATCTATACTGATGCACCCAAGAATCCTAATGTTTAATTATATAAAAAAATAAAATTCATTATTATATTTTTTTATACCAATTCAAATCCAACACAAACCGTGTCGGAGATTGAAAACCAATTTACAAATCAATAAAATCTATTTTCAATGATGATCTCATTTTTTAAAACAGTTTCTTTTTCAATTTATCTTTTGATACAATTTATCTCAACAAATAATTGATCATCCAAAAGTATTTTGTTTAGAAAATTATGCAATTCATCAAATTAGACCATTATATTGAAATAATAACCTCATCATGGTATAACCCTATATTATTTCGACAATGGGAACCGAAAACCATGAGGAATTCCTTCTAAAGAAAAGGATGTAAATTAAAAAGGATGAGATAAATAAAAAGCAATATCTTACCAAAAATTCTCTTCGAAACCATATCCTCAACCAAAAATAAATAAAAATAAAAAATATTTCTAACATAGAGATGTGAAATCAAACAGCAACAGTGATCAATCACTATGAAAAGTGATCATGAGAGGTGACAGTCACCCAAAATAACCTTGTATGTTCCTCTAGGTCGAGCACAAATAATCCTATTTGAATAATTTTATAATTTCCAAAAAAAATCTTGGTTAAAACCCACCATTAAGAATTTACATAGTGTGTAACATCAATACACGTCTTATAAACCTCAAGTCTTAAATATGGAAAAAACCAATTATTTTTTAATAAATACATTGTATTTTTTCATAACATGACATGCATACTTCACATGACATGAAAAATAGGAATGCGCGTTATCTAATTTAGTTGTTCTGTCTAGTAGTCATTTTACATGGAGTGCTCCCATTACATATCATGTAATTTCCTAGTGAAAATAAAAAATCAATAGATTTTATGCTGAAAAATCAAAAAATACCTTTCATTACAATTATTCATATCTATCCAATTATATCTCCACATTACTCAACTATTGAAAAAAAATCATGTAAAATATTTAAATATACATGATAGAAAAAAATAAGGTATTATATTTTTGGAGGATGAAAGAACTAGATTAATTAAAAATATCCTAGGGAATGGTATTACAATATAGGATTTTCATTAAATGAGTATATATCTAAAATATTTTGAATTAAAACCCGACCATATAATGAAATTATGAAGGGATCACGTATTTTTTAATAAAATTGTGATTCATAAAACACGAAGATAGTAATATCTATATTATAATAGTATTAGATATAAGATATTGCATCACTAATAGTCCAATAGTACATTGTGTTTTTTCTGAATAGAAATAAAAATTACATCCATATAAAATTGTAAACTATAAACCTAGTATGAAATTTTTTTCCGTCATTGATTATATTAAAACAATATTTATTCTTATCCTCTGTAAATAAAAGATGGTGAGAACTAATTCTAGTTAAGGTTATTGTAACATTAATGATGTAGATTTTAAACAATGAGAAAAATATGTTAAACTAAATAATATATTTACTTAGTACATTATTAACTACACGAGATCAAAATAAATCTACAACTAATTACATTATTTAAATCAATTGAATAATAAAAACTCTATTATAAATAAATTAAATATATAATGATATATTTCATCATCGTTAAATCAAATAATTATTCAAATAAATACCCATCATTTCTATCAATTTCTCATTTGAGGGAACATTCAATTAAGGTGTAGGTGTACACTAAATACCTAATTAATAATGCATTACATCTAGTTTTTATCATGAGACATGACAATGCATCGAGGGGATATAAATATCTAAGTACCACCATTAGACACATATGATCAATTAATTTACCACTTAGTTAATCTACAATATAAAAAATAATAAATATGAAATGTCATTCAACAAATATTGATATTGAACCAAAAATATGGAAGATCACTAGTTCTAGAGTAATATAATTAACATTCAAAATATGAATATACTAATTTAAATAATACAATCATTTTTTTATATTGTTAGTTAAAAATCTATTCATTATGAATGATACTAAATGGATCCATTTTATTGAAAATATAGAATTGTAGGATACATATAACATCCAAAAAATCATATATAGTAATAGGTAATGTACAAAATGTTAAATTTAATTTCCAAAAATCCATATGGGAATGGTGGATAAATGAATAACATATTTTTTTTTAATATTATCGTATTATGATGATGTCAGATATTTGTAATTATATAGAAAATATAAATAGTAAATTAAAAAACATTCATAAAACCAATTTTAATATTTTTTTTAAGATTATATTATAAATAAAATCTGAAATTATACTCATTCATTTAAGAAAATAATGCATTTATAATTTTTTATTGAATATAAAAATTCATAGAATAATAATAAGATTATATTCATTAATATTCTAGGAAAATTTAATATAAATCCTAATAACTAATAGTGGATCAATAAATAAAATATGGTTATCAAGTGGTAAATTTTAAAAAAAACATTCCTCTTTAACTTCTGTAAAATTTACAAAATTTTCCATTTTCAAAGAAACATTGAAAATATTAATTTTTTAAAACAATATAAAAAATATTAAATTGAAGATGAAAATATACTCAAAAAATAAATAATATAAATAAAATGACATCATTAAATTTATTTTAAATATAAATAAATTGATAATATATATTTATATAAAATAAAATAAAGAGGTACATGTTTTCATATAAAAAAGAATTCAGTTGATTTGAGTTACAATGACTGAAACATATTGAGGAAACATGAAATATATAGGATTGACTAGAGATGAATTAAATTCTAGGGGTTTATGAAATAATGAAAATATAATTATTCATATATAATTTTATACCTGAAAAATATTGTATAAATGTGTTTTTGTATAATAAATCATTATCGTTTTAGAAACCCTTTAAACAAAACACCTAAAATAGAAAAAAATGTAATATAATATTAAATACAATGAAATAATATTTATTCATGAATTAAAATTTCGATTATTAAATGTATACTCCATGTAATTTAATATAGGTAAATAAAGTAATTTATACCTCAATGAAGTAAAATTGTGTCAATAAAATCTTACCTAGAATTACAACATTGTTGAAAAAATTAAAACCTATTTTATATTTATTTATATGAAATTTATAATTACTTTAGAACTGTATTCATCAATATTAAATTGGTTAGGGTCCTTTATTTTCATGAGTAATTCATTCCTTGTATAGTTTCTATTTTTTATCCACTTGAGGTTGTTCATTCAATTATCATAACTAATCTATATTATGTTTACTATGGTAAATGTTATATAATTTTACTATAAAGTAAATAATGCCAATAATTTTTAATTTATCATAGTTATTCTTGATATAAAAATTTTAAATATTACACAAAACTAGGTAAAAGAAAATTAAATCATGTTATAAATAGTGGTGGGTGTATGCACATAGCCTGAATGATGTTTTAATTTATCTAATCATATGACTAGAAAAATAGTATATTATGGATTAATATTCCAGTTAAATATGTATGTCTTGAATATCATATTTGTTCATTATAGAAAATTTTAGATCCATCCATGAACTGGAGTTAGGGGAAATGTTATACATTTTTTTGTACAGATGTGTGAATGATATTTTCATTTTATAATGTTGAAAAAAATATATTTTATATTAGGTCACGCACCCTCCAATGATACCTCTATTGGACTGAAAAATATCAATGAGATATAATGAACCCCGAGTTCTTCTATTAGTGGTCTCTAAGTTGAAGACTACTTTATAGGGTATTAAAATCACACATATTAAAGTCATTAACTACATTAATAGTAATATATCAATATATAGAACTAAGATTCATGAAAAAATCCATAACATTAATTTAAATGTAAAACAAAACATCCCATAATGAATGAGAAAATTCATCAAATATATATAAACATATACATATAAATACAGAATGTATAAGTCTGACAAAAAATATTCAACAAAAATTATATCATTAAAACAAGTAATGTCCACCTCAATCCAGGATAGCATTATAGTAAAATTAATAATACATAATAAATAGAATTTAGGAGAATAAAATTTTTATTTAATAGAATCCAAAAGAATGTTTTCTCTGAACATGTGATAATGGAAAACTGACATGTTGTTGAAAGAATAGATAATCATTATGCATCTAAACACGTTAACTGACAAATCCTAACTTCACCATGGAACTATATCAACATAAAACGTCAAATTTAGTGTCAATTTATATAAGGAATATGGAATAATATTTCATGAAAACACATCCCAGTAATATTTAACTCCTATTCAATTATTTTAAATATCCTTTTTCCTGTCACATCCATGAATATCTCATGACATAAACATCAATCATTGAAGTGATGGTAATGGGAATAGTGGAAGCGTACATAGGATTTTAATATGTTAATGTGTATTTCAATAATCATTCCCATAAACAAAGAGAGAGAATATTTCACATCAAAATTTTAATTACTTTATTTAATATTTGATGAAATAAATTTATGGGATTAGGTATATTCTTCATTGGTGAATATTGATCATACAAAATACCCTTTCATATTACCATGATTTCACTGTGAGGATCAAATGAGAGAATCCCTGTAGCGACGATCCACACATTACATTCTTATAATATCTAAGCAACACCACTCGATATTTTTTGGGGAAGCATGGATAATTTATTTAATTTTGTTGTTTGTTCAAAATCTCTCATTATTCAGTATTGAATAAATAACTCTTTCTCTTCTCTTTCTTGAGAGGTATATGGTAGGAGTAGTTGAGAGAGAATTTGTTCTATGAAATAATTCAATACTCTCGTTTTTGGATACACTACACAATAGACATAGTAGAATACTTATACAGTAAGGATTTATAATAAAATATTATTTAATTATATATCAGACATTATATAACATTTACTAACTTTAATAAACAACATTACACATAATTATAATTATAAATTTATTATTTTCTGTTGTCTACCTTCATGCACAATTTAAAATATTTGAACGACCCATCATTTGTATATGGTTTGGATTATTGGTTTTCAATTTTTAATGTATCATTTAACCATTATAAATGTATGGTATGGTATATGGAAAGAACTTGGGGTTAATGGGGCTAGTTCAGATCCTGGGGGTTAGGAAATTGGGCTACGGGATGGGACATACGGTTAGTGTAAACCGTGCAGCCCATGCCACATGGTTTGGATAAACCATGCGGTTGGAGAGAGGGTTTCTTCCATGTTTGAATAGTTTATCTATCAAATGTGTTGATTATGATCATGACCATGTAGGCCTGCAACTGTTAGGCATAGAACATTCATGCATGATATGTTCATAGTTTGTAAACCAGGCACGATGTATTTTTGAAGAAGTTACCATTATTTCTTTCCCTCATTAACATAAGTTATTTTTCACTATCCCTCACTTCTAGCTGATATAACATCTTCCATCCTCTTCATTGAGCTCAAGCCCTCCTCCATGCTTTGATATTTGGTATCCCCTCCATCCGATGTCTGATCATTTATCCATCGGGTGTTCTGGAACAACAATTGTAAGGATCCATTGTCTCTCTACTCCTGTCTATGTTATTCATTCCAACTATTTAACTATTTTTTTTGACACATATGCCCTAATTTCATGGAATTGGACTAAAATTCAAATATCATCCATCCTTGTTTGAATATATTGTTTATATTAAGTGAGGCATCATCTACAACCCTATGTTAGGTGGTAGCAGAGTTTTCCATTTGAGTTTTGGTCATTTCATATTTAATTTGTCTTGTCTTGAACTGACTTTTGTCATCCTCCCTTGATGTGTTGTATAACTTATATATGAATGAACCAAATGCAGGACCCCGTGGCACCCTAAGAGTGGAAGGGTGAATCAGGGTGACAACCTTTTCTTTTAAAACCAAGGATCTTCTTCCCACGTTGGTAAGAACTAGTTAAAACTGTATGATGGATATGATCTGCAATGAAACATTCACATGCAAAGAGATGACATAAAAAATTTTACATGGTTCACCGCTAACGGATACGTACAAGGAGCATACACCGATAAGTTTGCAGACGTACCAAAATCCACTATTCTTCACTAGTTATGGATTACAAATGTTTGGGAGAAGTCACTCTGTCCCAGGAACACTGCCTTTACAATTGTTCAGGGATAACACACTGTATCCCTTGGGTCACTCCTATTGACTCACCCTGTCTCAGTTCCATTTTTGAAGTCCCACTCAGTTTATAGACGTGAAGGTCTCCTCATCATTGCAAAATGAATTCATCCTATGTTTTATGTAGATTCTCTATTGAAGTCCAACTCTCACCTGTAAACTGATCTCACTTTTCACGGAATGTATCGGGAAATACTCCAGCTTCTGTGTAGCTCCAATACGACCGACAAGCTTAAAAAATACATAGCACGCATGTCCATGCCCAACACGCAATTTTCTGGGATGGCGCACAAGTTGTAACTAGCGCGGAAGTCCACCTCTAACACTTGTGTGAATCAACCTTCTTCAATACCAAACTTTCACAACCTAATCTTTTTTCCCCCAAACCAATTTTGGTGCCCAATGGTCACCTGTCTCGCAAGTCCATGACTGGCGCGCAAGTACCACCAAACAACATGCATGAATATGCCTTCCCCAGCTCCAAACTAGTGCGACACACTACCACTTGCCCAACTTCTACACCTGTGCGATGGGATCTCTTAAAATTTTCTATGTCCGAACTTCATTCCAAATGAGGAGGGGTGGTCCTCTATTTATAGGAAAATAGGACCCCCTCAGCGGTGGCGCGCAAGTGTCCTCACGGTGCCCAAGTCCCGGTGCGCAACTCCAACTGCCCTAGCCTCTGTCGCGCAACTCACCTGCGCGGCCAAACCAATACCTGTGATACCCTCTTTACATTTCCATATTTTGAAGCTCTGATCACGAATAACAATAGGCGCACAACTTTCCAACCTCCTAGGCATCGGCGCGTAGGTCATTTCTCAGCGCGCTAGTCACTTGCGCGACCAACCCAAAACATGCGCAACCCTTATCCCTTTTCCTTTTTTCCATGTTCTGATCTTGAAAGCATATGGAGTGTAAGTTTCCTCTTCTTCAAGTACACAGTGCACAAGTCTCTTTGCAAAAAACTCTTTTCTCTATTTGTCAAATTTTTCAGGCAAAAACAATTTGGAAAACACTTGAAAATGGTGCCACCTTCATTACAGTAATATGATTGACATATATGAGCACTTTCCTGGAACACATTCTGAACTACCTCTGAGGATTGACAACAAACACAAACCATATTCCAATTCATTCAACGATGACCATGGTTCCAACAATCACCACCTATAGGTTTGTTGGCAATCAAAAAATAAATTCATTAGATACCCATCCACATATAAACCAAAAATGAAAGAATCAACTCAACCAACACTCTAAGTCTACATGAGCAATGCTTGGTAAAGAAAAAAAGAGTGAAAGCTTTAATTGGGTTCCTGTGTTTTGTAATCCTCAATGACTCCCAAGAATCTCATGACTAAAGTATTCCTTCTCATCCTTCTCATCCTATCACTGACACTGAATCTCACATCGTGTCATAGAAGCATTACATGCTTGAACATGCCTGAATTTATTGCTTTTCCGCCATTGACAATAAACCCAAAGACTGGTAATTAGTTCATTGTTTAGCTCAAACCATACTCCCCCTGGATAATATCTCCCCCACAGACCTACATCACATCCATAAACAGATAAAAACGGTTATCATAAATGGGGATAGGGGAATTATGTATCCTCCTTATGCACTGGGAGGCGTCTGAACACTGAGGTTCAACTGATGCTTCTCAAACACAGCCGCTGACAGTGGCTTGGTCAGGATATTAGCCACTTGCTCATCTGTTCCCACATGATCCATTCTAATCATGCCTTGCTCAGCCTTCTCTTTGATAAAGTGATACCTTATTTCAATATGTTTTGTATGAGAATGTTGAACATGATTCCTCGTAAGATCAATTGCACTCTTGTCATCATAGTAAATCACCAATCGTTGTTTCACCTCATCACCAATATATGTCAATTGTTTCTTTATCCATAGCAGCTGAGTGAATGCCTTTGTAGCGGATATATACTCAGCTTCAGAAGTACTAAGAGAAGTACATTCTTGTTTCTTTCTCAACCAGCCAACACATTTATTCCCAATGTAGAATGCTCCACCACTGGTGGACTTTTTGTCCTCTACATCACCAGCCCAGTCAGCATCAAAAAAAGCTAATAATTCACTATATCTTCCTGAATAAAAGTATAAGCCACAATTGTGAGTAACCTGAATATACCTCATTATTATTTTTACTGCTTCCATTTGTTCCTTCTTTGGATTACTCTCAAAGCGGGCCGCTAGACAGGATGCAAAGAAAATATTTGGCCGTGTCGCTGTCAGGTACAGTTGGATCCCAATTATCCTTCTGTATAGAGTGGGGTCTATAGATGCCCCATCCTTATGCTTCCCATGTTTGGTTCCAACTACAATTGGAGTTAATATTGGTTTGGAGTCTTGCATATTGAACTTCGTCAGCAGTTCTCCTGCATACTTTCCATGTGAAATGAAAGTGTAATCATGCCTTTGAATCACCTGCAGCCCCAAGAAATATGTGAGCTCTCCAATCATAGACATCTCAAAATATGATTTCATGTGATGGGAAAATTCATCCACTGAATTCTGCTTGCTCCCACAAAAAATAATGTCATCATCATAGACTAGAACCGTGAACTGATATTTTGGAGAATTCTTCACGTATAGATTGTGGTCTACTCCTCCTCTTTTGAATTCCAGCTTCTTGTGATACGAGTCCAGCTGAGAATACAATATTCATGGTTCCTACATCAAACCATATAGATATTTCTTCAGTTTGAAGACCTTAGTTTCATCAGTACCAAGAACAAAACCCACTGGTTGTTTAATGTATACTTCCTCTCCAAGAACATTGTTCAAGAATGTTGTCTTGATATCCATTTGATAAACTCTATATCCTCTTTGGAGTGCCATGGCAAGGAAAAGTCTGATTGACTCTAGTCAAGCCACTATAGAAAAGGATTATTCAAGATCAACGCCTTCAATCTGGGAATATACTTTGCATACTAGATATGACTTGTTTCAAATAACACTTCCATGCTCATAAATCTTGTTCTTGAAGATCCATTTTGTACCAATCACATTGTGAACTTCAGATCTCTTGACAAGATCCCATGTCTGATTCTTGTCAATCTGATCTAACTCTTCATTCATGGTATTCACCCATGATTCATAGATTGCATCTTCTTCAAATGAGGATGGCTCCACAACTGACATAAATACAGATGGCGGGTTATTCATCATCCTCCTTGTTTGAGTGGGTGTGTGTATGTCCGCAATTATGTTAGATAGATCAATCTCAGCTCTTCTATTTCTCCTGAGAGGTTCAGTTTCATTCTCTCGAGCCATAGTTTCTTCTTTGGATTCTTCTTCTGATTCAACATCATGATGTGACTGCTGAGTGTTTTTTTCAACATCCTCTATTTCTGTATTTGTATTTTCTCCACTTTCACTTTCATCCTCACTCTCTATCACATCAGCGTGAGTTTTCCTTGAAGAATTTGTGGGTTTTTCTTCAATTATCTTAAAATCACTATATTCCAAAATCCTTCCTAATCGTTTATTGAATCACTTGTAGGCTTCTATATTCATTGAGTATCCGTGGAAAATACCTTCATCTACATTGTCACCATACTTCCCTTGATTTCTTTCTTTGTTTGTTATGAAGAATTTACTTCCAAAAACACGAAAGTATTTCAAAGAGGGACTTCTTCCATGCCACAATTCATATGGTGTCTTCGTCTCACCCATATAGTGTCCTGTTTGATTTTGAATATACACTACAGCTTGAATAGCCTCTTTCCATTAATGTCGTTGAATACAACTTTCAATCAACATAGTTCATGCCATGTTGTTCACATGTTGATTCCTACCTCCAACAACTCCATTTTGTTGTGGAGTTCTCACAATAACTACCTCATGTTGTATCCCAGGCTTCTCCAGATAATTCTCAAAGTCAATGGATGTTTATTCACCTCCATTATCAGATCGCAAAACATTGATAGTTCGCCCAGTATCATTCTCAGCAATTATCTGATATTTTTCATGCAGTCAAGGACTTTCTATTTCATGGGAATGACCATCACACATTCCATTCTACTGTAATCATCTATGAAAAGGAAAAATTACCTCTCTCCATGTGTTCCTACAACATTTATCGGCCCGCATACATCTGTGTGAATTAGATCAAGAAGATGAGATTCCCTTTTCATATTTTGCTGATATGAACTGCATACCAGCTTCCAATGAATACAATAATCACAATACATTTCATGCTCAAGCTTCAGGTCAGGAATGAACATGAAAATCGTCAATTTTTATATTTTCTCCATGTATTGTTGATGGATGTGTTCTATTCTTCGATGCCACAAATTGTTTTCTTCTTCAACTATTATGTAACAGAAATTTTCGTTACTATCAACCAAATACAAATCACATTCTATTTTTTATCCCTTCATAAGTGAATTTCTTATCTTTCCCTTGATAGTGAAGCCTTTCTGATTAAAAGTAAGTATAAGTCTCGAGTCACCGAGTTGACTCACACTGAGTAGATTATGACATAGGCCTTCTACGTAGAGGACTTCAATCTTCTTTAGCTATGTATTAGATAATTCATTACTTCCACTGCATTTGATTTTTATAGCTCCATCATTACCAAATCGTACTGTACCATCAACCTTTATTTTGATATCCGTTGACATGCCAGTATTACCTGTAATGTGATATGAACAACCGCTATCTAGAATCAAGGTACTGTTGATTTTTGTGGCTTTTAGGGCCACCTATGCAAGGTTGGATTTCTCAATTCTCTTTCTTTATTTCCAAGAAACATTGGATTGAGTATATAGCACTGATGGACTTTCAATTATCTCATCTGTGTACATTGGTTCTTTATAATCGAATTCTTCTTCGAGAGGAGAAATCCTGTTTGAAAGAGTAACACTATCTTGTTGACGAGATTTGGATTGTCATGAACTCCAGTATGATGTTTCCATGTCCCTTCTTTTCCTACAATAAACAGAATTATCTCCAAAGTTAGAACAATAAAAACAATATCCATAGAAATTTATTCTCCTATAAAAATTAGGATATGAAATTGTTCTCCTCTATTGAACTTCTATATCTTCTCCTTTTAAATAGCTTCTTGCCTCTTCGAAATATGACATGGTATGGACGAGATTGCCCCAGAACTGACACTTCATGAGAGGAAATGTCTTCTCACTTGAATTTCTCCTCATACCTTCTTCCTTGAGAGAATATTTGGACTGCCTGTCATTTCTAAATGATTGAGGATAATTTTTAGTTCTCCTTTCAGTTTGAACTGAGGATTTTTTAGCACTTCAGGGAATGTTTCAACACATCCAACTTTCATCATGTCTTTATTTTGGCTCTTTTTACATCTGGATGTTGATGTCTCAGCTTCAAAGCCAATTCCACTCTTTCCCATGCAAGCGGGTCTCTGATCACTCAAGAATTTTCCAACCCCATCTGAACCACACATGGTTCTTTCCAGTAATTTTGTATATGAGAATCATCCAAACTGTATTTTCTTCCTTGATTATTTTGTTATTGATTCAGTCTCAAGTTTACTCCTAAGAGTAATAACTTCCTCCTCAAGGAAATCAGTAGTCTTATTCTTTTCTTCTAGTCTGGATGTGAGGTCATTGATAACATTTCCCTGCTCTTCTATTCTCTACTTCAGATCCACTACATCATCATTACATTCAAGTTTTTGGACCGTACTTTCAAAAAATCTCCCATTCATTCAATTTCAGCTTCACGATGATCAACATATTCAGTTGATTCCACTACAATTGATTTCCACTTACTGCAACTCTGGAATTTCGTCTTAATATTTCTAACAGCATCCTTAAGTTGCAACTCGGGATTTACACTTGTTTTTAACTGATTGTTTCCACAATTATCATTTTATTTTTCAACAGTGGCCATCATTGAAGCATGGTTTCCATTTTTAAACTATAGTTCTTTTTCTTCACAACATTCTTTTTCATCATCTTCTTCTTCACAGACTAACCTCTTCTTCAAAACATTCATTCTAGATTTGAAGTCTCCTTTCTTAAAAAACCTTTTCCGAGCCATATCATTGTTTTCAGCATCACTATCATCATCATCAATCTTTCATAAGCACTGAGAAGCAATGTGCTCGAATTTACCACAACAAAAGAAATCAAGAGGTATCTTTCCTTTGAATTTCCCTTTTCCCATCTGGAACTTCATTGCAATAAGTGAAAGAATTTCTTTTTTTCATCATCTTCACCACTACTATCTTTTAAAATATTTAGTTTATCCATGGTATGGAATGTCATTTCCCTGCTCACATGAGTTTTAGCATCTTCTAGTTTGACTCTCATTTCATATGCTACCAAGCTTCTTAAAAGACCATCAAGAGAAAGTATCGAAAGATCTCTTTCCTCAAGGGCTAACACCTTTGCATTGTACAGGGGTGGAAGTCTTCTCAGTATTTTCTTGACAATGTAAATGTCTTTGATTTCCTCTCCAAGGCCCCGAATTGCTCCAACCACTTCAGTAATTCTATTGAATAAGGAGTCTGTATTCTCATCTAGAGCAATCTTCAAATCGTCGAACCTATTGTGAAGAAATTGTAGTTTCACCATTGTCACTTTTATATATCCTTCATAAATATTTTCGATTTTATCCCACATGGATTTTATAGAGGTGCAATTCATCAAATTTAGAGGGATCTGATCATAAAGGGCTGTAATGAGTGCATTTTTCACTTTAGCATCTGCATCAATAATTTTCTTATTTGTGTCAGTCATAGCCAGGCCCGTTGGATCAGTGACTTGTATTCCTTGCACAATAAAAAACAGAACATCCATTCCAATATATCTTATATGAGATCTCATTCTATTCTTCTAGATCTAGAAATTACTTCCATCAAAGGGAGGGAATCCTCTGACATTGGCTGTATGGTCCATAATGTTAAGTGACAGACCAAACACCAGTTAAACTTTACCCTCTGATACCACTTGTAGAACCCCAGGGCACCCTGAGAGAGGAGGGGAGAATCAGGGTGAAAACATTTTCTTTTAAAACCAATGATCTTGTTCCCACGTTGGTAGGAACTAGTTAAACCTGTATGATGGATGTGATCTGCAATGAAACATTCACATGCAAAGAGATGACACAACAAATTTTCCTTGGTTCACCGCTATGGGCTACGTCCAAGGAGCATATGGCGACAAGTTGTCAGTCATATCAAAATCCACTATTCTTCACTAGTTATGGATTATAATGGTTCAGGAGCAGTCACTTTGTCCTAGTCACACTGCCTTTACAACTGTTCAATGACAACTCACTGTGTCCCTCGGGTCACTCCCGTTGACTCCCCCCTGTTCACTGCCTTTTTTGAAGTCCCACTCAGATTATAAACGTGAAGGTCTCCTCATCCCTGCTAAATGAATTCATCCCTTATTTTATATTGATGCTCTATTGAAGTCCAACTCTCACCTATAAAATGATCTCACTTTTCACCAAAGTTATTGGGAAATCTTCCAGCTTCCGTGTAGCTGCAAGATGACCGATAAGCTTCAACAATACCTGGCGCGCACGTCCAAGACCGACGTGCAAGTTTCAGGGATGATGTGCAAGTTATAACTGGTGTGGAAGTCCACCTCCAAAACTTTCACGAATCCACCTTCTTCGATACCAAACATGCACGACCCTACTCCTTTTCCACCCAAACCGATTTAGGTGCCCAATGGTCATCCATCGCGCAAGTCCAAGACTGGAGTACAAGTATCACCAAAAAACCTCTGTGAATATCCCTTCCCTAGCTCCAAACCTTCGCGACACACCACCACTTGCGCAAATTCTACACCTGCGCAATGGGAGCATTGAAAATTCTATAACACCCCGAGATTTTATGAAAAATATTATTTTTAATTTCATTAATGTCTTGTGTTGTACGATACACCAAAAGGAGCTTACACAAAACGCATCCTTGACTTGCCTTGCATTACAAACAATCGCGACCTTCCTTGATAGCGTGTGTAATACGCAATAACGAGTTTCACTAAACAATAATATGTTATTAAAATATTATTAAAACTAGCCGTTATGAATAGTAATAACCACTATTTGAAATTTTTGAAATTTTATTTTTTAAAATGTACTTCATTTTTGGATTCGGAATATCGAAATTATCTTAGGGTGAAATTTTGGTACTTTTCGGATAACTTTCATTTTCTGATGAATAGTGAAAATTACTAAATTTTAATTAAAAACAACCTTTTTAATCGAAATAATTAATAGTGTTAAATTATTAATTTGAGTGGTTTTAAAGCATATTTAGAATATATTTTTACAATTTAATACAATGTTGGTCATTGGATGTAATTTCACATTTAAACCAGACATAAACAAGTGTCAATCTTTTGATAGTTATTATCTCTTAAGAACACGCTATTTGTTTTGACGACGGGAATTAATTTTTAAATTAATTAATGCAACTGATATGTTTTGAATTTGGTAAAATAGACATCATTATTGAGTTCATAATATCAAAATATAGCTTAGGCCTAATTTTTGTTATTCTTCTGGAAACTTTCATTTTTTGATGAATAGTGAAACCACTAAGTGGTAGTTAAAAAAACTGAATTTTTCATAAAACTTAATTTTACCGCTTTTGTGAGTGGAATTTCAAAAATATGAGAGACACAGTTGATGTCAGTAAGTAAAATTTGGTTCAATGAGATGAAAATATTTTTTGGTGAATAATAACTTTTTACTTTTTTTTACCACGGTTAAAAATAAATATGGTAATTAAGGGTAAAATTTTATTATTATTACCCAAACACATGTCCTAATTTTATTGTATCAGTGTAATTCGACATAAAACAACCTTAGGAATACAATATGAACATTTAGGTCCACTTGGATTAGATTAGGACATTTATTATTATTTAATTCAAAGAAGACTTAAAAGAGTTAAAATCGATGTTTATTTACTAAAACATTTCTAATATAGGGTTATACATAATCTAAATTCGACTATAAATATTCATTAGAAAGATAAAACGATTTCATACATAATTGTATTTTACATGTAATTTTTAGACATTAAATAATGTAATTTATTTATGACACAAAGTTGATGCAATAATTATCTTATTAATGAAATATTGACATAATTGATGTTATAAATACCAAAATAAATGTAATTTGAGAATTTTTATGAATTCCAATAATTTTATAGGTTAATATGACATGATAGTATTGATTTAATTAACTTTTTTTGAACTAATCATTCTGTTATGATTTTCACAAAAATCAATTACTAAATACTGTCAAAATTGAAATAAAATAGTTTTTAAAACAAATATTATATTATTAATTGTTAATTTATTCCTAAAAATATGGGATTTGGCCAAATGACTTATATAAGGTTATATATATTAATAATAAACAACTTGGGGTTCTTTTGGCTGCTTATAGTATGTTTATTAACCTTATATTATAAGAACACAAGAAGACACGGTAAAAGTAAACTTATTTAACTTAATGTTAAATCTAAATGATAAGGTTACAATAGGAACATAAACTTGTCTAAATTCTATTGTATGAGAGTATTTCGACCCAACCCCACCTTATATTGGAAATAAATCAAATTTGAGCAATTTAAAACCGAACTTGACTTTATAATAAAATAATATTTTTAGTTTTTCCAAAGGAGCCCCTCTCCTCCCTTATAAAAGGGCACCTCCTCCCCCTATTCCTCACAGCACTTTCTGCCTTAAAGCTCGGCCAACCCATACCAAATTCTCCTCTACACTTCCCTAGCAACATCCTAGAGGTTCGGGTCTTCCTCAAACACCAATTTTAGTGCCCTAAAAGGAGATCTCAAAGAGGCGCTTCAAAGAAGAGGTAATGTATGTTACTGATTCATTCAACTTTATTTCTTCTTCCACTTATTCTTATTAGGTTGTTTCATTATGAAGTAATAACATAAGTATCACTCATATACTGATATGTTATTATAAGTATTAAACAACCCTATTTCACCATCTATCCATCCTACAGAAAACAGAATCACCGCGCGTGTGTACGTACGGAATACCGTCTCCACGCCGTGGTGTAATCTATTTTCCACCACCACCTTACTTGGATGGGTATAATGGTGTAAATAATAACTATATATGATTATTGTAAAGTGATATTGATTCTGAAATAGTATACATACACTCCAATGCAATTCCACGATCATGATAATGTTATCATCGCTCGTGCGTACGTACGGACTACCGTCTCCACGACGCGATAAGATTCATTCTCCACGTTAACCATTCATGAATGATTATAAAGTATATAAAATAAATAATCATTAAATATATGACATAATGATGTTACTTGATTTATGTGTATATATATGTATGTCATCTACTTAATTCCATTCAACTCAATAAGGAAACGAAAACATCGTTCATGCGTACGTACGGCCTACTGTCTCCATGAACGGTGTATTTCTTTTAATTTACTGATCTATTATATATATGTATATTATGAATATATTATATATATATATATATATCATTTTTTATATTCTGGAATTAACTAATCATGATCTAAGTAATCATATGAATAATTGCAAGTCAAAACACGGACGAAAACTGAAACGATTTTACCCAAAACTCTCTTTAACATGGAATTTTCAAAAGAACGGGTCATATAAAGTCATAAGTGAACCATATATGATATCATAACAATGAGTATGATTCTGGAATAAGTCAATGACATTATTTAAATCATTATATAGGAGTTTCGGACACTTACGAAGCAAATCAGACCTAAGGTAAGGGAAAATCTCACAATCTCAATTTTTATCCGAGATTGTTTATACTTCAGAATTTACTGGGGAATATTTATCATCCACATCCATGTTTCCTCAATATGTAATATTTATATCCTTCTACAATAGTTTATATCCAATTTTACCCTTCGGTGAGTTTTTAGTAAAAGATATGAAAGGAATCTTTTTTTATTTTTCATACGATGTACTTTTTAACTTTTCTGACAAAAGTATGAGAAGAATGTTTTTTTAACTTATACGGCAAGAATGGATTTTTAAAACATTATTTCAAAGAAGCTTCCTTTACATGTTTCAAGTTTATTTTTAATCAAATTCTTTAATTTTAAAATTTTATGACATGTTAAGAAAGGAAAAAAATTGAAGTAGAAAAGATATTTTCCTCAAGAATGGAGTTCAAGTGTTTTATCAAAATTATTTTTCATCTAAGATAATATAGGGTTTTGTTTCTATCCCTATTATTACATTGATTTGACTATGTTGTGATGGAAATATTTTTATTAATTCTTTTGTCTTATATGAATTGTTTTATGATGTCACGATGTTTAAGATTCCCATTTTTATTACATGGGTTATGCTATGATGTAAGGTTTATGATTTTGTGGCACACATAAGAATGGTATCATTAAGAGATGGGTGGGACCTATATATCCCTCCAATGTATTGGGTAAAGATTCTATATATCTAGAGATAGACATGGATGGAATGGCAGGTTAAACTGGTTCAGTGAAACAGGACTGAAATGACGAGTGAACTCGGTTCAGAAATGGACTTTCTCCACTAAGATAGTCTTGGAAATGAGTCTTGACTAATAAGAAATGATTCTCTATGATTATGTGTGTATGCAACAAAGTTTCATGTTTTATGTTATTATTATTAGGATTACATTTCACTACTATGATTTATCCCATGTTATGATATTATGATCTCTTTTGTAGGTTAAGATTTCCAAAATGTTATGTTCTTATGAATATGATGTGATTGATATTTGTTTTGTTTACCCTTACTGAGAATTTGAGATCACCCTTTTATGTTTTCTTTTCCCCAGGATATAAATAAAGGTTTTATGTAAGAAAAAAAGGGAAGATCTTTATGGGAGATGTTGAAGATCTTTCACCATGATTAGAAGATTATGTTCCGAGTTTCCAAAGACACTAAACCATTACGGTCCTTGTGTGTGTGTTTTTGTTATGTAATATGTATTCCACAAAAGTAATGTAATGTCCATGTACGTCAAGCTTAGGGTCTCTACAGTTGGTATCAGAGGAAAGGATTAGTCAACCTTTGGAAACTAGGATATGAGAACTTTAGTGAGATCCCTAGAGATATTTCTAAGGTATGTATAAGGATGACCCTAAGGTAAAGTATATGTATAAGTTATAGTACTAGAATTACGGTAACCCAAGATGTTAGATATTTAATATACTCCCCCTTTATTATATTGTTTTCCCTAGCGTGATTTTTTTCCTCTCACACTATTCTTTTGGGTTTTAGACGATGGATGGAACCCGAAGGAACCATGTTGATCAATGTAATGTACAATGAAATGATTGTCCTCCTAAAAAAACAAATGTTATGGGAGATGGAGTGAAAAATCATGTTGCTATACTTACACAAGCTATGAATCATTCTGGACTTCCAAATGAGCAGATAAGGGAACAATATTCTATTAAGTCCTTCATGAGGCAACATCCACCTTCTTTCAGTGGGTCTTGTGATCCACTTGTTGCTGAATAATGGATCAGTACTACTGAAAAGATCTTTTCAGTTCTTCAATGTTCTGAACATGATAAAGTGATCTTAGCAGTGTATCGTTTGGAGGGTGATTCTGATCAATGGTGGAATCTTATCAAGAATATGAGGCCAAGAGATGAAATTGAGTCCATGGAATGGGACGAGTTCAAGAACATATTTTTCAATAAGTACTTCCCTCGTATTCTTCGAACAAATATGGAGAAGGAGTTTCTTGAACTAAAGCAAAAGGATGATGAATCTGTGGGTATATACGAAGTGAATTTTACAAGGCTTGCAAGGTATTCATCTGGATTTATCATCCAACCTGAAAGTAAAGTCGATCGATTCTTTAGTGTCTTAAAACCAAATCTTCGAAGGGCATTAGCTATAAGAGACTTCATTAGCTATGATGAAATTGTGCATTGTGCTATCAAGGTAGAAATGGAATTTAGTGTTACTTATCCATCTCATAGTTTTGACAAGAAACGAAAGATGGTGTTCAAGGAGAAATCTCAGAATAATGGTGAAAAGAAGATGAATGTTTCCTTATGCTCAAAGTGTGGAAAGAAGCATGGTGGATATTGTATTAAAGGGACTAGAAATTTTTTTTAAGTGTGGAAAAGAAGTTCATTGAGTAGCTGAGTGTCGAAGTGATTGAAAAAGGGTTTCTAATGATGTGAATAAAGAAAGGACTGCAGAGAATGCACCACCAACACTTCAATGCTTCAAGTGCAAGGAAATGGGCATTATGCTAATAAATGGCCTAATACAAGGGTTAGTGATGATCGACATGCGCAACCACTTAAGGCAAAGGACAAAGGGAAGTCACATGCGATCACTATTGGTGATGTTGAATATGACAATGTTGTGGTGGAATGATTACGTGTTTATTTAATGGGATTCCAAAATAAAGTTGTCTATAGTATCGTGGAATATTAGAATATTTATGTACTGTTAAATTGTGTTTTCCAATAATTTTATGGTACCGGTAACTATGTAAAGTGATTGAGTTATTTTTGGAAAAAAGATGATATGCGCATAATAAAGGGATAAGGAAAAAATGAAATGTCTGACAGTATTCATAAGCTCATGACTGATATAAAGAAATAGTTAAATCATGGTTTGAGGTTTTGGTATGTAAAAAGAGTTAACTTTTGAATGCACTCATGTTTTCACTAATATTTAATGGGTATTCATTTTTCAAGAGAATACATGATTAAGGAATTTGAATGTTTGGAATGTGACCAACAAGACATATCTCCTGATATATGGGGATCAACAATTGTACTAACATGCCAGTTGTATGAACTCTTTGGTAATATTTTTCACTATAATATGAGAATAGACAACATTATTTTGGATAAGTATAAAGATTGGAATGGATTATGTTGGACATAAGTTAGTATTGTTTATGGATAGAGGTTTATTCGATATTATTTATGGGATGTTATAGTAATGTAGTTTTAGAAAAAGGACAACCTCCAGGATGAGCGACAACCCATCGCATCAGACAAGGCTGTGGAATCGAATCCACAACCGAAGTGCTACTAGCCTTTATTTCCTACCACTGGCCTACAGGAAGTCCCTGTTTAGTAGAAACTGGTTTTATTATATTAATCAGTATGATATATGAAGTATAAGTCCATTTTAGGAACCATATATCATTAATATCACTATAGATGGACTTATGTAATTTTTTATAACTTTTCTAACCTTTTGTTTGATATAGATGGAATGACCCATCATTCTATCACATGATCTGCTAACACATCACGAATGAAAAATTTAACTTCATTTAATTAAGAGATGAAGTGGAAATTGTCCAAAGAACGACCAACGGTGAGACTATACCAAAATCACGAAAGTATTTCTTCTAATTCCAATTTCATCAACTTTAGGGAAATGATCTTGAAAACCAAAAATTTTGTTCTAGTGCTCTTATATCTGATGAATCAGATGGTACCTTAGATCATCACAAATTTATGGCTTTTTGGTTGCTGGATTTTCCATAGCCATGTTCTCTACCACTCTCTATCAGAACATGATGGTTATATTTCTCTTCCATATACATATTTTCAAATAGGTGGAAACCCAGTGATTAGTTTATTTGGGTAACCGTTACGTTTCATACTTTTGTTTTTAAAGATTGGTCTTGGAATTCATTTTGACAATGTGAGTTTATATTAAAGAAACTTTCGAGTAGTAAACCATTTGTAACCCCGATGAATTTTGAGGGCGAAATTCATTTTAAGGGGGGTAGAATGTAACAACCCGAGATTTTATGAAAAATATTCTTTTTAATTTCATTAATGTCTTGTGTTGTACGCTACACCGAAAGGAGCTTACACAACACGCATCCTTGACTTACCTTGCATTACACACAATCACGACCTTCCTCGATAGCGTGTGTAGTACGCAATAACGAGTTTCACTAAACAACAATATGCTATTAAAATATTATTAAAACTAGCCATTATTAATAGTAATAACCACTTTTTTAAATTTTGTAAATTTTATTTTTCAAAATGGACTTCATTTTTGGATTCTGAATATTGAAATTAGCTTTGGGTAAAATTTTGGTACTTTTCGGATAACTTTCATTTTCTGATGAATAGTGAAAATTACTAAATTTTAATTAAAAACAACCTTTTTAATAGAAATAATTAATAGTGATAAATTATTAATTTGAGTGGTTTTAAAGTATATTTAGAATATATTTTTACAATTTAATAAAATGTTGGTCATTGGATGTAATTTCACATTTAAACCAGACATAAACAAGTGTCAATCTTTTGATAGTTATTATCTCTTAAGAACACGCTATTTGTTTTGACGACAGGAATTAATTTTTAAATTAATTAATGCAACTGATATGTTTTGAATTTGGTAAAATAGACATCATTTTTGAGTTCATAATATCAAATATAGCTTAGGCCTAATTTGTTTTTATTTTTCTGGAAACTTTCATTTTTTGATGAATAGTGAAACCACTAAGTTATAGTTAAAAAAACTGAATTTTTCATAAAACTTAATTTTACCGCTTCTGTGAGTGGAATTTCAAAAATACAAGAGACATTGTTGATGTCAGTAAGTAAAATGTGGTTCAATGAGATGAAAATAATTTTTGGTGATAGTAACTTTTAACTTTTTTACCACGGTTAAAATTAAATAGGGTAATTAAGGGTAAAAATGATATTATTATTACCCTAACACATGTCCTAATTTTATTGGATATGTGTAATTCGACCAAAAACAACCTTAGGAATAAAATATGAACATTTATGCCCACTTGGATTAGATTAGGACATTTATTATTATTTAATTCAAAGAAGAGTTAAAATCAATGTTTATTTACTAAAACATTTCTAATATAGGGTTATACATAAGATAAATTAGACTATAAATATTCATTTGAAATATAAAACTATTTCCTATATAATGTTATTTTATTTGTAATTTTCAGACATTAAATAATTTAATTTATTTATGACACAAAGATGATGTAGTAATTATCTTATTAATGAAATATTGACATAATTAATGTTATAAGTACCAAAATAAATGTAATTTGAGACTTTTTATGAATTTCACTAATTTTATAGGTTAATATGACATGTTAGTATTGATTTAATTAACGTTTTTCGAACTAATCATTATTTTATGAGTTTCACAAAAATAAATTACTAAATAGTGTCAAAATTGACATAAAATAGTTTTTAAAACAAATATTATATTATTAATTGTTATTTTATTCCTAAAAATCTAAGGATCGGCCAAATGACTTAGATAAGGTTATATAGATTAATAATAAACAACTTAGGGTTCGTTTGGCTGCTTATAGTAAGTTTATTAACCTTATATTATAAGAACACTGGAAGACATGGTAAAAGTAAAATTATTTAACTTAATGTTAAATCTAAATGATAAGGTTAAAATAGGAACCTAAAAATGTCTAAATTCTATTGGATGAGATGATTTCGACCCATCCCCACCTTACTTCGAAATAAATAAATTTGGAGCTATTTAAAACCGAACATGACTTTATAATAAAATAATATTTTTAGTTTTTCCAAAGGAGCCCCTCTCCTCCCTTATAAAAGGGCACCTCCTCCCCCTCTTCCTCACACCACTTTGAGACTTCATGCTCATCCAACCCCTGCCACGTTCTCCTATCCACTTCCCTACAACATCCTAGAGGTTCTGGTCTTCCTCAAAGTACAATTTTAGTGCCCTAAAAGAAGATCTCAAAGAGGCACTTCAAAGAAGAGGTAATGTCTGTTACCGATTCCTTCAACTTTATTTCTTCTTCCACTTCTTCTTATTAGGTTGTTTCATTATGAAGTAATAAAATCAGTATCACTCATATACTGATATGTTATTATAAGTATTAAACAACCCTATTTCACCATCTATCCATCCTAAGGAAAACGAAAACCCCGCGCGTGTGTACGTACGGAATACCGTCTCCACATCGTGGTGTAATCTATTTTCCACCACCACCATACTTGGATGGGTATAATGGTGTACATAATAACTATATATTATTATTTTAAAGTGATATTGATTCTGAAATAGTATACATATACTCGAATACAATGCCATGATCATGAGAACGATATCATTTCTCGTGCGTACGTACGGACTACCGTCTCCACGACGCGATGAGATTCATTCTCCACGTTAACCGTTCATGAATGATTATAAAGTATATATAATAAGTAATCATGAAATATATGACATAATAATGATACTCGATTTATGTGTATATATATGTATGTCATCTACTTAATTCCATTCAACTCAATAAAGAAACAAAAACAGCGTTCATGCGTACGTACGACCTACTGTCTCCATGAACGGTGTATTTCATTCCATTTACTGATCTATTATATATATGTATATTCTGAATATATATTATATATAAATCATGTTTTATATTCTGTAATTAAGTAAACCGGATCTAAGTAATCATATGAATAATTACAAGTCAAAACACGGATGAAAAATGAAAAGATTTGACCCAAAACGCTCTTTAACAAGGAATTTACAAAAGAACGGGTAATATAATGTCATAAGTGAACCATATATGATATAATAACAATGATTATGATTATGTAATAAGTCAATGACATTATGTAAATCATTATACAGGAGTTTTGGACACTTAAGAAGCAAATCAGAACAAAGGTAATAGAAAATCTCGCAATCTCAATTTTTATCCGAGATTGTTTATACTTCAGAATTTACTGGGGAATATTTATCATCCACATCCATGTTTCCTAAATATGTAATATTTATATCCTTATACAATATTTTGTATCCAATTTTACCCTTCGGTGAGTTTTTAGTAAAAGATATGAAAGGAATATTTTTTCGTTTTTCGTATGAGGTACTTTTTGACTTTTCCGACAAAAGTACGAGAAGAATGTTTTTTTAACTTATACGGCATGATTGGATTTTTAAAACATTATTTCCACAAAGATTCCTTTACATGTTTCAATTTTATTTTTAATCAACTTATTTTATTTTAAAATTGTATGACATGTTAAGAAAGGAAAAATGTTTTTGAAGTAGAAAGGATATTTTCTCAAGAATGGAGTTCAAGTGTTTTATCAAAATTATTTTCCATATAAGATAATATAGGGTTTTGTTTCTATCCCTATAATTTCATTTATTTGACTATGTTGTGTTGAAAATATTTTTATGAATTCCTTTATCTTATATGAATTGTTTTATGATGTCACGATGTTTAAGATTCCCATTTTTATTACATGGGTTATGCTATGATGTATGGTTTATGATTTTGTGGCACACATAAGAATGGTATCATTAATAGATGGGTGGTACCTATATCTCCCTCCAATTCATTGGGTAAATATTATATATCTCATGATATAGACATGGCTGGAACGGCAGGTTAAACCGGTTCAGTGAAACAGGACTGAAACGAGGAGTGAACTTGGTTCAGAAATGGACTTTGTCCACTAAGATAGTCTTGAAAATGAGTCTTGACTAATAAGAAATGATTCCCTATGATTATGTGTGTATTCCACAATGTTTCACGTTTTATGTTATTATTATTGGGATTAAATTTCACTACTATGATTTATCCCATTTTATGATATTATGATCTCTTTTTCAGTTTATGATTTCCAAAATGTTATGTTCTTATAAATATGATGTGATTGATATTTATTTTGTTTACCCTTACTGAGAATTTGAGATCACCCTTTTATATTTTCTTTTCCCCAGGATATAAAGAAAGGTTTTAGGTAATAAAAAAAATGAAAGATCTTTATGGGAGATGTTGAAGATCTTTCACCATGATTAGAAGATTACGTTCCGAGTTTCCAAAGACACTAAACCATTACGGTCCCCATGTGTGTGTTTTTGTTATGTACTAATTATTCCGGAAAAGTAATGTAATGTCCATGTACGTCAAACTTAGGGTCTCTACAAATTCTCTAAGTACAAACTTACTTCTAAAAGAGGAGAGGTGGTCCTCTATTTTTAGGCAAACTGGACCATCTGAGCGGTGGCACACAAGTGTCCTCACGACGCGCAAGTCCCGACGCGCAACTCCAACTGCCCTAGAATCTATCACACAATTCACCTTTCCGACCACACCAATAGTTAAGCGACCCTATTTACTTTTCCAAATTTGGAAGCTCTGATCTCGAAGAACAACAGGCGCACAACTTTCCAACCTCCTAGTAATCGGCGCGCAAGTCCTTTCTCAGCGCGCAAGTCACTTGTGCGACCAGCCCAAAACATGCACTACCCTTGTCCCTTTGCCATCTTTCAATGTTCTGATCTTGAAAAACATATTGTGAGAAATTTTCCTCTTCTTTATGTACACGACGCGCAAGTCTCTTTTCCAAAAACTCTTTTCTCCATTTGTTGATTTTTCAGGCCAAAAAATTTTGCAAACACTGGAATATGGTTCCACCCTCAATACAATAATCTTCTTGACCCGTATGAGCACTTTACTAGCACACATTCCAAACTACCTCTGAGGATTGAAAAAAATGGAAACCATACTCTAATTCATTCAAAGATGACCATGGTTCCAACAACAAATTCCATGAGATAGATGAATTAGATCTTGTTTAGGGTTTTATGTATCGATTGATCTGTATATGGACACCCATAGGTGTTCCACCATGACAATGCTAATTAGGTAAAAAATGTGCCAATGTGCATGGAAATCAATTTGTCTTCTGGTGTCACATTCAATAAAAATAGAAATTAACCCATGTGTATCTGATGTATACCCAGGTTCCTCAATGGTTCTTAGTCCAACTGGAATATGAATTGTATTATTGGGAATGTGAGTAGTCGAACTTGACACTTAGACCAGGACACCGTTCCTTGAAATGGATTTTCCTTTTCAGGAATGGGTTTCCTATTTAATTTCAAATGATATAAGACAATTATCCTTATATGATATGATGTGAATGATGATTCCAATAATATGCTTACGAACATATGATATGATAATTATTGGGAGGAATTCATACACCAAGCTAGTTCCTGATATAAATTTATGGGTGGGAGGCATGTTTACTCCATGCTATTTACAACATCTATATGTTTGGATGGGAGGCATTCTTACCCCATGTCTGTTTGATACACCTGTATGAATGGGAGGAATTCTTACTAAATGCTAATTTATTATATATATATATATATGGGTGAGACAAATACTTACCCAATTCCAGATGAAGTATCTATATATATGGATGGGTGGGAGGTATTCCTACCATGTGATAATGTTTTAACATGTATATATATATAGTGACTAGATTAGACATACTTTCTTATATCTGAAGCTAGTAGACCAACAAGGTATCTTTTAAGAACCTAAAAATGTGGATATCTTTTTAATATACAATGTTTTAGTTAGGTATCATTATTTCTCACTATTTACTTATGAGCATCTACTTGGATTAAACATAGAAAATATTGGTGGTGGCCTCCTTAGAATTTTATCTCACACCCTACTTGGGTTTCCCTTGGCACCCAAAAATATTGATTTCTTATAGGTATGGAAAGTGGAAAAAATTGCTTTTTAGTTTGTTAATTATTACTACATAGATGGATCATAATATAAGAGGACCACACATGTGCTTGAGATGATATAGAGTATCTTTTGGATTCTATTTACTTTTATACTTTTATGTTTTTCATTCCTATTTCCTATTTCTTGTTTTCCTTCGTACTAGCATGTCATGAATACATGTTTTTATCAGAAACTTCCAAGGAGGATTTTTCTATATTATTAAGATAACCAAACATTTGTTGTATCTATTTAAGTTTCCATTGTTGACTTATTCTATCTATTTGATTATTCATCTGCTACTACATACATTTTTTATCTATTACATTACTCTGACATTGAGGTATAATCTCATCACTATTTTACCTTGACACCCCTGCTTCTAGTCAGTAGCCCCTGGTATATGCGGAGATATGCCAGGGGTCATGTGGCCAACTAGGATCGGGGAACATGTTATGTGGAATCCAGGTTTAGGACATCACAATGTGGTATCAAAGTAGTTCCTTTCTTGATATATTAATTTCGAGAAAGTGGATTGAATATTGGAAACATTTTTTATATGGTCAGAAGCTCTGAAAGGGCATCACAAACCAATGTACAAAGTAATGGCCAATTTTCATGAATTATTGTTACTATATTTATGAAAATTACTATTGATATCATTTCACCATTGGGAGATCCACATGACATAAAATTGTATTGATATTGATGATATTGAAATTATGATTTTATTACATAACCAGATGAAATAAGGTATTTGAATAAGGTCATGCATCTTCCTAGGCACAATATGAATATCCCAAGCATTATTCCATGAAAAATTTAATTTTCATCAATCATTTTCTGTGGCATATTTTTGTCCCGTGTTATATATATATATATTTATTTATTTATAATTGTGCTTACATTTCTTACCGGATTCAGATCGGCCTATGGTGTGAGTTTAGTGGGTGCCACTCTCTGACTCGTAAGGTGTATGGGCCCATATGGATTAGAAATTTTCATTCCATATAGCTAAAAAAATTTAGAAATGGTAAAATTTCATGATAAGAAAATATAAATGAATCTGATATCCATGTTTGTGTAATATTTTTGTTTATAATGTGTATGGGCCCTTATGGTCTAGAATATTTCATATTAGAGGGTTAAGCCGATTTGAACACATTAAATGTTCTAATAAGGTCAATTTCTAATTAGAATTGACTTTTAACATGTGAAACCCATTATCTCACTTGCATAACCTAGAATCATGACCCCAACCTGGCCATGGTAGTGGGTTGTTGGTTTTTATTCATTCTTATGGGATGTTATGGTCTATTCCAATGCCTAGTACTAGCTTTAAAAATGAATTCATCTATGTTTCTTGAATTTTTCTATGAAGCGTTTTTGGAATTGTTGCATTATTCTACCATAATATACTCATGATGTGTGCCCTGAAGGTGGAAACACTAATGTTCTTGAGGTGGTGGGACTCGAGCTTATAGTGTCCATTGAGTTGAGGCACACATGGATCATCCTCCAATTCTTAATTTGGGCACTGAAACCTAGTTTCAATTGGTATTCTTTCATATTATGTACAATAAGAAAGGTGGAGTGCAACCTTCCCCAAGTATGCAAGATTTTACTCATGATTTTTAGCAGTAGCATCCTCTTACTTTCTCGGGGGATAGAAGAACACTTGTTGTGGAGTCCTAGATCGAGGTGATATTTTCTATATTAAATCACCTAGAGATGCCTCTAGAGTTTAGGGTCATTCTAGAATCTTATATTCTACATGATTAATCCAATGTGTGGTGGGATATCATCACCCATGCCGGTCAACATATAGATATGGTATGTGTGGTCTTTCACATCATCTTCTATGAATACTTCATCCCCAAAACACTGGGGGATTATAGGGCTTGAGAGTTAATAATTTTATTACAGGGGACCATTTCAGTTATTGATTACTCATCTCATTTCACTGAGATGAAATTTTTTTCTCTTTCTCTAATTGTTGAATATCTAATGGATGCTATGCAATTTGAGGAGGGGTTGTTTTACACCATCCGATCATATGTTATTGTGTTAATGTTGAAAAATATTTATGAGATAATCAACGAGGGCCAAATTACGGTGTGAAATTTGAGGGATTCTAATGGTGAGTTCCAAGGTGGTTTGGAACTTAAGGATTCTTATGGATCTTCTTCTGAATGAAAAATGCACTTTGAGGAATCCCTCAGTGGTAGCAGTGTCCTTGATCATTTTTCGGGAAGTTCTTTGGCCTATCACAAGTGTATAAGACCTTGGCACATCATGTGGTTGTGTCTATGAAATCTTGTTGAGTGCAGAGGTTATTCCAGAATGGGACATCTCCACTATTTCTACAGGACATATCCAGCAGTGTCTAGCAAGCGTGGATCTTCACCCACTCATCGAATGGGAACATGTTCTACAATGTCCTGACAATCAAGCATATTGAATACCACTAGTTTTTCTATCAAGTCAGGTGTTGAGGAAGATAAAACCATACTTATGATTCTCAGTTCCAATAGAGTGAGCCAACTACAGAAAGTCAGGTTGTGACCCAGGGCCAGGGTATAGGCCAGTTACGTGCAGTATATCCAACATTGTTGAAACATTTATATACCTTATTCTTTTTGAGAAACTATTTATTGGGTGACCTTTTTGTACTATTCATTGACCACAAAATCCTCAATTAAATCTTCACTGAGAAAGATCTAAATCTCATGAAGTGTATGTTGTTCTAGTACCTATAATATTTTTATTTTGAACATGGCTAAACTCGAGGTAATGTGAAATCAGTAGTTTATTCTTAGAGCCGAAAGACTCAGACTTAGTTTTTTTCAAGAATAAAGTGATTAATGGAAGTTTATGGCCACAATCTTAGAGATTTAGTATGAATACCATGATGAATATGATCAAACTATACTCTAAACTGTAGCTGTGACATATACTCTTCTCGAATAAGTATTGTTGAGACAAACTATACGATCTTGATGGCCCTGTCCAATGGGAAATTGTTTCAGATGACAACATGTTTTTTTGATGGAAATTAAATGGGGATGATAATCTATTGTCATGTGGGAATGTATGGGTCCCATAATACATCAGAGAATAAATGATGAGCTAATTCCATGCATCAACATAATCAGTTCACCCGAGTGTCAAAAAAATGCATGAAGTTCTACTACTTCAATATTAGTGTCTAAACATGAAGCATGAAATGACTGGTTTCATCACATGATGTTCCACCTGTTAGTATGTGAAGGTAGAGTATTAGCGTCTAGAGGGGCGTCATCAACTATTGTCCATTCGTGAGAGAAAAACGGAAAATCTTCCAAAAAACATTGTGACCCGTTTTCCCAGATCCCTGTGTTGGTACAATATAGTGTTGGTTTTCATTGATCTTTTGAAGAATGTTACACACATTTTTAATTTGCGAGAAACATTATCGGTATATGAGATGGGAAGTATATATATAAAAAAAATGGTACAACCTCCTGGAGCACCTCGTTCGATCCATTTTTATAAGGATGATCATTTTACATCATAATTATGCATGAGGTTACAGAAGGCCCTCGGAATGTAGGTACTTTTGAGAATTGTCTATCACCCATAGACTGGTGGATAGAAAAATCATAAAAGATAAGTTATAGAGGATATGCTTCATGTGTTCATTCTTGACTTTGGGGGATCATGGGAATCACATATTCCCCTCATTGTGTTTTTTATGTCAATAGCTTCCAGTCTACCATTGATATAGCTCCCTAGGTATCCTTATATAATAGGCCTTGTTTATTGCCTCTGTGCTAGAAATAGGAAGTGGAAGAAGATGTGCTTGGGACTCATCTTTTTCAGGTGACTTTATAGAAGGTCCAACTGATTAGGAATTGCATCCTGATAGCTCAGTCTAGACATTAGTCTTATGCCATCAAGCACCAGCAACCTGTTGAGTTCATGGATGGAGACCAGGTTTTCATGAAATTATCACCTAGGTTGGGGAATATACATATTAAAAAGTAGGGTAAGTAATCATTGTGGTTCCCCAGACCCTTTGATGTTGTAAATATGATCAGATCAGTGGCATACCAGTTGACACTGCCTAAGAGATATCAATATATACATGATGTCTTTCATGTATCTCAGCTTCACCGATATTATCCAGACAATTCTCACATATTTCAGCCAGATGAGGTTGAGCCAGGTTGTGGATGTTTCATTTTAGGAATATTTGATGCTTATTGGGTATCAGAGCATAAAGATAAATCGAGGAAGGGTTGTTCATCCTGTATGGATGCTTTGGTATCTCGACCTGGAATACGATGTGACCTGGGAGCTGAAGGCTGATATACAATCACATTGGATGGAACACTTTGCTAACAGTACCTCTTTACCATGATAAGGACAACTTAGATATATGTTTCTATAAGGAGGGGGTGCTGTAACAACCCGGATTTTGACAAAGGTGGAGATCTTTGGTTTTTCATTTTGAATCATTCCTTTAATCATGCTAAATTTATGATATGACCTAGGGAATTTCCAAGGGTGTACACGGATGCTTCAGAGCCTAGAGGACTATATAATGTTCTACAGGCTGGGATGCAAAATTAGAGTAAATTGTTCACCCCGGCCATAGAGTTTGGATAAACCATACGATTGTAGATTGGGATGCCTCCAAGTCCACACATTTTTTCTAAATCTTTGAAAACCAAGTGCATGGTTCTGTCGGCCTATTATAGTTAGGCTTTGAGCCTTCATGGATGGTTTTCACCTGGTTTGTAAACCATGTGCATAATCCGAGTGTAGTATATATTTGGTTAAAATTTCCATGTTACCCTCCCTGTTTAACTTATGTTCTTTTTTTTTCTTTTCCTCTCCTCTAGAAAATAGACCATCGTATTTACCCCTCATTATGCCTAAACCGTCCTCAATACATTGATCCAAGGTAGCTCATTTGTTTTGTGTCTGATTCTTTATCCATTAGATGATCTAAAACCACAATGGTAATGCTTTATAGTCTCTCTACTCCAATCTCTGTTCTTCTTTCCATCTATTGTGTAATTTGGTTTTAGGATCATATGCCCTAATTTCAATGGATTGTGATTAATCCTAGATCTCTTCCAACCTTCATTGAATCTAACCTCGATATCATGAAAGGCATATCTACATCACTAATGTAAATGGTCGTGTAGTTTTTGATTTCAGAATTGGCCATTTGGAATATAATATATTCTTCCCTGAGGGGGTCATTGGCATTCTTCTTTAATGTGTTGTTTACTTCAAGTCTAAATTACAATAATTCATTTGGATAAATTAATTAGGTCATGTTTAGGGTATTGGGTATTTCTCGAACTCTATATGGAAACCCATAGGTGTGCCACCTTGATAACTGCCATATGGGCTAAATGGACCAATATGCTTGGCACCCAAATTAGCATCTAGTCTAGCCTTCAATTGAAATATAAATTTCTCTACATGTATTTGATTTATAAAAATGGGCCTCAATGTTTCATAGACCAATTGGAATGGGAAAAGTCTATATGTGAATGTCAGTAGTTGATCTTGACACTTGGACCTTGACACCGTGCCTTGAAATGGATTTTCCATGATAGGAAAATCAGTTGGTTGACTTTGTAGTTATCTAAGATGTCATGGCATAAACATTATTTATGAATTTTTATTAATGGAATGAAATCAAATGATTTCATGGAATTTACCTTATTATAAATTATTATAAAGTCATGGCATGAAATGTTTTGATTGTTTAATTTCAACATATATAAGTTGTTTTTCCTTATATTATATATGTGAATAATAATTCAATTACTATACTTATGATCATATCACATGTGAATCAGTGGGAGGAATTTATACCCCATGGTAGTTATTGAACTAAATTTAATGGTGGGAGGCATGATTACCCAATGGTAGTTACAATCTCTATATGTATGGATGAGAGGCATTCTTACCCCATGCCATCTTGTTACACCTGTATTGATAGGAGGCATCTTATCTCATGATATTTTGTTATATATATATATATATATATGGGTGGGAGGCATGATTACCCCACACCAGATGAAATCTATATATATATGTATGGGTAGTTAGAATTCCTACCCCATTCCAATTATATTTATATAGTGACTTAATCAAATTTACCAACAATGAGTAGTAACAGGTAGACCATCCAGGTATTCTTTTGGAACCTGATAGAAAGGTTATCTATTTACACTTAATTATTATACTTACCTATCTTTATTGAGAACTATTTACTTATAAGATCCTACTCGGATTATATGTAGACATTTTTGGTGAGATGTTTAACTCACACCCTACTCGATCCTCCCTTTCCACCCAAGAAGACAATTTTTATGCAGGTATGGATTTTTCAAAACACCACTCTTCAGGTTGTTGATTCTTAATTCATAGATGGATCTTAAGACTGAAGGGTTAGGAATAGGCTTGAGGTGCTATGGATTAGTTTTTTCCTTTTTATTATTTGGTACTTTTTTGTTTAGAAAACTTGTTTCTTGTTACCTACTTTCCTTTGTACTAGCATGTCATGCATACATGTTTGTATCAGACACTTCCTATGAGAATTTTTCTACGTTATTCAAATATTCATACTTCATCTGCATCTTTTTGTGTTTCTTCTATTGACTTATTCTATCTTTTAGTTTATTCTCCCACTACAATTTACATTTTCTGTATTTTATATGTTACTTTGACAAGGGGTATAGTTTCTCCACTATTTTACCTTCACACCCCCACTGTTAGTCAGCCGCCACTGGCATATGGGGAGATGCTCCAGTGGCCATGTGGCCAACCGGGCTTGGGTTATAGGATAAGTGGAAACTGGGTATGGTACATCACAAATATTATGTAATAGTCTTGTAAATATATATTTTTCACCACCCATGGTCTTGGTCCATTCTAACTCCTCTAGAATTTGTTAGACAAATGAATAAATATTTTATTCATAAATAAATATTTTATTCAGAATCTTGAAAATAGTTTTAAAAAAAATATTCATTAAATAAAATATATATTTAATTCAGTTGATGAAGAATAAATATTTATTGATTATTTTTGGGATTGATATATCATGAACCAATTTATTCCTCAGACTGGATAGTAATATTTCATCCAGTAATTAAATGAAAATTTAATTTAATGGATATCAACAAAAACTCATTGTGTGTTTCCATCTATGTTTCTTTCTCGCATGTATTAGTCGGGCTTGACTAAAGTCCATGATTACTGTCTAATAATGGGTCAGGGCACCCAATAAAAATATCTTAATGTCACAACATCTACAACCATGTATAAACACTCTCTTTGTAATATAATCCCTTTGTCATTGTATCTCATCAAAGTGATTCCACATTTGTGTCACTAACTTATATGCTAGATATGGATTTCTTTAATTATCTAAAATAAAAATTATGTTACACCATGGAAATGGAATCTATGGTGATGTTTCTATTCCAATAAAAATGTTATGATATTAGCATCTATAGTGATTGAAAGGAAACATCCTTCATTGACTTATTCATTAATGACATGTCACATGTGATGCACCCAATGTGTCCAAAATCATTATGAACTACTATAATCATTGTTTATGAAATAAATCGACCTACACTAGTTGTAACATGAATTAATTATAATAATATTGAATATGGTCTATCATACTTGCTGGTAGATAGGAATTTTCGATGACACCAAAACTTGTGGAATTCCTACTCGAGGGTACGTTCTCATAATCTCCCTTCTTAGAGTTTACCAAGTGTGAAAATTGTGAAAATAAGAAACATATTCTTGTGAGTATTCACACCAAATAGTCTATGTAACATATGACCCATCATTATATTATCCAACTATAGAAAACTATTTGAGAATTTAATCATAGAACATCATGTTTCTCATAATTATGGGGAACTTCTAGGACTTTATCAAAACAATATATACTCTATGTAATTTTTACATTAGATTCTTTAAGAAAAAAATCAATATGAAGTTTTATTAATATTGAATATGTTTAATATAAATGTAATCAAAGTAGAAATAGTTTCTCCTGGGACACCAACTCTAACAATCTTCCACATGGACTAGATCCCACATCACATAACCTTCATTCTTCTTAACCTCACAGGATATTAATGATTCCTATGAGTAATGGATTTAGATAATGAATTAACTAGGTTTCATCTCAATGAAACATTTCTCACTAAAACATCAGCACTCTGAGAAAGATATCTTAATAGATGATACTTATAAAGTATGTTAATCATTCATTGATTTGACCATGTATATATTGATGGAGCCACTACTGCGGTATTTTGACAATGGATTGTGATATGATCTTTTATTCATGATACCACAACATGCTTTTGGATAATGTTTCTCATCCTTACCACATATTTATCTACTATCGAAGACAAAATATTCTCGATCTATACTATATAATCTACAAAAGAAATCTTGGTTTGATCACTTAGAACACAGCGCACCTCCATTCAATGTGAATTCATATCCTGTTACACACCATAACATACATGAATAGTCTATTATTTTATGTGTATGGAATCATTATCATTATTTTTTATTCTTCATTTGATTGTGGGAATTGATTTTTGGGAATGATGATTTCCATGTTATGCTGGAAACAATCCCCTCATGTATTATTCCATATTAAATCTCTTCAGTATATTGACAATGTATATACTATCACTTAGGAAGATAAACCTGTTGGATCTATCATGATGGATCATTATCCCTGGAATATATGATGTATCACCCATGTAAATCAAATATAAGGATTTATTCAACTAAACCTTAACAGACTGTAATAATTTTTTTTTCTAATGATAATTATGCCATCAACATATAATATTTAGAAAATGACTTCACACCCACAAAAATATTTTTGAACATATGACATGCATTTGTTCTTAATGAAATAATATGTCATTAGGGCCTTATAAAAACTAATGATCCTAGACCTAGGTGATTTTATAATCCATAAATTTATCTTTGAAACATTTCTAACATGATGGAATACATCTGAGTCACAAACCCCTAGGGATGTGTCATATATACATGTTTATAAAGGTTCCCATTTATGAATGTAGTATTGACCACCATTTTACAAATCAGAAAATCATGGAAAGGCATAATAGAAAGTACAATTCTGATGGATTTCAACTCTTCAACTACTAAAAATGGGTTTTTATAGTCAATGAATTTATGATGTTTAAACCCTTTTTAAGCTAGTCATGCCTTATAGGTACTAACATGTCCTTCCACATTTAGTTTCGTATGAAATACCCTTGTTCATCCAATGATCCTTACATCTACTAGAGGGTCTTCCATGATACAAACTTGGTTTTCATACATGAAATCCAATTCAGAAATCATGCCTTCTTGAAAATTTTAAATATCTATGCCACTTAATAGTTCTTTATCTAAAAGATGACAATTTTTATCAACAAATAATGAGTCATAGTATTTAGTGACTAGAAAACCATAACGTTATGATTCAATAACCTCTCTCATATTCATATGTTGTAATTGTGTCTCAAGAAAAATTAATTATTGTATGGGGATTTGAGGAATTTATCTTTTTCCATAACATGTGAATCTTGATCCAGGACATCATCGTAGTCTATCTCACTTCCACTACCTTTTCTAGAGATAAAATCATCCTCTAGAACTTTGGAAACTCTTCCAACTACAACATTTTCACCTAAAGGATTGTACAGACTGTATCCATTTTCAGTATTATGATATTCTATAATGAAGTACTTTGTGCATCAGGGTGCATTCATATTACTTAAAGAGACCTTAAAAATTCTTAACAACCCCATATATATAAGCAGGATAACATGAGTTTCTTTTCATTCCATAATGGGTAGGAATAACATCTATTTCTATATTTGGCTATCAGTTTAGTATGTATGATGTTGTTTTTCATGTAAATGCCCAAAAGGATAATGGAAGACTCACATGGATCAACGTTGATCTCACCATATCCAACAAGGTATGGTTGCAACTTCCACATAAAAAATCCCACAAATGTTTATAAGGAAGAGTGTTTTGAGATAAAATATATAATTATGATAAATAGTCAATGAGGTATTGGTTAAGGTATTCTCCACCATTGTCTGAGAGATGATATAAAATCTTCTTACCATGATGGTTCTCATATTAATTCATGTAATCCATGAAATTATAAACACAATCTAATATATAAATCATAATTAGACACATTCATATCTAAAAAAATCACTTGTAAAAGTTATGAATTATGAGTACCAACCGCTTGCTTCAATAGGAAATGGTTCACACACATTGGTATGTACTAATTCATCAATATTATTATCCATTTCCCCTTTTCCACTAAATAGGGATTTAGTGAATTAACAATGAAATCATGCATGAAAAATTGATGCTTTATTTTTCCAAGAAATATAAAAATTCATCTTGAGGTAATTTAGTCATGTGCTTTTCATTTACATGGCCTAGACAGTGATTCCAATATTTGGTTTGGTATGAGTCACATGATGTAAAATTATTATACATTTACATTACTTTTTTATGTAATATAACACATGAAGAATATTTTTTAATTTTTCCTTTCCATAATGAATGATATATTAACAAATGAACCATAATAGTTTCCCAAATATGAAAATAAATCAATCTGTATCATGTATTTTAAACACAAATAGTATTTTTTTTAACTGGAGGCATAGAAAAAACCTGTTAAAACCAATATCATTCTAGTTATCAACGTGATGTGGTAGTCCCTAATAGCTAAAAAATCATGTTGTTCTATAATAGAAGCTTGAAGATATACTTATCCTCAGAAAAACATTTGGATTCAACATGGTTCTTTTGTTTGAATACATATGAGAGAAAACATGTTGTTCCTAATACACAATTTTTAGAAACAAATAAATATTACTTTATAATAAATTCATCAGAAGCATCCCCTTGATTATTTGGATTGGTTCATTTTTTCATCCAGTGGCCCTTCTTTCCACATGAATAATAGACAACATCTTGTTCCATTCATATACATATGACCTTATACTTTTTAGAATGTCATGGAGTTGGTTTAGTCATAATTTTCTTTTCGTACCCTCTATATTTTTTCCCCATAATGATGGAAGGATTTTCACCCTTATTATCCTTAACTATAAACTGAGGATGATTATGAAGATCTGGAAGATACTTCTTAATGACTTTATAATGAGATTTCACAAAAAAGATGGATAATATCCAAGGGAGTGATGTTTGAATAAGGTTGGTTCCTAATTCATTGGGGATTATAAATACTAGAACCTCTAACTTCAAAATTTATCCAATTATCATGACTATGTGAGGAATAGATGCGGAACCCACTACAAGCTTTCATGGAAAGAGTTCCATAGAAATCTCAAAATTTTCATCTTTATTTCTCTCATGGTAAAGATCACAAAGGTGCTAACACATTCTATATTCATCCATGTTTTTTTAGCATCATTATTTCACTTCATATATATGAAATCATAAAAAAGTGAACATTTAATACATTGTTAAAATCTTATTCACCGATAAGTAACTCTTTTTTAATAAACTCATTAGAAAGAGGATTAGGAATTGAGGATTCTAGAATGATAGATTTCCATTCATGGCGTAGCACAACTATATGGAATTTAAATTACTCCTAGACGTTACATCTAGTAAAGAGGCTACCAATCTCTACTATTGATCGTAGGGATAGTTTTAATGATGGAATATTCATTTTATTCTACTTTAAATGATAAAATTATTAGTATGTTGATTGATTACCAAATATGTGAGATATACTAAATTTAATGATTTTTATTTATTTATTTATGGAATATCCCTCCATTTTATCATGTCTTAATATCCCTTCACATTAAACAAGGAATATATATTTTCATTAATATTTTTGCTGTAAGGATGCATAATATATTTCATAATTAACCTTATTTTTGACATTGAAACCATAATTGAGTATTTAGGTACATCGTCTTTCCAAATGTGGACTTCTAGCTCTTTGACCCATTGAGTGGAATCCCCTACCCTAAAATCCTAACTTGGATTTCCTCAACACATGTCTCCTTTTTTAATTGATTGAATATTTTTAATTAAACTAAATAAAATTTTGGTTAATTCATCCAAAAAATCTTATTATAATTCTCTGATAAAAGTATGTGTCTATAATATTTCCAAGTGCTACATTTAGTTCTATGGTTTCCTTCTCAATATTTTAATCGAATTCTTAGTCCAACATAATGATTAATTGTAGGATTTTAATTTATTATGCATAAATATTATGTTTTATTTTCTTTTTCACATCATGTTATTATTAAGTGAATTTTATTTAATTAATAAACTGTTTTGTATAAATCTTTTATTCATAACTCCTTTATTTAATATATTTTTTTTTCACATGAACTCATTTATTTATGTAATCATGGTCTTACATCAATAAAATAAATAATTTCATAGAACAAAATAAATTATTAGTTAAATGACCGATTAATGAGATTTGTCATACTTTTGATTTAATGACTATATATTAAATCAACCATTGACCGAGGGAAAATAACTATTATTACTGGTGTATACATGAGTTATATAATTCAACTTCTCTACCTGTGTTTCACCTAGGATTACAACATTATGGTTCCATCTTGAACTAATTATAAGAACCTTAGTAGGATCCATTAATTAAAATTATTTATTACTGAAACTATGGCGATGGGAACCAAAGGATTTGTTTTTGGGGGCAACATAAATACCCTTGGACAAATTGCTCCTGTATAATAAAAGATGGAGGGATGAATCACATACCATTATTTAATTTAATAATAAATAATTTCAAACAAATAAATTAAATTAAATAATCATATCCCACACAAACATGGGACCTAGTCACATTTGTTAATGGTAATATAGGAAACGGATGCGTAAAAGTAAACAATAATAATTTATTTTATTATTCATTCTTTTATTATTTAAGATAATAATGTTTGCGTTACATAATTCAAGTTCATCTTAATGGTCATCTGATCTTATTTACAGATAGAAATAATTAAAGGTATTCATGTAAAATTAATAATATAACAAATAGTGTCATATTAATTATAATAACATAATTGAGAATTTAAAAATATTTAAAACCATTGTAAAATTGTTAAACACCCAATAGTGTAGCAATCAACAAAATACAGTTTTAATGCTGTAATTTTTATGTTTAATGTATTTTTAATATTTTATACTAATGGGGGGATATAGGATGTGTACATGCAGCTATATCCCAATTACCTCAGTTGCCTTATGCTTGCGTCACACACCATGGGATCAATCATGTTTACTCGGCTATACAACATGGTGTGTACATGTCAACTACTAACCCTGTATCTTCTTTCTGCATGCCAATATGTCATAGTCAAAATGCAATGTGGAGTAAAATTTCCATGTGTAATTAATTTCTTGACCCATACAGATACAATGTGTATTTTTATATTGTGTGTGCTCTGGACACACAATTTGTAACCCAATTTTACTAACACATGATTTTCCACATCATGATGGGATCTACGGTTACTCTACTTGTTTTCATAAACTATTATGAAAATTAATCCCGGAAAAAACATGAATAATATTTCTATATATTGTTAATAAAAATTATATTGAAGAACAAATAACATGAATTAAAAATCTAGCCATAATTTTCATTTATCAACAATTAAAAAAATAATTATAAATTGAAACTTGACTGCTCTAAAACCACTTATTCCAGGTGCAACAGAAAGGTGTTGAGTTGAATGATATATTAAAATTTATTTTCATAATCATTTCTCAAAACCAACAATGAGGATAATTCATGTAACATTTATAATTAATATATATATATATATTATGATATAAATACCAAATATTATGTAACATTTTCAATGGTGAATGTTGTTCATCCAAAAATACACTTTTAGATTACCTTTATTTCAGTGTGAGCATCCAATAATGGAATCCCCCTATCAGTGATACATGCATTCTCTAATGATATCTGATCAATACAACTCGATCTCCAATTTCTAGTGCGAAGATTCAAATGTCTTGCATTGCTGACTCTTGATCTCTAGTTCATTGTTCTTGAAAAGTTCACTCTTTCACTTCTCATTCATGAGAGGGTGACTGAAGAGTGAGTTGAGAAAGAATTTTCTATGTAGAACAATTATCTATTCTATATATTTGGTACACTATACAATAGACATTACAGTCAATTTATATAGTTTGGATTTAAGTGAATTTATTTAAAATATTATTCTATCTATAAAAAAATTTATTACTTTTAATAAACCCCATGAAAGATAATAATAATTATGTGAGGATTAATTTTTTTTGCCTTCCATCTATTGTAATAATAAGTATTGTTTAATAGTATTGTTAATTAATATTTGTCACTGAACTTTTACATGGTCTATTCGAAATCATCTCAAATTTATTGAACAACAAAATAAAAATTTTATTCATAAAAAAATTTAATTAGAATATATGAAATAAATATTTATTAAAATATTCATATAATTAGAAAAAATATTTTATTCACTAGCTAAATATGAAATATATTTCTTATATTTGTGAAATTAATGTAACATGTAAAAAGAATTTACTTATACTTGAGAATAATATATATTTTTTTAAGTATACTCAAATTTATTTTAAGATAATCAATGGAAAAACATAGTGTGAGACCCTATATAATTCATTATCATTGGGATTAGGAGGTCTATCCTAATGTCTAAGACTGCTATATAGAAATGGGATATAAAACCCAAGATAAATAACATAATGTTCCATTTTTGAAAACCATATAGGAATGATCACTATGTAATAAGAAATGTTTGTCAAAATATTTCATCAACATGGTTTCATATCTGTGTCAAAAACCAAAATGATCAATATAACTGTTTTTTATATCTAAAATTATTATGTTTTCACATGATGTCTGAGAAATTTAATGTGATGGTTCTATTCTAATCAAAAGGTTCGAGATATCAGCTTCTATAAAGAAGAATGTGAAAAATCCTTCCTCGACTTATCTATTATTGGAATTTCACTCATGATGCACCCAATGTATCCAACTTCACAATGAACTCTTATTGTGATGGTTTGAGAAATACATCTATGTAATTGAGTGATAACATGCATTAATTATAATCTCAAATTCTAAGGACCATAAATAACACATGTAGATAGTTATATTTTTTGAAACCAAATCATGCGTAATTCCTATGGGAGTGGATGTTCTGGTAATCTCTTATTATGGGGATTTCTAAGTGTGAAACTTCCGGGGAAGGATCCTCAATCAATTATGAGTACTCCTACCTGACATCATAATTGCAACATGTCCCATAATATTACACTATCCAATCACAAAACATTATTTGAGAATATCCTCATAACACATTACGGTTCTCATTATAGTGGGGAACTACATTTACCTTTGTAATGTGACATATACTTTAGGGCATTATTAAATTAGAGTCTTATAGAATTGCATAAAAATGTAATAGGGAATTTTTTTAATATTAAATACATAAAATATATATGTTTTTAAATTCCAATGATTTTCCCTAGGATACCAACTCCAACATGATGTGGGTTGGTATGTCATCCTTCCTACCCTACTCTCACTATGCTAGCATTAGATTATAGCATCAGTAAACATCACATCATAACCACAACTACCAAATCCAGGATGTATGGTGTCATCATTGTGAATAAATTCACCTTTATTCCCTCCAATTACCACACATATCTCCCCACACCATGTAACATCCTCACATTCTCTAAATATTCTCCAAAACCAACCCATTTCATAATTACAACTAACAAGTGAATAATGAGGAAAAGGGTGTATCCAAACATTTAATTCACCACCAATCTTGATGTGTGATAAAACACATGAACCCAACACATTTTTTCAATGGTAAGAATAGTTTTTTCATGTGGGGTGTGTATAAAATAACATTAAAATACATGATATAATGATATTAATCATCCCCAACAAATAGTTACACATAAAAAAATATAAAATATTTTACACCACCACCACATCACCTCCTGACAACCATTACAACACCTATAGTCACATAAATCATCAAACTATTTAACCCCCAAAAAATATCCAATTATTTATATGGAAAGATTAGTTAACTAATGTTTAATTCAGTAATTCAATACTCCCACATTTTATTGCAAACCACATTTGCATTATTAACCAACCCATGTCACTTATCATTAATTTCATATAAGGAAATTTCCACATATTAATTACATTCAATTTGTATTTTTATTTCATTATATACAATAATTTAATGTATAAAATGTAAACAAACATCAACATGACATATAACATCTTATCAATCTTACATACCCATCACTATAACACAACCTTCTCAATTCCACTGCTGACACCACACAGTGTAACTAAAATGACCCAAATTTTATAGATACATATTATCCTACATCATATCTTATTCCAAAATACTATTTTATTGCTATCTAAAAAATTTCATACCCATGTCGGTATCCATCATAACTTTACTATCCCAAACAGTGTTCACATGATAAAATATTCAAAATAATCACATAAGAACACAACATAAATTACATTGTTAGCAACACAACTTTTCAAATTAAAAAATTGTTCTATAATCATATTACTTCATTAAATTATATCATTGCTATCACAAAATTACATATTTTTTAGGGTGACTAATTCATTATCTATATAAAATTGATTATTATTTTTCACCCATGGTGAAATCAATCGAAAAAATATCATAGTTTTATCATAAGTCACAATAAATATAGAGAAAACATGTGTTTCGGATGTCAAATTTAACTATTCACCAAGGAGTTTCTAGTTTTTAACAGGATTGAGGGTGATGTCTTGGTGTCCTGGGATAAAAATATCGGTAGTAGAGTTTTTTTCTCATTGTATAGTTTTATATGAGGTAAATTATTATCACTATGTTACAAAAAAATCTTATATTTCATATTAATGAGTGTAAAAGAGATGAAATATTGATAGATCTCATTACAAGGTTTCCTTGAGATGTGATAGGATGTGATGTTTTCTGGGTAATTTTGTATCTATTGAATAAAAAAAATCACAATATAGTGATCAAGGAGTCTATTGAAATAGACCTCTTGGCGATGAAATTTATGGATGATGTTATGTGGCGTCATTGAATCTTGAGGTCCATGTTTCCCAATAAGGATTATGTTTTTCCACAACAGTATATTGGGGAATTAACATGTATTGTTAATCTAATAAAACTGGACACTGATTTGCGCACTCAATCAGACAAGAAGAAAAAGTTGACTACATGGACTCTTAATGACATTTTTGGGATTGTGTCTTTGAATTTGGAAGAAAATGGTAATGAAAACATATTTTGGTTAAGATTTATAATATCAATATATATCACTTATTTATCAATAAGTATCCATTTGAGGCTTTATATGATCATCAATTTTATTCTATGATTTGAGGTGATGTGGATGGGGAATCATTAGTTATTGGACAGATGTGGTGCTGAGCATGACAGAGAAGGATTAACCAGTTTGAGAGAGGATGAACGAAGAATAAAATGGTTAGAAATATAATGTTGATCATAGGAAGATATTATATAGATCAAGGTTTTTGAGGATGTTTTCTGAATAGTCTCCCTTCAATGAGTGTAGTGTAATTTTGGTAAGGGGCATTGGCTCTATCCCTAGTATGTTGGAGACTTTGAGGTGTTGGGGTGCATTGGTGATGTGGAAAAACTATTTTCACTTCCATAATTTCTAGACTGGATCCCTAACTATAGACACCATGAAATGTGTTCCATGAATGTTTCTGTAGAATTGATGATGTCTACCATAGTTAGACAACAAATGCTATGTTTTTGTAAGAATACATCTATTGGAATGAAGTAGGATGAGATTTGATTCCAATGGGCCGCAACAGAAAAAGTACTTGATCGGGCATGAAATGTTTATTGTCTGACTCTCCATGTTTCATTGGGGATAGTGATGGTAGCGAAGGCACCGAGGAAAAGGGTCAGGTCCAAATCCCGACAATGACCCCAGGCAGGGGTGCAAGGGAACATCCCCCCACGGTATGATATAATATGTTCTCCAAAGTTTATCGACTATCCCCCCTTGTGTGGTAAACCTACATAAGGAAACTTCATATACCACCTGCACAATTAGAAGCAATCACAATCCATGCCGGTTTAGTTCAGATGGTGAAGAACCTATGTAGAAAAACTTTCTACAGCACCTACGGCGAAGACCTACGTGTCCAAGTTATATTTCCACCCTTATGGGGAAGAGTTTTGACATGGACCTACACCAAATACCTATGCAGAGAAATTCCTTCATCCATACCCCCTTTGTTCCTATCAATAGAACAATTAGGCTCCTCATTTCAAGAACATAAAAAAGGAAGATGATCTCCCAAAGCTCTCATTTTGAAGCACCTTCTCGCAGGTCGCTCGAATTTTCTCATGTGTCTCTCTAAAAAACTAGTGAATAGAGAATTATGCTTGATAAACAAGATCAATGTTATTTTATAATTAAAAATAAAAAAATAAAATTGAGAACCCTTCTTCCCTTTAAATTAATCACATACAGAAGGCCCTTTACTTAAGAAAAGACCTGAGCATGAATCTTCCAATGACACCATTAGAAACCTAGGGTTCCTAGGTTAAAGCCGCACCTAGGTTTTGTTGCACCAGTAGACCATTTCCCAAGGAATATCAATCTCTCATAGACTCATTCCTCTAATTATATTCATATTCAGATACTCATAGGAACTGTTCCGAGAACCTCTGCCCAAGAACTATGCAAGACACCCATTAAGCCCATATCAAATCCATTGCTAGCAGGGACACTTCTTCTTTGGGTCCCTTGTCTGAAAGGGAGAAATTTAAAACCTCCAATAAGTCATCTTGATTTAACAAACCATTGGGAAATGAGCATTAGAGTTTCTCCCATTTTGTTTTTTATTTATATGGTGAGAGGATTCCCACACTTTTCACACTAGAGGCTCAGGATCCATGATATTTTTGTAGGTTTGTATATCTATAGTCACGTGGACCATTACCCCAGGGAATATTTGGAGATTTTTCTGGTCATCGATTCCGTAGATAAGACTCTGTATACCCCTTCTCATCTCTATAACCCAGATCCTTTGTTTCTTACCAGGGAGGATAACGATCACAATTTCTTTTACCTATGACAGTTAATGAAACTCTTATCCAATTATGGGAAAAAAATAAGGGAACTCCTCCTGAGGTAATCCCCTTTCCATTCAGGTAGAAGGTGGTTGTTTTTATCCTCCCTACCCACCTTTCCCTTCACCTTGAATAATTATTTACCTTGGAACCATGCCCAATGTGACCTGAAGAGATAGAGGTTTCATAGCTTTGGCCTCTTCCATGGTCAACCCAACCTCTTCCACCAGTTGTGGTGGAAATGTGGGTGCATTGTTTGAATATTTTACATCCTCTTATTTCTCACACCGAGTATGACTCATGTGGGATTATAAGTTTTTAATGATTACAATATCTACAAAATCAAAACATTAATGAACTATGAGAACTTTGATTCCAACCATAACTATGGTATAAGGGAAGACCTTCCAAAGGAATTAGCCCAATAGCATAATATTTATGAAATGAGAAATGATTCCCCCATGGGACTCATCTTAGATATTAGATCCAAATCATATTGTGCTATGAGAGCAATTAATTAATTTCTAACTATGATACGTAAAAAGCCTTTTCAAAGTCCGAGATCAATGAGAATTCTCCCCAGAACATAGATAAATCAACCCCTTAAATTTACATGTGTTTATATATCACTCATGGTCCCAGATTTGGTACATCCTCTTCAAGAATATATCCTAACTCATTTCTCTCAATGGACTATACTCTCTTGTGAGAAATAAAAAACTATGTAATATTTGTATCCCATCCAAACATGATACATAAGAAGCCTCCCTGAGTTTCAAACCCAGCACCCCAAATGAGCAATGTACTTTTCGGTCCATATCCCCAGTAGTGTCTAATTCAACTTGGATACTCATATCCCTTCCAGGTACCTTGTACTTCTTCAGCATAAGTCCTACCCCAAACATTTACAAGGAGCCTTCTGCCTAGATGTCCGTTTCACATGAAATTAAACTATATAAATAAGTCCTTATCACATGACCATAAAAGGTCTTATGTGTCCCATTATGAGGAACCAAATAACATGGGTTCTGATTCTATTCACAAGGATTGGTCGGTAGCCCATATATGGGTTCCATCTAAAAATTGAAAACAATTACATTCTCACTGGGGGACAATAAATTACAGTGTGACTTTAGTCTACCTAGATGACAATAAATTCCATAGTGACCCACTGTGTGGATAGAAAACCATCATCATCATAATAACATCTAAGAGTCTCTAAGTAGTATATAAGAGGATACCATCAATGGAGAAGCTCACATACATACAAATATCTCCAATGAAGAGGTACCTTAGATATATACATATGATTCGGAAATACATATATGCTAATAATTTATATCTAATTTCAAGGTAAACCTTTGTTATGCATGGTAAATTAATAAAGCACTCATGAACATATGTTAGCTATATTAGAGAGTACCGAAGTAGGCTGAAATCCCCCAAAATAGTTTGTGAGGAGCACAACCTCCCATCCTCTTGATCAATATGTCTTCTCAAGAATCATTGGCCAAACCTCCTAATGATCCCTCACCTTTGGAAAGATGGTCCCTATTGATATAGAACCATTGGGGGCTTACCATTACTTGAATAAATTCATTAAAAACCTTTCGGTAAATGATATTCCTAAATTGAATTTCATTTCCATGGAATACGTGGTCTACCTAATGTGACTCCATAACCAAGATAATAATGTAACCCTTATATGAGGCCCTATAAATTGATAAAAGAAGTCCAAACAAGGCAATAAAGAAATCATGTGATCATCCATAGAGATGTTTCCTTAATAGGGTTTTCTTTATTATGTCTATCATATATCATGAAATATTTTTCATGACTCCCATCATTCCAAATGGATTCCTTCTAATTCACACTAACAAACGCTCTAGCTAATGCTCATGCTAGATCCTCGTCCATGCGAAGGATTTCATCGCAGACTCAGTATCTTCATAACTGGTCTCTAATGAATTGGTTTGGGAGTACCATCATCATGGTACAATCCCAAACCTGGAGACCACTCAATAGGCCCTCAAGATCATAAACTACCCCTAATCGTCTGATTAGTGATGACCATTGGTCTAGAAGAATATGAATTTGACTACCGTCTTCAACATATTTAGGATCTTATTCACTGAACTCAATAACTAGTACTTATTTTATTTTAGGTATTTTGATCAGGAGGACTCCCATGAACTCACCCCAAAGACATAGGGGTCCTTCCCAAGGGCTCTTTCCAATAATCATCAATGCCAAGGATGCACTGATGTGAACCCTCATCAAGATTATGGTGTATCATTCGATTTCTTGATCCCTATGCCTTATACTTGGACACGCAAGATGGCGTGTCAGGGATGGAAACTATACAAAATGGAGCATGTTCCTACTTTTCCTCCATTGGATAATACCACCATCCCAGTTTGGTGGAATATAGTGAGTGGGCACATACATGCATCCTCCTTCTTCAAACTATCTATTAGACTCTTCTAGCTTTTCCTAATCAATCCTACCATTCAAATTTTGTAGAGAATCATGTGATATGATATTAAACTTTTTTCCATCATTCAACCAGCCAGCAAACTCATATGGAATCATTCAATGAATCCCACCAGGAAAAAATGGTCGCATTTTCCAAGAATGAACATACACCTGCATGCACCCACCAAGCCTACCAGTCGTCTCATCTAGAAGAAATCAAGGAAGTCCATCAACCATGCTTGGTGAAAAATAGGAAGCAAACACATACATCTGTTGTCAATACATCAATCATACCAAAATTCTCATTTGGAAGCACCTAGAGAAGTCATTTAGAAATTTCTGATGACACGAAGAGGGTAGACTCAACTCTCTCCACAGGTGCATGAGAACTATCAGTATTATATGGAAGGAATGGGAGGAAAACAAAAAGGTATATACACCTAATCTATTAATGGAATAGATGTATATTTCCATTATAGTCACTAATATATCCAAGCATATTTTGGAAATGGTGATGTGGCAGATAGAAATTATTTCCCATATCCTAGAGATTTCTAGAACATCGTTAGGGTGATGGAAGTAGTAACCAAGGGATAAGAATATAATGATGTCCCGACATTTGAGGTTACCCATCTACATGTCACCTCAAATTTGAAACATACCACTTCATATATCCAAGAGGGTCATGAGGCACACTCCCCCATATTAAATGGATAACCGGATCAGGAACACACATCCTCTCCAACTAGATACAATCGTCCAATCCTGATAGACTCTCTAAGGCAAGCAAATACACCTTGTTGTGATAACCAGATCTCCTAGAAAGTGTCCCGAACTATTTTTATTAATGAATAATAAGAGAAGCCTTATCAAACCAAGTTGAATATTCATGATCAAATATCTAATCTATCTTAAAAAATGATAGAGTTCATAAAGACCTCAGACAAGTATTTATTTCATCCTAAGATCCTACCGTCCCATTACCAAATTATGGGAGTAGTAGCAGCAATTATGATGGTCTTCATCAGAAACATCCTCATGAAAATTTATTCAATAATGAGAACCTTTCTCTTGATGAGAGCCATGATTACCCTCCTTATGGCATGAAGACCGTGGAGTAAGGGGGTTATCCCTTACTGTAATCCACAATAGTGGTCTTCCCTATGATGGAATTAGTTGTGAAGGTTTACTCCATTGTAGTAATTCGCATTGTAAATAGAATACTCTAACGGACAATGTAGTGATGGGGAATCCCTCTTATCATCAGACACATTAAAATAAAGTCTAGTCATGTCTAATTATTTTTCAATGGATAGTGAATTACTTTCTCATCCAGATGATATCCCAAGGCGGTGGTCATTCTCAGATCCACCATTGGGACACTTAACATCCAACAAAGTAGATGAAATCCCAACTAATCCCATTGTATATGATGAAACAACCTGGAAGCACCCACTCAGGTCGGATAAGGTTTACAAACCTCTAGTAAAACATGAAGATGACATGTAAAACATAAGGTAATAACTGGTTAAAAGTGAAATACCAGTTATGTTTTGGGAATTAGACACCCATCAATACAATATTCTAGAGATTTTGATAGAATATTGTATGATTGACATCCATCTCAACATATGGAACACTCTTTGCCACTTAAAGGAAATGGTATTACCATATGATGAATATAAATTTCAAGTCAAGGTAATAGAAGGTCTTTATTTTCAAATTGACATGGAATCTCTCTTGGTTTCCAAATATCCAATAATTGTTAAACTACAAGGATTTTTTCAATGTGCATGCCTCTATGCACTAATTATGTTGTGAAAATCGATTGATTACATCCCATATGGTGTTAATATTAAAGGATGGGGTGCACATAGAGCATTTCATTTCAATGCACTATCCATCCTGCAAAGCCCACCAAATGATGTGTCATTCAACATCATTGCCTTAGGTTTGTTATAAAAAAGGGATTTGTTTCATTACCAAAGATACAATTAATAAAAAATGTCCTTGAATAGCTATCATAGTGTTCAGAACGATAGACATCATGATTTGTAGATACATTTGCAGCATGCATCAGAGAACATCAAGCAGACCACCCATTTAGATGATTTAATTTGTCAGATTGCACAGATCTATAAAATAACACAATGGTCCTATGAGATAGGTAATTTAATTGACTTTGAATAATACACCCATCTGATCTTTGGGAAAAATTAATTAAAATCAGATGAGCAGTTGTGGTGGTATAATCCATAGCATTTCAGGATTCACCCAAGAAAGTAGGGGTGTGGGATTTTTTAACCAAACACTCGAAATCAACAAGAAAGTACAAAAGGGTTTTAAAGGAATAATATGAATTACCTATACCTGATGGCTATGGTATTTAACACATCAATAATCCCCTACTCAGTTGGAATAATTTTTCTACCAATTAGGGATGAAGGTACAAAATGAATCCTTCTAGTTTATTCCATCATGTGGGTTAGTAATTTCACGTGTAATGTGCACAGATGAACTATCAGGTGGTTCACTTCATGATACTATATATCAGAAACTTCCTAGGGTTTCTAAAAATTGGAGGAAATGGTCTAATGGAAGACATAGAAGAAAATGATCACATCAATATACCAATATAATTCCCACAATACGCTATACATCGGTGAATTTAATCAATGTTGTCTTTGTAGATCATCGAGAACACGGGTCTCGTTTAGTGGAATCTAAAGAAGTGGTTCCTATTCAAGATGTGGTCCACACTGAAGAAAATGAAGGTGGTGTGTCTACCTAAAACTAAAGGATTTCCAGCAATCAAGGAATCCCCTTGAAAGGCACCAAACATGGAAAAAGGTAAGAGTCATTCCATGTATCACATTCCTCTTAAAGTGGGTTAATACCGTTCCAATAGAGGAATGGTTTTCATATAAGAAGGAAGAAATGATAGAGTTTAGAAGAATAAATGTAGAGCTACTCTATGGTGGTCTTCATACCAGATATTCTCCGAAATTAGATCCCCAATAGAAAATTAATGTTAGTGCAATGTAGAAAATTTTATTTTTTTCAACAAATAAGGATGTTAAGAAGTTCCCTCTATTGAAAGCACAACTAGAACAGGGACAAACACATTCTTATAGGAATATCCCTATGGGATAACCTTGAAAAATTCCATCACTTAAACTACCAGTAGTCCTACTAGTCACTACACCCATTCAGGATCTATGTACTACACCTGCTCAGGTCCCATCATATCTCGATGTTTCTCAAATGCTTATGAATACAATTGAGTCAATAATAGCTCAATTGGAAGATATGGATGAACATTGGGCTGTTGTGAAAACAAAAATCATGGGTTATCTCAAATGGGTATAACCAACTCCTCCCTATACAAACCTTGGAAATCACAAAACTCCAATCTTTAATAGCTTGGGAGGTCTAGAGAAACAATTCATGCATTTCGTCTCTCGATGTGATCCCATGATGGGGACCCGTGAACAAAAAGATGCAGTGAATGTCCGATGTTTTGTGCCATCAATGAAAAATCAAGCCTTTGTATGATAAACCATATTTCAGTCTCAATAAATTAGTAGATGAGATGATCTCCATCAAAAAATGCCTTTTCCAATTCAGCTCAACACTGTAGAATACAACAGTATTTGATCTCAAAACATCACGAAATGGGATAATGAATGATTTTTAGATTTTATTACTCAGTTGATAGGATTAACAACATTATTAAATCTACCAATCCCTCATGAAGAGTTGTTGCATATTTTCTTGGAAAAAATATATGGAAATTTGTGCACCACATTAAACACAATGAGCTACACTTTAGGGTTTTAAGACCTTGAATCAATTTTTCAGCAGGTACAGAATTCCATCACCGAGACCAAAGCTATGTCTTGAGTAATCATATTAGCTATAAGATGAAGAGAAAGAAAAGTATAGGATACAATAGTTACACTTAAATAGGAACCTGTACGTATTCCTACATCAATTCCATCATCATACCATATAGGTCAACCATCCATGTTTTCGAAGAAATAACTACATCATCATGATGATAAAAAATATCAGAGGTAGAGATAGTTTGAAGAGTTGTAAAATGAATTGTATTTTATTTGAAACAAGAAGGTTCCTCGATACTTCATCATAGATTTGGAAAAAGACATATTCATATTTTTTTAAAGCCCATGAATCTAAACAAGGAAGGAGATGAGGATCTCCCAAACTATTTCCCTATCCATCAGGAGTTAGAACATCCCATCCATGACTGTTTTGTTTTCAATTACCTCATAAAAAGTTTGTGGACTCTGGCCAAGACATTATGAAAGGTTCTCCATCCTAGGTAGAATCTTTTTCTTCTCCCGATCTATATGATGAAGGAGAATTCTAGGAAGTCAAATGTCAGAATGAGAAAAAATTTGTAGATTGGATGGTCAGGAAAACAATCAAACGAACACATTCCATTATATAAACATTTTTGAAACAGCCAATTGTGCCTCTTTCTGCTTCCACTACAAAAAAAGAATCATTATCAAAATCTCAGTCCACCAATGGCCAATTCTCAATGAAGAGATATGGTTAGAATTATGTAGAGAAATAATATGAATATGATCTTCTGTTAAGAAAATATTTGTGATTGTACATAATATTTTTCATGTAAACCATTACAATTATAGGGGAACCACCCTGCCAAATGGCTCAACTAGATTAGACATGTTAGGAAGAATCTTCATCAGATGAAGTGTTGATTTTGGCAGTGTAAATTTTATTCACTTAATAAACCCCTTCTCAAATTATGATTATGGGAATAAATATGATTTTCCCATTAATTATTAGGTAATGGATGGATATTGTCATAGAGATCGAGGAAACATGGGAAGGTTTAGACATGATAGGAATCAATACATTAACCACACCCCTGCATCAACTGGTTAGGCAACATAAAAATATGGGATAACCCTCTTGTAGGCTTAGTATGAAAAAGGAAATTCTCCCACAGAAGATTGAATCTTCCATGATATTGTCATCTTGGAAGAACTATTAGAGGCTACGCCACCACCTACTTGGATGTGGGTAGACCTAGATAACCAATTCCACAAATATAATAACCACTTTCAGATCATATCCCAATGGATGTTCAATCCACATTAGAAACATTAGAACCCAGGGAACCTACAAAATAACATCTCCATGCTGGAAATTGCAGACTCCTGGTCAAATTTATGATGTATTGAAGCAACTGGACAAAGTACCATCTATGTTATCAATCCTGGATGCCGTGAATTTTTCAAAGGATCTCTGGAATGAACATATAGAGTTTTTTTCAATCCCATAAGAGTTCGAAACCTATGTTTCTACTATATAGTTTTACAATATGGTGAATGATAAGGAAGAATGCCATGAAGTCATATCTTTTAAAGAACATGATGAAGATGATATCATGCAAGGATACATCATCCCCAGTACATATTTGGAAAAGATAGTGAAATTTATATCGGATAATTCTTATTTAATAATAGCCCAGGGGGTTAATATCATTCCAATCCAAATTCTTCACTGATTGGATCTCACTAAATCCCACACCTCTATCTCCACTCTGATGTTATAGGTTAATGATAAGAATGAGAAATAACCTATTGGAGAGATTAATCCTAGAACCGAGTTTCGGGATCTTATATCTGATTCAGAGTACATGTTTTTCTGGTAGGAAATAGATTTTTACATTCTTTTGGGAATACCTTTTCTATATCAGTATGATTACATTCCTTTATCATACCACCAGTGTCTCAAATATTGCATCGTTGGAATAATTGGGACACTGCATGGTGACATGTCCCCATTGAAAACTTATGAATCTTAGTACATTAATTCAGCGTTCTTTCATCACAATGGGGGGAGTCCATGGAATATGATGTAACACAAATCAACGCTCTGAATGCTCTGGTGAATATCCCACTTATCTCCTTTAAGACTCTTAGTGTACATTGTGTGATTCCCATCAATGAAATTGAAAGGGTAATCCCATATCAAAGAACACTTTCTGTGGTTTCTATAATAATAGTTATGGAAACATAACATGATGGCATGGGAGAATCAATTAATTCTCTAATCCGTCACGAAAGCTCAGATGAAAAGGTCTTCATTCCATCACACGAGCTTCACCAAGTCACTTCTTCATCAGCAAGGATAGAATAATTTTTCACCTTAATGGAATAATACAGTGATTCTAATTCTAAACCCATTATTTTTCCTTCAGTACTTGTGGAAGACACCTCATCATCATTTTAGATAGAAATAATAGCCTTTTCTTCTAGATATCCAAATACCTAATCCTCCCCTAGCTCTGAAAATATAACCTCATTACGTATCCTCCAAGTAGAGTATAAGAAGAAAAGCATGAAGATTTAGAAGAGGAAGAATACCTAATGGATGCCGCTCCATCCATTGAGGAAGGTGTATCCACCATTTTAGATGAACTCAGATAGACAAATCTAGTTATGGAGGAAGAGCTACAGTTTACTTTGATATATGTACCCATGAATCCTAGGGAGAAAGAGCTGTAAACTCCTTTTCTGAAGAAACATATGGATACCTTTTCAAGAAATTACATAGAAATTCCAGGCTTTAACGCCAAGGTGGCCATCCATAATTTGGTATTTCTGGAAGATCATTGAGGAGAAAAGGAAGCATCAAGAAGAACACACTTGAATCATGACTCCATAATTGAGGCTGATGTCGAAAAGATCATCAAAGATGAATTCATTCAAGAGGTTTAATATCAAAAATGGATTAAAAATATTGTCTTATTGAAAATGAATAATTTGAAATATGAGTTTGTATTGATTTCAGGGATCTCTATCAGCATTCTCCCAATGATGACTTCATGGTTCCAATCGCATAACTCTTGATTGATGAAATATCTAGCTACGAGGCTCTCTCCTTCATAGATGGCTACTCTGGCTATAATTAAAAATGGATGGACCAAAAAGATTATGAAGATTCATCTATTATATCCCCTCAAGTTATATTTTTCTATTGGGAAATGCACATCATCTTAATGAATTCTAGTGCGACATACCAATGTGCTATGCATCAGATCTTCAAACCCTTCTTGGGGATATTTATTGATTTTTATTTCGATGATCTAGTGGTAATATCCCAATAATGTTCCTACCACCTATGTAATCTATATAATATATTCAGCTAGCTATGACAATATAATCTGATGATGAACCCCTTAAAATGTTATTTCAGGGTAACTTTAGCAATATTTCAATTATTTTTTCTGTTCAATCTTGACATTGATGTTGATCCTTCGAATAAAAAATCTATTTAGGTAATTCTACCATCAAAAAACAAGAAAACGTTAAGAAGATATCAAGGACACTGAGTCTATATATGTTGTTTCGTAGCCAATAATACCAAAATGTTTTACCCACCACAAAATTGATGATAAAGGGGGTCACATATCAATGGAATGGTGACTTAATAGAAGAATTTGATACCCTCAAGAAATACCTATTTATCCCACCAGTATTGATTACATTTATTGAAGGAACGATGATCATTAATTATATGACAATGTTAGAGTGATCACTGGGTGCCTTCCTTGTGAAAACGAATGATGATGGGAATGAGAATAGTCTCTACTACCTCAACAAAACCATGATCTATATAGAGACTTGGAATTCAGATTTTTAGAAGATTTTTAGGCATTAATTGTTGTATTCTAGAATTTGAGGCATTATCTACAGCATAATGAGGTCCACTTGGTTTCTCATAATTATCCTCTCACATTTCTCCTCAGTTTTCATAAGATGAATGAATACTTGGAAAGGTGGGCTCTTATTCTACAGTAGTATCAAATATAGTTCGTTCCATAAAAAGTAGTGAATGGCCCGGATTTGGAAGAATTCCATACTAAGAACACATTTGTGGATGAAATATCATTAAATAGTGAACAACCAAATGAAGAAATTTTCCCTATTTAGGACAAACCTCAATCATGAGAAATTTATTTTTATGGTGATTTTAGAAGTCCAATGAGGAAAATAATTGAATACCCTATGCTCAACAATGTTGGGTTAGCGATTGTGCTTATCTCCCTAGAGAAGGTAGTGTTTTCATACTCCTTATTTTCTTTAGAATGTGGTACCAACAATGAGGAAGAATATGAAGCAACCATTACAGACCAAAAATTTTCACTCCATGTACCTGTTAATCCCCAATATTTGAAGGGTGAATCAAAATTGAAAATCTAATAGATCATGTGGGATTACACCATCATAAAAGAAGAGATAATTCTCCTATTTGATTATGTTCAAGGGTTAATAAAATAATTTTCCTCGGAGTGGACATTGTCTTATGACCCACAATTACATAAAACCCAAGATAATGCATTGTTAAATTCAATGACAACACATGATGATAAAAATCTTGAGGAGACAATTATCATCACTTTCCATCAACATATGGTTTAAATTGTTTTTAAATAAGAATATAGGAATTCAATTAAATTAATCCCATCCGTGAACCATATAATCCTACTATGGAATGGATGGAACCCATTAATGAACACCTCCAAAATGGATTACTTCCACTGGATAGAGTTGTAAAAGAGACAATTCATCAAGGACTGTTCAATTTCTCTATTTATGATGGTCAGAATCACCGAAAAATTATTTATAAACAAGGCTTTGACAGAATCATCCTCAAAATCATTGACGGGGAAGAGATATCAGCTATCATGAAAAATGGTCATGATAAAGCTTATGGTGCCCAGCAGTTTGGGTATAGGCTTTCTGATAAAATCTGAAGGATTGGATATTTCTATCCTTTAATAACATAGGATTGCACAAATTTCACTAGGATGTGCCATCCCTTCCAACTGTATGCTGAATTCATCCATAAACCACCAATTTTTCTACATATAACCTAATAATATATGTTATTTTATTTATAGGGAATGGATGTAGGGGGGTCTTATCCTCCATCTACGTCTTAGCATATCATGTACATCATTACTACTAATAATTTCTCCTCCAAATGGGTTGAGGTAATACCTCTGAAATATGTCAGGTCTAGAAGAATTTTTAGCTTTGACGAAGATAATATCATCACCATATTTGGGTTTCCTCAAACCATCATGATAGAAAATGCCACCAATTTCTATTCTGCTGAGGTAGGGAAGCGGCATTATGAACATAATATTAAATCCAATAAATTATCCCTCAATCATGTAGTAGCCAATGGTCATATAGGCGTTTTCAAAAAGACCCTGAAAATCATACTCTAGAAAATGGTGGATAAAGATAAAAAGTCTTATCTTGGTAAGATATTTCATGCTTTATGGTCTTAAAGAACTACTAGACATATTGAAACACATGAGACTCCATACTTGTTGGTATATATAATAGAAGATTTCGTGAACTTTGATGATCGGTTTCCATCATCTGAGTATCCATATATGACCATCTATCCACTAATGAGTAATCTTAGAAAGGATTGGATGATATGGAATTATTTTAAGAAAATGGATTGAATACCTCGCATCACTTTCATGTCTATCAGAATCAAATAGCATGAGATTTAAATAAGAAAGCTCTCCAATATTCATTCCTCTAAGTTGAATGGTTATTAGTCCTTAGGAATCCAATGATACCAGGAAATACGCCTCCAAATCTTGAGCCTATGTATGAAGGACGTTATTCCATACATAAGTTCCACTCTACTGGTGATTATTCCTTAATATCAATGGACATAGAACTCACTACAACTCCAAAAAATGGAAGGTTCCTGAAGAAATAAATTATGTAATTACATAGAGATCATCTAAGTTACTAGAAGTTAAACTAAATTGCACCATCTATGTCTGCGCGGAATGATGCTAAACTAAATGGAATCTTCATTCTGGTTGCATTAAATTAAACTACATGAAATGCGGTCTTAGTCGCACGACATGAAACTGTAAAACATCTTTTTTCATCACAACACAACATTAAACTAAATGGTTCATGAAACATTAATTTGATATTAAACCCCCCCTTAAAATTACAACATTTAGACACTACTTATATTCCCTCAAAAGATAAATATCATCCATGAAAAAGTATCACTTACATCATTCCCACTCCTTAGTGGCATTTTAGCCTCATTTCCCCGTATGGTTGAATCATGTATGCATAGGGACCCTTTTTCAAGAACTACGTGTGGATTGATTCATTCCTCTTCAATATATGTTGTGAAACATAGGGAATATTCCCAGGTTCAGTCATAATGTTTCTTTCATGTTAGGTTATCCACATCCTTTCCACATGACGATAAACTCCATGGCTCCTCAGGAAATATATATGGGTTGATTCTCATCCCAGTGAGATATGTAGTGACACCCAGATCTCCAATCATGGGCTCGAATTAAACTAATAAAGAATCATTTTCTAATATTCCTATATATGATCCAATTCTATATACTGAAACCATCGAAAACCAAATTACTTGATTTTCAACCCATCTTGTGTCTTGAGACCGACTATTGCTCTAGAAAATATTAATAAAATCCCCCTTCCCCATATTAAAATCCCTATTGGTGTGGGGAACCATTTTATGAACTAAATGTATCTTGATTCATATTCAAATTTGAAACGTAGTGAACCCCAGATCTCTAATCCCAAGACTAGAAGAAACTAAAAATATACTTCTTCTCCACATCAAAACTCAATTAGTGTGGGGAAATAGTTTATAAACCACTTGTGTCCTAATTCTCATCCCAATGAGACATGTAGTGATCTCCAGATCTCTATTCTTTGGTCCATCCATGACCACAAAAAAAATATGAATCCCTTTCATTCACTGTGGGTATCAATTAAATCTTCATAGGGAATATTTATTCAAGAACAACATGTGTCTTGATTATTTCTCTAGTAAAATACGTAGTGAAACCTGGGTTATATAGCCTAGCTCAACCACACTATCTCTATCATTTCATGTTCGTTCATCCTCATCCATACCACATGATGTTAAAATGCATGAAAGGTCATGAAATTCATGTTTCTTGAATCTTACCCCAAGTAGATATGATGTGATGCCTGGATCTCTTATCTCGGGTCCAGATGCAACATAACCCCCACCCCCTTTACTCTATGTGTTTATAAATAAAACCACTATAGGGATCATTTCCAGGACTAAGTGTGGCTTGATTATCATTCCAATGAGATACACAGTGAAACCCATATCTCCAATCCTGGGGCGAGCCATAATTTTAAAAATTATCAAAAGCCCCTTCTCCCTATATCAAAACTTGATTGATGTGAGGGACTCGTTGTTGATAACTACATGTGGCTTGATTATTTCCCCAGTAAGATACATTGTAATGCACAATTAATTTAACTTGGATAATTCACTATATAATAATAAGACCCATATTCTTCGTTTGTTTTACCTTTGTGATGTAGATGAAAATTTACCATTCCTTGTTTTTCACACCGAGTTCAGCTCACACAGGCTTATGAATTTGGTAAATAATTTCTTTTCATATACATGTTGTCTCAATTTTCATTAGGGTTATCAATGGACCTTTTGGTAAGACCTCAAAATACACATCATTCATTCTCTACATCAGAATTACATAATGTACTTATATTATAAATTTAAACTACCCAGTAACATGAGTACTACGTGTGGCCTGATTATCACCACATAGATATACGTAGTGACATCTAGACATACAATCATGTACATCACCGCAACATGATGCTTCGTTTCTCACATGTATGAGTCATATCTACATGATGAGATTTAATAGGAGTCCTCATCCTAGGTATGGGACCACATTACATAAAAACTGATTATCCTCAATCTTTAAATTCAATCATCTCATGGGACCTTAACTCATGAACTATGTTTGGTTTTCCCCCTCATGAGATACATAGTGATAAACATATATTGTCTCCTTGGTGAAAATGAAACGTTTTCCTCACTTCACGTTAGTTCACTGTCACTGAATGATGTAAATCTACATAAAATTCCACTAACTACTTATGGATTGATTCTCAACTATATGAGATACAAAGTGACATCTTGATCTTCAATCCTCGGCTCAGCCATAACACTACATGAAAATCCTCTACTATACAGTGTAACAATAAAATCTACATGATGAGATCTAATATGAGTTCTCATTTTACTTATGAACTAGTATTTTTTAGAACTATGTATGGCTTTATTATTTCTATCACAAGATACATAGTGATGCATATAACTTATCCCCTAGTCTAGCCATAATATACCATTTCTTTTCATGTCAAGACCCACAATTTCATTTCTTCATGACTTAAAACTGCAAAACACAGTATTCCTTCTGCATGACATAAAAGTGTACAACATAATGTCGTTGTTTCATGACTTAAAACTACATAGCATAATGTCCTTCCAGCATGACTTAAAAATTCATGATATAATGTCCTTACCATATGAATTTAAACTAAACGGTACCTTGAGAACTATGTATCGATTGATTTTAACCCTATTATATATTTATTGAAAATTAGGTCTTAAATCATAGTCCCAATAACATGATAATTGAAACAAGAGATGCCCCCATTATGCATATGAGTTAGATATATATAAGGAACTCCAAACTCATGGATAGTATTGGTCCAAACACTTCGTTTGTACATTGAATAATTCCCCTTTTACATTTCATTCTCATAATATTGAATTAATTTATATCTTTATAATGTTTTCTCAGCTTCTAGTGGTAGAATATCAAATACTTGAGAGATCATTTTCTTGAGTATGCATTACATGCCCCAGTTGGCCTTGTATAAAATCATCCTCCCATAATAGGTTTTTCAGGCAAAGTATTCCATTGTTTTGCTATCCAGAAGATGACCTAGATGACAATACATAATACTTCTCCCATAACAGGTTTTTCAAGCGGTGGTTACTTCATTTTTAAGAGAAGCCTCTTTTTTTCCTGTAGGCTTTAATGATAGTATGCATGAACCCATAATTTAATGAGGTCAACCTTTGTATATTTGTCATATATCCTTCATTCCAACTTAAAACTCTTTAAGATTGCCTCTTACCATATCCCCCTTTTCATGTTCAAATAATATTGGAAGAACATTGGTCCATTCGAACACATATCATTCATTTTTTCCATAATATTATAGTCATAGGCGTATGACCTAAAACTATAGACATCATATTTCATGTGTTTGTGTGATAAAATCATAGAGAACTATTCATATAATTAATTAGAAATTAACACTTGGAATAACACTTCTGTATTTAGGTACATTTCTCTATAAACCAAACTATGTGATATGGGAAATACGAATTTCAATAATATTTCATCGACTTTTAGTGATAGAATGTCATAATTCTTGAGAGAACATATACCTGACTATATAGAATTTGCCCAATTGGTCATTCATAAGTCACCCACATAACAGGCCTATCAGCTAAATGACACCATTATTGACTATGCAGTATGTGCCCCAGCTGGCCTTGCAAGCAATAGGCCACATACTAGGTTCATTAAGAAGTGGTAACTTAGTTCATTGAAGATGAATCCTCTAATTCCATTATCTGTTTTTTCCATATAGAGATCAGATCCAAAAATCCCCAAATCATAGATTATGATTCCTTTTCCTCCCACACCTGATTATAGTATCACATTTCTATCTAGATTACTAATAATTAAGGGAAATTTAACCTTTCTGGTCAATGATAAAGACCATAAATTAAATCCCCTTGAATTTCCTTAATGAAACACTAAAAGCTGAACAACATAATGTCCTTACATCGTGAGTTAAAACTGAACCCCAGAATGACCCTACTCCATAAAAGAAAACTGCATAGCATATTGTCTTTCCTCCACTAATTAAACCTGCCCAACAAAATTCCCTTGCCACATGACTTTAAACGTCATAGTAAATTCATAAATTGTAAAAAATGAGCCTTATCCCCCTGGAATTGGTATTCTACCAAAATTTAAACACGTCCACATATAAAATACATGTAGGAGTTATTTTTCATTCAATTAATGTGTCAGCAAAGGTTTCCCTTTTATTCTCAAAAATCATTCCAAAGTAAATCCACCAAAATTCTCCTTGAGTCATCCAAATATTAAATCTATTTTTCTATCAGTTATAGAATTTTAGAATTCTTGAAAACTCCTTTACTTAACTATGTAGTACGTGCCCCAATTGGCGTTGCATAAATCACCCATAAAATTACCCTTTTAGCTGAAGGATATTATCACTTTACAATGCATTGTGTACCCTGGTTATCTTTCCATAAAGCTTCCCTCATAATATTTTTTTCAATTATAGGTAACTTAATTCTTGGGAGAGACATTTTCTATACATATATATCTTTATTTGGTTTTGGTAATCATAAAATTCATGACTCATGATTCCCCTTGGAAGTATCTAAAGAATATTGGGACCTTCCGCAACCATCATTCCTTGTCTGGTTTAATATCTCAACATTCATAGTAAAAGATGTTTGACCTAAAACAATAGAATTATTATAAGGACATGCATAACATTAATGTTCCCATAAAAAGAGACTTACTAGTCAACATAGTGAAAACCCGTAAGGGAAACTCTGAACAAAATGGGTATATCTATAATGTTGATCATAGGAAAAATCCAATATAGATAAAGTATGTGGGGAATGTTTTCGTGATGATTTCCCCACAAAGATTATAGTGGATGTTTGGTAGGGGAGTTGGATATCTCCCTAGATTGTTTATACCTTATAGTTGTGTGGAGTTTTAGTGATATGGAATAACTATTTTCACTTCCATAATGACTGGAATAGATCAATTATTTTAGAAACCATGAAATTTGTTACATGCAATTCTCTGAAGAATTAGTGATGTGAACGTCACTTAGACACCAAATTCTAGGTTTGATTAAGAATACATATTTCTTGAAGAAGAAGTAAGATATTTAATTCTTATGAGTAGAGAAAAAAGTACTTTATTAGGCTCGAAAAGTTCATGGTTTGACTCTCCATTTTTCATTACGGCTGGCAAAGGTAGTGAAGAATCCCACCCGAAACAGATCTTGAGAAGGGATGCAGGGCTGCAGTACCTATGGCAAGGAGAAGTAGGTTTGCAAAGGTTATTAAATTATCCCCCTCCCTAGGTATTAAACATTTTTCAGGCACCTACGCATACCCCTGTTCCCCGAGAAGTAATCACGGGCCCTGCCCACACAGTCTAGAAGGTGAAAGACCCTACGTAGTTCAGTTATGCCAAGGACCTACACCGAGGACCTATATAGAATAGTTAAATTTCCTCCCCTACATGAATGATCTACGCTAAATACCTATACCAAATTATCCTTTTGACCGGGTCCCCTCGTTGTCTATAAATAGAATCTTAGGCTCCTCATTTCAAGAAGTAAAAAAGATGGATGAACTACAAAGGCTCTCATTGAATAGATCCTGCACTGGGGTCCCCCTAATTTTCATAGGCATAACTCTAAATCACTGGAGAAGATCGAAATAAGAGTTTTAAAAAGTAAAAATTAATTTCATAGTTTAAAATATAAAGCATTGGATTAAGGGCCCTTCTTCCCAAAGAAGAAATCACCTACACGAGGCCCTTTACTTAAGCATGGACCTATGCGGGACACTTTCAAGGACACCATAGGAGACCCAATGTGCCAATGATAAAACCTCACCCATGTTTTTTTACTTTTTAGTCCATTTTTGAAGCCATATCAAGATTTCATAGACTCATTCTTCTGGTTCTAATCACTTTTAGTTACTCATAGCACCGGTGTTGAGAACTTGCGCATAGGACCTATGTGAGCCACCCATTAATCCCTCTTCAAATCCATCCATGGAAACTTATATCCATATATGGATCCCTTGTATGAAGGGGACTATGTTGAAACCTCCTCCAATGCCTCCATATTTAGCAATACTTTGGGAAATTCACTTCATTGTGTCTTCCATTTGTGTTTTTATTTAAATGGTCAGACGATTCCCACACTTGTTTTACCATACGGCCAGGATCCTTAGAATGTATATAGGTTTTAATATGTTTGGTCATGTGGACCCTTACCCCATGGATACTATTTAGGAGTTCCCAGTCCACGATTTGGCTAATAGGACTCTATCCTCCCTTTGTTTTCTTTATGACATAGAGCCTTTGGATTCTAGTGGGGAGGATAATGATCAGTAATTATTTTCCCTTTTATAGGGAATTATATCCTCCTCTAATTACATGACATATTTTTGGGAACTCCTCTTGATGTAATCCCCTACCTATTCATATAGGAGGTTTCTTTTTTAATCCTCTCTACCCACTACATTTTTCACCTTCAATATTTCATTACCTTAGAAACATGTCCAATGTAAACTTAATAGTAGGAAGGTTCATATCCTTGACCACTTCCATGGTTTCCCGACCACTTCAACCATTGGAGGGGAAAAGTGTATGACTTTGTTGTATTTTTTACATGATTTGTTTCTCATACAGATCATAAATCACCTGGGCTTATATGTTCTTAATTATTATAACATCCAAATAATCCAAACATTAATAAACTATTAGAAATCTGATTCCAACCACAATAGGGATACATATGAAGACCATTCAAAGTCCCATGCTCAATATCTACTCATACATGAAATGGTAAATAATTCCTCCTTGGGCCACCTCCTAGGTATAAGCCTCGAATCACATTGAACTATGAGAACTCGGATTTCTATTATCACTAGGATACGTATGATTCCATTTCAAGGCTTGAGCTCAAAGGGAATTCTCTTTAGATGTTTTCCCCTATGAAACCACCAAATTACCATGTGTTGATATTTCACAAATGTTCCCTATTTTTAGATATCCTATTCATAAATATTCTCCATCTCATTTCTCACAATGGAACCTACTCTCCTATGATATATAACAAACTACATGACCTTTGATTCCCATCCAAACATGAAATGTTGGAAACCTCACTAATGTTCAAACCCAACAACCCAAATCAACCCTATCCTCTCCAAGGCTTATCCCAAGCATGGTTTAATTACACTTAGAAATTCATATCCCTTCCAGGTTCCTTGGGCTTTATTGACATAATTCCCACACAAAATTTTGACAAGGCATATTCGTTCTAGATCCCCATGCCACATGACATGAAACTGTAGGGATATGACCTTATCACATTACCTAAAAAAGTAATGATGTTTCCCATGAAGCATATCTGAACTATGTGGGTTTTGATTCCTTTAACAAGGATACCTTGGTAGCCCATCTACAGGTTCAATCCCAACATCAAAACAACATTCATCTCCATAGATTACAATAACATCCAAAGTAACTTTAGTCTACCTGGATGAAAATAAATTCTAGATTTCCCCACTACATGGCTGTAAAATCAGAATCAGCATAATAACAACCAATAATCTATAAGAGATTCCCAGATTATGAAACAATTACCACCAAAAGTGAAACCTGTGTTATTTTTGATAAATTAATATAGGATTCATGAAAACATCATAAATCTATAAGAGAGTCCCAGAGTAGACAACAATTCCCCCCAAATGGGTGTGATGAGTCTGACCTCCCATCCACTTAACTAATGTGTTTTCTCAAGAATAATTGTTCAAACCTCCTAACAAACACCTTCCTTTGAAAAAAATGGTAACTATGGAGATATAATTGTTAGGTGTGTCCGATTCCATGAATAATTCTATTACAAACCTTATAGAAAACATGATTCCTAAACAGAGTCCCATTTATGATGGAAACAATGACATCATACACATAAATTAGATCCTATGGTTTCATCCCAATGACTCACATATCATTGAGTTGTGAGAGATGGGTATTAAGGATGAAATGATTTTCAATAAGTAGCTAGTGGGGTTATAAGATCATTTAGGGAAGGTTCTCTGAGGATAGACCATTCCACTGATTTATGTAATGCAGAATCATTGTGCCTGGAGTAGAGTACAACATAGCATGAGACATTGAATAATTCCTTCAACATCGAATTTTCCATACTTATTTTATTCACTTTCATTCATTATTGGTGATTTTATGTGATGTATTGACCTTTTTATTTTATATTTGATATTCTTCTTCTTTGTTGATATAATGTGCCATTAATTTTTCAATTCATATTAATATAAGAAAATCCGTATCCTTAATTTAGATATTTTATTCCATGGTGCAATTGTAATCTGATATGCGATTTATTGATTCTCAATGTTGGTAGTATCCTGACATAGGTTATTGAATTACTTGATTTTATACTTGGGGGTCTTATTTTTTTGGTGTTGATGATTTTGGATTGGGAATATATGGTTCTAAATTGGTATTTCCTTTTGTTATGTAGATGATAGGAATATTGTTGCTAAAGTGTTTTATGGTTCTGGTGTTTCTAATTTATCATGATCCTTGAAAATTATCTCAAGGAGATATTTTCATGAATTTTCTATATTTCCATCCAAACTAGTTCTGAATTCTTTATGGAAATAATAGTTTTATAAGAATTTTAAGTTATTTTCAAGATCTCCCAACCCATAAAATTATCAGAAATCTAGTTCTTAATGTGTCTTGGGGTGGTCTAGAGGTGTTTTATGATGAACGGAATGTGTATTGTGGTGTTTTGGAGGAAATTGGTGTTTTTAGGGGACGATGGTAGCTCATGGTGGTAGATAACTTGTTGTATATCACTAGTGGTAGACTACTAGTGGTATATCCCTTTTAGAAGATCATGGTAGTAGATGAATGGTGATTGATACCTGGTGGTAAATCAATGGTATTAAATCACTTGCGGTAGATCAATAGAAGTAGATTCTGATGGTTGATCATTGGTGGGAGGTCACTTTAAGTATATCACTTGAGGTGGATCACTAGTAGTAGATATATACGGATAGACCAAAAGAGATAGATTAATGGTGATAGATCACTGTCTGTAGATCCTTGCTGTATATACAGTTTTTCACGTATCTCCTTTTACTGTTTTTATGTTTTCTACTGGTGATAATAGTTTTAAATAAATTTTTAATGGGAAAAAACGATTTCAATGGTGGATAATTATATATTATTTTCAATTAAATTTTAGAGATGTTACAAATGCATGTTGATATTGATTTTATGAGATTCTACCTAAATTTCCAATTAAAAACATATTAAATCCAAATTATATTAGATATGGCCAATTAAATGTGAATAATGTTGCATCATTCATTCTAGATAACATTCCGTTTATATGGGAGTTTCTTAATACTTTTATCCTTTTGAGTCATAGAAATATGATTTTGTAGTTGGTTTAAGATACATGTATGTAGTTCCTTCCTATTTGTGTGTCCATTATTTTTGGTGAATGAAATTTACTATGGCTTCATTAATCTAGGTAGGTGGTTCATCAATGTCTCAATAGTTATAACATGTGGTAAGGGTTCAGGATTCTTTTTCTTTTAAAAATATAGTATATAGTATATTAATGAAGATACAAAATCATATTATATGAACTTAATGGTAAGGGGAATGTTCTTCAATATTTTAATGGTTTTTTCTATTTTTTTTATTTTGTTTATCTATGTTTATTATATCAGTATTAATCATGGACATTGGTAGCCCCTATATTTTGGTTTAGATGTATATTGTGAAGCCTATGTTTTTTGGATTCATGTGACACCCCATTAATTAATGGTTAAACATGTATACTCCATAGATAAATTGGTTGACCAGGATATATGGATTGTGTGATAATAACCCAATAATAAACAAAGTTGATGTAAGGGAAATCCCTTCATAAAATAAGAAAAATGTTAAGTGATTAGGAGAATAATTTTTAATAAATGTTTGAATGTTTCTAGTGTTTTTTTGGTATGTGGGGATGAGGGGATATGTATCCAGGATATGGGGAATTTGAGATTGAATGAGGTGGTGATGTGGTGATTGTGAATAGAAGGTGGTCGTGACTATGATGGTGGTTATGTGGGAAAACTTTTTAGAGGATGATCTATTATCTATTTTTTTCATGCTCAATGTTATTTAATTTTTATATGTAGTAAGTGATTTAAATAAATGATAATGAATTTATTACATTTTTGGATAAATAAAATGAATTAATGATTTTTTTGGCTTTGAAATGTGAAATCTAGAAATATATTCCTTGAAATTAAAGGTTCATTATGGAATATGTCTTGTTTTGAGTTATTATAAAAAAATAAGTGTCAGTGAATGTGGGGGTTTTTTGTGATTGTTCGTTCCTTGGTTTTGTACCCATAGAATGGGCTTGTATTATTCTACACACTATATTTATTTATATATCTTATATTTTATTTTAATTTTATATAAAATCCCAAACCATGTAAAGAACATTGTTCCCAAATTAAAATTTTTCTGTGCGTGCTATCCCTAATATCTCCATGGTGAGGATGGATGGGTGGTTACCCCCTCTTCCCCACTCCCTCTTCTAGGTAATGATGACATGCATAGTCAGTGGTTCTAGAAAAAAAAGCTCCAATGTTGAGATGTGTTGAGATATAAGGATATGGACTTGGATTGTTCATGTGAGTTGGGATGAGATGACGCTTGTGTCTTCATGTGTGATTATGACATGGCTTATGGTGGGGGAAGTGCATGGTAGGGGGAGGATAGAAGGTCGATGTGATACATGTTCATGATACCTTATAACTCTGGTTTTAGTTATTTTATTTGATGGTCTAGGTGTCTCTATTTTAGATGTGATGTGATGGTATGTTTTACATGGAGTTCATTGATTAATGAGATATATAAAAGAGGTGGGATCTCTATGATGTATTTCAATGGGGTTGAGAGTGGAAAATCAGTATTAAAGTGGTTAAGGGTTCCATTTTCAGTATACTTCATTTTTAAGTTATTATACATTGATTTCATTATTTAATGAGAATGTCTAGGTGATGTTTGGGTTTGATAGATGACCCTTTTAGGTGGTGCAGGTTCTATTTTTTTCTAATTGGTGCATTAATATGCTTCAATCACAAGTACAAGAGGGATATTTTATTTCCAATTATGTATACTCATATTCTCACAATAGTTATACAAATTCGTTTTCATCTTTTTATGAGGTATTTATATACTTTTATAAAAATTATTATCATGGGGAATTGGATAGTTATTGTATATCTAGATTGTTTTTTATTATTGTTAATTAACTTATAGAAGTTTATTAGTATTAATATTAGTTACACAAACATTTTCAGATAATTTTTTCCTTTCATTTATGTTATGTCATGGAGGTTCAGGTATTCCATTCATCTTATCTATCAATCTTATTTATATTACATAGGTAATTTCCACAAAAAAATATATTTTTATACACATTCTAACATGAGGAAACTCAGGGCCTACAAGAGGTGGGAATCAGGTATCATTATCATTTCCCCCTCATTGTGAAATCATTTATGGGATTGGGTCATGATAAATAGTTTTTGAAAACAAAACTAATTATTTTACTTTAAATGATTATTTAAAAATTTCTAGAATTTTTATAACCATTTAATTTTGTAATTATTATTTGAACAATAATTTTTAAATTTAGTTGATCCTATTAATGATATAAAACTTATAAACTAGGTTATAATGATATACTATAATATAGTATGTTTAGGTATAGGGATGTGTGTATCACCATATATTGAAGAGATAAAATTTATTTAAAAATTATATATCATAATATCTAAGGGTGTTAAATGGGAATGTCCAAACCTCATTAGGGAAGGAAAAAATTAAATCCTCCACAGCCCGAGCAACATTCATTACATTATTATAAATTAATATTTAAGATATCAGAGAAAATATAGGATCCCCCTTCCTTCCTCTCATCAAATAACCACACTAATCAATGAACCCCACCCTCGAGACCACCCATTTGGAAAATGAAATTTTCCTAAATAAATTATTAAATTAACACTTAAGAATACAACCGATCCATCAAGAAAGGTAAAATATTATGGTCTTAACTCTAGAATGATGAAACCTCCCATATAGTTTTATTTCCCCAGCCCAAAAATAAATCCCTAAAACACATAAAAAATGGTATATTGACCTCAGACGGGTGTGGATAACACTCAGGAAACTACAAGAATCTTCACTACCAGTGCCATAGTATGGACCATAGTAAGAGAATCATTGGATTTTTGGAATATTGAATTAATATTGGATGAAACTATTGTAGATGATAAACTGATCCTACATTGATCTAGGTCTATCCCAACTACTGTTGGCACCTATATCTTATATATATTCATGTGCCAATCCTATCTTCTTATATACTGATTCCCCCCATGACTATTTTATTTTATATTTACCGGATGACAATGTACATTCCAAGAATACACGACACCATATTCATCATTCCATGGATAAAGAAAAATTTACTTCACTAACCATTGAAAAACTGTTCTCTTTTCTATGGAGGACACTTCCTTTGAGGTAATTCATTCTCTTGATGAATGGTTTTATGACATCAAATTAGATATTACAATCCATGAAAGGTCAAATAATAATCCTAATGGTGTTCATGACCCCTAAAGACAATTCATTAATATGGGAATCACCTAGTAGATACCCATGATCCACTATCACAAAAATAGTGTGAATATTATGACTGATGAAAATTCTTAGCTAGTTGAAAACTCACATTCCTAGACATCATCAGACAACCACATGATGAAAATAACCCAATGATTCAATATTTTCTAGTCTCATAAGAATAAATACCCCCTGTATAATTCATTCATTGGATATCCCTGAAATTTTTATGAAAATCCAAATACATCATATGCTTAAATGTTATCACTCTATATTGGATTATTGTTCTTAATGCCTCTTATAGTCAACAGTGCCCAGACGATTCATCTAGGAAAATATAAAGAGAAAAATATTGAATTTCAATGAAAATGGAAATATATCTCATGCACTAAGGATTTCGATATGATGGTAGAGCATCCCATTCCCCTCTTCTATTTTCAATGCATATGACAAAATTTTTGAATGATAAATGTTTTCAAAAATGACCATGAAAAATATACCTCCAATTAATTATATATATATAAAATACACTATAGTTTCATAGCTCCTCACATATATGTAAATATTTATAACACCTTAAATTCAGCATGGGACTAAATGAGAAATAATGGAAACTAATTCTATTTGAAACAATTCATTATTTCAAAATCAAAAAACATAATCTGTTACATTCCTACAAACATCCACTGAACAGAAAGAAAGGACCTCCTTCATTCCTCATCCTTTTAAACTGAGTAATTCCACTTTATATTATATAAAGGAACCCATTAATCAAGTAATACATGAGTTACAAGTAGACTCTAACAAGGATACATTTTTAAAAAAATAATGAAAAACACTATGTCTTGTAAAATGGGATATTATCAAGGATTTTTTAATCTATTTCATTTAAATTTCAAAAACTATACCCCAATTATAAAATGAAGGAAAAAAATCATGATGCATGTACATTTCCAATGTCTATTCTCTAAAATTGAAATACCATTGTTCTAAATTTAGTAGACATAGGGTCATTGGGTTGGATCATGGGGGCCCAAATACACCATGTCTTAATTGAACTCCCTTTCTAATATCAGTCATAAAGATTAAATGAAGGTATTTCCCTATAAATAAATTAAATTATAATGTTTCTACCATTAAAAAATACCATATCTCTCAACCATATAATTTAACACCAATATTTAATAATACGATCCATTTAATGGTACGCCTGATTGGTTAGTAATGATGTATAAAAGATATCGATACTAGATTCATACCTTCAATAGGCCCTTCGTTAGTGAATTTCATAATATTTTTCAAAATAAAACATATGTTCGGAATTAACCTCATTTATAATATTCAATCTATATATTTTATATAGTAAAACAAATAGATCCATCTCATTCATTTAAAAGTAATAAACAACAATCCAATAATTCATGATAAATGTCAAAAAAATTAAAAAATTGCCCAAAAAACATTCCAAATGGAATATTCATATTATTGTGACTCAAAATACAATCTAATGTAATTCTAGTAATTTATATATTTGTACCTAAAATCATTTTAGAAACGTAGAAAATATTTTATATATACCTATAGTCATTGTAAAATGTCATCATATAAGAATAATACCTTTTATCTATTTTATACATGTTAAAATTTTATATTAATATGCTGGTGAAAAAATAGGGAAACCAACAAGAACCTAAATCGGTCAAGTAGCCATTCTAAACCACATAGTTAAATTCTCAGAATATAATTTATCCAATGTTGTAACATAGTATAAAAATAATATAAATGACATTCTAATAACAATATCTTCCCCACTAATTTCATTCTATTTTTCCCTAATTCCAATCATCCGGATCTCTCAACCATTCCCTGAATATTAAATCCCATATCCATCAATATCTTTTATGGGATTGGATATATCCCAACATAACCTAACTTCAAAAGGTATAACATCCAATCTGGTTGTCGTTCATCGATATTTAAAAACCTTATCCACATGAAATTGGAATTAATTTGACATCAATATGAATGAAGTCAACCATATACCCTCTTCCTACCATGTATGACGCCGAAAAGAATATTATTTTTATAATATCTTGGTAATCTCCAACTCCAACCCATGTAAAATTCTGGGTAGTCTCTAACCCGAACGAATTTCATTGTCACCAATACTGACGAAAGGGTGGGGAAATGGGGTAGCAGGCTCTCTGATTCATCAACATTCCGGATGATGGTGAAAAGAATCAGAATCAAAAACATATGACACTTTGTATGGTTATCAATGATTATATGGGTGTGTTTAAAATTAATATAATATATTTGGTCGATAGATATAAATACATCCAAACTTATTAGTTAACAGAAACTACGCATGAATACTCCCTGAAAACTCCACTACCCTCATGAAATCTGATAGAACCATTTTAATTCTAAATGCGTGTCCCCACACAACTAAAAAACATAGAAACACAACATTGAAATTAAATTACACAACTTAATTATCTCACTAATATTCAATTCACTAGTTAAATTAGAACATAATATATGTCATCCTAAAAGCCATATATTTACCAAACAATTTAATTTATCAATAATTTATGTTATGCCAATTCACATATATCAATTTCATCCAAAAAATATTTATTTTTTAAATTTCCATTGCTTCCATGGCATGAATAGAATATTACCCAAAAATGAAAAATAATATCTTATCTGTCACACATCCATATGCTAAAAAATAATACATGCACTAATATAATACTGAAACCGAACTATCACACAGTAAAAATACCAATTCATCTTCAAAACATCATCCAACATCACATCCCATGCCAACCAAAGATGGAATCACTACCAAAAAATTTCCCTAGCCATGATAGGAACTCCCATAACCATACTATAATAAACGCGGATAACAAAACCACAAGAGATTCATAGATTGAACATTAACACATAGAATAAATTTCAGGCTTCAAAAAATAGTATTTCAAAATCAATATAATTGCCAATAATAACAATATGACATTATATATCAATGGTATTAAAAACAATTCATTAATTAAACGGATGAATATTTCATAAAATAAATATATCTGATTATAATTAAGCATATATTAATATATAAATCAAACAAAATAATAAGGTTATGATTATTCACAACTCATAAAATGAAATTGTGATTCTGAAAAACCATAAATTTCATCACTAAAAGAAACTATGAATAATTTCATTGGAATATCATAAAATAAATAAACATAATAGAATAATTTCATTCTAATAAATATTAGTTATTATAAATAATTTTCTTCATGTGATTACCCATAAAATCCACCCACATGAAGAGATAAATATTCAACACCCACACTTACACTTAATGTTTTTAGGTAATGATGATCATATACCATAGAAAAGAATTCTGAATCACCACACACAAAAGGCAAATGAAGAAATATTGTAATGACTATAAATTCTCATATAATATACAGATCAACCTAAACCACACCAACAGATCCTCACAATCATACCAAAAACACTCCACAAATCAAAATGAAATAGCCATTGAGAATTCTAAAAAAGTGTAACATAGGGAAACAATAGTAGAAATAATATGGTCTCTCTAAATATTTACAAGGACACGCCACGTGATTAAAATGATCAATTCTAAATTCATTGTTCTATAATCTGCCTAAAATTTGATTTATTATTCACAAAACCATAGAGGTATGATATAGGAATGAAGGAAAATAAGAGGGATTATAAAATTTATAAAAAGGATAGACTACGACAAAATCATTTCATAAAACAAATTCATTAGATGATTATTTGAGATGATCAAAAATTCCAGTAATGAAGTATTTTTTCCCATAAAATAATTTAATTCAAATCAAACTCGCATACGCTAAACATCGAGGTGCCTCAATCTCAAATTCACATATAATGTGAACAATTCTTTGACACCATGATATAAATTATCTTAGTATTGGATTCTGAAATATAAATTGATGAACCAAAATATTCAATGAAATGAAATTTGTTGCATATAAAAATCATAATATAACACCTTTAGAAACCCTATATTGCACAACACTACATTAAACTTCATTTAACTTTACTAGATCTATCTATAAGAACCTACAAATATAGATCCTATAATGTTACAAGCTGAGAAGGAATGGGCCATTATATGGTAGATAATTTTTTTATCATTAACATGTTATAAATATCTAATAAATTTCATATATATTCATTAAATACATCACTAAAATAATCCATGTGATGTAGTGACAAAAATAAATTAAATTGAATGATGGTGGTTGTAGCTTGCACATATTCATGAGAAACGTTATCCATTTATAATGGTTGAAAAATTGGTAACAAAACATTTACCATTTACATATTACCATTATAGAATATGTTTTTTATTTATCTCATTATATATTGATGGGTATAGAAAATTATAATGTATTACAATATGAAATGAATAGAAATCTATTGTTTTAGATGACTATCAATCTTAATGAGGACACTCTTGGATAACCCCGTAAACATTTTTGAAGTTGTATTTTGGGGAATAAAATATAATAAATTATGTGGATATGGTCATTCAATAGTGATATGGTTATAACATGGATGGTATATATTCTCATGTATGTGGTGAAAAGTGAGTGTCGGAGGGAGTTATCTTTTTTTTATGTGAGGATGGGGTGAAACTATTTTTAATACATGGAGCATTAATATATAATATTTTTTTTCTATAATAATGATTATAAAATATCATAATTTATATGACAATAAGAATATGGTTGATATACAACAAAATATTTAAATTTGATAATGCCATATTGTTATTTAAAACCCTAACTATTAATTTGACTCCACATCGTTAAATATTTTCCATTACCATGTAGATAAATATTCACAATTATTTCTATTAATTATGAAAAATAATGATATAGATTTTATAAAACAAAATAAATTGAAATTCCAAATATGGACATAATTTCATTATATTCAATTCATTATTAAGGAAAAATTATGAAAATTTAGATGCAAAAAATTTGACAAATTGAATATATATGAAAAATATATTTTTTAATCACAAAATATATTTCATTAAATTATATTCATATTATAAAAAAATTAGTGGAATTTTGATTTTTTTTAATACATGATATGCATGTTTCATTATGATCACTCTTTAATATAATTTCCTTGGATAAAAATATATACCTCATATAAAATATTTTTTTGAGAAATATTTGTTTTTACCATCAAATTGTGTTTTCATTATTTATAAAAATTTGATGATGAATGTTTTAATAATTATTCATTTTTTAATATTTTTAAATAGTTTATTTTACTATGTTTTTATCTAAATTATGAGATATAATCTTTAATAAAAATTTAATATATAATGAAATAATATTTTGAACCAAAAACGTTTTCATAAAACAAATTTATTATATTAGTGACCCATTTACTCACATAATTATTAAATTAATGTTTTTAATCTATTTTATTAATATTTGCATGAAATTATTTTATAAATAAAATTTAGGGATATAATTTCAAAAAAGATATAATCTTCTTAAGACACATTATTTAGAGAGGAAATTTAAAATTTTTTCTATAGAATCAAAGATATATTCATATATGATTTAGAAGAATTTTATTTTTATTATTCACTCTTAAATATTATATAATAATATTTTAATTTCATTTTATTCAAAATAATCATTATATAAATTGGTTTAGTGTTTTTTATCACAAACTATCATATAAAAATGATTTATGTTAGAAATGACTCTATAATAAATTCTAGGGATATAAAATTCTCCAATCCTTATATAAATCGTATCCTTCAATGTTTTTCTTAAATAAAATTAATTCATCTTATCAGAGGATAAATTATAATATGATAAGTAATTTGTTAGATATTATTTGTATTCAAAGTATTTCTAAAACAGTGTATATACCATGGGAAATCCCATTAATTTGAATGTGATTACTACATGTAAACCATAATAACTGAGTGTTATTTTTAAAATAATACGGTACATATTCATATTCTAACTAAATTAGTACATTAATTAATTTTTCATGAAAATTGAAATACTGTATTAGCATGTTTTTATTCAATTATCTATGTAAAATTTTAACCTTTATAGTGTATTTAATTATTTTTTAAATATACTTCATCATAAATTAGGAACATGAAGAAGTTTTCAATATTGAAATATGAAAATAAACATATAATGTATCATATGAGACTCAAAAAGTAGAAAATGAAATTACTATATATAAATAAATTTATTTAAAACCAAAATGGTTTGCAAAGTTTATGATTATAAAAAATAAGTACTAATGTGATGATATAATTCATAAATATACAAATATATATAGTAAAAATATTTATTGAAAAAGACATAAATCATAAATAAAAATTCATTATGAAATTTGAAATCCAAAAAACCTCCTCTATCCATAATGAATACAATAACATAACAACCACAATTTTAATTATTTCCTCATGGATGAATCCTTCTGGGGACCAACAAACATCACCTTAATTTTTTTACCAAATATGATCCTTAAATATTATTTATTTCATTATTCATATATTTATATATTAACATATTATCCAGAAATGGAACCATTTATCAATTCTTAAGTCACATAAACATATGGTTAATAATTATATAATCTTGAGTATGATCTCATAATATATTTTGGGAAATAAAATTTTTATTCATAGAAAAATGGATTTCATTGCTTACCATCTTGATTGAGTTGAAATAGAAAATATATATGGATCTATTATTTTATTTCCCTTCATTTTTATGATGATATTTATCTCTGTACACATATAAAACTCATATTTAATTTCCTAATTTATTAAAATGCTTTATTTTTTCAATTATCATTTGATGGTATTTCCATCCTTCGATTCATTTTATTCATCTTATTATATATTATAATCATTAATTTGTTTTATTCCATTCAATTAATATCAATATTTTCTATGAAAATATTACATATTGAGGATTCTCATTCTATATTAACAATAGTTGATAAAATATCTTAATAGGATTAGATGTCTTGAAAACTGTTACACAATTTTTATTTTGAATAATTCCATAAAAAAAATAGTATATCATACAATAATGATTGAATACATAGTTCATAAAAATCTTTTCTATTCTCAAACTAATTTCCCCACACTCAGAAACACTATCAATTTCCACTTTCTTTATAGATTGAAATTTATTTTCTATATTGTGTGATTGTTCATTGGGAAAATATATTTCAAATAAAATCACCATAAAGTTATTAAAATCCATTATCTCTATCTCTTAATCTACTAGGTTATTTTATATCAATAACACCATTTATCAACATCACCATTTAAATAATAAACTTCCATAATAACCTTCTGAATTTCACAAGAACTTAATGCATGATTTATATCTTCAATGGAACAGATCAATTTCTTAGTAACCAACATGTTAGTGGTTCCACAAATTGATTTAGGTTTCATCCCAATATTTTTATAAAAAAATTACATTTCTCTGTTATTAAATATGACTATTTATATGGGAATGGTTATTGGACATAACCAGAGATTACATGCCTATTGTGAAACAATTAATTTTACTAAAACACCACATTTGTTAGTCTGTTGAGAATATATGTAAAGGCCATGTCAATCCCATGAACATGATATTATACTCTTTGGTCCTTTCCCATCTGTTTTTTCTTTCCTTTGGATATATCCCTCATCCATCTCATAATAAATGGCCTCCAGATGTGATAGGTATCAAAACCACCTTATAAAGGGTTGTTTTGGGATCGTCCTCCTTCGATGTGTGGTTGTCATAATAAACCCACATATAAGCGTTCAACGTCCAACCTAGAACATAGAATGAGCACTAGCTCTGATAGCATTAGTAAAGTCCCACTCTAGCCCACCATCATGATATTTTCCACTTTTGGCCGAGCCAACATGGTTTTTCTTTCCATAGACTCTATCCCATTAGAATCCCCTTGTAAAAGGCCCCATTATGGGAGAGGTATCCACACCACCTTATAAAGTGGTTATTTATGGTCCCCCTCCTTCGATGTAAGATTTACACAACAAATTTATAATGTACCAACTCGAATCACCCTAAGAAATGGCACCTGGCCCAATTTGTTACATGCATAAAGAGAATTCTTGATCCCCATGGGCTATGGACAAGCACCCATGCATCAAACTACAAACCGAAGTGAATGATTTTTCCCAACTTGAAAAAAATATGTAATATATATACATGAATGAAGAATGAACAATATAAATCCTTTAAATATCTTCCATAACTATAAGAAAATAGTTGAAACAAATCTATTATAAAAGTAGTAAAAATAGCCCTTCTATAATTCCAACTACAAAAAAGGAAAACCAAACAACTACTTCATGTGATAGTGTGGACAAAGTCTCACAGTCTCTCTAGTACCAACCTAACTCAGATGAAATGAAGCCTCGCCACCTCATTGTGGTGGCTTGACTTTCATTGTATTGGACGACATATATTGGCATGCAAACCACTATAGAGGTTCATAGGGTGTGAGCTAACATTGTCCATTGGATCCCTCCCAAATGTTCCATAAAAAGTTTATGTATAAAAATTCAGGTATTCTCACTTAAAATAATACATTGATTTATAAGAATTAATGTAGTTTAAAAAAACATGTTAAAAATTTACCATTTTCATAGTTTTACAATAAAAGTATTTATATTAATATCAAAATAATTTAATATATCATCTTTTAAAATCATAAGCATGCATATCATGGATAAAACAACAAATCAAAGAATCACAAAAGAGAAGCACATGTATCATCACCATGGATCACTATATGTTAGACTTGTAGACTACTCATACCAAAATCAATCAAGTTCACAATCGTTTTCCTAGAACAGTTGCCTATGAAGCTGAGGAATACCCCATTGTGTAAACCCCCATAACAAAGTCAATATTATCCCCTTATAACAATGGTCCTTGGAACATATAAAATCCCAATGAGAAAACCTACTGATAATCACAAAAATGTGGATTCTAGCATTTTTCAAACCCTTCCACCTAGGTACTCAAGATATCCCATGTGATCATTTTCACAATTCATTCATTTTCATTAAAATTGATTTTAACACAATTTCACAAATCCTTTTCAATTCTTTGAAAACACCCATTTTCCTGGAAGTTGTCAACCACTAGGGAAAACTCATATTACATTAAAAACCCCCTTCAAAACACATAAAAATACCATGTCAATTACTTCTATAAATAAGTTTATAAAACATGAACAACAAGATTCATCAACATCTTCTAGAGATGAAACCACCAATCTCAAATCTCTGATCGCACATGCCTACAATGGGATCCACCAACAATGAGAAACCAACATTGTCAACGAAGTCCCTATAACCCCGTCCAAATTGATTTAAAGGAAAAAAGTGGGTCATAAGAGAAGAGAAAACACCACATTCCTCATGAGAAATCACCAACCGTACTATAACCAATAAAGGAACAACCTTCAGAATGGGATCCCATGATGGATTCAAAAGATGACAAGAAGAAACATTAATTCAGATCAATGAATCTGATAATACAACTGAATGGTGCTACTATGATCAATGGAAATGAAGAAGCAGAAAGGTCTCTCACTCGTAGAGACACACGACAACAGCAATGAAGATTTGATACCAAATGGATCGATCAAAAATGAATGGATTCACCCATCATCACTAGAGATGAACCCTATGTTGAATGAAATGGAGAATTATCTATCAAATGGGCACTCAAAACCCTAACAACACCCTAAAAGTCACAGATTTGGGAATTACATGATGTGTAATACCTTTACACATATTGAAATCCATGATGTCCATATATTCCAAAAAAACACAAAGCCTCATGATTAAAAACAAATCATTAAATAACACATGATGTGAAATAAATAGTGACATCGTGTACCCTTTCCCAGTATGAACCCTTTTCATGATATACAACTTGAAAAAATTGCATGTCGTGTATCCTAGTAATATGTCATCAAAACATCCGACATCCTGAGAAAAATTTCAAAAACTACATTAATATTTCCAAGCCAATATAAGATCAAAGAAAGAGATAATAATATACCTGTTCTGGGTAATAGGATGTTATAAACTCCCCACCATAAAGAATTTTTGTCCCCGGGATGTCATTTGTAAGATGTAACCCTTTTAAAATTGATGAGGCCAATAATCCCTGATCATCAAATATAATTCCCATGTCTAATTTGAATATGTTCCTTGAATCTATAGAACTTTGGCAACCATAATCATCATCACATGTAGGACATTGACTAAAAGTTAACTTTTTTATTATTAAAACACTTTTGAGGATAAAGTGAGAAACGAAAACATCAAAACATTACATCCAAATAAAACCATGAAAGAGGATAACCCAGATTATGACTATAGAATATTCCCCTCCATAGAAACATCATCGTGATGCCGAGCCTTCTCTGTCGCATGACCGCATGACAAGTTGTCCCATTTAGGAGTTCATGGGAATGGAACCGATGGCAGAGCAATAACCTCTCGAACTACTAAATCTAAATGGCATGTTCTTGTGAAATTTTAATTATCTGAACCTCATCTGAAGCATAACATGTAGTGTCATGGTTGTGACACCCTAAAAAATAAACAAGATCAAAAACATTTTAGGAAAAATGAGAAACCGCCTAAGTTCAACCCTGGAAAAAGCCCTCAAAAGATGTCACTATGTTATTGAAACAGAAGATAAGCCTATTATATGTTTTCACCCTAAAAAGTTTCTAGAAGATAGAGTGCACCTGTGAATCTGGATAGTACTTCCTAAGTTGAGATATGTGGAAAATATCATGAATACCAATCAGCTAAACTGGAAATAATATCCAATATGAATCCTACCAGAGCTTCTCTGTGAGTTCATATGGACCAACATATTTCTGATCTAGCATTACCTATTTTCTAATCATATAATAACCCAACCATGGATAAGAATTCAAGAATACCCATTCACCAATGAAAAAATCCATAGGAATATGTTGTCAATATACATATGATTTCTATCTACTTTGGTATCCAGACATTGATGTACAACCTGGAATATTGATAAAATATCTTGAACAAAAATTTGTCTATCTGAAGATACTTCCCCCACCTCATCCAAACAATGAGATTATATGAATGAGAAACCATAATATGGCTCAAAGGAAGTCATTATGAACAATTTATGATAAATGTTTTTATAAACAATCTCAACCAGTCCCAAATGGATATCCCATGATCGACCAAAAACCAAGACACATGCATGAATCTTATCCTCCAGGATGTAAATGTCTGGATCCATCTAACCGTCTGTCTGTGGAAGGTATGATGTTCCCACCTTTACATACATTCCCATAACCTCTTAAAGACTCCTCCATAACCTCAAGGGAAATATTGGATCCCTATCTGAAACAATGGAAGAAGGACTCCCATGTAACTACATAATCTAATACACATCTATGATACATAGATCATTATCGTTAGTGGTATCTTTGTTCTGAATGAAATTACTATATGTCGTCAATCGATCATCAAATTTCATGATATCATTCCTCCCTTAGAGTGTCCATGGTAACCCAAAAAAATTCATGGATACATTGTCCCATTTCTAAACCAGCATTATATGTTGCTGATGTAAGCCATAGGGTTTCATGTGTTCTGCCTTCATCGTTTGGCTAGTGTAATAGTAGGACACATAATAAGCAATGTCATTTTTCATAATAGGACTTCAGATTCATCGATTCGTGTCATAACATATCTTCATAGATCCTGGATGAATACCCTAAAGGGAGTTGTAACAATTTACCAAGGCTAATCACATCACAAGTGTTGGGATGAAAAATCACTTCCCAGTTTGGAGAGTAATATCTAAAGAGATAGACGAACAAGAAATGGTCACCCCACGATAAATCCCTTCATGATTTATTAAACTGATCACCTTGATATAGAATATGAAAAATATTCTTTAGTAGAGATGATGATAACTGAACACCAGTCAAAACCTGACATTAAATATCATCCTAAGTATACATGTGAAGTTGAGAAAAAATCCCCTTAAAGATCAACACCTTATTTGATTCCAAAATATAAAATGATGGTATATTCTATGTAAGAGTATCTTTAATGACATACCATCCCTATGGGGAGAGATATATCAATGTCAAACATCAGATGGTATTCTACCCATCATCTATTTTTGAGATTCAATTCCTTTTGAGAAAAGCTATAACTCAAAATATTACGATCACAAATGACTGTGAGAATTTCCTAAAAAAGATAGTGCCACCAAAATTTAAGAACATTCATAATCAAACCTAGCACTAAACCATGACTGGGGAAATTCTTCTGATGTGGATAAGGATGGAGAATGATGTAAGCTAGCACATGCTCATCCTTCATAAACAAGTATCCCAATCTAGCACCAGAAGTATCAAAAAATACCACATACCCCTTACCAAGATTATGTAAGATTAGAATAAGAGGTAATGTTAGAATCCATTTCAGTTCATCAAAACAAGACAAACACATCGTATCCCATCTAAATTTCACCAATTTCATAGGAAGAGATTTTAATGGTGATTCCAACATTGAGAAATCTGTAAAAAACCATTGGTAGTAAACAGAAAGACCCAAATATATCTACATCTTAATGACATTTTGTGGTTCATTCAAGGAAATGACAACCTTAACCTTATCTGTATCAACTGATCAACCATGCCCCATAATCCCAATCCCCAATAACTTCAATTCTTTAATCGTGAAGCTACATTTCGAATTATCTCAATAAAAATAGTGACTCCATGGAATTTCTAGAACCTAACCTAGATAGAGAAACTGCTCATGCATGGATTTCATATAAACTAGAATATCGTCCGTTAACACTACCAAAGAAATTTCAAGATATTGTTTTAATATATGACCCATCAATTAGATAAAATGCAGAGGAGTGTTAGTCAGACCAAATTGCATCTCAAGATATTCATAATTTCTATACCTGCTCTTGAAGGCTATATTCAGTATATCAGACTCCCAAACCCAGAGCAGATGATAACCCTACCGGTGATCAATCTTTGAAAACTATGTTTCCCCCTTTAACAAATAAAAAAATCATCTACAAAAGGAAAAGGATACTTGTTCTTAACTACTACCTTGTTCACCTTCCGATTGTTCACACAAAACCAAAGAGAAGCATATACCTTTTGGAAAATAACATCGGGAATTCCCATGGAGAACAACTAGGGATAATAGAACCTTTTTTCAAGGGGCCATATAACTAAATCTTGAGCTTCTTCAACTCCACTAGTTCCATAAGATATGATTGTATTGATATCGGTTGTGTACATTGCACCATGTCAATTGTAAACTCAACCACTCTCTCAGGAGGAAGACTAGAGAATTCTTCTTGGAGTAAATATGAAAAGTCTTAAACAAAAACATTTAGATAAAGAGAAGAAGAAATCTCATCTTGCTCAATAACAATAGTAGAAAATAATATATTGAGATGTAGGTAGGAAGGTCCTGGACAACTAGATATTGGGTCCCACTTCCTTGAAACACACAAGAGCTCCCATCGATTGTAAGAAATAAATCACTTCGATGATAAAAATAAACCTAAACTCTATGAGAAACATGAAAATACATATTGATGATGACTTCAAATATATCTATATAATGAATGAGAAAATCCTAGACCACCTACATATCAGCTATAGTTACCAAAAATGATGAACACGGAAAACCCTAATCTTTCTTCTTACAATAAGGCGTCGATAAATCCACTACAAAGAAAATATGTTCCATTTGATGCCAATGTGCATCGAAAAATATGTAGATATAAAGTAGTTGGAGGGACTAGTTTCAAATAAAGAAACCACTACATAAGATGAAATAAACATAGTACCTATCACTATCGCTGAACCTACATAGACTTCCTCTAGACACTCATCTACTACATGAAATTGATTCACTCAGGATGACTATTGCTAGAGCCCTATAGTCCTTGAAGCATCTAACTTCATTAAAGTAGATATTGGAACCTATGAACCCTAATCACAGCTATACATAGTCATATAATTAAATAAGTCTTGGATGAGGTCAACTTGTGAAAAGTTATAGCACATCTTTGTCATCATTGGAAAAAAATTTCTTGTACATACTACCATTATATAACGATAACAAGTTAGAGGCACATTACTATCTGTATAATATGGTGAAGAGGAGGCTCACTATTGAAAACCACCTACACCACTCCTATCACGATATTTCCAATTTTTCTTCTTCCCATGCGCACCGCTAAAACTACCAATGGGTGGAAGATAAAAGTTTTAAAAGACACACTTTCATAACATATTCATCTCTTCTATTAAAGCTATGTCTACAATCATTGAAGATGTAGAATACCTATAAATAAAGACCTAAGATCTAATATACCTTAGAAAACATGTAGGTATATCTGAGCCTTGAACTTCAATTTCTTCACCATGTTCAGAACATAACGCACAAGCACATCAAACCAATTGGTGTGAACCAACATCGAACATTATCCTTGTCGTAATGATAAGAACACTAGAGACATTTCCAACCTTAGGGACAAAGGAATACCCATTTGGAATAACATGGTTTTGAAACCTTTCTAATCCATGTACATGTACTGTCTTCCTAGACTATGGAATCCCTCTGTCACTTACAATATCCATTTACCTTGAATGTTATACACATTAGGTTAATATTTTCCCGTGTAACCAAAAATTAAATGATTTAATCAACCCTATCCAACAGGTCCTTCTCCTCATGAGGTTTATTCATTCCATTGAAGGACAATGTCTACTCATAAAAGAATTCCAGTGATCAATCTATCTCACCCTCCTCTAATTCCTGGATGTACTTCAACAAATAAATTCTAAACTCAATGTATGTTCTTATCAAAAACATGAACTACTCATACTATATCCTCATTTATATTATAACTTATAAGAAAATTCCCATGAGGGGAATCAATTTCACCCTCTGGAGGAACCTCTGGTAGACATCTCGAAGGCATACCATTGGACACTAAAACAATAGAATGATCATACAATAGAATAAATATCAGTTCAAAAAAGAAAACCCATAACTAGAAACTATGATTTAAAAAACCCTTCACTAAAAACACACATCCCAACATTCAATGACAACTTGGTTATCATCGTGATAAGATCTGGTCAGGCGCTTCTCCCAACATACCTCTCATGCCTATTAATCCTATCTATAATTAAATAGATGTCTCAAGATAAAGACTCATAGGGATAGACCTGTTATGATAACACATTGTAATGAACCAATAGGATTTACCCTCCAACATAGACCTTCATTATCTCATTTAATGAAACAACCTCATTTACCCTCAAAACTAGCACCCACATGATCTGTTACATACCGGAAGGGCGTTCCCGATCCCCATGGGCTAGGGACAAGAACCCAAGCATAAAAAAATAGGAGGTAATGATTTATCCTAACCAAAAAATATATATGGAGTATATATACACTAGTCAAGAAGTAAAAATGAAAAACTAATTACTATATGACATTACTATACAAAAAAGTGGAATGATGACTGTTTAGGTAGTAAAAAACTCCCAAACACATGTACAATTGTAAAGTACAAAAACTAGACAGCTATTCCATGTGATAGTGTTGGAGAAATCCCACCATCTAACCACAAGCTACCCTGCTCAACAAACCTGAAACCTCACTACCTCACTATGGATCCTTTCCTTTATCTGTATTGGAAGAAAATACATAGGTATTTACACCACCAAAGATGTGCTCATGGTGTGAGATAACATGCTCTATAGGATCCCACCCATGTGTTCCATAACATGTCTATCTATAACAATTCATGTATACTCATTTCAAGAAAAACATGGCATGATACAATAATTTTTTTAGAAAACATGGAATACATTACCTCTTTTCATATTTCTAAAACAAAACAATGTATATCAATCTCAAAGAACATTTTCTATATCATCATTCACAATCAAAATCATTCATATCATTGGAAAAACAAAAAAACCCAGAAACTCAAAACTGAAGCATAGTTATTTGCTCCAAGGATCACTATCGGGAAAACTTGTGGACTACTCATACCATAATCTATTAGGTGCACAATCTAGTTCCTAGAATGCAGACCAAGTAGGTAGATGAATATCCCTTGAGTATCCGCTATAACAAAGTCAATATCAGCCCCCTAGAACTACGAGGCTATGAAATAGAGGAATTCCCCATGAAAAAACCTCCCTATAATTACAACGATATGGATGATGGACTGAATCTAAACCTTCCACCTATGTAACCAAGGTATCCCATGTGGTTGTCTTTAAAATTCATTCCAATGCAAAACAAATCATTTCAAACCCATATCACAAATCAATTTCAATTCTTTGAACACACCCCTTTTCGTTCCATTTATCAACAACCTATGAAAAACCATTTTACATTAAAAACACTCTTCAATACACAAAATGAAGTCATTCCAATTCCATTTATAAATTAGTTCAAAAAACAGGAACAATAAGGTTTATCAATATAGGATAGATATAAAACCACCTACCTAAAACATATGGTCAAACACACCTGCAGTAATATACACCAATAAAAAAATCCCAATGATGTCAAAAAAGGGCCTAGAACCCAGTCCACACATATCAAAATTACCCCATTTAGAAACAAGGGTTAGAGGGGAGAAAGAAACACCACATAAATCACAAATAATCTCTCGTTGTAGCAGAACCATAAATGGAGTGGCCTCTAGAATGAGATAACTAAATAGATCGTTAAGAAGACACGAATAAACACCAAATAAGTCCAATGAATCCAATAATGAAACTCAACAATGATACCATGATCAATGGAAATGAAGAATCTTATTTGTCACTCCCCAAGAGTGACACACCGCAACCCCAATGAAGATCGAATGCCAAGATGATCGATCGAGAAGGAACTGTTTCTCCCAATATAGTTGGAGTGGAACCCTAGGTTGAGAGAAAGGTATAACCATCCACCAAGTGGGAAATAAAAAGCATAAAAATTCACTAAAAATGTCCGCTCAGGGAATTAGATAACTTCTAATACCTTTATACATCATGAAATACATGATGTACATGTAAACTGAAAAACCAGATACCAATTGATTAGAAACCAATCTATAATTAACACACCGCATTAAATGAATCATCATGTTATTTAACCCTTCATAGTGTAAAACGTTCTCATAGAATACACCTATAAAGCATTACATTTCTTATAAACTAGTTGTCTATCGTGAAAATCTCTTACAACCTCAGAAATATTCCAAAAACTACATTAAAAATTCATCTCAAATAATGGAACACAGAAAGAGAGAAAAATATACACAATCAAGTTAAAAGGATTTTCCAAACTCCCCACCATAATGAATCTCTATCCCTGGGAAATCTTTTGTATGATGTAACCCTAGTATAATAGATGAGGCCACTGCTCGCTCCTCAGTAACTCACATTCTCAAGTCTCATGAGAATTTATCCTTCTTTTTATACAACTCTAACCAATAGAATTGAATTCCCATGCATTAAATTCACCTGAGAGTCAATGATCACAACACGTTTCACCAAAATGGGGTAATCTAGTTCTAACTAATTTTTTTCCCAACTCAGAACATGAGTGGGGTCAAGATGGTATATCCTGAGTTGAGGCATATGAAAAAAAATGAAAACATAGAATCTAATACAATAATTAAAACTTATATAAAACCTGCCCAAGATGCTCATTGACCTTAAACAATTAAACATAACTCAAATCCAACATTCAATGATTTATAAGACAATGGTGACCTAAATGAGGAGAAACTATCATGAAATCCATGTTACCAACAGAAAAAATCAATGAAAGACATAACTGATCAGCATAATATTTCTATAGTCTATCGGATTTACCCAGAGTTCAATGTATATCATGAATCATCAATAACATCTTCTAAAACAAGCATGGTCCATCCAAGGATAATTCACCCACATCAGCCCAAAAATAAGGTGATCTGCAAGGGTGTCAATACAACACCTCAAAAGGTGACATTCTGATCGACGACTAATAAATGTTGTTATAAACCAACTTACCCAATCCCATATTACTATCCCATGATCCACCAAAATCCAAAACATTAGCATGAAGCTTATCATATTGCATCTTAATCACATTATCCATTTGAGCATAATTCTTTGGATGGTTTGCTATGATCTACATGACCTGAGTCCCCATCTCCCCTTGGAGACTCCTCTAGAGCCTCAAGGTAAAACTAGGATCCCTATATGAAACAAAAAAATAAGGACTCCAACGTAACGCCATATTATCCTACATATATAGCATTCTCATATCTTCACGTTTTGTGGTGTTATTGATTTGAATGACATGAGCAGACATTTTCAACTGATAAACAACTAACCAGATAGAATTCCTCCCTCGAGAAGTATGTGGTAATCGGAAAAAAAACCAAGGATACCTCATCCCATTTCCAAACTAGAAGAAGAATATAATGAATAAAATCAAAGGTTTTCAAGTGCTCTACCTCTCTCTGGTGGTAGGTGTAACAATATGACACATAATATGCAATGCCATGCTTTATACATTACCACTAGAATAATCTTTTCATGTCATAATACATCAAAATTGTTCATAGATGAATGTACTATTAAGAGTTATGACTACTAAATAACACTAAACTACTGAAATATGCATGGAATTCAAAACTATGCATACCATCTAAATGGAAAGACCAATTAGAAACAATATCCCCACCACAATGGCTTTCTTGATTTTTACTATACTCATCACCTAGGCGTTGACTCTGCAAATACGTCATAATGTTAGATGATGATAAGTAAACACTATTTAGAACAATACATAAAAAATCCTATTGAGTATCAATGTTCAACTTATCTAAAATCCAAATAAGGTTCCAATTCTCCTTCGATTCCCAAATAGCATACTACTGTACTTTACTACTAAGAGTGTCTGCAATGAAATTACCCTTCTCTATAGTGTAACTGATATTGAATTCAAACTAAATAAGGTATTTTACCCATCTTATCTATATATGATTTAGTTCTTTCTAAAAATATATATAACTCACGCTATTATCATTATAAATGAATTTGAACCTTTCCCATTAATGATAGTGCCGAAAATATTTTAACACATGCATTACTATAGAAAAAATTAAATGGAAGATGGGTAATTATTATCATTCCACTGAAGCTGATTTGAATCGTAATCTACAAAATGGTCATCCTACATAAGAACACATACCAAAACATCACCCGAAGCATCACAAAAAACCATATACTCCATACTGGGCACAAGTATGATCAGAATAATATATGTTGTTAGAATTTGTTTCAGTTCATCGAAAGAAGACTGATACTTCACATACCATGATAATTTCACTCTTTACTAGTGAATGTTTTTAATGGTGTTGCATATATATAGAGAAATACTTAACAAACCATCATTAGTATCAAAAAGAACCAAGGAAGATTCATATGTCAAGGTAATTTTGTGGTTCGTTCCATGAAAAGACATCCTTCACCTTCTCAGGATCAACTGATAATCCAAGTTTAGAAATTTGGGGCCATAAAACAACACTTCATAAATCTAAAAAATACATTTTGAATGCCATCCATACAAATGTTTACTCATCAAAATATCCAGAACCAAACTCATATGGTGCTTGTGCTTATGCATGGAATTCGAATAAACTATAATATAATCCATGAACACTAACACCAATGTTTCATGATATTAATGGAATATTTTATTCATTAATGAAATAAAAACTACAGGAGAGTTATTTAGACCAAAAGTCATCACAATATATTAATAATGGCCATACGATCTTCTGAATGCTATCTATTGTATATTAAACTTTTGAACTCCGAGATAATGATATCCCAATAGAAGATATATCCTTCGAAACCATTTTGGCCCCATTAAATAAACAAACAAATCATCCACACAAATAAATGGATATGTGTTCTTAGTTTTCACCTAGTTCAATATCTGATAGTCCACACATAACATAACTGAACCATCTATCATCATGGAAAAGAACACAGGGGTTTCTAATGGAGAAACAATAAGGTGAATGAATCCATATTCCAAAAGATCATATGACTGAATCTTAAGAACTTTTATCTCCAATAGGTCCATACAATAACAAGGTATCGATATCAGCTATGTACAAGGAGTTTGTTCAACTGTAAACTCGACATTTTTCTCTAGAGGAAGATCAACGAAATATTCTAGAAAAATCATGGGAAATTACCAAATAAAAATGGGAATACCAAAAAATAAAGAACTTTCATTGATAGCAATCAAAATATTAGACAATGAATTCCCATGATCTGGGTGGGGAGATCCTACATGAGCAGAACTAAAGTCCCACTCCCCTAGAAACAGATGACAGCTCCCATCAGCAGCAATAAATGAGACATAAAATTAAACCTCAACTCTATGAGAGTCAAGACAATACATACCAATGATGATGTTAAAAAGATCCATATCAATAACGATAAGTTCTCATACCAACTACGTAATAGAAATCATTAACAACAAGAAGGACATCAAAACCCCTACTCTTTCTTCTTAACAATAGGTTCCACTACGTAGATTAGAAATACCATAAGTTTCATTGGATGTTTATTCTTATTAAAAATCATATAGAAATAAATGACTGGTGTCTAATATTTTCAAATAAAGAGTTCACTACTGAATATGAAATAAAGACAATACCTCTCGGTGTCACTATACCTACATCAACATCCTCTAGAAATTCATCTACTATGTAAAGGTTATTCACTTTTGAGGCATGTAGATAGAACCCTATAGTCTTTGTAGCATCTTACTTCCCCAATTAGTCCTTGGAGCCGAAGAACTATGAACATAACAATGTGTATTAATATCCTAATATAAGTTCACAAAGTGTCCTATATATCCATAGTTGTTTCACTTCTTTGTAGGGATTAGAAAAGAATGTTTGGTGTGTCTGGACATTCCTTTCTGATAAAAAGCTAAAAGAACATCGCAGGTTGTAGTAAAGAGTGTGGAGGAGGCTCATGGTTGATTTCCACCTCCACCACACTAATGATTGTCTTGAAACATTCTCTTCATTTGATGGGCGCTAGTAAAACTGGAATTAGGTGGAAGGGGATATGTGGAAAAGCTATAATTTCAATCTATATTTGTCTCTACAATCATATCTCCATCTACCATCCCCATATAGGTATTAATTATTATTATGAATACATCTGATCTGATATCAGGTTTCCAACCCTGCAGGTACTTCTGAGCCTTCAATGGGTCATTCTTTACATCGTTTGGAGAAAAATAGAAAGTATCAGTAAATCAATTGTTGTATGACTACGCCAAATGTTCTCCTTGTTGAAATGTCTAAAACTCCATAGAATTTTCCTTCATAAGAGAATCTGAACCAAACTATTGAATGAATAGGGTTTTGAGACTCTTGGAATAAAATTCAACATTTTTATGTTCCTGGAATATGGAATGAAATCATTACTTACCAAAAACCTCATGAATAAACATTACACACTTTACATTGATATGATCATGTGTCCCCATAATGATGATTATTTGATTGATCCTATCCATACAGTCCACCACCTCATGAGGTTTATTCGTCCCTTTGAAACCTGGTGGCTTCTCAAGAATTAATTCTCATGAACAATCTCTCTTGTGAGGCTTCATCATAGAACATCACATGTTATGATAATTGGCATTTCATTGTTTCTTGACTCCTTGTTCTTTCTTATACATAAAAATAAATAAATTAAAATATGCACTACTTATCCCCCTTCATAAAAATATAGATATTATTATTATGATAATAATATCAAGTAAATACTTTTCTCCCTTCTATAATTTGAATAAAATACCTTATGATATATCTTCTGAAAATGTGAATATAAATTCTCAGACATTAAACTAAATTTTTAGATCACACTATAAAAAATCAACAATTCTCAATTCATCCATCCATGAATATATATTTATGTAATGAATATATTTTTTTTATTTGGTAACATCAATTAAAAACTATGTCCTAGTATTCAAATAAATATTCTGATTTATATTCCATAATTAAGGTAACATTTATATCTCATACACTCCCCCGTGATATTCCTTTCTATTAAATATCACTAACATAATTTTATCAAAAAATATGCACTTTAGTTTTGAATTTTTATCCTTGTAATAGTTTATAATTTAAAATTGATAAATTCAAATGTAATAACCATGGAGTTTTTTTTCGTTAAAATTAACATAATTTCACATAAAAATATTATCCTAAATAACTATTATATATACCTGAAGCATGAATCCTAATATAATATTTATGAAATATTTTTAAACTGATGAAGTATATTTATGACATGATTTACAATGAATACAAGAAATATAATGACTTATATGCTACAAAACAATATTTTATTATACTGTTATAATACTATAAACTAGTGGTCAAATTTTTTATAATGTGTTTCTGTTTCAACATCTGATACATCATAACCTTTACAATAAGAATGGTTATGTATAACTATTATCATAACTCTCATTGTGCTGTGGAACTAGGTATAAAAAGATGTTCTATTTTGTTAATAATTACTTTTGGAGTCTAGGATTGATTTAGATTATAGTATATTTTTTTTCTCATTGCTATACATTAAAAAATGTCAATATGAAACCACAAAAGTCATCTAGTTTTTCTCAGCCTCTCACGATGATGAATTATAAATGAGATGCAATATAGATGGATATCATTATTACAAATCACTATATATCTTTGAAAATGAGTTTAATTTAGTAAAAGAATTACTGATTGAACAAATACCTAAATTTAATTCCAATTAAGGATATGAAAAGTTATGATTATTTGGGATAGATTCATTTGTATAATATCATATTATTAAATGGAAATCAATTTGATATAATATTATTCTGTTTTCCTCCTTTTATTTTCCACTTTGATTAAGGTATAAAAAAATAATTAGGCCACATATTATGTTATGATTATCATACCATCTTGAAATTAATGGGATAATAGAGTCGGTTTTTAAACATGTGATAGATATACCCTACACCTATGCTCTAGGATTTGGTGGTGATGATGATTATCAATTACATCTGATTGAGTATTCAAAATTGAATATCATCAAACCATCCATTAGGATATCATTTTTTGGATCTCAATATGGTTGAACATGTTAATCTAAACTCCATTGGTCTTATGTTGTTAATGACTACTCAGTAAGAGTGATATTGGATTACGAGACTAAAATTAATATCATGATGATTAAAATATGATATATGGTAGATCAAAGTTCACATAAATATTATACTAAAAATCAATGTCAAATTTCTTAATTTAATTTTCTAAAACAAGTGTTCCTGAATTCGTAACTTTGGTCAGGTCACCATAATATTGGAATGTAAGAGAATTTTTTAATGATATATGAGATACCTTTGGTGTGTCACCCGTGATTTGTTGTAAAGAACCATTTTTTATTCATTTTGTGTCTATACTGTTTATGGGTGAAGGTTGGTAAAATTTGGAGAACATTAGAAGTGTTATAGGGGCTGAAGGGGCAGCACACGGGCTGCACACAGTTTATCAAAACCATGAGGATACCTAGTAGATACCATGAAATTTGAGATTGATTTGGTCATTTTGAGGAAGTGGTGTCAACATAGTTTGAACCTGGTATGTCTTACCATCCATTGAATCCATGTGATTCATCCCTTAAAGTAGTTTCTAATGCATGATTATTGCACAGTTTGACTAATTGTGCGAATGGTCAAAGTTAGATCCTGAAAAAGTCGCACCCCTGGATTGTGTTAAGTAACCCTTTATTATGATTTTTATGTATATAAAGTATATGGGGGAAGGTTGGTAATGGTTGGAGAACATTGGTAGTCTTTTATAGGATGAAGGGGTGGTGCATGGGTTGTACACGGTTTGTCTAAATCTTGTGGATCCCCAGTAGAAACTGTTTCCTTTGAGAGTATATGAGGACGTTGTGAGGTAGTGGTGTCGACACATTTGATGCACGGTTTGTCTAGCAATGCGAGGAAGCCATGTGATGCCCCATTAAAGTAGTGACTGACACCAGATTAGTAGACTGTTTTCCTAACAGTGTGACTCAACAATGGACATGGTCAAAGTAAAATCAATAAAAATAGGATCTCGCTCATTTTATCCCTTAAGTCCATTATTTTTCCCTAAATGTCCCTAACTTGGGATTTCGATCTCTCAAAGGTTGGAGACCCTCTCCCAAGTTAATCGGAATTGATCTAGAGCCTTCCCTTGGTGAAAATAATATTGATTCTATTAGTAAGTCTTGGTTCTTCATTATTCTTTGTACATTTTCTAAGATCAAATTTTCTCCCTCTCCCAGTTAATAATATATATGTCGTTGTGGGTAGAATTAATTTTGAATTTTCCTAATAAATTAGATTTGGTATTATTGTTGATGGGAGAATATATTTATTGTGGGTTGATGAGTTTCTATCTTGTTTCATGAACTTTGATTGTGTCGTTCTTTGTTTTCACTAAAACTCTTGATGTAGGTGGCTTCACTCTCAAATTCTATTTCGTAGAACATGATGGAAAAGTTTCAAATTGAATTATTTGAATGAAATACATTGTTTAATTGCAGAGAAATAATGGTTGAAACCTTCTTGAGTGATAGTTTTAAGAAATTGATGTGTTATTTGAAAGTGTTTTTGTTAATGTGAATTAAAAATGATTATTTTAAATAGATTGTGGATATTACTACATGGGAAAATGGTATTCTAAAAAAATATTGATTTTTATTAAAAGGGTTGAACAAATTTGAGTTCGTCATGGATTTTTCATGGTTTCATGGCATGTGTTCATCTACGTTTGGATGAATAATGGAAATAAGTACCCCCATTAAATGGTTGGGAAGGATATGGGCATGAAGTACCCCCGCCAAAGTAGCCTACTAAGTGTCAGCTTAGGATAAGGATAACTCCCCACTCACGAGTTAATGGTGTTCTGGGATTCATGAATGGTTGGTTGTTTGGATTTGGGAAAGAAAATGATTTTTCTAAATTGAAACATGTGATTTGGGTTCAAAACGTGGTTTAGTTTCTTTTCCTGACAAGTAAATTTGATGGAAAATGGTTTTGACATGGAACTTTTTTATATTTTCATATGAAATATTTTATAGATTCATTTATATAATTTTCTTATTTGTATGTTTAATAACATGTTCTATCATAGTGGTGTGAGTTGGGATGTCATCAGGGAAAACCTAATGTGTTTTAGTACTCACCCCCTACTTACGCACTTTGGTGCTTTTAGAGATGGCATCTATCAGGATATGGGAAAATGTAATGTATCAGTCATTTTTAGTACCACCTCATGATACTAATTCTAATTGGTTAAGTTAGAGTATAGAGCTTGTGGAGATTCAATTATAGTGGTTTTATGTGAGTTTCATTAGTTTGTTTCATGCTATTTTCATTGGATATTGTAGTCTTCTGATGTGGTACATGTTTCTAGTATGATTATTATAAATTAAATGTCAAGTTGAATTTTATTATTATTGTGAATCATATATTAGAATTTTTTTTTCATGGTAGTTGGATAGTTGTTTTATTTTTAGATGGTATATTATCCCCCACATGCATTAAATCCCATCAGTATTTATTGCTAGCCTTTGGTTTCTTTGGATGTCACCTAAAGCAGTATAATGGCTCACTGCCCTCTTAATGCAATGAGAATAAGTGGGTCATTACAAATAATATTAGTATAGTTCGGTCTTTCGACCATTAAGGTACAAATGGTATTAGCTTGTTCGGTCCTTGGCTAATAAGTGGTCATCAGTTATGTCATTCATAGATTTTAAATCATTGTTGTTGTTTCGCGCGGAATCCGGGGATGACCTCCTGGACGGGAGATTCAAACGTTCCGATCGGTTTCTAACGGGTTTGTTCGTAGAACCGGAAACATCCAATGATTCCACATCCATTTGGACCTACTTTCCAAAGGCAGGCGCTCATTAGCTTGTGGGCTAATGAGGCTTAGGAATTTGCATTGGTCGAGAGGATGGGAGGTCGGACTCATCACACCTTTTTGAGGGGAATTATTGTCTACTCCGGGACTCTCTTTATAGATTTAAGTTAAGTTCGTGAATCCTTATTACATTACCAAGTATAAAATGAGCTTTCCTTTAGTTTTAACAATCAATGATTAAATATGCAATAAATTTAGAGAATCTTTTATATGTATTCGAGGTTCTTCATCAATATAGAATCATCTATATTTGTTTAGAGATTCTTGGTCAATGATATCCTTCAAAACATTTATATAAAAGTCTCTTGGTCATTTTGATGACCAGACTGGTTTTAAAGCCACTCAGTGGGGCACTTGAAGTTTATCGTCATTCAGAAGGACAGAGATTATTTCAATGTTGGGATCGAACCCATAAATGGGCTACCTACGTATCCTTTGTTTTGAAAAAGGAATCAGAACCCACGTAGTTCGAGGAATGGGATATGATGTTTTATGATTGATGGCTCAAAGATGAATGTCATAATTACTTTTACACTCTAAGCTCACGTGAGTCATGCTCGGTGTGAGAAACAAGAGGTATTGGTAAAATTCAGACAATTGTGCCATAAAAGATGCAATCATAAGAATTGGTTTTGGGGCTTATGTATAGATGACTGCCCAGATAGGCGAAGGTTTAGGATTTACTTTTAGGGAGAAAATCCAAGAACAGGGTCCACAAAGTTATATGTGCTTCATGGAGATTTGAATACTCTAATCTTGGGGCTTACTCCTAAGGAGGATGCCCAAGTTAGGAGGGGACTTATGATTGAGTTTTATTCCTGAAAAGGAAACCCAAATCAAAGGTAATTTATGACTGGTTAAGAGAAATTTTAAGAGACTTGGGGCTTACTCCTAAGAAGGATTCCCAAGATTTATGACTAGGATTTATTCCTGAAAAGGAAGCCTAGGTTAGGGGACTTGGGGCTTACTCCTGAAAAGGAAGCCCAAGGTTATGACTGAGTCTTATTCCTGAAAAGGAGACCCAGGTTAGGGATTAAGGTTTGGGGCTTACTCCTGAGGAGGATACCCAAGATTAAAGGACTTGATTAGGGCTTATTCTTAAGAAAGATGCCCAGATCAAAGGTTTTTATAACTGGGGATTATTCCTGAAAAGGAGACCCAGGTTAGGATTCTCTCATCTTAAAGGATGAGGTTGAAATGAATGAACTCTCAATCTTTGGTGATATAAAGATGTTTAAATCACTAGGTTTTGAGAGATATTTCACAGAATTCCTTTCAGATAAGGATGTCAAATCAAGAAATCATGCCATAAATGGCTTTGAAGAGTATCTTGAAGACTGAATCTTGAATAGGAAGGGTGAAATGGCTTAAGAGGGGTAAAATAGGCAAGATGGGAACCCAAAAAGATAGGGGCGCGCAAGTATTAAAAGTCGCGCAAGTCCTGCGGCGGCGCGCAAGTATTGGTCGCGCAAGTATACTTGCGCGACATGAGGGATACTTGCGCAATTTACAACCAGAGTTGAAATACTTGAGCGATTCTTTATTAAACCCTTTATAATCCTCTTGAGGTTCTTCCAGAGAGGGTACGCGCAAGTTATATTGAAGGAATTAAGTCGGCGCGCAAGTGTTTGATAAGTTTCAACACTTAGGCCTTCCTTTTTCTCTTTAGATCTTCCGTTCTAGGTAAGAAATTACCTTAGAAGTGTTCCGGAAGCTTTGAGAAGAGACTTGGGCGTCGGGAGCTTCAATCCGTGTTTCTGGAAAAAGATCCTCTCGAATGGGGGGCCCACAGGGTCTATTTATAGGCAAAAGAAGACCCCGGGCGGTTACTGGGCGGTTACCAGATCTGTCGCGCAAGTCCCTTGCACGACCATGAGGGGTCGCGCAAGTATTGAGTCGGCCCGCAAGTGTACTTGCGCGACCAAGAGGGAACTTGCGCGACCTATGGGCAATGTTCTCCTTGTTCATACCTTTGTCGATTTTTGATGTTTCTTCAAAGGATTAATCACTTTGAGCTCAGATATTCCCTTTTCCGAACTTTAGATTCCGTGACGAAAGGAGCGTCAACAAAAGTCCCCCCTCAGAGTTGGATCCGGAGAGAAATGAGGATTTGACTCTGAGGAAATCGAATCCATTCAAAGGAAAAGGGTGGAGCGCAAGTCTTAAGTGCACAGAGGGCAGCGCGCAAGTGTGCTGGAACATGACTTTTATTCAGTGTTCCTTTGTCTTTTGTGTGGGCAGTTTAAAGTCATGCACGCCGGACATAAAGGGGCTAATGTTTAAGGTCGAAATAGCTTTCACAAAAAAAAATGGATTAAAAAATGGATTCAATTCCTTGACAATTTATCTGAAAACATATTACCATACTCAAGTATGAGGGAAAAAATGTAAACTATGGCTTCAGAATATTTGAATCTGAGGAATGATATGAAAAAGAGCTAAAAGGCATTAGAAGAAGTAGTTTCCAAGAATGAAGTTACTATTATTTAACAAAACCCGTTAGGGGGTTGAAATATGTAGGGCCACCTATGGGCATTGGATGCATAGTCAAATAAAATAGCATCTTTTGGATGACAAGTCTGTTATGTGGACTGTTTATGCAAGGCCACCTATGGGCACATGCTGCATAGTCAGGCAAAAGAACTCCCAGAAATTTACTTTCCTAGTGCTAAAAGCTAGTGAAAGTTTATGGAGATTCAAATTTTCTAAAGCATAGAGTTCGTTGTATGGAAAGAGGTACTTGAATATGGAAAAGATATTTCCAAACAAGAATATCGAAGAACTGGATGAATATCACTCCTACGAAGGTCTGACCCAAACGTAGGGAAGAAGAATAAACCATAGACTGGAATACTTTCAGATCATGAAAAAGGATATGGGACAAATATGTTAAGGATGGCTATTTTTGCGGATCCCTACATATTGTCGTTTAAGACAAATAAGGACAAAAGAGGCATTCTTCCCAAGAATGAAGTGACTATTATTTAACAAACCCGTTAGGGGGTTGAAAACATGCAGGGCCACCTATGGGCATTGGCTGCATGGTCAAATAAATAGCATCTCTTGGCTGACAAGTCTGTTATGTGGACTGTTTATGCAAGGCCACCTATGGGCACGTGCTGCATAGTCAGGCAAAAGAATTCTCAGAAGTTTGACATTTTTGTTACTATAAGTCATGAAAAGGGTTATGAAGATCTGAAAATATTTAAGGTTAGGATTATAATACATAAATATGGGTATTTTCCAATGTATATAGAGATACATAGGTCAATGAAAACCATAATCATGTTGTGGCTGGGTCCTGAATTGAAACTTGGACTTCACTACGTATCTCATAAGAATGAGAATCAAGCCATACGTAGTTCTTGAAATGCAGTTTAACGTCGTGTATGACGAAAGTATGAGTGATCTTAGTTTAGGGTCATAGAATTCGGACCATAATAATGAATACACAATGTGTGTTTTCATGAAGACTTTTCAGCCAAGGGACTGAAAGTGAAATTTGGGGTTAGGCCCAAAAGATTCGGGACTGGATTCGAGGGACACTCGAATGTTCCTACGTATCCCATAAGGATGGGAATCAAGTCCACGTAGTTCTAGAGCTACCCTTTGTACAAATTTGGTTCGTACATGTGAAGGGTGAAAAGAGACTTTAGTGCAATGATGGTTTTAACCTAAGATAAAAAGTTTAGGCATTACCATGTATGTACATAGTCTTTTGAAAATGAAAACCATGATTGAAAAAGAATCAATGTTAATAATGGTTCCTTCTCAAATGAGGAAATCAAAGAATATTGTAGTTTATTGTCGTACCGGACAAAAGTGTTGTATAGTTTAACGTCATATAACAAGGACGAAAGTGAATCAATGTAAAGATATTGATTCCAGGGGTGGTTTCACAAATCATCATCTATGAGATGGTGGTGAACCAATGTGAATAGATTGTTTTTGGGATTGAACCTTTGGGAGGTTGCCTACATACCCAGCCTGGTGGGCAAGGATCAAAGTCCGTGTAGTTCAATTAAAGAATGAATCAATGATCAAGTTGTTCTTGTGGACAATGATCTAAAAAATGTTGTTGGGACTTACACATGGTTAGTGGCCCAAAGGGAGTGTTATGGTTGATGTTCGCTCTAAGCTCACGTGAGATATACTCGGTGTGAGAAACAAGAGGTAATAACAACCTTAACGATGCACGGTTTAATGTCATGTAGGACATATCAAGGACTTTCTGTACAGTTTAGCGTCATGTAGTTAGGACGATGGGGACAATACAGTTTAACGTCATATTGGACGAAAGGGGGATTGTGCAGTTTTAATGTCATGCTGGACTTTTGATGATTATATAGTTTAACGTCTTTCCGGACGTGAGGGACTTTTATACAGTTTAGCGTCATGTAGTTAGGACGTCACAGTTTAACGTCTTGCTGGACATATTTGCAAATAGTTTATGGTCGTATACATGGACCAGGAATGATGCAGTTTAAAGTCATACGGGACCATTGTTGTATAGTTTAACGTCATATAGCAAGGACGAACTGGTGCTGTACAGTTTAAAGTCATGTAGCTAGGACTAAGGTGAACCAATATGAGGATATCAGTTCTGGGTATTTTTTTACAGTTTAATGTCATGCTGGACAATGAAAGCGCCACACAGTTTTAATGTCATGTTGCTAGGACAAAATATAGTTTAATGTCATCTCGGACATATACAGTTTAGTGTCATGTAGGACACATTAATAACCAATGTGACATTTTAACGTCATGCTGGACGATAAGGGAACTGACACAGTTTAATGTCATGTTGGACGATGAAAGTGCCACACAGTTTAATGTCATGTTGCTAGGACACAATATAGTTTAATGTCATCTCGGACAAAATATAGGAACTTCTATACAGTTTATTGTCATGTAAGACAAAATCAGGGACTATGCAGTTTAAAGTCTTGTAGTTAGGACTATTGGTGCTGCACAGTTTAGTGTCATGTTGCAGGGACATAAGTGCGAATAGTTTAAGGTCATATGCATGGACCGTACAGTTTATCGTCATGCTGGACGTATTATAGTTTAATGTCATCTCGGACAAAAGTGTGACACAGTTTAATGTCATGTTGGACGAAGTTGTAGTTTAAGGTCATACTGGACCTTGGTGTAGTTTAAGGTCATACCGGACCTTGGTGTATGAACCAATTGTAAGTCTTGGTTCTGGGAACAATATTTTGTGTTTATACAAAATACTTCTTCAGAAATCTGGCATTAGTGGGAGTCGTGATGTGTTCTCCATCCATTGAAATCAGAGAATACGCTCCATTGGAGTAGACCTTATGTACTGAATAAGGTCCTTCCCATTTTGGTTCAAGCTTGGGAGGTTTCTTTCCTGGTATCATTGGTGTTCTGAGAACCAATACCAATTCTCCCTGAATGAATGAACGAAGACGAACTTTTTTGTTAAAAGCTCGTGCTATTCGATTCTGATAGATTTCCAAGTGGTGAAAAGTGCACAATCTTTTCTCATCTAACTGTTCCAATTCATTCAACCGCTTTTGGGATTGCTCATCTGTTGATAACTGATCACAAATGGCTATTCTGAGTGAGGGTAATTGAACTTCAATTGGCAAGACTGCTTCTGTTCCATATACCAATGAATATGGAGTAGACCGTGTTGCATTGCGAGTGGTAGTCCGATAAGCCCATAAAGCATGAAAGAGTTTATCAGGCCATGACCTCTTATCTTTATCCACCATCTTTTGCAGTATATTTGAAAGAGTCTTGTTGAAGGCCTCTATCTGGCCATTAGCCGCTGCATGATATCGAGATGAATGGTTGGACTTAATGTTGTATTCTTGATACAATCTCTTTACCTCAGAAGAACAGAAGTTGGTGCCGTTGTCTGTCAATATGGTATGAGGGACCCCAAATCTAGTAATGATGTTAGACTTAATAAAGCTAACAATGCATTTAGAACTGACTTCTTTGAGAGGTACTGCCTCTGCCAATTTGGAAAAGAAATCAGTAGCAGTAAGAATGTACTTAAACTGCTTGGCCGTGGCTGAAGGGTAAGGTCCCACCACATCCATTCCCCATGTGGCAAATGGCCATGAGTATTTAGCTGTATGAAGCAACTCTGGAGGTTGATGAATGAAATTGGCATATACATGGCATGAATGACACTTCTTTGTGAAATTAACACAATCTTGTATCATTGAAGGCCAGAAGTATCCAAGTCTTCGAATTTGATCAGACAATCTATGTCCAGACTGGTGGTCACCACAGACTCCTACATGCACTTCTTTTATGACAGCCATTGTCTCTTCACCATCAATACATCTGAAGAGAACTCCATCAAAACCACGTTTGTAGAGAATTTTCTCGAGGTGGTTTGGACCATCATAAAGAGTAAAATTGATCACACGTCGCCGAATTTGTTCTCTCTCGGCTCTATCAGGTGGAAGTGTTCCATTTTGAAGGTATTCCCTGATAGGTGACATCCATCCTGTAGTATGACCATATGGTTCAGGAATGGGACTAATTTCATTAATTTCCTCTGTTCTGACTTGAACATAAGGTGAAATTGCACGACGGTGGGCAATACCGATGGTTGTCTCGTCCCGATTTGGATCTGCTAAAGCTGTGGCTATATTAGCCAGTGCATCAGCTTGAGCATTTTGTGATCTTGGGACACAAGAAAATGTCGGTTCTGAAGGGAATTCCGACATTAACTCTCTGACGTAATCATACAAAGGGATTAATTCTTCTTTTCTGATGGCATAATCCCCATTGACTTGTTTGATTACCAGGTCTGAATCACCTTTTACCATTAAGTGATTCACTTGTGCTTGAAGCGCTAACTCCAAGCCTGCAATGAGAGCTTGGTATTCAGCTTCATTATTGATACCACCTTCCCACAAAAAAAAGGAATAAGGTAACACTGCCTTATCTGGAGAAATGAGCACAATTCCTAAACCAACTTTGTTGAATTTAGGATTTTCCATTTTCTTCCCTGTTGGACTTCTAGAAGCACCATCAAAATACATTTCCCATGTTTGAGGATTCTCTTGAATAGAAAAAACTTCCTCATCAGGGAGTTCGATATCTGAATACGTGTCTTCCACTGAAGGGTGTTCAGCCAGGAAATCAGCCAGAGCTTGGCCCTTAATTGCCTTTTGAGACACATACTGAATGTCGAACTGCTGTAAAATAACCGCCCACCTTTCCAGACGTCCTGTAAGCATTGGACGACTAAGGATGAATTTGAGTGGATTATTACGAGATACCAATTGGACCTCGTGATGTTGCAGGTAGTGTCTCAGTTTCTGAACTGCAAAGATTAATGCTAGGCAGCATTTTTCAATACTCGAATACCGGGTTTCTGCTTCAAGCATAGTTCTACTGAGATAGTAGAGACTATTTTCATTCCCAGCATCATTCTTTTGAGCGAGAAAGGCACCCAATGATCGCTCTAAAGCTGTCACATAGAGGATAAGAGGTCTACCCTCAACAGGTGTCATGAGTACTGGTGGACTTAAGAGGTATTTCTTGAGAACATCAAATGCTTCTTGACATTCTTTAGTCCACTGGTAAGTGACTCCTTTCTTCAATAATTTTGTAAAAGGTAAACTTTTGCCTGCCAAATTGGCGATGAAACGCCGAATATAGGCTAAGTGTCCTTGAAGTCCTCTTAATTCTTTCAAATTCGGAGGAGGTGACATACCAAGGATTGATTTGGTCTTCTCAGGATCGACTTCAATACCACGATGGCGTACAACAAAGCCGAGGAATTTTCCTGAGGTTACCCCAAAAGCACATTTTAAGGGGTTCATCTTCAAATTATGTTGTCGAAGCTTGTGGAATATGATTTCCAAATCAGCCAAGTGATCAAAACGTTGTTTGGATTTAACCACCAAATCATCTACATAGCATTCAACAAATTTCCCTAGAAAAGGTTTGAAGATACGATGCATGGCGCGTTGATATGTTGCACCTGCATTCTTTAAACCAAAGGGCATCACCCGGTAACAAAAAACACCTTGAGGAGCTCTGAAGGCTGTATATTCCTCATCTTCTGGGGCCATTCGGATCTGATTATATCCAGAATATCCATCCATGAAAGAAAGTACTTCATAGCCAGCCGTCGCATCAATTAAGAGTTCTGTAATCGGAACTGGAAAATCATCTTTGGGACAATACCGATTAAGATCTCTGAAATCGATACAAACCCTAATTTGTCCGTTCTTTTTCTTTACTGGGACAATATTAGCCAACCACTTGGGATATTGAACTTCTCTGACGAAGTTAGCTTTGATAAGCTTATCCACTTCAGCCTCGATTTTGGAAGCATAGGTTGGGTGTGTTCTTCTCGCGGCTTGCTTGAATCCTCGATGTTCTTTTGGCAAACCCAAATGATGGGTGGCAACATCAGGATCAAGGCCAGACATCTCTGTATAATTCAAGCAAAGATATCTTTATTTTGCTTTAGAAAAGAAATATACATCTCTTGTTCTTCAAGGGTCATGGCCGCACTAATTAAAGTGGGGCGTGGATCTTTCTCTGTACCCAGATTTACTTCTCTGAGTTCATCCACAGTGGTAGAGATACCCTCTTCAAATGCTGGAGGAGCATCTCTAAGATCTTCCTCTTCCTCTTCATCATGTGTTATATCTTCCGTTTCTACTTGCAAAGTAGATGAAAAAACGAAATTCTCATGATCATAAGAGATGTCAAAATTTTCACATTTTGAAGAAGAAGCTTCCATTTCCGACCCTATTGATGAAAAAGGGTCTTCTTTGGGAAATAAAGAGGAGATGATGGATTGAGAATCGACATCAACATTCACCTCTGGTGTTGCTATAACTTCTTCTGGCCTGATTAGCGAAGTATAGACTTGTTGGATTTCAGCATACGAAATGAAAACGTCACCACTTATGCTTTCATCACTGCTTGGTAAGTTACCAATTTCTCCCATGTTGTCTGGCTCGATTGCCGTAATTGACATTATGGATCTTTCCATAAGAGTATTTTGATTTGGGCCTATTTTGTCAATTTGACTGATAGGTAACACATAATCTGTACTCACATGTGAAAATGGATTTATTGGAATTTTTTCCAAACCATATGGAGCATTAACTTTGGTAATTTCCTTCATTGTAGATTTTTCTCTTCCCTTCATGTGATAAAATTCCGCCTCAATGTATTGAGACTCACATGTTTTGAACGGGGCCTTATCACCATACAATGTTCCAACTTGACCATCGAAACAGTATTTGAGACATTGATGATATGATGACGGAATAGCTGCATGCTGATGTAACCAGGGTCTTCCAAGCAAGATATTGAAAGCTGAGTCTTGATCAACAATCATGAAATCTGAATTGGAAACAAGATCTCCAAACTGAGTTCTGAGCGTAACTTCTCCCAGTGGTTCTTGTTCATTTTTATCATATCCTTGCAACATCATGGTAGAAGGAGATAAATCAGATTCCGTGAGGCCCAATCGACGAAGTGTGCGAATGGGCATGAGGTTGACTCCTGAACCATTGTCAATAAAAGCTCTTCGAACATCTATACCATTGACTTTTCCAGATAGGTACAAAGGTTTTATGTGCCCATGCACAACATCATCTTCATCTTTATCAGTAAAAGATATCACTGCATGGCATTCTGCAGGATTATTCTCTATGTGATAAATTTCAGCTGCAACAATTTCAGCTTCAAACTCCTGAGGACTTGACAAAGCTTCGATGAGTGCTTCCCGAAGATCTTTTGATAGATTCAAAGCATCCAAAATTGATAATTTGGCTGGTACTTGGGCCAAGTGTTTCAATATATCATACTTTTGATCTAGAGGCCTGCGTTTCCCAATAGGAATATGCGGTTTAGCAGGTATCTTGGAAGCAGATGCTTTGGAAGCTGATGCCTCTTGTATTGAAGTTGGCAACATCTTTGGTTTTGGAAAATTAGACTGATTAGATCCATTTACTTGCTGAGATAAAGAAGATGGAACATTTAATCGGTCTTCCAAAATAATTGTGCCGAAGCTGAGTTGGCCATTGGCAGAAGAACTTGCTTGTTCATTTTGAGCTCGCTGAAGGGCTCTACCACGAGTTTCTGCTGCATATACAGTGCTAGCAGGGGTAGAATTAGAGTAGTGGCTTCGGAAAGATCCACGTCTTCCCCTATATCCTGAACCTCTAGAACTTCCTCGGGTTCCTTTATTTGATACAGGGAATTCAGGCCCATCAAGACTGGAATATGAATCTGTTAATTGAATCATATTAACAGAACCAAAGATCAATTCTTCGTCTGATAAAGACTCTGCCAAGTTAGCCTGTTTAGGCTGTGCCGTTTGGTGGGACGGTGCCCGTTGCTTTGAAGTAGATGGCATGAAATCTGCCAGAGTCAAAGACAATTTAGGCTTTGATACATACTCATCTTCTCCTGATTCCTCTTTCTTCTTTGAATTGCGCTGCCCTTTTGAGGATTTGTCCTTTGATGGAGGCTTTACTGCAGCTTTTGTAGGAGACACAATTGGCTTCTTCAATTGTGTTCGCAAAATGGAATGGGTCCGATTGATTGTCTTTCTGACCATCCAATCATCATATTTTTTCGCAGTTTTGCTTTTGACTTCCTGCCACTCGCCTCCTTCCTCTGGATCTGTAGCGGTAATACACGCTACATGAGCTGAAGAACCCTTCAATTTGACTTGTCCCAAGTCAACCATCTTTTGTAGGAGGTCTTTAAAGACAAAACACTCCTGGATGGGATGTCCCAACATTTGATGAAAGGGACAATAATTGGGACGGTCTTCATCTCCATCCTTGTTTGGTCTCTTCGGCACTGGTAATTGAACCAAATTATTTTCCAGAGCTGAAATGAAGTAACCAGGGACTTGCTCACTTCGGAAAGAGTATGTTTTACTCTTCATATCCTCAAATTGTTTTCGTCGTTGATCTTTTTGATCATTTGGACGAAACAGCCTTTGTTGTTGGCGTTCAGGAGGTGGAGCCCTTCGAGAAGATGAAGGTTTTGAAGTAGAAATAGGTACAGGTGCCTGTTTAAGAATAACTGTAGCAGTTTCTGCTTTACCCATTCTTCTTCCTGGAGCTGATGGAATTACACGAGATTTAACCTTAGCCTGCATAAGGGAATCTTCAATCTGTTGAGCGATTGAAGTAAGGTCTCGAAACCCTCCTGTGTATTTCACAGGGATCAATGGCGTGCGTAATTCGTCACGCAAATTTGCCACACAGATTGGCAACAATTCCTCCTGAGGGAGTGATAAACTCAAGGAATATGTTAATCCCTTCCAACGAGCAATGAAATCAGAGACTCTTTCATTCTCCCTTTGCTTGCAGTTTGTAAGATCGAAAACTGTCGTTTTTGGCAAAGTTGAGCTGAACTGAAGAAGGAATTTTTGACGAAGATCCTCCCATCCGATGACTGGCCGGGATTTCAAGCATGTATACCAGACAAAAGCTGGTCCTTGCAAGGTTCGCACGAAGCATCTGAGTTTCACTGCCTCTTGTTGTTCTGGAGTTCCCATCATAGGATCACAACAAGACACGTAATGCGTCAAATGTTGTTCAGGGTCGCCTGATCCATTGAAAGTAGGGAAAATAGGGTTTCCAAAACTGGATGGAGGAGAAATTGAATCTACCCATTCAGGGTAAACTTTCTTCTCAGGTTGAACTTGCGCCCGTTTCCCTTCCATAGTTTCTAACTGAGCTGTTAATGACTCAATAGTAGTTATCAACTTTTGAGAAACGTCAGGTTGAACTTGGTTTTGGGTAGGTGCAATGAATGGAGCTTGGACAGCCGTGGAGGTTGGTGCTGCAACTAATGGTAGTGCTACCAACCGTTGTTGCGTTTGACCCGTAGGATTAGACCTCTGTGGGTGTACTGATAAAGGAGGATATTCCTGATCCATCTCAGTAGTTACAACAAATTCCTTCGGCTGTCTGACTTCAGCATTCTTAAGAAGAAGACTACTCTGAAGTAGTTCTGCATTCAACCTTCTTAATTCTTTCATTTCTTCCTCCTGTTGTGCAAGCCTTTGCTCTAATGAGAGCGATTGACCTCCTTCAGAGGAAGGGTGAGAAGTAACCTGATTCTTTCCTTTCCCCTTATTGGATCCTTTTCGGAGAGGGGGAAGTGGGTTACTTGAAGGAATACCCAGATTTTGGGTAAGCCTTTGATTACGTGTGCGCACACCTTCTTCATTTAGGTCTGTGTGCGCAACTTCTTGAGCAGGAACCTCTTCATCCGATCCCTCTGATTGAGCCTCATCTGGTGAATCAGCAGCAACGGCAGTGATGACATTAATGGATGCATATTTCATGGAATCCTTTCTATCATCATTTCTGTGATATTGTCTCCTTTTATGTCCATGATAAGACATGGCATTCCGTTGACTTGATCTCTCAGGAATTTCTTGGAGAACCGTCACTTGGAGAGAATCTCCTGACATCTTGGCTCTTCGTTCCTCTTGAGGCTTATTCCCTAATCGAGAGAATACTGACTTTCTCTGAGGGAGGGATTGAAGATTTGAAAAAGTCCCCAGTCCGGTGGACTGGGGGTGTTCCTGTTGCTTCCGCTCAACTCCTCGAATCCCATTCGTTGATTCTGAGGGTTGGGTTAGAGAAGTCCCCAGTCTGGCAAGCTGGGGTGTCTCTTGACATGCTATGTCTGAGATCTTTTTAAAATCTCTCTTGATCTTGCGAATCTTAGTTCGGAAATTAGCTGGATGCATTAACCTGTATCCACTTTTATCACCTGGTTCAACAGACCGTTGGATGATTTCCGAAACTTCTGTCATTTGATGACGTGTTTGCTCCAGACGAGAGGCTTGTGCAATATTCTCGCCTGCTTGGTGTAGGAGCAATTCAACAACCTGTTCTCTATATACTTGATTTTGAGAGGAACTAGTTGAAGCTTGATCTCGAGCAAGATTTTGATTATGAACAAAGCCCATTGACTGTGGCCGGCCATGGGCAATAACATTGCATGAGACCATTTTCGGCGGGCTTTGCTGACTGGAAAGCACTGTGAAATGTAGTACTCCGTGAATACCCCATCCTCTGATATGAACATTATATGGAGCATTGGAAATTAACTGACGCAATCTTCTTAGTGCGCCAAGGCATGAACGTTGAAGGGTTCTCTGTTGCTTTTCAGCCTTCGGATACCGAGAGACTGATAGAGATGCCAAATCAATCTGGCGTTGTAACCCTTCTATTATCTTAAGATGATTTTCATATTCACCGTAAGATAATACCTTCTTCTTTAATTGACAAAGAGTTTTCCATATGTTGAGACGAATATCATGGATTCCATCATCCGTCAACATCTTTGGAATGTCATACTGTGAGTCAGCCAAAGGCCAAAACATGACTGGTACTTCACCTTTTGCCAGTTTTTTCCTCATGTTCAGCATTTCCTCTTTATCATTAAATGAAGATTCTTCTTCCTGTTTGGACCAGAGTTGGTGTTTCCTTGTTGCTTCATTGGATTCAACAAGGTTGGTAGAGGAATCACTATTCATGCTGGAAGATGAATGACCCAGGGAAGGTTCGGAGAATAACCTGAACCCCAAGCTATCTTCTGATGGAGAAAGAGTTTCACCTGCCGATAGTAAAGCATCAGACATGACTGGTTTTACGTTTGCAAGTGCCTCGAGATAGGAGGGCTTTCTCATCACTACATTGCCTTCTGAAGAATTTTCGAGACAACGTGAATCACTACTGCGGAGAGGACTTTCGCAGCGAAGTTCATCACCATGAGGAGGACCATCATGATGGGTTACAGCAAAAGATGAAATCTCTTGCTCCTTGGCCTTCTGACCACATAGAGGGTTCCTGTGGCTCTCATCTGAAGAAGAAACTTCAAGATTGACCGAATTTTCATGAAGCAAGTCTTCATGAGGAAGTGTCTGTTGAAGACCTTCGGGATTAATGTTCCTGTTATTGGGAACTGAGGGAGTAGAATCTTGAATTCCGACAGATAAATGTCTGAGGGCTTCAAGAACTCCAGCATCGAGCAAGGCCATGTTGCAGATTGGCCTTTGATCTCCTGACTGTGCTGGGCGGATCTTTTTCTTAGATGCCTTCTTACTCGCTTTAGAAATCACTTGATGACGAAAGTGATTGCTCTGAGCAGGTGTATGTGCCTGATCAGGAAAGATGGTCAGGTTAGGCTGACGATCATCGCTCAAATCAGGTGTATGTGCCTGACTTGGTTGTCCATATGATATGGGGGAGTAGGCCCCACAACCCTCTTGGACTGGAACAGATGTGTGTGTCTGTTCCGGAGTGAATTGTTGATGTGTCACTCCACTGCTAGGGATAGATTTATGTGTCTGTCCCTGAGATGATGCTGAAGCTGTTATGATATCCTGGCAAGCATCCAGAATATGAGCAGGAATTTGCTTCTGCTCTTTCACCATTGACAAAATATGTTTGGTGACTTCAGCCGCCGGAACAGGGATATACGTCCATTCCGGGCTTGGAGTAGGTGTATGTGCCTGCTCCTGTCCTCCTTTTCCTGTCAGTGAATCCTGACAGTACTCAAGTGTGGAGGCAGAGAGTTTAGTCTGTCTCCTGTTTGTCGTCGGGGCTTTCCGACTGACTTCTCCGTGCGCTACCAAACGAGACTGTTGGTAGGCTTGATTAGTATTAGCAGGTGTATGTGCCTGCTGATTACACTTCGCCAAACGCTGTTGACGAGATCCATCATATGTAGTCAGACGAGCCTGCTGACTAACTGCTGATGTATAAGAAGGTGTATGTTCTTGCCTATGGTACTCTGCCGGAATTGCCTGGCGGGATCGGCTTGATGCTGCCAGACGAGTCTGCTGGACAGCGGGATTAAAACGGGCAGGTGTGTATGCCTGCTCATTGTTTGCCACCAAGTTAGGTTGGTGGACTTCTCCGGAGATGGCAGGGATGACAACCTGCCTATTGTTAACCGGATTCCGTCTCTGGCGATTCATCTTGCCTGCTCGGGTTTGAGGAACCTGAGCTGAACGCCTGGAGTCGGTACCCTCATCATGTTGAGGGTGCACTACCGCACGAGTCTGGCGGCGATTGTTGATGGGAGCCCTTGAGAAGGACTCCTGTCTTTTTGAATTAAGGTCCTGCGGGACCTGCTCATTCACTTCCTCGGAATAAGGGAGTGAATGGAAATTGCGTTCCGGGGATAACGACCCGAAACGGTTGGAGACGGTAGTCAGCACCGTCTGCTTCTTGATTGCTGGTCGCCATTGTCCGGACGACCAGGTAGAATTGTTAACTTGGAGGGCTTGACGAGCGGCCTCCAGAGTTGGGATAGTACCGTTGCGACGGTACTCCTTAACCAGTGCATTAGAAACACAGCGTTGAAGACGCTGAGTTGGTGATTTCATCCTCAGAGCGGATGACGTTCCAGCAGGAGTAGCAGCATTGGTTTTCACAGCAGTAGACCTCACAGTAGAGGTGTTCCCAGCAGCAGTATTCACATGGTTGAATTTAAGGAAAGCCATTTTTGTAGAAGATCTCGAAAAAAAAAGAGTGCCTGTTCCATGTAACAGACATAATCAAGATGAATCCGGCCACTGCATCTTTTGGATAAGCACATGTCAATGATTGCCTTGTTGGCCCAAAGGGCCTAACAGATAAGAAGAACATCACTTTAACTTGGTTAAGGATTCACGTCGGGTTCACCATTTTTGTTTCGCGCGGAATCCGGGGATGACCTCCTGGATGGGAGATTCAAACGTTCCGATCGGTTTCTAATGGGTTTGTTCGTAGAACCGGAAACATCCAATGATTCCACATCCGTTTGGACCTACTTTCCAAAGGCAGGCGCTCATTAGCTTGTGGGCTAATGAGGCTTAGGAATTTGCATTGGTCGAGAGGATGGGAGGTCGGACTCATCACACCTTTTTGAGGGGAATTATTGTCTACTCCGGGACTCTCTTTATAGATTTAAGTTAAGTTCGTGAATCCTTATTACATTACCAAGTATAAAATGAGCTTTCCTTTAGTTTTAACAATCAATGATTAAATATGCAAGAAATTTAGAGAATCTTTTATATGTATTCGAGGTTCTTCATCAATATAGAATCATCTATATTTGTTTAGAGATTCTTGGTCAATGATATCCTTCAAAACATTTATATAAAAGTCTCTTGGTCATTTTGATGACCAGACTGGTTTTAAAGCCACTCAGTGGGGCACTTGAAGTTTATCGTCATTCAGAAGGACAGAGATTATTTCAATGTTGGGATCGAACCCATAAATGGGCTACCTACGTATCCTTTGTTTTGAAAAAGGAATCAGAACCCACGTAGTTCGAGGAATGGGATATGATGTTTTATGATTGATGGCTCAAAGATGAATGTCATAATTACTTTTACACTCTAAGCTCACGTGAGTCATGCTCGGTGTGAGAAACAAGAGGTATTGGTAAAATTCAGACAATTGTGCCATAAAAGATGAAATCATAAGAATTGGTTTTGGGGCATATGTATAGATGACTGCCCAGATAGGGGAAGGTTTAGGATTTACTTTTAGGGAGAAAATCCAAGAACAGGGTCCACAAAGTTATATGTGCTTCATGGAGATTTGAATACTCTAATCTTGGGGCTTACTCCTAAGGAGGATGCCCAAGTTAGGAGGGGACTTATGATTGGGTTTTATACCTGAAAAGGAAACCCAAATCCAAGGTAATTTATGACTGGTTAAGAGAAATTTTAAGAGACTTGGGGCTTACTCCTAAGAAGGATGCCCAAGATTTATGACTAGGATTTATTCCTGAGAAGGAAGCCTAGGTTAGGGGACTTGGGGCTTACTCCTGAAAAGGAAGCCCAAGGTTATGACTGAGTCTTATTCCTGAAAAGGAGACCCAGGTTAGGGATTAAGGTTTGGGGCTTACTCCTGAGGAGGATACCCAAGATTAAAGGACTTGATTGGGGCTTATTCTTAAGAAAGATGCCCAGATCAAAGGTTTTTATAACTGGGGATTATTCCTGAAAAGGATACCCAGGTTAGGATTCTCTCATCTTAAAGGATGAGGTTGAAATGAATGAACTCTCAATCTTTGGTGATATAAAGATGTTTAAATCACTAGGTTTTGAGAGATATTTCACAGAATTCCTTTCAGATAAGGATGTCAAATCAAGAAATCATGCCATAAATGGCTTTGAAGAGTATCTTGAAGACTGAATCTTGAATAGGAAGGGTGAAATGGCTTAAGAGGGGTAAAATGGGCAAGATGGGCACCCAAAAAGATAGGGGCGCGCAAGTATTAAATGTCGCGCAAGTCCTGCGGCGGCGCGCAAGTATTGGTCGCGCAAGTATACTTGCGCGACATGAGGGATACTTGCGCGATTTACAACCAGAGTTGAAATACTTGAGCGATTCTTTATTAAACCCTTTATAATCCTCTTGAGGTTCTTCCAGAGAGGGGACGCGCAAGTTATATTGAAGGAATTAAGTCGGCACGCAAGTGTTTGATAAGTTTCAACACTTAGGCCTTCCTTTTTCTCTTTAGATCTTCCGTTCTAGGTAAGAAATTACCTTAGAAGTGTTCCGGAAGCTTTGAGAAGAGACTTGGGCGTCGGGAGCTTCAATCCGTGTTTCTGGAAAAAGATCCTCCCGAATGGGGGGCCCACAGGGTCTATTTATAGGCAAAAGAAGACCCCGGGCGGTTACTGGGCGGTTACCAGATCTGTCGCGCAAGCCCCTTGCACGACCATGAGGGGTCGCGCAAGTATTGAGTCGGCGCGCAAGTGTACTTGCGCGACCAAGAGGGAACTTGCGCGACCTATGGGCAATGTTCTCCTTGTTCATCCCTTTGTCGATTTTTGATGTTTCTTCAAAGGATTAATCACTTTGAGCTCAGATATTCCCTTTTCCGAACTTTAGATTCCGTGACGAAAGGAGCGTCAACAGTTGTCTATTCATGGTTTGTTATAGTAGGATAGATTGGGATTATTGGGACTTGAACTGTTTAGAATAAAAAGAAATATCAAAAAATTTTATGTGGAACTTTATGTTACCATGGAGTTGGGTACCAATGTATTTTGGAGACACTTATAGTATTCCAGAATCTCCTTCTCATGGGTTTAGCCAATGAGATGAGAATTCCCTGCATTAGAGGAATTATTTCCACTAGTATTTCATACATTATTTTGAGTAATGATATATATTTTTAGAGCATGGTGTTGATTTTTTAAAAATGTTGAATTTTTTTTTCAAATGAATGAATTTTAAAATAAAATTGATATGGTATTTTGAAAATGGTTTGATTTTCAAAAAATGTTGATGTTTTTAAAAAATGGTTGAACATGAATATGGTTGATCATAGAATTCGATGTTGTGATAGTTGATGATAAAAAATTTGATATTGTTAAGACTTAAATTTATAGAGAGTGATACTTATAGAGTTTTATGTGTTTTAGAAAATGGAACTCGATAGGCTTCGTAGAAACCAACCAGAAGAAGCTGTGGAGAATGTGGTTGCACCTAAACCATAGGTGAACCAAAAGCTGGTTCAGAGTATCATCCAAGAATTTCAGACTATGGACACTGGGAAGCCGATGAATGAGACAAGTCAAATGGATAATTATACCCAATTCTAGAAGTAGAATCCACCCATCATTCATGATGATTGATAACCAGATATGGTGAAGTAGTGGATGAATAGAATGAATCGTATCTTTTATTTAATTAGCACACCTGCGAAGCTGAATGTAAATTTTGAAATGTATATTCTAGTGGATCGTTCATGACAATGGTGGGATTTAGAAGTTTAGAACAAATTATTCCACGGTCTTGCATGAGATGATTTTGAGGAATTTTTTAACAAAATGTTTTATCCTCATACGTTCAGAATCCAATGAATAATAGAGTTCTTCATCATGAATTAGAAAAATCGTCTTATTACTGAGTTTGAGGCTAAATTCATGAATTTTTTCTTCTTTGGACCTAATTTTGATGCTATTGCATCATTAGAGTCACATATCTTTGAATCAGGGCTGTGATATGAAACATCTATTTAGTAATGATATGAGGAAGTATGTTTATTCCCCTAGTGAATGGTGGAAACTCTAAAGTTGGGAGAAAGTACAAGAGAGACACCAATTTTAAATATGGGAGCATGAAGCAAAATTGGACAGTTCGATCATTGAACCGTCCTCCACGACTCAAGAGAAAAGTAGGATGTTTTCGATGTGGTTTTCTAGACCACATATTGCGAGATTGTACGACACAACCTAGAGAATTCCACAATTGAATTTAGATGGGACATCTTCAGTGCTATTTTCATAGTTCTCTATGGTCCGGTGTCCATGAAACTTCTTAGGTATCCACGGTGGTGTATGATTCGAAAGGGTGAGGATAATATAATCAGTCTCATTAAAAATGTATATCTATCCATGGTGATATTATTAATACATTGACTCCTCATGTAGGATAATCTCAACAATTTAAAAATGATCAGAGTGTTGTGGGAATGTAATTATAAGGATTTGAGTAGGTTATTATTGATGGTTATTTGGGACTATCTACAGTGAAAGGTTTGATTCTTTTTATTTATATCCTTATGCAAGTGTTATTTGTTATTGGTGCACTAAATTCTCTTATCTGTTCTTGTAATGATGATTTTTACAGTTTAAAACATTATATAATTCCCTCTGTGATAAAACATCAGACCCCTCTTGAAGAAACTGAATGTTGAGCCTTTCTGTGTAGTGGTTTTTCTATAAATTTTGATGGAGCAGAGAAAAAATGGGACTTGTATGTGCTGGATCTTGATATATATGAAATTATCATTGATATTGATTGGTTGATAGTGTTCAAGACTCACATCAACTATTATAGATGATTAGTTATATTATCAACTAATGATGGAATCAAACATCTCTTTATACGATTAATGAGTAAAAATGTATATGCAACAGGCTTGTTGGAACCAGCAGTGGGAATTATCTCTTACCAGTTAGTGAAATTAACCAAGGCATCAATGGAAGAGATCTAATGTAATAGTTTTCCAGATTTTGTGGATCGATTTCTATATTTTTTTACAGATGCATTATCTAGGTGACCACTAGTATGGGATGTAGAGTTTACAATTTGATATCCTAATGGGGACCATTCCTATATCACTTAAAACAAAACATATGGAAAAAACAGAATTAAGGGGGTTGAAATTGTAGTTGGAAGAGTTTGGAAGAAAGGGTTTCATTTATCCAATCACATCTCTATATGTAGCAGTACTCTTGTTTTTAATGAATGTAGATGGAACTCTATGTCTATGTATTGGTTATCCTAAGAAAAAGCATGTTATGATAATGAATATATATCCACATCTATGTATTGATTATCTATTCGATGAATTGAGGGGATCTCAGTACTTCTCTATGATTGACTTAGGAACAGGTTAGCACCAAATGTGAGTTCAGAAGGAGGATATTCCATAGATAGAATTTATAAGTAGATATGGCCATTATTAATATGGCTTGATTCATGTTGTACATAAAAATGTACTATAATCCTTTATGAATTTAATAAATTGGATAATTTTTGAATATCTGGATTCATTTTTGTGGTGTTTTTCGACAATATATTGGCTTATTCGATGATAAGGTCTCAGCATGATCAACACATGTAGACACTGTTGGGGATATTAAAAGTCCATCGATTTCACACCTAATTATAAAAGTGGGATTTTTGGACATAAGTGGTACATCTTCATGTCTATGAAAATTCTGGAAGATGTGTTTCTATGGATCCAAAAGATATTTATGCTATTATCTATTGGAAATTTTCAAAAAGAGTCTTTAAGATATGTTGTTTTCATTCTCTATTTGTTTATTATTGACACTTTTTTCATGACTTCTCAAGGCTATCATTACCTATGATAGCATTGAATAAGTAGATCATTCCATTCCAATGGACTGAGGAATGCCAAAAATATTTTATATGTTTAAAATATTTCTTATATCATCACCCATTTTGTTTTTTCAAAAAATCAAGAGAATCGTACATGGTGTATTGTGATGCATTAGGATCTGGGTTGGGTTGTGTTCTGATATAACAAGACCAAGTTATATCATTTGGCTCAAGGTAGTTAAGAGTGCATGAGGAGAATTACCCAACACATAATTTGGAGTTAGCTACTATAGTGTATTCATTGAAGACTTGGCATCATTATCTCTTTCATGGATCATAAGAGCTTGAATCATATTTTCTCACAATGGGATTTGAACCTAAGGAAAACAAGTTGGATGGAGTATATCCAAATGTTTGACTTTGACTTGATTTATACACCGAGTTAAGCCAATATGGTGGCATATGCACTAAGAAGAAATTCATATACTAATATAGAAAAAGAAACATCAAATGAGTTGTAGCTGATGTTGTTAATTGCTAACATTCAAGTGGAATGAGAACATCGAGGTCATGATGTAGTTTTATTTCATGTTTCACTTATTTCTAATTTAGAAAAAATAGTTAAAGAGGCATAGAAATCTGATGCAGAATCTATATCAATTAGTTCAAAAATCAATGGTGGGGATACCATTGGGGGATGAATGATAAATTGGAAAACAATTTTCTGGTTTCAAGGTCATATGGTAGTACCTATAGCGTGTTAGGAACAAATTCTTCATTATTATTTCCCTTTAGGATGGGTTATTCGTCTGGGAATATGGAAGATGTATAAGGAATTAAAAGCACAATTTTCGTGGAATATTATGAAACAGATGGTGGAAGAGTTTATTTCAAGGTGCATAACTTGTCAAAAAGGTAAGGAAGAGTATCAGCAAACAATAGTTATGTTGCAGTCCGTACCTATCCCTATGTGGAAATATGAGAAAATATCAATGGATTTTGTTATAGGCTTCCCAAGAATGGTTTAGAAGCATGATTCCATATGGGTGATAGTGGATTATCTTACCAATTATGATCATTTCATCTGTATTCATGAATCTCATATTATGGAGGACCTATCCAAAATCTATTTTTGAGAAGTGGTAAAAAGACATGGCGTACCAGTTTCAATCATATCAGAGAGAGATATGAGGTTTTGGACTTGTTCATGGAAATCCTTACCAAAAGTCCTAGGGAGTGTGTTGACTAACAGTAAGATGTATCTTCCTCAGAAGGATGGATAACCTAAAAGGATGATACTAATGTTTGAATAAATATTGTGGTCTTGTGCAATGGATTTGGTGGCTCATAGGAATAGCATGTTACATTACTGGAGTTCTTGTATTACAATAGCTATTAGGCCTCGATACACATTTCTTTTTTTGAATCATTGTTTGGGTTTCCTTGACCTTCTCTTCATTTTATGTTGGAAATAGGTGTGACATCACCATTCAGGTGTATCCTTGTCTAGGAAATAATGGAGAAGATTCAGTTGATCAGGAAATGAATAGAGATGGCTCAGTGTTGCCATAAATTGTTTGTGGATCATCGCAGAAGTCATTCTCCTTCAAATTGAGTGATCATGTGTTATTGAGGATTTCTACAAGGCTTTTACATCACTGTTTTGTGATGTAGGTAAAATTATCTGCTCGATACATAAGACATTTTGAGATAATGGAACAGGTTGGAGAGGTGACATATCATTTAGCATTACCATCGCATTTTAGTGTAGTTCATAAAGTGTTTCACGTTTCTATGTTGAAAAAGTAACAACGTGATCCAGACCATGTGATCATATGGGATCAAGTTGACCTAGATCCAGATTCTTCTTTGGTACATATCCTGGTGCAGATAATGTATTGGAAAGAGAAATCCTTTCATGGAAAATTCATTGGTATAGTTTGGGTTTTGTGGAATCATGTTCAGATTTAGGAAGAGACATAGGACCACAAGAAGTAAATGAATGACATGTGGCCAAAACTATTTTAGAACATCAATGATTTTATACTTTCTGAGGATGGAAAGACCAATGATTGGGAGAATGTAGCACCCCCAATTTTTGGTATGTAACCATTTCTTATGATTTTTTTGTATATAATGTATATGGATGAAGCTTGGGAAATTTGGTGAACATTAGACATGTTTTAATGGCTAAAGGGGTGGTCCACGGGCTGCACATGGTTTTTCTAAACCATTATGATTCCCATTAGAAACCATGCTCTTTAGGATTCTATTTTTTCATTTTGAGGAAGTGGAATCATCATTTTTTGAGAAACATTTGTCTAACCATGCATGTAATCCATGAAAGGCCCCCATTAATGAAGTTGATAATGCATGGTTATCACACAGTTTCTCTAACAGTGCATCTAAACCATGAGTAGTGTCAAAATTAGATAATTAAAAATAGGGTGTCACTTGTTCTACCAATTAATCCCCTAGTATTTGTTTTTCATATCCCTATCTCGTGATTTTGGCCTCTCAATGGTTGGAGAACCTATCCTAATAAAAATGGAATTAATTTGGAGCATTCCCTTAGTGAAATAAAGCTTGATTCTGGTAGTAAGTCTTCATTCTTCATCGTTCATGGTATATTTTCTTAGATCTACTTTACTCACCCTCTCAATTTCCTAGATATAATCCTTCTGATAGTATATATAAGTTTGAGGAAGCCAAATATGTTTATATTTTGTCTTGTTGTTAATATGGGAAGAGATATAAGTCATGTTCTTGATTATCTTACCGGTTTCTTTATCATTATTCGTTATGTTATTTGTTTTCACAAAAACAATCGAGGTAGGTGGATCACTCTCAAATACCCTTTCATATAACATGAGGGAATAATTTCAAATATATTTCATTAAATGAAATGGATTGTTTATTTTTTGAGAAATAATGGTTGAAACTTTTGTTTGTGATGCTTTGTAGCAATTTATGTAATATTTGAAAGTTGGTTAATGTGAATTTAAAATGATGATTTTTAATAGATTTTGGACATTTCTACAGAAAAAATAATTTTCGATAAAAATATATATTTTTTAAAAGGGTTCAATGCATTTGGTATTGGAATATATTTTTCAAGGTTTGGTGGCATGTATTCATATCCATCGGGATGGATAAGGGTGAAAAGTATCCCCTTTAAAAGGATGGGATAAATATGAGAGTGAAGTAACCCCCTTAAAGTAGTCCACTAAGCGAAGGATTAGTGGATGGATAACTCACCACTCACGTGTATAGTTAGGTCTAGATTTCATTCATGGTTACTTATGTGGATTTTTGGAAAAGAGTGATAATGATAAAAATGGAATTTCTGATTTGTGTTGGAAGTTTTGTTTAATGGATTTTATTGGAAAAAATGACATTATTGAAAATGTTTTTGACATGGACCTTGTTTATATTGTAATATATATAGTTTTATAATTTTTTTAATATAAATTTCTTATTTATATACATGCTAACATTTCTACCCTAGAAGCGTGAGTTAGGATGTTATCGGGGAAAACATGCCTAGTTTTAGTAATCACCCGCTTCTTTGGAACATTAGTGTTTTTGAAGATTTCATCTACTCAGACATGGGAATAGGTAAAGTATCACACGTTTTAAGAACCACTTTTTGATACTATGGCTACATGGTGATGTTGGATCATAGAGCTCATACAGCTTGGAGTATTGTTGCTGTCTTGAATTTTGATTAGTTTGTTTTCAACTGTTTCCTTTAGATATTATATTCTTCTGTTGTGGTACTTGTTTTTACTATGATTATGATAAATGAAATTGTTAGTTGTCTTTATTTGTAATCATGCATCATATTGTATAATTTTTTTTGTCATGGTTGTTGTTTAGTTGTTTTATTCATAAAGGAATAATCATCTTGCCACATGCATTGAATACCTTCAGCATTTGTTGCCAGCAATTGGCACGTTGGGGATGTCACTTAAGGACATGTAATGGCTCAAATCCCTCTGAATCCAATGAGAATATGTTTTTCATTAAATTTAGTGATCATTGAATATGTGTTTTTGGGTGGCTTTTTATTTATCATTAAAAACATGGTGAAAATATCTCCAGGATTTATTCTGTGTACCACAAATTAAGAGGTAAAAATCTGATCCTTCCAGTGTCCTAAATTGGGTGGGACTTTAGTTTACTCCACATATTCCAATGATAATTAATATAATGCACATAGTATTCTTTTAATTGATATTTATACATCGGGTGGTCATTATATATTTTATTGCTTTTATTTCAACCTTGAAATAACTCTCATGAGGGTTGGAAGTAATAATAGTCATTGATGGAGAAACAACCTCATAATTTTGAATTACAAATAATTATCAACATGAATTTTTCAGTGTAGAAGGTTATTTATAGGGAATAATTCAAAAATCAATATAATTTATTTCATGTATGTATGTTTGTTTTCATTTATAATTATCTATAAGATATCATTTCCAAATTTAAATTGATTTCTTTGGCATCTCAATTGTTTGTTATTGTTAAAAACTCAAACACTTAACTTGATGAGCTAACGGTGGTCATAAGATAGTTTTTGTGTCATCATTTTTTGGTTTATGATTCAATAAGGCCACAATCTAGATAGTGGAAAGAATCTTTCCTATCAATTGTAAAATATAGAGGCCAATAAATCGATATATTACAATAATAAATCTATCTATCCACCTAAGTGATAATAGAGACCCAAATTATATCTAATGATACCAAACGACTTCTCATTAAAACTTCTGAAAGTATAATTTGTGGGTCAGGCTATGCCATTTTGCCTTAAGAGCCCAATTTTTTTATTGTTTTCATTTATCTCGACACTTATGTGATCTTTACAAATATATGGTCTATAATTGAATTTTTTTACTACTAAATCTTTATCTCTTGGGGGATCAAATTTTTCTTTCTTTTAGAGGCTTATGATTTTTTATTCTCTCCCCATTTTATTAGAGATCACTATTAATTATCTTGAATATTTTTATAATCATGATATGATATACTAATGAAATTGTTATACATTAATCAATGATTCGGAACATTTTCTAAGGATGCTTCCACGGGGTCCATGAGAATTCTCTCTCTCTCTCTCAGGATTTTTGAACATTTTTTATTATTCCAAAAAATTTATATTTAGTAATTTGGTTTTATAATTTTATATTATTATGGGTACCCTTATTAGTATACCTTCATTAAAATTATTATTAAAATTTCTATGATCATGATTCATGATCTTTTTTAAATAATTGTTTAATTGAATGAATATTTGTAATACATTCATTGAAATTTATGCTGGAATAAACTTCATGTATTCTGAATGATTGGTTTTTTCAGCAACTTATGTTGAATTTAATAAATAGATTTTCATATGGAAAATTTAACAAATGGAAATAATTATAATGACATAACTATTCCAAAATGAGATATGTATATCCAATTTGCTCATAGTTATTATGTTGGGTTATATAATAAGGGCATGACTTGTCATGTTAATTTATGGATAGAAATTGAATATGATTGCAACACTAACTAATCATGGATTTGTTTGGAGCCTCTTGTAGAGGTTGTATACATATCAGTACCAATTTTATTTGAGTCATGAGATTGACTTTATTCTGATTGATCAATATGAATGTCTAAGGGCTCTTCATCTTTGACATAACTTTCCTAAGCACTATATACATTGGTTGTAGTTGTCATATGGAATATTTATTCAACATGTTTTCAAATTATACATTTATTCCTCCATTATAATATCTTTTTTGAATGATTTATATTAATGGTTTTCTTTAAAATATATACAATTATCTTTATGTATTTTTCATTAAAATTATTTTTTTATTAAATTCATGACTGTATATGAATATCATGGTGGGTTCCTATTAAGATTGTTTTCTCACTTTCAACATATTTCATTTTTTATATAAAGATAATTTTTTTGGGACATGGAAAGAGAATACACCATATGATGGGTATTATTTCCCATGTTATATGGTTATTATTTGATGGAGGTGACGAGGGTGTGACAATGAAGTCGATAAACCATGGTGTTTTTTTTTCATTTTATTAATTTATTTGGAGTCATTCATGGAATATTGAAATTCTTGGTTCTGAATTCTTTTTATTTTATAAGAATTGTTTCCATTCCTATATAGTATATATCATTATCAAAATAATATTTCTATTGACTTTAAATTTTATTATTTAACGAAATCATTCCCTATGGTCATTCTAGATTCCAAGGATCTAGTTATCAGCCCATTGTGATTGGGATTTCTCATTAGAAATTGGATTAAACCATCTCATATTCCTAAATAGACTTGTGATATGGGTTAGTTCATCCATATACATCATGTGGTCACCTTGTTACTGGGAATTATATTTAATTAGATTTTTATTATGAATCGTTTTAGATCGTAGACACACTTAAATGGTGTGTGGTAATTTTCATTGAAATAATACTTTATATATACGTTTTTTTTTCAAATTGTAACATCCATATTTTTCATGAAATTTATGTTTAATAAAAAATTAATAATTTATGCATTACATGCTCTATTTGATAAGGATTCCATATTGGTTTTCCCATGATTCATTGTCCACTTTATTGAAAAAATATATGAAAACATATCAATTATATATATGTCAAGATTTAAAATTAGGGTGGTAAAAATATTAAAAATTGTAACATATTATACTCCATATTTCCTCCTCTTTAAATGCTGGGTTTGAAGTTGAAAAATGACTTCCATTAACTCAATTTCAATGTATATTTTCTTCTCAATCAATAATGCATGTTTTTTTGGAAAATCACTTCAAAGAATATTTTTCCCGTCTTCTATGTATCAATATTAATAATTGGCTCAACATTTTACAAAATTTTATTTTTGATTTGAAATTCCTTTTTTCTAGAACAATTTACATCATGAATGGATCTTTATTGGCCTTATAACGCTTTGAGTCTTGGATCATTTCATGTTGTTTACATGAACATTATTTATATTGGAGTTTTTATATAGATTCTATAGACTATTTAAAATCATATTTCCTAATTAATTGAATTTGATAGTATAAAATTTATAATATATAATATTTCATAGAACAAGTGTTAGAAGAAAATATAACGATAGATTCTGAATTAGTATCTTGATCTGAAAAAACTATCTTCCTAGATTTATTTTTTAAATCTTATTCCCTCTTTGATTGAATGAATTCATTTTATAGAATTCCCACTAATTTTTAATCCTAACTAGATTGAAAACATTTATCTAAGGAATTCATGAAAAATTCCAATACATCCATTATTGATCAACATATGCATTACCATTATGTTAAAATATTAGAGGTACTAGAATAATGAATGGTTTTATTGAATAAAAAATTATTGATACCACTTTATTTTATTATCAATGAATTCATATGATGACATCATTCATAATTCATTCACATGAGAATGTATATTTATTCATACAACATAATATATTTTTATTAATCAAATAATAACTAAAATATGTCACATTTCCAAACATGAAAAAACTTAACATTAAACAAAGGTGGCCTTAATATCCTTTCCATGATCCAAAAAATACGAAAATTATATATCGATGATGAAAACTAAAATCAATCCATTATTTTTTGATACCACATAATTGGAAACAATACACTTATACAAGGTGGGAGAATGTAATAAAATTGAATATTGTATACAATTTTCCATTCAAAATAATGCAATGTGTAATGTCCGGGCCCGAATGACCACATGAATTCTCACGAGACCAGTGGGCCAGAAATCCTCAAGCGTGAATCCCCATATGTCATAGGCATCCGACAAGGACAAATAGTCTTATGAGGTGATAATGCGTAGGATACAACCTCATGATTAGAGTTTCATAACAGCGTATAAGGACATAAATAATAGGTAATAGTGAAAGAATTAATAAATGATAAAATAGAGTAGCAGAAAAATAATAATAATTGAATATAAATGATGGACAGAACCAATGTATTCAATTCATGCGTGCCTAGAAGATAAAAAAATTAAAAACAAGTAGAAATACAATATAAAATATGATACAGTACAATAAACAAATAATGAAGAGAAATGAATAGTCTTGAGGGTGATCTCCCTTATCATCATACACTCCAGCTCCTTCTTGTTCTCCAAACATCGAGGACTAAGTTAATCAGAACAAGAAATGTTCCATGGTTATTTAAACATGAGATCCACTTGGGTACTTGAGTTAAATGGATACCCGAGAGGGTTGAGATATAGAAATCCAAGTACTTAACCACATATCATGTATACAGCTTAATCTAGTTCATTAATGTAATCAAAGTAGAGTGCATGTATATAAAAGGTAAAATAGTAATGAATGTAAATTAATAACTAATTTTATCGGCTCGGGTTCCTCAACGATACATGGACAACTATACCTAATTTGGCATAAATGAGGAAATTCTTAACTATATGTGACCTCTATAAAAGTGACATTGTTTCATTATTAATGGAGATATGATTTAATAGGTGTCTTGGGAAGGATTAACTACATGAATGTGATTCAGCTTGGTTGAAGCATCACATGGATAACAATTATACACAATTTTCTTCTTCTAATAAAGTTATTCCAACAATAATAATGTAGAATCCTAGGATTTCCAAAGGTGAACCTTAAAAAAGAACCCATGTATCACACCAAGAGCACCATAACGATCAGTTATTTTGGAGTCTATCCAATACAACCCATGGAAGGCCTCTCAAGTATCACTCCCAACCTATTGAGAGAGAAAAAACCTCTAAGCATGTACCTATTATCTTACATATGGGACCATGTCTCTCTATTGTCTAGGTAAAACAATTTTGAGAATGATCCCATACATGGTGTCTCCCTAATGAAATGGTATCACTAAAAATAAGTCATGAATATTGCATAGTTACCACATCCTGGCATGAAAATTTTTCCCCCATCATATACACAATCATTTAGTGAAAATTATAATAACAGTGATGAGGTCTCCCTTGGAATTCCATGAAGCAGAACCCAAGTATCTCTCATGACATTAACAATTCATTAAATTAATTAAATAAAAAATATAAGTTTGATACTAATATGAATGAATTATCATGAATAAAAGATAATGTAAGAGAGCCACTCAAAATTTCTAATAATCATAAAAGAACAAGTGCCACATACATATGAATTCCATCACCATTCATGAATACTAAATCAGATGGAGAAGAACTGTGATCATTTAAATTAAAAATAATTGTGGAAAAGAACAAATAATTTCAACAATACAACAAATAACAAACTAATCAAAAAATTCATGATTTAGAAAACTAGACAACTCAATAGTGGGGTTTTATTGTTAAAACATGACACATTTTAATGATTTCATTTAGCATTACTAAAATCAAACTTAGAAGGAGTTATATAATGATCCAAATGATGAATTATAGGAATCCACCATGTCATGGAGATTAAATTACATGGATCAATATGGAAATTCAATTTATAAATGTTCGACCAGACACTTTTTTCAATAATTTATCATCTAGCATTTTCCCTATAAGAGATAATTACATTAGTAATCTATGATGATGGCTTAGATGGAGTTCTGGGATTCAATAAATTTTAATATAAGGGTGATATATAAAAAAACACACCCACTGGGTGCCTATGATCAAAATTGGAAACCTCAAACAACAAAACAAGGATCAACAAGTATAATACAAGCTGAAGGAAAATAATATCAATTGAAGTAATCATTTTTAAAGAAATGTGTGGACATGGCCAGCATGTGGCACAATGATGTTATATGTAAACTAACAATAACTTCATGAAAAATCCATATACAACCTAAACTATTCATAAGACACTTGACACATCCAATATCATGCTCTGATTTGGTCTGGTTTGGGAGAAATTAAAGAAATGGACATTTTACTTAAAATTAGGGAAAATCCACTTGCACCAAAATAGATAAATTCATTGGAAGATAATTGTTGAGAGTATGAATGTAGATATGAGAGAATACTGATGTGGATCTAACGTGATTAACATCATTCGGATTGGAGTGTAGAATGAAGAGATATCGTGATTACTAGGTTGGACATGAGGAGAAACCCACATATCAAATAAGAAGGATCACATGGATGGGTAAGTGTATGGAATGGAGGAACTAAGTTTTCAAAATTAGTAATTGAATAAGGGAAATTTCAACATAAAAACTAAGTAGCAAATTTGGCCTCAGAGTTTCCAAACCATATGCTAATTGTTCGGATCCTCCTGTATTTGAACCCCACCTCACATAGTTGTACCACATTCATTGACCAACCATATAGTGAATAATTATAATATACTACCCAAAATAACTAGTTGTGTGTGCTAGGAGAATGGTTTTGGAAAAACATGCTCAATCCATGCAACACCATAAGCTAAAAATTATAGAGCGACCGCACAACCATGCGCCTCCTGCAACAAGGTTTGACCAAACCATGAGGCCTCTTGCTGACCTACCGCATAGTTGTCTAGAACTTACCACATTTTTAGATCAAACCATGTGGAATCCTATATTCCTACCAAACATTTCCTTCCACAGGGCCAAACAGTTTAAGAGTAATTGTGCTCCCATGCATTCCTTCTCTGGTTTTGGGTTTCCCTGGTCTACACTCTTGAAACATTCCGAAGCACTAGATGAATCCCTCATGACATTAACCAAGTGTAAAAACAGAATGTTTAGGCACTAAAACTCATGTAATTACATTTAAAAGAATGTTTCAAATAAAAGACCATCTAATAAATGTAAAAAATCAAATTTCTCTAAAATTCTACCATGGATCAAATAACAAGTTATTAAATCCTCCCAACCATATACCTTTTCATCCTCGATAATCCATGGGGTGAAATAAAAACAACTCCCAGACCAAATTCGGTCATGCAGTATCATTCAAATATAATATTTCATTTCCAAACTACCAATACACTAAAAATAATATCTTAATCATATGATACATAAACAATCAAAACCTGAGCCAATGCACATTTTCAAACTAAGACACTAAAACAATGACTACCCAAGCCTATTCAAATAGAGACATGATCTCATAATAGTCTATTTAATTATTTTTCCAATTGTAAATCCCACCATGTTATATAACATAATAGTGGGTTTATTTCGAGGAATGACATCCCCCACCATTGTAATTTCCTTCAAATCACCATTTAACCATTGTAATGGCACTCCTTGTGTGACATTAAAACAGTATAATGATTGATTCCCCATTGAACTAACATTACTGGTCAAGTCATATTTTTAAGAAAAAAACCAACTGAAACATACTATACTTTCATCCACCTCAAAACATTCCCAATACTGGTTCCCTACTATCCATATCTAAAAATGATGGAGAACATGTCGAGCTACTATGGAATACTATTCTCCAATGATTAGATTATATAAGTGACATGCTACTAACATAACCACAATTCCTTCTTCAAATGATTATCTTGTTTACTATCGGAACATTCACAAATATCCACACATAACAACTAGGGACATTCCCTGATAAAACCAGCACCTGACCATTTAAAATATCATGCCTCCACATAATAAAACATGTAACAAAGATCCATAACATAAGAATTATCACTCTTTAAACATTTCCTCTATGACTGAAAGTATGTTCAAGATAACCTCGTATTAATTTAAACATTTTTTCAAGGAACTAACCAATCATAGTCTATACTCCATATTTTCAAGATATATGTTGGTACCAGGCCATGCCTTCCACATTAAATCATTGAATGAGCCTGGAATGGAATTCACCTCGCAGTAAAATTAAAGGAGAGTGGTTTGTGTGGAAGACTTCATCCTAGGTGTTCCTAAATGGGAACACATGTATCAGTATGGAATAACCATTCCTTTAAAAAACCACAAATTTATAATGAAATGTAGATAAGACATCCCAAACTGGTCCAATGACTTTAAAAAATTATCATGGCATAAGACCGACACTATCATTATGTGTGAAAGAATATGACAAGATAGGGTATATGATCATCTCTAAGACTGAGTACACTAAAAGGAAACTGGAAAAAGAAAAAAAATTGAATAGCTTCTTTCATACAATGACATTGTGTTTGATATGGTTCTAGACCAACCGCACACTATCCACCAGAAAAGATCAGTCAATCCAAAACTGGTTTAATTCTTAAATGAAGCTTGGCCTCACCTTCCGAATCATCATCATTAAATGATTATAAACCTTTACCACCCAAGGAATCCCATGATAATTATTTTTTTCAACTTATGTCCATTTATTAAAAATTGTTTTCTCAAAGTTCTCCTACTCATTCATCTACAATGATATTGTACTATCATGCTGGCACTGACACATTACAAGACTCACTAACCTCTCATGCAATTGAAAATAATACTGAACATCTTTAGTAGTCCTCCTTGGTTTTGCTCCTTCTAATTGGAAGGAAATGTATTTAACATAATTGACATGATTCTCCCTACCAAATGATTGTACTAGTCATCCAAAAGAAGAGACAAGCTAGCAGCTCAAGAGTGCACTAGGTCATATTCACCTTAATTGAATTTGTGATAGTTATTTATGTCACACTCATGTAGGTCATAGAATTTGTAATATAAAACAAAACCCAACCTAAAAAGCTTTTCAAAGCTCATGATCCTCTTGGAAAAACATCACGATCATTAGGAAAATTTAAATTATATTAAATCCCATGTATTTATACATTGGATATTACCTGAGAAGGAACTCAACAAGAAAACAACTCAAGGATTACACCAAACTAAACCTATTTGTTACATCATTTAGCAACTCGACGATTATTGAATATATGAAAGTACATTACACTGATGACCAGAAGTAAGACATAACATTACCTAAACCATTAATAGGCTATCATTCCAATGCATCAAATTATCAGGTGGTCTATATCAGATATTTATCCCATAATCATATTTTATCATATTACCATTAACCTGGATGATGACATAACAAGTCAGCCATTACTATGTATATAGAGGGGGTCATGAGATTTACTAAGAAACCTAACAATCCCTATGTATTCTTATCTTACTGAATCTGAGCATTTCATGATGAACATGCCCATAAAAAGGGTCAAATACACCAAGTCCAACCATTATAAAATGGATTTCATTTTGAAAGTAGGATTCCTAATTGGGAAAAAAACACACAAACGAAACCATATGGAAAATTATCATAGTATCTATCAAGGTATTTAAAAAACTATGGATTCTAAATACCTGTAACAATCCCATTACAACAAAAAAAATCATTAAACCTATCAAAATGCCACACCATACAGAAGTCACAAGGGTTATGAGCCTATCATTATCTCTTTTTCTAAGAAGAAAAAAAGTAAAATAGAAAATGATCAAGTTTCTTTTATAAGTAAAATTATTAAGAATACTAATATACCCTTACACAATAGTTTAATCCAATTATACCACATAATTTTCTATTTTTTATGTCATTACATTTATTCACATGTAATCAATAATCATTTAATGATTTTAAATCGAACATCAATAAAATTATAAAATAGAAAAACCTGGTAAATAACATGATGATTGCATCAAGGAAAAAAAGAAATTCATATCAAACATCCTTTTAATAAATTAACCATTTGTTACCATTATCTCATACGTAGGGAATTTTTCACATAGTTTCCTTTTCTGTTATCAAAGATAAGGAGAAATCATATGGCTCTATTAAGTAAAAATGGGTTCATTAGAATGAAACCCAATAGAAGATTATCAGTTATTAAAATTGAAATAACCCAAAATAGGTTATTTCAAAAAAACACACCCCAATAGTCCTATATGGGAACAACTGTTCATTTTGAATGTTGACCAATTCATTTCAAACCAATATAAAATAGCCTTTACATTTATAACTATTTCGAAATATAAAATGGTCCTATCTATAATGGATTATTATATGTATTTCCATTCCCCAACCTATAAAGTAGTCATACACAATATATATTGGAATTTGGCTCCCATTAATAGAAACCTTCTCAATAAAAAAATTTGAACATATAATCTTTTTCATTTTAACAATGGTTTATAGATGTGTATACAATATATATTGATTGTTTGAGTATATGGGATATCATTACACAATTATATGTTTCCCATAATCCTTTGAACTAAATATTTTCTCTAATCAATTCAAAACTAGTACATTTAGATCATTCAACCAATTACTGATATCAAAAAAATCTATAATTTTATCAAAAGTATTGATGATAAAGATACATGCTAAGAGACATAGAAGAACAATAAATTGGAAAACATATTCTAAATAAATAGGTAGTATAGCTTATAATCACATATTAATGGAAATATATTAACATTATAAATAAATAAACCATGTATGATATACTAGTAGGTATGCTATGGGAAAAAAGCATGGCATATCACTCGAAACGTATAATTAAAACTGTAGACAACCTAAAATTAATATATAAGTATTAAAATGTGAATGGAATGTGATTATCTATGTTACTATATTAATCAATGTAATCCTACCTCCTTTTCATACCATGAAAAAAGAAAATACAATAAATTTCATAAATTAATAAGCATCTAAAAGTTCAAAATTTACATAATGTGAAATAGTATCATCTCTAATAATGAACATCAAAAACTAAAATACCATCCTTAGAGAGTTGGATTTTTCGCCTTGGGTGGGGTGATCAGTCCCAGACATGGCTATATACAAATCACTACCACATTCCTAGTCACCTGTCTAATTTCCCAAAATAACAGGACAATGGAAAAAGGGAAAATCTATTATAAATTTGCATCCTCCCTACATGATATACGACAACAACAGTTGTCATACTGGTGGGTCACATAGCCTCATGCACACCTCCTCATACACTAGAGGCTTTCAACTGACAGTGAGTTATTTGGATGTTATTGTGAGAAGACTATAATTCATGATCAGAGTATAATAGTAGTGTATGATGAAATTAATTATAGGAAATAACGGAAGCTATAATAAATGACAAATAAAGAAATGGATGAATAATTCTTAATGAATAAAATAGATTTACAACATCAATGTATAAAATTCATGCTTTTATAAATGATAATATATAATTAAAATAGTATAAATATATTATGAAATATATACAGTGCAATATAGAAATAAATAAATGAAACATAAATCTTCGAGGGAGAACTGTATGATCATCCTGAGCTGTAGCTCAGTCCTATGGTCCTAACTTACATGAACATGAGAATGAACATATGTAATGATCTTGGGTCTTTCAAACATAAGATAAAATAGAGTACCCCACTACAATGGTAGCCAATGAATTTTGTGAGATATAATTCCCACTAGGTTATTATGCATGTCATCTATAGCTAAATAATTCCCCCGAATACAGGTAAATCAGAGTACAAGAATATAGAAAGTGAAATAAATAAATAAATAAATAAATAGGTCAACATAGGTTCCTCAAGGATACCTTGCCGAACATACATACTTCAGCTGCATCCAAGAACATTTGAATGATAAAAAAACTTCATAAAATAGATATAATAAAGTAATAATGGAAACCCTATGAAATAGGTTTCACAAGATGGACTTACCCTAATCATGTGATTTTTTATGGAAGAAACATCCCATTGATAACAATTACACACCATTTTCATCTACAATAAAAGTAATACCATGCTTAAAAAGGCACCATCCTAGGACTATCCAATAGGAACCTTCACAACGAACCCAGGTATCACACCAGGTAAATCATAACTACCACTTCCATCAAATTCCATCCAATGCAACCATTGAAAGCCACACATGTATCACTCCCGACCTACTGTTTTAAAAAAACATCTATGCCAGTATGTAGTATCTCATATAGGGGTCCATGTCTCACTCATGTACTAGTATAACCATAAAAACAATTAACCCGTCTAAGGTGTCTCTACTAAGGAGTTGGTATCTCTCACAATGTGGTACGAGTTATGCATGGGGAGCCCATCATTACAAAATAGTACTTCCATAATATATACACTATCTATTATTGAAATTGATAACAAGAATGATGATCCCATCATTATCATTCCATGGATGAAATCATAAGTATCACTCATACAATTAATGATTCATTTAATTATTTATATCAACAATACAATAGAAATAATAATAATCATGGTATATAAGTAATCAATGTTACTGTAAAAGGGACATGCCCAATATTAATTTCATCTTAGAATAATATGATCTATATACATTAAAAGGAAATCAAAAGTAATGAAAAGAAAATCAAAAGGTCATGTCCATTAATAATTTCAATTAAAAATAATCAGTCACATGAACTAAGAAGGTAACCAATCTAATAATGAACTATGTAATTGTAGCATTTTTTCTTTTGAAAACAGTGCACCTCCATAGAGGGGTCTTATTATTAGGAAATGGAATTGTCTAGTGACCAATTTATTTGGCATAACTATAATGTCACATATAAGGTTCAACATAATTTTTTAAATGAAGAATTCTAGGATACCACAAATACATAGAAACTCAATTACAATGATCAATATGGAAATTAAATTTATAATGCTTAGAAATGGACCTTAGTTTGGGAATTTATCATCTAGGAAATTATATAAAGGGGAAATTTTTATTATTAATCCAATCTGAATTCTTAGAATTCATTCTCAAAATTTAATCAATTTATTTAAATGGGGAAAATATAATTTAGCGCACCCAAGGGTTGTACATGATCATTGTGGACAACCTCAAACTAATAAAAAATGTTCAATGGGTATAAAACATGCTGCGTAATGTCAATTTTGATTAATTTATAGAAATTCATAAAATTTATTGTCATGTGATTCAATGACACTAATGAAAAATTATAAAAACATGAGGAAGAACATTTAGGCCACCTACCATATTGTCAGGATGCATTATTGATCCAGTATCAAGCAATGATTTTTTTTCATGGGAGGAAATCAACAAATTTGAAATTTTCCCTGAATATAGGAAAAAATATCTCACATACCAATACTGAAACAGATTGGAAGAAAAAAATTTATAGAATGCATGGGGATTTAATAGATTGCTGATATGGATCCAATGTGACAAACGACATTGAAATTAGTGTTCAGATGCATGAGATATCAGGAATCCTTGGATTTAGATGAGGAAAAAGTCACAGAGAAAAAGAGAAGCTTTGCATGGAATGATAATGAAAAATGAAGGAGGGTACATGTTTTAAAACTCATTAAGAGGAAAAGGATAATTCCACTAAAAAAATAAAGTGCATGGGTTTCCAAAACAAGAGCCAACTATGTGGTTCCTACTAATTTGATTCCCCATCTCGCATTATTGTACAACATGGTTCTCCCAACTATGCACCAACCATGTGGTGAATAGTGCTTTGATACTTCTCAAAAAAAATAGTTTTGTGGACATGATGTACATTTAGGGAAAACAATGTGAGATCGTGTGACACCATCTCCAAAAAATTCTTGAGCAACCACAAAACCATGTGGCTCATACCACACAATTTGATCAAACCATATGGCATTCTTCTGAACTACCAAATGGTTGTGCGACACCTACCACACATTTTAATCAATCTATGTAGCCTCTTACCGACCTCCCACATGGATCCTGTAGGAGGGTTTCATGGTTTAAGAAAAACATTGTACCCTTTCCATCATTCTCTGTCTTTTAGTTTCTAGGGTCTCATGATCCTATGACATGTCGTATAACCTGAGGCATCCCTCGTTCATTTATTAAAGTAAAAAAAACACTATTTTAATTAATTACAACTATTGTAATTTCATTCTAAATCATAGATCAAAGAATACCCTATCCACTAAATTAAAAAAATTTAAATCCATTAAAATTTTACCTTGGCACCGAACAAGGGTTGTCAGAAAATGTCTTATTATATAATGTAGTAATAAAAAATAACATCACTATATTTTATTTTTATTTTGATCGATTATAAAATATATCGATATTATGATATTAGGTATAATGTTTATTATTCTTTAAAATCATTGAAAATATAGTCATTACAAAGTGTAATTTTAGAATAGAATATATAAAATAATTTTATAGTCACTTATTCTAATAGAAACATTCTATGAAAGCCTTGTACATTAGGACTTTATTATATAAAACCCCATATTTAGAGACTATAATTTTGGTGGATTCACTTGGATTTTCACATAATTAAGAAAAAGTTGAGATTTAACAACTCATTCTAAAGTGGAACTATTTATGGGAAAATTTCTAACATATAGAGATTTCATCCCAGAATATGTTTATTGAACCACAACCAGAAGGTATGACCATTAAAAAATATGTCCTAAGGGTGTATACATGTGTTATAATTCATTATGTATCTATACCCTATGAGTAAAATTTTATATTTTAAAATAATAAAATAATATAGTATAATAATACATTTTCACTATTATATAACAGAATATACAATAATGTTTATAATGTGTTTGAGAAAAACTAGATTTTTATACAATGAAACCAAAATGGTATTTTTTTTGAAATATATAATATCAATTAAAACACTATTATTAATAAATCAATTATTTTTAAATGAATCATATTTTCCTAATATAATCCTTTATATTATTTTTAATTTTAATTTTTATGAAAATATACCTATCATTAATAATTATGTAAATATTATATTGTTTTTAATTTTGATAGTGTCCAAAAAAATTGTATATTCCAAAAAAATTAAATATAAATTGAAATTAACTTTTTTTGAAATTTTCTTTACAATGAAAATATAATTTATAAAGCTACATTTTCAAAACATTCTGATATTTATTTGTTCATAATTTTATTATATTGCTCAGTTTTTAGGTAAAGTAAAATATGTCATAAATATATATTCTGTAATATGAAATCAAAATGGTATAAATGTTATATAATAAATAAAAATAATCTAATCTCTTAAAACAATGGTTCATCCTACAAAATAATTTTATAGAAGTGATTATTTATGTGTTATGAACCAATAATGAACTCTCCAAATCCTATATTATATTATTAGGTTAAAAAATTATACAATATGAACCTGAGAGTCTTCCTTAACATCAAAAATGTTATTTTAATGATATAGATTCCAATGATAATTAACTATTTAAAAACCATCTTCTTTGGTGTAAAACAAAAATAAAATTATTGGGAAGGCATTTGGTCTTGATAATTGTATTATAGAGTCAAAAAGGTATTTTTTAAAAATTAATAAAGGGTCACCAATGATTTTTCTATGAATACCCAACCACTGTATAATTTATCTTCCATTAAGAGTCTTGAGTCAAGAATTTCATCTTCTACTGACGCTGTACACCACTCTAAACATTTTCCACTATTATTATGAATATCATCCTTGTATTTTAAATGAAACCCATCATGTATGGAAACCTCATACAGTTCCTCTATATTCAATTCCATACTTTTATATATGACTTATAAATCATATTTTAATATTTTTCTTTGAGTTTATATATAATAATTTACTTCCCACATAGTGTTTCAACAATGAGATATTATCTATTACATCTAATTATAATGTTTACCTAGGATATTTTTAGAATGATATATGATATATCCCTTTATTCATTTCCATTCTTGAATATTCATTATATTAAAATGTTTTATTTTTTATTTTCGAAGTTCTCACAAGTTTTGATAAAACTCTTCTTATCTATATGATGCCAACATAATGTGATAAAAACTTTTACTCTCATTAATATATCCCATGAACATATATTTAGGCCCATTATACTATTAATATTATCAAATTATATTCCATTAAAATATTATATTTTTAGAATTACCAACCATACATTCATTCATAGATATTAATCTAAATGTAAATATCCTTCAATAAATACATATATAAATTTTTTCAACTGACATCAAAAAAATCATTGGAATCAAAGAGATGAAATTCATTATTATATTTTATGATATATGTGCCTTAAAATTTCATATACGTGATATGAATATATTGTATTAGACTAAAATATTATAGCCCTATATTGTATTAGGTAATGATTTTATTCATGACATTCCATGAACGTCTGTTTGAATGTTAGCCTATGAAGACTATGTTATTATATCCTAGTGGTTATTCTTGACTAATTATTATGATTTCATATTTTATATATCCTCAATATTTCAATGATGTCTTGATGTTATTATATCATATTCTCCCATGCTACAATATCCATGGTTTTGAGTCTCATTATTTTATTTGTTCATGATATACCTCTTTTCTCACACATATTACATTACATGAATTTATACATTTATCATTAGCACACTTATTATTATATATCACCGGATTTTAATATATGCACACATGTTATCTAGTGTATCATTATAATATCTAATGGATTTTTATGAATTTTATGCAGATTTGATATTATATCATTGTACTCATTTTTTATGATTATTTTTGTTTTGTTTCTAACATCCAAAAAACACTAGACATCTCGAGTATTAAATGATATATTACATCTATATATATATTTAAAATCTTTAAATATAGAATAAAATAGTTTTGAGTTTTCAAATTTGGTATAATTGGTATTTCTAGGTATATTGAGTTAGTATGACAAAAAACATTAATGAAAACCGTTATAGTAATTCATAAAATAGTAAAACTTACTGTAATTTGAAAAAATATTTGGTTCTTAATTTAATGAGAATATTTATCCCTCAATGTCTATTCGAAATTAGATTTTGATATAGATTAGATTACTCTAGAGGTAATAACTCTAAAGGGTATCACAGGGTATTAACGCAACTTATATTTGGTATAGAATAAAGAGTCTTAGTACTACACACCTAGTCAGACCATCCCAATAGAGATAATTTGGATAACTAAATAATTTTTACAAAACCATATGAAGAGAATAAATATTTTAGTGACATTTAATTTTAGTAAATAGAACATGGTTAATGATGAATGAACCCTAGAAATTAATAGGTTACAGAATTAATGAATTATAAAGATTATCCAATTCATGTTCATAGTTCTCCTATTATATATTAAATAGTTTCCAAATTCATTATATTTTCTTATCCTTTATTTTAGTTAATTTCTCTATGTAGGAGGTAACTTGTTAACAACAAATGTAATGTGACATGTGATGACATATCAAATGATTTTTTCAACATCATTGGAGAAGGTGTTTAAAAGTATATCAAATTACATAATAAATTAACATATATAATTTGATGAGAAAAATAAATTTTTTAAAGAACACATGTCCCCCTAAGAAATAGAATGTTGGGACTATGTCCTTAATTGGATAAAGGATTGCAATATTTAGAAAACATTATAATAAATTAATCATTCAATTGTAGATAAACTCCATTGGAAATATACTTTCTGACCACCAACGTACTTAGACAAAAAATATTGTGCTGGTTGTTTGTCTGTCTAAGTGAGAAAAATATTTGTGGTGTCTATTGATCTTGATTATGAATCCAAATTAAGTAACAAAAACATTATACTGTAAATAAATTAAAAAAAATTTCAAATAAATATTTTCCTTAAATATTCATTAGAAATATTGAAAGGGCGTTACTAGGAATCCAGAAAAAGTAAGTAAAGTACATATGAGTGTATGGATAAAATATCATATGAGTTATAAAACATGCCCAAAACATTTTCATTGAACAAAATTTTCATGTTTACCACTTCATTATTGGGGTTAAATGATTTACATGAGGTAATTTTAAAATTATAGAGATTAATAAATGTAGGGAAATTGATTGGGAATCCATCTAATTCAAAATGGATAAGGTGATGAATTGGGAAGGATGGAGTGATTCCATAGAGACTTGATAGGTATATTCTCTATAGGAAATGACATTCATCTTCCCAATTATAAATGTTATTGGAAACAAATTCTATGAAATTCCTTGAAGGGAATAAGGAATTTATTTATGAGTTGGATGGAGGGGCTATACAATGGTGAATACTGACAAGAGATGAATAATCCCACTGATTTGATTGAGGAAGGAAAACATAAAATCAATATCCATTATATTTTTCATTTATTAAACTACAAGGAATAAAGAAATTATATAAACCAATGATTTTTTAAAAGGGACTTCCACGATAATATGAAACATTAATATCCAAGGCCTAGTGATAAATGGATATCAAATTCCATCAAACTTATGAGGTGTGTCGAGACAATAAATTTGTGATATGTGCCCTAATTATTAATTTAACAACATTAAATATAGATCTTATTTTAGTTAGATTAATTCATTCATATCAACCATGATTTATAAAACTATTAAAATACTACCTAAAAACATGGATGTTTTGATATCAGTTAATGTAAAAAATGGGGAAATCATTGGTCCCATTGTATATTACTCATCCCCTATAAATATTTTAATTCTAAATTTCATTGGGAATATTTTGATACTCCCATTAGTAGTAGTCGATGATATTCTAGTTATAGAATCACTATACTTTTTATAGATGAAACATAAGTTCTGGGTATAATGATATAACATTTCATATCCTGAATTAACCACTAATTATGTATAATTTTATAAAGGAGGTTGGATCTCTTATTAAATCACATCTCATGAATGGACATTATTTCCCTATAAGAAATCATTTATAGTTTAATTAAATAAATAAAAATAAAATATCACCCTTTTTATCATTACCATTGTATGATAATATGATTATTTATTCTATGAGAAATTGTATAGTCATATAACTAAAAAATAGTTTGAGTTTTCAATCTAATATATATATCTATATATATATATATATATGAGGATTTAAAATTATATAGTTCTCAATATAAAATGTTGAAAATTTAACATGATGAAATGAAGGTGAAACTATAGGAGAAACTAGATAAATGTGTTATATTCCATTGTGTATCACCATGGAGTTTTCCGACACACATATCATGAATAATGGTGGTCTGGTGAGCCTCTACATTGATTATGATGATCTCAATAGGATATCATTTAAGAAAATATAACGTCTACCATTGATTTATTTCTTATTCAATCAACTATAAAGTAACTTGTAATTATCTGAGGGGGATATTTAGTTTCTATATTAACATTTAAAGGAGAATAATGAGTATATCCCCAAAAATGGTTCTCATAGAAGGTACTTACATTATGAATTCAGTTCACTTCCATTTGTAATTACTAATGATCCATCATCATTAGTGACATAATTAATAATGTAAATTGATATTACCCTCAAATTTTTTAGAAGACCTTATAGATGATGTTCATATATAATAAAATTAAAAATTGGAAGATGAGGAGTATTTGGATTTTGTGTTTAAGAATTTGAGATCATAAATACAAAATCTTATTTATCTTACAGTACTACAAAAACGGCCTATATCAGCGCTCAAAACTGGATTTAACAATGCTAAAAAGCCATGTAAAGCTCAGCACTAATATAGGGGGGGGGGGGTGGTCCCTTTTATTAGAGCTCAAAAAATTGCTGATAAAGGACGCTTTTATCATCGCTAAAAAAGCGATGATAAAAGACCCCTTTATCAGCTCTTTTAAAAAGTGCTGATAAAGGTAAAAAAAATTAGAAAAATAAATAAATTATGTGGGGAGTGCCTTTTTTCAGTGATTGAATCCCCCTTTATTAGTGGTAGGAGGAATCCCGCATGCTGACCTTCCCGCGCATCCTCATACGTGCGCACCCCCTTCGGTTCCACCCAAACTCGAACCCGCAACCTCCCCCCTTTCGCTACTGCACCTTTACAACTAATCTATTTTGTTTGTTTCTCTATTTAATGATATATCTATATATATATAGTTATATTTATTCATATATTGATATAGATTCATATTAATATAAATATTTTTATTCATATATTAGTATATATATATATATATATTAATTCGTATATTAATATATTTATATATATATTTTTAGTTGTAATATTTTATACGTATATTTATTTTTTATATTAATATATTCTTATAAGATTATTTTTAAATACATTTATGAAAAAAAATTATGTGTGTTTATAAATAAATACATATATACATACATAGATATATACAACACACAAGCACACACAACGACACACACACACACAAACACATATATATTTACGAATAAATACATATATATGTGTATTTCAAAAGCCATTGACTGTTAAAACGACCATAAGATATAAGATTAGTTTTAAATAAATTTATGAAAAAATATGTTTTTATGTGTTTTTATAAGTAAATATATAAACACATACATATATACATATATACAACACACAGACACACACATAAATACACACACACACACATAAAAATATATATTTACGAATAAATACATATATATATGTATTCAAAAATCCATATAATGTTAAAAGGACCATAACATATAATCTATAATTCCGTTTCAACACAAAAACTAGTAAAATCGAAAAATATGAAACAATATTTGATATGACATGTGGTACAGGCCTAACGAACATCGAGATCAGAAGTTATACTTATTTAATGTTAATAAATCGGGGTATCCCGACTAAAAACTCAGTTTTAGAGGCCTTCTGGGAATTTTTTGGGCTCGGAAAATGTGAATAAGGCTTTACCTTAGACACAAGCACATAGAGCTTGTCACAGTCTTTGATTTGATACGCTCTGTAGCTCAAACAGAGACCCGGATCAAAAGATATGTTCGTTTGAAGTTTGAGTTACATTTAAACATTTTTAGATCATTTATTAATTGTTTTGTTTTTTTTGTGTCCCGAAATTGTTATTAAATGATTTTTAACCAATAATAATTTGAAAATGATTAATTAATAAAAATAATTAAAATATTTTGAAGCCATTTCCACAAAATTTGTTATATATTAAATGTAATAGTCTATTTATACGTATCTATAACATATTTAAAAATATATATTTTAGTTATATCAATATAAATATACTTATATAACAAAATATTATTTTTCATGTATTCTTTTTTTACATAGAATTTATCAGTGCTTGGGACAAGGGCTGATAAATACCCCCTTTATCAGCGCATTTTTTAGCGGTTATAAAAGTGTAGCACATCTCTTTCCCTTTTTTGTAGTATTGTTTAATGTGACACATTTAGGTAATATGTTAAATTGTTATGGTATGTTATCTAAAATATAGGGATATCTATGGATCAATTCTTGAAATTGGATATTAAATATTATAATATAGCATTATTTATAATAGATATTTATAGTTTATTCGGGTTAGATGTGTACAACATTTGATTCAATATTAATACCTTAATATTATAAAACAATATAAATATGCTAAATAGAAAGGGTATCTAGTTTTTATGGACTAATGAATGTATGTACAGAATTAATGAGATAACTAAAAGGTTAATCCTCAAAACAAAAATCACATTACCCACTGGTGGCGATGGATATGTGATCTCAAAAGATGTCCTTAACAATGTCTTAAGTTGTTTAATCATGAACAATGTTGAGTTTATGGCATATGAATCCCACTAACTAAATATCCATATGATGGACTACCCAATTAATAATCTATAATTTACTACAGTAATATTTACATGGAATAATTTGTGAAATTATTTCTATTGGTAAAATAGTGACAAATATTTTCTTCAAAAGGGTTGTATGTATATAGTGTCAGAAAATGTGATCAATGTAATCCCCTAAATATGGTTAGATCTGACAAGGTATTATAACTATTAAATAAATTACTATCCTTAGTAGGTGAATAATTTTGTTTATTCAGTGAGTATTAACCATCCCATAATTCTCTCCATGCATAATATTGGAAGGGATCCGATCCTCCACTACAAAAAATGTGGATATTAGAATTGTCAAAGAGACATGATCCTTTGGAATAAATAACATTGAAACCATTTATTGTTAATAAGATCAAGAAATCATAAAATGGTATTATGGAGATATAGATAAATGTATTGAATATTCTATTTTTTTACATTTCACAATTCTAGATTTATATATTTTGTATCCTGAATATGGGTCCCATCAAAACTATCACTTAATTTTGAATTTATATATTATTTTAGATAACCTAATTATATATTCCTCCAAGACTAACTATTGTTATCAATTTCTGTTATTATATTAATGGTGGGATATCATGAAGTGGGATACAATATAATTTGTTTATCAATTCATCATATACAACAAACTAATGATTGAATGATAGAAATCAGGGGAATTATTTAAACCATTTCCCATTATAGCATGGTAATGGAAAAACATTACCAGATACTTCATCAATGGACTACCTAAAATTTCTAAGGTCTTTAAAAACAATTGGGTTGTAGTTGATCTCCATAATAAGTTATAAACATTGATATAAATAAAGGGAAATTGTTCTCCTGATCAACCCAATAGAATGATAACAAGAGAGGAGGTAAGACCTTATGGAGATCCATTATACATTATATTGGATTGAGATATTATATTTACCTCATGGTTATTTAGAATCATTCTACAAGTGTTGTTTAATTAGATGATCTTTAGTTTATTTGTTTTCTCTTAAATAGAAATTTATACTAATTGAAACATATAAACTCTATAGTAAATAATAAAATTATTTTAAATGCACTTCCAAGTATGTTAGGATCAAAAACATATCCTATTATAGTATTTATATAAAACATGTTTCAAATATAGAATTTAAATTTGACCTTATGAGGTTATTTTGTGGAAGAGGATTCAGAACAAAACATCATGGGATGAATTTGGAGAGCACGATATGATTGGAAATAATAATGTAAAAGAAATAAAAAATAGGTTTAAACTATTGATTACCATATGAAATATTTGGATATATGATACAAATGATACACATATAATTGGTAGTAATATCATGTGTTTGAGGTGTAAGATAATGATTTCCATTATATATACCATTAATAAAAGTCAAGAGGATTCTGCTGAATGGATAGAATACTCCTTGTAATATCATCCATGTTTAGATTTTTGATCTCATATGAGATATGTCATATGGGCTAAAACATCATACTATCCCAACATAATATATCAATTTGTTTAATGTATCTCTATTAAAGAAGTATATTCAAAACCCCACAAATATACTCTATATAAAGGTTTTACCTTTAGAGATTTTTCTTACAATTAAACTAGATTATGCAACAATATAGAATAATCCACATCAATTTTTTAGTATAAAATGATTTTGTGATGGTATAATTTATAATATGGGGTATATTTAAAAGAAACAAAAATCTATAAATGAAACTCATATCAGAATGAATATATTCGTTATTAGGTAATAATTGTTTTTAAATAACATGGACTATAATCCATTATTTTTTCACTGTTATGAATATTAATATAATATTTAAATTGATAATAATGACAATTAAACATCTGGAAAATAAATAATATATCTAATATGAAAATACCATTAATGGTGAAATATATGAAGGGTTTTACCAATATATAATTTTAAGAAAAAGGTGAGGTTAATGACTTAATGAGCTTGAACATACCGTGTGAATCTCATTTATTGGATCATCAGTGGTAGATGACCTCATTGGGAATCACCATTGACCAAGACCATAATGGATTTCAACAGTAATAATTTGATGAAATTATTAATAGGGGATTTTTATGGTTATAGAGAACACCAACCAAACCATATTCATCAAACCAAAAAATGAATGTACTGTCCTCACACACCATTCCATTATGGTGTATACTAGGTTATTAATGGGTTATTTATAGAGGCCCTAATAGTATGAATGGTTATTTTTGCATTTTAGAAAAAAAATATTGATTATATTTATCTAATTTCATTGTTTAATATTTACATATAAATGATTATATATTTATATAGAATAAAATAAATTTTGATCAAAATAATGAAAAAAATATTTTCAAAAATATATATTTTCCATTAACAAAAAGACTAATATGTAATTGGTTTTGAAATAAATTTATTTTGAAGAAATTATATTATTATTTAATACTTATTAAAATATAAATAAAATATATTTTAATACAGGATCATATTATTTTTATAAGGTTCATCATTTAATTATAGACTTAAATGTATTTACTTTTCTGTGAATACAATATATTATAGAAAATTTTAAATTCCAATATTTTGAAATTTTTTATAATATGAAACATCATTTCTTAAATCTACACATATAAAATAGTTCATGGTTATTTTTTGAAAATTTTATGAGAAAATATACTTGATGGGAAAACATTTATTATACTATAAATTGAAATCAAGGATCATAGAGAAATTGTTTTACAAAACAAAACTACTGACCATGTTAATGATTTTAGGAGGAATAAAAACTTAGGAAAGATCGATTGGAATATAATTGTGTGGAAATTTTTAGGATGAATGAGGATTTAAGATATTACTGATATAGATCCAATGTGACAGACTATATTTAAATTAGTGTTCAGATGCATGAGATATCAGGAATCCTTTGATTTATATGAGGAGAAACTCGAAGAGAAAAAGAGAAGCTTCGCATGGAATGGGAATTAAAAACGAAGGAGGATACATGTTTTAAAACTCATTAAGTGGAAATGGGTAATTTCACTAAAAAAATAAAGTGCATGGGTTTCCAAAACATGAGCCAACTATGCGGCTCCTGCTGATTTGGATCCCCACCTCGCATTATTGTACAACATGGTTTTCCCAACTACGCACCAACCATGTGGTAAATAGTTCTTTGATATTAATCAAAATAACTAGTTGTGTGGACATGGTGTACATTTAGGGAAAACCATGTTCAGATTGTGTGACACAATCTCTAAAAAATTATTGAGCGACCACAAAACCATGTGGCTCATACCACACAATTTGATCAAACCATAAGGCATTCTTCTGAACTACCAAATGGTTGTGCGGCACTTGCCACACATTTTAATCAATCTATGTAACCTCTTACCGACCTCCCACATGGTCTTGCAGGAGGGTTTCACAGTTTAAGACAAACATTTTACCCTTTCCATCATTCTCTGGTTTTTAGTTTTTAGGGTTTCATGATCCTATGACATGTCGTATAACCTGAGGCATCCCTCGTTCCTTTATGAAATATAAAAAAACACCATTTTAATGAGTTAAAACTATTGTAATTTCGTTCTAAATTATAGATCAAAGAGTACCCTATCCACTAAATGAAAAGATTTAAATCCATTAAAATTTGACCTTGGCACCAGACAAGGGTTGTCAGAAAATGTCTTATTATATAATGTAGCAATAAAAAATAACATCACTATATTTTATTATTATTTTGATCCATTATAAAATATATCGATATTATGATATTAGGTATAATGTTTATTATTCATTAAAATCATTGAAAATATAGTCATTACATAAGGTAATTTTAGAATAGAATATATAAATAATTTTATAGTCACTTATTCTAATAGAAAAATTCTATGATAGCCTTCTATATTGTGATTGTACTATATACAACCCCTTATTTAGAGCCATTAATTTAGATAGAATCACTTGGATTTTCACATAACTAAGAAAAATTTTAGATTCAACAACAAATTCTAAAGTGAAACTATTTATGGGAAAATTCCTAACATATAGAGATTTCATCCTAGACAATGTTTATGGAAACACACCCAGAAGGTATGACCATTAAAAAATATGTCCTAAGGGTGTATACATGTGTTATAATTCTTTATGTATCTAGACCCTATGAGTAAAATTTTATATTTTAAAATAATAAAATATTATAGTATAATAATACATTTTCACTATTATATAATAGAATATACAATAATGTATATAATGTGTTTTAGAAAAACTAGATTTTTATACAATGAAACCAAAATGGTATTTTTTTGAAATATATAATTTCAATTAAAACACTATTATTAATAAATAAATTATTTTTTAAATGAATCATATTTTCCTAATATAATCGTTTATATTATTTTTAATTTTAATTTTTATGATAATATACCTATCATTAACAATTATGTAAATATTATATTGTTTATAAATTTGATATTGTCCAAAAAAAAATTATATTCCAAAAACAATAGATATAAATTGAAATTAATTTTTTTGAAATTTTCTTTACAATAAAAATATAATTTATAATCTTATATTTTCAAAACATTATGCTATTTATTTGTTCATAATTTTATTATATAGCTCAGTTTTTAGGTAAAAGTAAAATATGTTATAAGTAGTTATTCTGTAATATGAGATCAAAATGGTATAAATGTTATATAACAAATAAAAATAAGCTAATCTCAAAAAACAATGGTTCATCCTACAAAATAATTTTATATAAGAAATTATTTATGATTTATAAACCAATATTAACTCTACAAATCCTATATTATATTACTAGTTTAAAATATTATACAATATGAACCTAAAAGTCTTCCTTAACATCAAAAATGTTATTTTAATGATTTATATTCCAATGAGAATTAACTATTTTAAAACCATCTTCTTTGGTGTAAAAAAAAAATAAAAATATTGGGAAGTCATTTGGTCTTGATTAATGTATTATATAGTCAAAAGGTATTTTTTATAATTAATAAAGTGTCACCAATGATTTTTCTATGAATACCCAACCACTGTATAATTTATCTTCCATTAAGAGTCCTGAATCAAGAATCTCATCTTCTACTGACACTCTACACCACTCTAAACATTTTCCACTGTTATTATGAATATATTACTTGCATTTTAAATAAAGCCCATCATGTATGGAAACCTCATACATTTCCTCTATATTCAATTCTATACTTTTATTTATGACTTATAAATCATATTGTATTGTGTTTCTATGAGTTTATAAATAATAAAATATTTCCCAGATAGTGTTTTAGGAATGAGATATTATCTCTTCCATATAATTATAATGTTTACCTAAGATATTTTTAGAATGATATATGATATATCCCATTATTCATTTCCATTCTTGAACATTTATTATATTAAAACGTTTTATTTGTAATTTTCAAAGTTGTCACGTGTTTTGATAAAACTATTTTTATCTATATGATGCCAACATAATGTGATAAAAAATTTTACTCTCATTAATATATTCCATGAACATATATGTAGACACATTATACTGTTAATATTATCAAATTATATTCCATTAAAATATTATGTTTTCAGAATTACCAACCATTCATTCATTCATAGATATTAATCTAAATGTAAATATCCTTCAATAAATACATATGTCCATTTTTACAACTAACATCAAAAAAATCATTGGAATCAAAGAGATGAAATTCATTATTATATTGTATGATATATGTGACTTAAAATTTCATATACGTGATATGAATATATTGGATTATACTAGAATCTTATATCGCTATATTGTATTAGGTAATGATTTTATTTATGACATTACATGAACGACTGTTTGAATGTTATCCTATGAAGACAATGTTATTATATCCTAGGGGTTATTCATGACTAATTATTATGATTTCATATTTTATATATCCTCCATATTTAAATGATGTCTTGATGTTATTATATCATATTCTCCCATGCTACAATGTCCATGGTTGTGAGTCTCATTATTTGTTTTGTTCATGATATGCCTTGTTTCTCACACATATTACATTACATGAATTTTAACATTTATCATTAGCACACTTATTATTATATATTTCCTGATTTTAATAAATAAACACATGTTATCTAGTGTATCATTAGAATAACAAATGAATTTTTATGAATTTTATGGAGATTTGATATTATATCATTGTACTCATTTTTTATGATTATTTGTGTTTTGTTTCTAACATTCTAAAAACACTAGAGATCTTGAGTATTAAATGATATATTATTTTATTTATAAATTTAATATCTTGAAATATAGTGTAAAATAGTTTTGATTTTTCACATTTGGTATAATTGGAATTTCTAGTTATAATTAGTTAGAATGAAAAAAAAAACATTAATGAAAACCTTTATGGTAATTCATAAAATAGTAAACCTCACAGTAATTTGAAAAAATATTTGGTTCTTAATTTAAAGAGAAAATTTTTCCATCAATGTCTATTGGAAATTAGATTTTGATATATATTAGATGACTCTAGTGGTAATAACTCTAAAGGATATCATTGGGTATTAACGCAACTTATATTTGGTACAAAATAAAGAGTGTTAGTACTACACACCAAGTCAGAACATCCCAACGGAGATTATTTGGATAACTAAATAATTTTTACAAAACCATATGAAGAGAATAAATATTTTAGTGACATTTAATTTTAGTAAATAGAACGTGGTTAATGATAAATGAACCCTATTAAATTAATAGGTTACCGAATTCATGGAATATACAGATTATCCAATTCATGTTCATAGTTTTCCTATTATATATAAAATAGTTTCCAAATTCATTATGTTTTCTTATCCTTTATTTGAGTTAATTTCTCGATGTAGGAGGTAACTTGTTTACAAAAAATGTAATGTGACATGTGATGACTTATCAAATTATTATTCCAACTTTAATGGAGAAGGTGTTTAAAAGTTTATCAAATTACCTAATAAATTAACATATATATTTTGATGAGAAAAATAATATTTTTAAAGAAAACATATCCCCCTAATAAATAGAATGTTGGGATTATGTCCTTAATTGGATAAAGGCTTGCAATATTGAGAAAACATTATAATAAATTAATCATTCAATTGTAGATAAACACAATTAGAAATATACTTTCTGTCCACCAACGCACTTAGACAAAAAATGTTGTGATGGTTGTTTGTCTATCTAAGAGAGAAAAATATTTGTGGTGTCCATTGATCTTGATTATGAATCCAAATTAAGTAACAAAAACATTATAGTGGAAATAAATTAAAAAAAATTTCAAATAAATATTTTCCTTAAACATTCATTAGAAATATTGAGAGGGAGTTACTAGGAATCCTGAAAAAGTAAGTAAAATACATATGAGTATATGAATAAATTATCATATGAGTTATAAAACATGACAAATAAATTTTCATTGAACCACATTTTAATTTTGACCACTTCATTATTAGGTTTAAATGATTTCCATGATGTAATTTCAAAATTATAGAGATCAATAAATGTGGGGAAATTGATTGGGAATCCATCTAATTCAAAATGGATAAGGCGATGAATTGGGAAGGATAGAGTTCTTCCATGGAGACTTGATAGGTATATTCTTTATAGGAAACGACATTCATCTTACTAATTATAAATTTTATTTATGAGTTGGATGAAGGGGCTATACAATGGTAAAATACTGACAAGAGTTGAATAATCCCAATGATTTGATTGAAGAAGGAAAACATACAATCAATATCCATTATATTTTTCATTGATTAAACAACAAGGAATAAAGAAATTATATAAACCAATTATTTTTTAGAAGGGAATTCCAAGATAATATGAAACATTAATATCCAAGGCCTAGTGATAAATGGATATCAAATTCCATCAAACTAATTAGGTGTGTCGAGAAAATAAATTTGTGATATGTGCACTACTTATTAATTTAAAAAAATTGAATATAGATCTTATTTTAGTTATATTAATTCATTTATATCAACCATGTTTTATAAATCTATTCAAATACTACATAAAAACATGGATGTTCTGATATCAGTTAATGTAAAAAATGGAAAAATCATTGGTCTCATTATATATTACTCATCCCCTATAAATATTTTAATTCAAATTTCATTGGGAATCTTTTGATACTCCCATTAGTAGTAGTCGATGATATTCTAGTTATAGAATCACTATAATTTTTATAGATGAAACAAAAGTTCTGTGTATAATGATATAAAATTTCATATCCTGAATTAACCACTAATTCCGTATAATTTTATGAAGGAGTTTGGATCACTTATTAAATCACATATCATTAATGGACATTATTTCCCTATAAGAAATCATTTATGGTTTAATTAAATAAATCAAAATAAAATATCACCCTTTTTATGATTACCATTGTAAGAGAATATGATTATTAATTCTATGAGAAATTGTATAGTCTTATAAGTAAAAAATAGGTTGAGATTTCAATCTAATATATATATATATATATATGAGGATTTAAAATTATACAGTTCTCAATAAAAAATGTCGACAATTTAACATGATGAAATGAAGGTGAAACTATAGGAGAAACTAGATAAAGGTTTTATATGCCATTGTGCCTCACCATGGAGTTTTCCAACACCCTTCATCATGAACAATGGTGGTCCGGTGAGCCTCTACCTTGATTATGATGATCTAAACAGGATAGCATTTAAGAAAATATAACGTCTACCATTGATTTATTTCTTATTAAATTAACTATAAAGTACCTTGTAATTATCTTAGGGGGATATTTAGTTTCTATATTAACATTTAAAGGATAATAATGAGTATATCCCCAAAAATTCTTTTCATAGAAGGTACATACATTATGAATTCAGTTCAATTCCATTTGTACTTACTAATGATCCATCATCATTATTGTCATAATTAATAATGTCAATAGATATTACCATCAAATTTTTTAGAAGACCTTATAGATGTTATTCATATATAATAAAATTAAAAATTGTATAATGAAGAGTAATTGGATTTTGTGTTTAAGAATTTGAGCTCATAAATACAAAAAGTTATTTATCTTACACTACTATAAAAAAGGCCTATATCAGCGCTCAAAATGGGATTTAATAGTGATAAAAAAGGCATGTAAAGCTCAACACTAATATAGGGGGTCCCTTTTATTAGAGCTTTGGAAAGCGCTGATAAAGGCCGCTTTTATCATTGCTAAAAAAGCGCTGATAAAAGACCCCTTTATCAGCACTTTTAAAAAGTTCTTATAAAAGTCAGAAAAATTAAAAAAATAAATAAATAATGTGGGGAGTGCCTTTTATCAGTACTTGAATCACCCTTTATCAGCGATAGGAGGACTCCCACATGCTGACCTTCCCACGCATCCTCATACATGTTCACCCCCTTCGGTTCCACTCGAACTCGAACCCGCAACCTCCCCCCTGTCGCTACTGTACCTTTACCACTAATCCATTTTGTTTTTTTCTCTATTTAATGATATATCTATATATATATATAGTTATATTTATTCATATATTGATATAGATTCATATTAATAAAAATATATTTATTCATATATTAGTATATATATATTAATTCGTATATTAATATATTTATATATATATATTTAGTTGTAATATTTTATACGTATATTTATTTGTATATTAATATATTCTTAGAAGATTATTATTAAATACATTTATGAAAAAATATTTTTTTTATGTGTGTTTAAAAATAAATAAATAAATACATATATAGATATATAAAACACAGAGACACACACAGAGACACACACACACAGACACATATATATTTACGAATAAATACATATATAAGTGTATTTGAAAAGCCATAGAATGTTAAAACTACCATAACATATAAGATTAGTTTTAAATAAATTTATGAAAAAATATGTTTTTATGTGTTTTTATAAGTAAATAAATACATACATATATATATACATATATACAAAACATAGACAGACACATAAACACACATACACAGACAGAGAAATATATATTTACGAATAAATACGTATATATGTGTATTTAAAAATACATAGAATTTTAAAATGACCATAACATATAATCAAGAATCCCGTTTCCACACAAAACCAGTAAAATCGAAAAAAATGAAACAATCTTTGATATGATATGTGGTACAGTCCTAACGGACATCCGGATCAGAAGTTATACTTGTTTGAATGTTAATAAATCGGGGTATCCCGACTAAAAAATCAGCTTTGGAGGCCTTCTTGGCATTTTTTGGGCTTGAAAAATGTGACTGAGGCCTTACCTCAGACACAAGCACGTAGATCTCATCACAGTCTTTGATTTGATATTCTCTATAGCTCAAACAGACACTAGGATCAAATGTTATGACCGTTTGAATTTTGAGTAACATTTCAACATTTTTTAGATCTTTTGTTAATTGTTTTGTTTTTTTGTGTCCCCAAATTGTTATTAAATGATTTTAATCAATAATAATTAGAAAATAATTAATTAATAAAAAAATTAAAATATTTTGAATCCATTTCCACAAAATTTGTTATATATGAAATGTAATAGTCTATTTATACCTATCTATAACATATTTAAAAAAATATATTTTATTTATATCAATATAAATATACTTATATAACAAAATATTATTTTTCATTTATTTTTTTAAACAAAGAATTTAGCAGCGCTCGGGAAAAGTGCAGATAAATCCACCCTTTATCAGCGTATTTTTTAGCGGTTATAAAAGTGTAGCACATCTCTTGACCTTTTTGTAGTATTGTTAAATGTGACAAATTTAGGTAATATGTTAAATTTTTATTGTATGTTATCTAATATATAGGGATATCTATGGATCAATTCATAAAATTGGATATTAAAGATTATAATATAGCATTATATATAATAGATATTTATAGTTTATTTTGGCTAGATGTGTACCAAATTTGATTCAATATGAATACCTAGATATTATAAAACAATACAAATATGCTAAATATAAAGGGTATATAGTTTTTATGGAATAATGAATGTGAGTAAGGAATTAATGAGATAACTAAAAGGTTAATCCTCACAACTAAAATCACAATACCCACTAGTGGCGATGGATATGTGATCTCAAAAGATGTCTTTAACAATGTCTTAAGTTGTTTAATCATGAAACATGTCGAGTTTATATCATATGAATCCCACTAAATAAATAACCATATGATGGACTACCCAATTAATAATCTAGAATTTACTACAATAATATTTAAATGGAATAATTTGTAAATTATTTCTATTGGTAAAATAGTGAAAAATATTTTCTTCAAATGGGTTTTATGTATATAATATGACAAAATGTGATCAATGTAATCCCCTGAATACGGTTAGAGCTGACAAGGTATTATGAATATTAAATAAATTACTATCCTTAGTAGGTGAATAATTTTGTTTATTCTGTGAGTATAAACCATCCTATAATTCTCTCCATGCATAAGATTGTAAGGGATCCAATCTTCCACTACAAAAATGTGGATATTATAATTGTAAAAGAGACATGATCCTTTCTAGAAGAAATGACATTTTACCCATTTATTATTAAGAAGATCAAGAAATAATAAAATGATATTATGGAGATATAGATAAATGTAATGAATATTCTATTTTTATACATTTCATAATTCTAGATTTATATATTTTTTATCCCGAATATGGGTCCCGTCAAAACTATCACTTAATTTTGAATTTATATATTATTTTAGATAACATAATTCTCTATTTATCCAAGACTAACTATTATTATCGATTTCTATTATTATATTAATGGTGGTATATCATGATGTGGGATACAATATAATTTGTTTATCACGGCATCATATACAAAAAACTAATGGTTGAATGATAGAAATCAGGGGGATTATTTAAACCATTTACCATTATAACATGGTAATGGAAAAACATTACCAGATACATCATCAATGGACTACCTAATATTTCTAAGGGCTTTAATAACATTTGGGTGGTATTTTATCTCCTTAATATGTTATAAACATTGATATAAATAAAGGGAAATTTTTCTCTTGATCAACCCAATAGAATGATAACAAGAGAGGAGGTAAGACCTTTTGGAGATCCATTATACATTATATTGGATTGAGATATTATATTTACCTCAAGGTTATTGAGAATCCTTCTACAAGTTTTGTTTAATTAGATGATCTTTAGTTGATTTTATTTCCCTTAAATAGAAATTTATACTAATTGAAACATATAAACTATATAATAAATAATAAAATTATTTTCAATGCACTTCCAAGGAATTTAGTATAAAAACCTTATCCTATTATAGTTTTTATATAAAAAATGTTTCAAATATAGAATTTAAATTGGACCTTATGAGGTTATTTTGTGGAAGAGGATTCAGAACCAAACATGATGGGATAAATTTGGAGAGCATGATATGATTGGAAATAATATTGTAAAAGAAATAACAAAATAGGTTTAAACTATTGTTTACCATATGAAATATCTGGATGGATGATAGAAATGATACACATATAATTGGAAGTAAAATGAAGTTTTTGAGGTGAAAGATAATGATTTCCATTATATATACCATTAATAAAACTCAAGAGGATTCTGCTGAATAGATAGAATAGTCCTTGTAATATCATCCATGTTTAGATTCTTGATCTCATATGAGATATGTCATATGGGATAAAACATCATACTATCCCAACTTAATATATCAATTTGTTTAATGTATCTCTATTAAAGAATTATATTCAAAACCCCACAAATATACTGTATCTAAAGGTTGTACCTTTAGAGATTGTTCTTACAATGAAACTAGATTATGCAACAATATAGAATAATCCACATAAATTTTTTAGTATAAAATGATACTTTGATGGTATAATTTTTAATGTGGGGTAAATTTAAAGAACCAAAAATCTATAAATGAAACTCACTTCATAATGAATATATTCTTTATTAGGTAATAATTGTTTTTAAATAGCATGGACTATAATCCATTATTTTTTCACTATTATGAATATTAATATAATATTTAAATTGATAATAATAACAATTAAACATCTGGAAAATTAATAATATATCTAATATGAAAATACCATTAATGGAGAAATATATGAAAGGTTTTACCGATATATAATTGTAAGAAAAAGGTGAGGTTAATGACTCAATGAGCATGAACATACCTTGTGAATATAATTTATTGGATCATTAGTGGTAGATGACCTCATTGGGAATCACCATTGACCAAGACCATAATGGATTTCAACAGTAATAATTTGAGGAAATTATTAATAGGGGAATTTTATGCTTATAGAGAACACCGACCAAACCATATTCATCAAACCACAAAATGAATGTACTGTCCTCACACACCATTCCAATATGGTTTATACTAAGTTAATAATGGGTTATTTATACAGGACCTAATAGTATGAATGATTATTTTTTCATTTTAGAAAACAAATATTGACTATATGTATCTAATTTAATTTTTTAATATTTACATATAAATTATTATATATTTATATAGAATAAAATAAATTTTGATCAAAATAATGAAAAAAATATTTTCCAAAAATATATATTTTCTATTAAAAAAAAGACTAATAAGTAATTGGTTTGGAAATAAATTTATTTTGAAGAAATTATATTATTATTTTATAATTATTAAAATATAAAGAAAAATATATTTTAATACATGATCACATAATTTTTATAAGGTTCATAATTTAATTAAAGACTTAAATGTATTTACTTTTCTGTGAATACAATATATTACATAAAATTTTAAATTCCAATATTTTGAATTTTTTTATAATATGAAACATCCTTAATTAAATATACACATCAAAAATAGTCCATGGTTATTTTTTCAAATTTTTATGACAAAATATACTTTATGGGAAAACATTTATTATACTATAAATTGAAATCAAGGATCATAGAGAAATTTTTTGACAAAACAAAACTACTGACTATGTTAATGAGCATAGGAGGAATAAAAATTCAGGAAAGATCGATTGGAATATAAGTGTGTGGGAATTTATAGGATGCATGGGGATTTAAGAGATTACTGATAAGGATCCAATGTGAAAAACGACATTGAAATTAGTGTTCAGATGCATGAGATATCAGGAATCTTTGGATTTAGATGAGGAGAAACTCACAGAGAAAAAGAGAGGCTTCGAATGGAATGAGAATGAAAAACTAAGGAGGATACATTTTTTAAAACTCATTAAGAGGAAACGGGTAATTTCACCAAAAAAATAAAGTGCATGGGTTTCCAAAACATGAGCCAACTATGCGGCTCCTGCTGATTTGGATCCCCACCTCACATTATTGTACAACATGGTTTTCCCAACTATGCACCAACCATGTGGTGAATGGTGCTTTGATACTACTCAAAAGAACTAGTTGTGTGGACATGGTGTACATTTATGGAAAACCATGTGTAGATCGTGTGACACCATCTCCAAAAAATTCCTGAGCGACCACAAAACCATGTGGCTCATACCACACAATTTCATCAAACCATATGGAATTCTTCTGAACTACCAAATGGTTGTACGTCACCAACCACACATTTTAATCTATCTATGCAGCCTCTTACCAACCTCCCACATGGTTCCTGTAGGAGGGTTTCATGGTTTAAGACAAACATTGTACCCTTTCCATCATTCTCTGGTTTTTAGTTTTTAGGGTCTTATGATCCTATGACATGTCGTATAACCTGAGGTATCCCTCATTCCTTTATAAAATTCAAAAAAACACCATTTTAATGAAGTACAACTATTGGAATTTCATTCTAAATCATAGATCATAGAATACCCTATCCACTAAATGAAAAAATTTAAATCCATTAAAATTTTACCTTTGCACCGAACAAGGGTTGTCAGAAAATGTCTTATTATATAATGTTGTAATAAAAAATAACATCACTATATTTTATTATTATTTTGATCAATTATAAAATATATCGATATTATGATATTATGTATAATGTTTATTATTATTTAAAATCATTGAAAATATAGTCATTACATAATGTAATTTTAGAATAGAATATATAAAATAATTTTATAGTCACATATTCTAATAGAAAAGTTGTGACACCCCAGGTAAATAAAGAATATGACATTTTCATATTTATCCATATTTTTGAGTAAAATATTAATATGAATTTAAAGGGGGCACTATGCTCGATGGCGTACCCAACACGCAACAACGAGTTTCTTGGGAATCTTACGTTGCACTCTAATAATAAAAGAATATTATTTTAAATGGTAGTTAACATGTAGCCGTTGTATTGGTGGGAATGAATAGAAATAACTAAAATATTATTATATATGTTGTTAAATGTTTTTACATTTATCCAATAAAAGATAAAGGCTTAAAATACGGAAAGAATTCAATTTTAGGCGTATATGCCCTAGTTTTCACTAAAGGTTCAATTATCGCCTTTTGATGGTGAACTATCATTAAATATAGTTTTTTAACTCTTATACATCCTTTTGGACCAAATAAAACTCTTCTTAAGAGTTGCGACATCAAAATTTACATTGTGTAAATTTTTGGTATCTTTCCGATAAAGTTCATTTTTTTAATTAATAGTGTAAAATGTTGTATTTTAATTCAAAACCTCTTTTAAATCTAATTTATTTATATGATTCGGTTATCTTTTGAATTGGTTTTAAAGTGAAATTAGAATATATTTTTACCATTAAATCCAATAGTGGTCGTTGGAATTAATTTCACTTTGAAATCAGACTTAAACCAGTGTCAATCTTTTGATACTTATTGTTTCATAAAAACATGCTATTTGTTCTGACAGTGGGAATTAATTAGTAAATTAATTAATGTGACTTATATGTTTTTAATTCTGTAAAATAGACTTCATTTTTGAATTTGGAATATCAAATATAGCATAGGGTGAATTTTTGGGATTTTTCTGAAAAACATCAATTTTTGATGAATAGTGACACCACTAAGTGGTACTTATAAAAACTGATTTTTTCGGTTTAAATGTAATTTTTCCATATTTGTGTTTTGAATTTCGAAAATCTGACATACATGGTTTTCATTAAGAAGTAAAATGTGGTTCAATGAGAAAAAAATAATTTTTTGGTGAATAGTAACTTATTAAGTTTTTAATCGCGATTAGAGGTAATACGTGTAGTTTAAGGTAAAAATAATGTTTTAATAATATGAAATGAACTTGACACATGTCCTAACCTCATTCTATGTGTAATGGCCGACCAAGACATGACATGGGTCAACTTGGGGACCCCATGGAGCCATTTCGGTTGGGAAATGACATAAATAACTTTTTATTTAATGTAAAAGTAAAAATGACACAAACATGATATGTTTTACTAAAACAATTTTTAAGTGGGGTTATACAAGTCAGATTTTTTGTTATAAATAGTCATTGGAAAGCTAAAAATATTTCCTACATCATAGTAATTTTTTATAATTTTTAGACATTAAATCAATTAAATTATTTATGACATCATAATGATGCAGCGATGACATCATTATTTGACGATTTAAATAAAATGGAAAGATAATGTAATCTCTATTAACTACACATGTAAAAAACTTATCGTATGGGTGGATTTCGAACCCTTATCACCTTATCCACGAATTATATAAATGTGGGACCTTTTTAATCCGAAAATCGTTTTAAAATAAAGTAACTTATCTTTACTTTCCAAAAGTGCCCCTCCTCTCTTCTTATAAAAGGCCCCCACCTCTACCTCATTTCACACACTCCTCAAGCCATTGGCTCTGCCAACCCCTGCCCATTTACTCTCTCCACATCCCTCTCCTCATCCTATAGGATTCCCATTGGGCAGAATCCTTTCAAAGGAAGCCTTTAGGCTCAAATCAAAAGGAGTTACACTTTTAAAGGTAATTCATTCTCTCTTGTTCATTTGTATTATTTTGCTTCTATAACCCCCTAAACTCTTTTTATTTACTTCTTTTGTAACAACACCAGTATCTTCAATATACTAGGATGTTTTTATAAGATTTATTCAAGCTACACTCTCACACAACTACATCAAATGGTTAAAGAACATACGGTTTCCGTGGATGGCGAAATTCTGCCTCCCGAAACGATGATTGTTCAATACTCATTTAACACCTTCAAAGGTGTCCATTAAGATGTCACTATATTTTTATATGATATATAATATGTCTATGTCTTACTTAAGCTTCTGTATTTTTTATTTGTGGCTTACCTTTATGGCTTCCATTATGGGTATACGCGATATCTTCATTTTAGGAAGTGCGGACTACCGCCCCCTCAAAGTGATGTGATTCGTTAATGCCATATGTGGGACGTATAAAGGATGTATTTAATGTTATTATATATGATTTTATACTGTAATTATAATATACCTATATATCATTATTATTTCTTTCCATTAAAGTATGAGATAGAAATGAAAGTAGCGTTAATGCGTACGTACGGCTTACCGTCTCCATGAACGGTGCATTTCATTTCTTATCCCCAAATGTAATGTACTATTATAAGTACATGTATATAATGGATATATATGATGAATGATACATCTAAATGATGAATATAATTCTGTAATTAAAATATACAGACCTCTCATTTAGTTTTAATTCCATTAATATGACAAAGAAATGAAAGTAACGTTCTTGCGTACGTACGGCTTACCGTCTCCATGAACGGTGCATTTCATTTATTACCTCTAAAAGATTATGTAATATTATAAATACATGTATATGCTGGATATATATGATATATATGATATCCAAATCAGGAATTTCATTCTGTATATAAAAAACCTTTGACCACACGAACAACATGTAATTGTAAGAAGTCCACTTTCGACTTAAGAACCAAATATCGGCAAAACGAATATTATTAACTTAAATGATTACATAATGTTTATGAAATGGTAATAAGTTATATAGAAGTAATAATGAACTTTAAAAAGGTTCTCAAGGAAGTAGAAATTAACTCAAGTTTATTATTCAGGACATTAAAGAATGATCGGGTCAAGTCGGACCCGAGGTAAGGGATCATACACCTCTCTTTCTTTTTAAGTACACTATTTCATGTCATTCCTTTTAAAGCTCATATTTCTTATGATTGGGATGTTCTTTTCTATTACTCCTACTGTAATTATTATGTTCATATGATGAGAGACCCTATTTCCTCTCATTAATCCATATTGGAAGTTTTGAGTGGCGCCGTTAGGCTGCCGAATTTTTCGTAAGGGATTTTTCATCTCACTTTTATTCCCGTGAGATTTATGGTACATTCGCCACAATTTCCTTTGAGTGGTGTATGTACTGCCCATTATTTTACTCATTGTGTAATATAATTTATTTTATGAGTATTTACATCAATGTTGTATTGTCCTTCTTTCACGAGGTGTATGTTTTGAAAGATACCCATGTCGGTACGGGAACCTTTCACCCTCCTCATTTTAAAAGACTTCGTTTGTTATGTCTTTTAATTCACATACTATTATGTTAGGATATGTTATTATATATCCGGATTGATGTAAATTTTATGTACAAGTGATGTGATTCCCTTTTATCTCTCATCAACTCATTTTTTGAATTTTTGAAGTGACGCCGTTTAGGCTGTCAAATTTTACCAAGGGAACGTTTTAACCCAATTTTGATTTCTTTGGGTTCATCTTGTAGTTGTTGAATATGTCATCCATTGAATATGTGTTAATGACCTTTTAATATTTCACACTTAATATCCAATTATATTGGGTATATTTATATTTGTCACACATAATTTTGAGATTGAATTATCCTTAACTTAAGGATACCTTCTTTATAAGGGATTTCATCACATTTTACATCCCTATTGAGACTTCCTTGTTGTTATGCACCAATTCACACTTATATGGTGTATATACTGTCCTTTGTAATATTATATCATGAATCCATTTATTCTCATGATATTATAAAGTTCTCATTAAATTTTATTCCTCAATTGTTGTATTAAAGTGTCTCTAATTTTGGTAAAAACCCTTTAACACAAAATATCGCTTTAAATGTTTTAATGATTTGTTCTTATTAATATCCATGATTTCAAAATGGTTTTAAGGATTTATTTATATGGATATTAATGGTTTAAAATGTTAAAATCTTCAAGGTGGTATGGGACACTTTGATTCAAAAATATCTTTATTAAATGTTTTAAATGGTTTTGAAAATGGTTTTTTTTATGGATTCATTATTTCAATATCCTAAAATGTTATATTGTGATTGAAATGTGGAAATGTTATATTTCCTTTATGCATGTTGTATGTGATATATTTATGTTATGGTTCTTGGGCGTTGTTATTAAAACCAGTGGTTCCGTGATAAACTAAGGGAGGGTGAGCCCGATATAGCTCTCCAATGCATTGGGTAACGCGAAGGAGTGAAACATTAAGGTTTCTCCGAAGAGATTTAGGGAATATACTGTGATGGGTATTACAAACGTAACCAAGAGGGTTACTCCCTACGTAAGAATGTTATGAATGCCTCAAGTTACCTTTATGTCTTATGTTTTCTATGATTAATTCATGATTTGATATGCCTATGTTTTATGGGTAAAGTGTGATTTCATTCTAATGTATATATGAACTCATGTTTCCTTTCCATATTTTTATAACTCTTACTGAGCTATTTATGCTCATCCCAAGTTTTTGAAATGTTTTTCACAGGTCAAGGGAAAGGTACATGATGTGATGATAGTTTCAAGGATGTGTCAAGAAAGAATCTGTGTTATATTTTAAATATGTTTCCGTTGATGGGAAGAATGAATACTGTCTTTTATGTAACAACTTTGTTTAAATGTGGAATGTAATGAATGTTTCATGATCTAATTCTCTAAAACTCTAAACCTGAAAAGATACTCAATGTTTAATCTTGTAATAACTCAAGATTAAGTATTGTTTAAGGCTGGGGCCTTATAGTAGGTATCAAAGGTCGGTTTAGATAACTTTAGAGGTTAGGGTATTTTTTAAGCATAAGTGACATTACCATAATGGTTAGGATATCAGAAAGAGTCCTAGTTTTAGGTAAAGTGAATCAGTAAGTATATCATAGTGTTTACCTTCCTCATTAGTACATGATGTTTTTGTTGATATACTCACACTGACCTTTTTGGTTTTAGTAAATGGCTGGATCTAGCAGGCACCAAAGTGACAATGAGTTTGAAGGAAACTGTGGTGGTTCTCTGGTTAAGATATTGCATGAGATGGTGGATTCAATGAGGAATCTCATAGTTGTTCTAAACCAACTATCATTGAGTCATGATCAACCACTTCAACCTTGGTGAGTTCTCTAATGCATCATGTACGAGATGGCCAACTCGATGTGGAAATTCAGGTAATAATTATTAAGGTAACCATTAGGGTTTATATGATCATTACTTTTTAGGTAATTATGGGTTACTCAATGATATGATGGAAAATTAAAGGAATGAGATAAACTTGAGGTAAAAATATGTCATGATCATTTTTTTAAATATTTTATCTCGTTTTGGGGGATGTTTTAAGAATTATATAGTTTTGGAAAAAGGACAACACGCAGACCGTGTGACAACCCGTCGCGTCGGACAATGCTGCGGGAATCGAACCCAAAACCAAAGTGCGGCTAGTATTTATGGCCTACCACTGGACTACGTGAAGTACCTGGTTAGTTTGACTGATTATTTCTAGTTATATGATTTTATAAATTAAGAGTAAGTTGATTTTGGGTTATTTATGAAAATGATTAACCTATCATGGAGGATATGTTATTAGGTTAATTACTTTTCAATACGAGACTTTAGGAGCAACAGATGTTGTTTGGAGATAAATGTTACGATTTAACTTGGAAGACTATGTGACTAAATCCTTCAAATATTTGGGTTTCAACCTTAGTTTGGTTTACTTTGAAGAATTTTATGGAAAATTTGTTTATCGAATGGTCCTCGTTGAAATTTGGGTTTTGTTGGACAAATTTTGGAGATTAAGAATAGATTTTCTTTTTGTAAAGGGTTATCCTTTTCTGGATTATCTGATCATGTACTAACCTTTTTGGTTTTGGTTTTGGTTAGAGTCTAAAGACATGGGAAGTATATAGTTCTCTTTTGTGGATTAGTTGTTTCTCTAAAAGTTGATTATAGTACTATTAATGCGAACAAGTCTTCTTAAATACTCGTCTTTTGGAGAAAATATGAGTTTGTGTAAGGAATCTAATAAAAGTTGAAAGTCAACATGATAAGTGATTATGCTTCCTTATGAATAAATTCCTCAATATTAAGTAACTTAAAACAAAAATTTTGTCAATTAACTTTTCCTACTGGGGAACCCAACACCGTTTAACCCATCACAAGTTTGTGATTTTCTTATTGTTAACTTTCTCCTAAACATGTTTTCTATCACTCTCCATCAGAACATGACCCTATGTTTTCTCCTCCATGTCCATGTTTTCCTACATGGGGTCCTAGTATGGGTTAACTTGGGTGACCTCTGTATTTATCTTTCTTTATTTTAAGTGATTGTTTTACCGACTCTTGTTCCAATGTGGGACTTTCAAGGATGTTTCCAAGCGCAATTTTAAAATTGCGAGGACGCAATTCCCATAAGGGGGGAAGGATGTAACACCCCAGGTAAATAAAGAATATCATATTTTCATATTTATCCATATTTGTGAGTAAAATATTAATATGACTTTAAAGGGGACGCTATGCTCGATGGCGTACCCAACACGCAACAACGAGTTTCTTGGGAATCTTACGTTGCACTCTAATAATAAAATAATATTATTTTAAATGGTAGTTAACATGTAGCCGTTGTATTGGCGGGAATAGATAGAAATAACTAAAATATTATTATATATGTTTTTAAATGTTTTTACATTTATCCAATAAAAGATAAAGGCTTAAAATACGAAAAGAATTCAATTTTAGGCGTATATTCCCTAGTTTTCACTAAAGGTTCACTTATTTCCTTTTGATGGCGAACCATCATTAAATATAGTTTTTTTCACTCTTATACATCATTTTGGACCAAATAAAACTCTTCTTAAGAGTTGCGAGATCAAATTTTACTTTGTGTAAATTTTTGGTATCTTTCCGATAAAGTTCATTTTTTTAATGAATAGTGTAAAATGTTGTATTTTAATTCAAAACCCCTTTCTAATCTAATTTATTTATATGATTAGGTTATATATTGAATTTGGTTTAAAGTGAAATTAGAATATATTTTTACCATTAAATCCAATAGTGGTCGTTGGAATTAATTTAACTTTGAAATCAGACTTAAACCAGTGTCAATCTTTTGATACTTATTGTTTCATAAAAACACGCTATTTGCTCTGATAGCGGGAATTAATTATTAAAGTAATTAATGTGACTTATATGTTTTGAATTTTATAAAATAGACTTCATTTTTGAATTCGGAATATCAAATATAGCTTAGGGTGAATTTTTGGGATATTTCTGAAAAACATCAATTTTTGATGAATAGTGACACCACTAAGTGGTACTTATAAAAACTTATTTTTCCGTTTAAATGAAATTTTTCCATCTTTGTGTTTTGAATTTCAAAAATCCGACATACATGGTTTTCATTAATAAGTAAAATGTGTTTCAATGGGATAAAAATAATTTTTTGGTGAATGGTAACTAATTAAGTTTTTAATCACGATTAGAGGTAATTCGTGTAGTTTAAGGTAAAAATAATGTTTTAATAATATGAAATGAACTTTACACATGTCCTAACCTCATTGGATGTGTAATGGCCGACCAAGAAAAGCCATGGGTCAACTTGGGGACCCCATGGAGCCACTTTGGTTGGGAAATGACATAAATAACTTTTTATTTAATGTAAAAGTAAAAATGACACAAACATGATATGTTTTACTAAAAAAAGTTTTAAGTGGGGTTATACAAGTCAGATTTTTTGTTATAAATATTAATTGGAAAGCTAAAAAGATTTCCTACATCCTAGTAATTTTTTATAATTTTTAGACATTAAATCAATTAAAATATTTATGACATCAATGATGCAGCGATGACATCATTATTTGAAGATTTAAATAAAATGGAAAGATAATGTAAACTCTATGAACTACACATGTCCAAAACTTATTGGATGGGTGGATTTATAACCTGTATCACCTTATCCATGAATTATAGAAATGTGGGACCTTTTGAATCCGAAACTCTTTTTAAAATTATGTAACTTATCTTTACTTTCCAAAAGAGCCCCTCCTCTCCTCTTATAAAAGGCCCCCACCTCTACCTCATTTCACACACTCCTCAAGACATTGGCTCGGCCAAACCCTGCCCATTTACTCTCTCCACATCCCTATCCTCATCCGAGAGGATTCCCTTTGGGACGAATCCTTTCAAAGGAAGCCTTTAGGCTAAAATCAAAAGGAGTAAAACTTTTAAAGGTAATTCATTCTCTCTTGTTCATTTGTATTATTTTGCTTCTCCAACCCCCTAAAATCTTTTTATTTACTTCATTTTTAAGAACAAAAGTATCTTCAATATACTAGGATGTTTTTATAAGATTTATTTGAGCTACACTCTCACAAAACTACATCAAATGGTTAAAGAACATACGGTTTCCGTGGATGGAGAAATTCTGCCTCCCAAAATGATGATTGTTCAATACTCATTTAACACCTTCAAAGGTGGCCATTAAGATGTCACTATATATATATATATGATATATAATATGTTTATGTTTTACTTAAGCTTCTGTATTTCTCATTTGTGGCTTACCTTTATGGATTCCATTATGGGTATACGTGATATCTTCATTTTAGGAAGTGTGGACAACCGCCCCCTCAAAGTGATGTGATTCGTTAATGCCATACGTGGGACGTATAAAGGATGGATTTAATGTTATTATATATGATGTTATACTGGAATTATAATATACATATATATAATTATTCTTTCTTTCCATTAAAGTATGAGATTGAAATGAAAGCAGCGTGCATGCGTACGTACGGCTTACCGTCTCCATGAACGGTGCATTTCATTTCTTATCCCCAAATGTAATTTAATATTATAAGTACATGTATATAATGGATTTATATGATGAATGATACATCTAAATGATGAATATAATTCTGGAATTAAAATATATATACCTCTCATTTAGTTTTAATTCCATTAATATGACAAAGAAATGAAAGTAGCGTTCATGCGTACGTACGGCTTACCGTCTCCATGAACGGTGCATTTCATTTATTACCTCTAAATGATTATGTAATATAATAAATACATGTATATGCTGTATATATATATGATATATATGATATCCAAATCAGGAATGTCATTCTGGATATAAATAACCTTTGACCACACGAACAACATGTAATTGTAAGAAGTCCACTTTCGACTTAAGAACCAAATATCGACAAAACAAATATTATTAACTTAAATGATTACATAATGTTTATGACATGGTAATAAGTGATATAGAATGAATAATGAACTTGAAAAAGGTTCTCAAGGAAGTATCAATTAACTCAAGTTTATTATTCAGGACGTTAAAGAATGATCGAGTCAAGTCGGACCCGAGGTAAGGGATCCTACACCTCTCTTTCTTTTTAAGTACACTCTTTCATGTCATTCCTTTTAAAGATCATATTTATTATGATTGGGATGTTCTTTTATATTACTACTACTGTACTTATTATGTTCATATGATTAGAGACCCTATTTCCTCTCATTAATCCGTATTGGAAGTTTTGAGTGGCACCGTTAGGCTGCCGAATTTTTCGTAAGGGATTTTTCATCTCACTTTCATTCCCGTGAGATTTATGCTACATTTGCCACAATTTCCTTTGAGTGGTGTATGTACTGCCCATTATTTTACTCATTTTTTAATATAATTTCTTTTATGAGTATTTATATCAATGTTTTATTGTCCTTCTTTCACGAGGTGTATGTTTTGAAAGATACCCATGTTGGTAAGGGAACCTTTCACCCTCCTCATTTTAAAAGACTTCGTTTGTTATGTCTTTTAATTCACATACTATTATGTTGGGATATGTTCTTCTATATCCTGATTGATGTAAATTTTATGCCCAAGTGATGAGATTCCCTTTTATCTCTCATCAACTCATTTTTTGAATTTTTGAAGTGATGCCGTTTAGGCTGTCGAATTTTACCAAGAGAACGTTTTAACCCAATTTCTATTTCTTTGGGTTCAACTTGTAGTTATTAAATATGCCATCCTTTGAATATGTGTTAACGACCTTTTATTGTTTTACACTTAATATCCAATTATATTGGGTGTATTTATATTTGTCACACATAATTTTGAGATTGAATTATCCTTAACTTAAGGATACCTTCTTTAAAAGGGATTTCATCACATTTTACATCCCTATTGAGACTTCATTGTTGTTATGCACCAATTCACTCTAATATGGTGTATATAATGTCCTTTGGAATATTATATCATGAATCCATTTATTCTCATGATATTATAAAGTTCTTATTAAATGTTATTCCTCAATTGTTGTATTCAAGTGTCTCTAATTTTGGTAAAAACCCTTTAACCAAAATATCGCTTTAAATGTTTTAATGATTTGTTCTTATTAATATCCATGTTTTCAAAATGGTTTTAAGGATTTATTTATATGGATATTAATGGTTTAAAATGTTAAAATATTCAAGGTGGTATGGGACACTTTGATTCAAAAATCTCTTTATTAAATGTTTTAAATGGTTTTGAAAATGGTTTTTTTATGGATTCATTATTTCAATATTCTAAAATGTTATATTGTGATTGAAATGTGGAAATGTTATATTTCCTTTATGCATTTTTATGTGATATATTTATGTTATGGTTCTTGGGCGTTGTTATTAAAATGGATGGTTCCGTGATAAACTAAGGGCGGGTGAGCCCGATATAGCTCTCCAATGCATTGGGTAACACAAAGGAGTGAAACGTTAAGGTTTCTCCGAAGAGATTTAGGGAATATACTGTTGTGGGTATTCCAAATGTAACCAAGAGGGCTACTCCCTACGTAAGAATGTTATGAATGCCTCAAGTTACCTTTATGTCTTATGTTTTCTATGATTTATTCATGATTTGATATGCCTATGTTTTATGGGTAAATTGTGATTTCATTCTAATGTATATATGAACTCATATTTCCTTTCCATATTTTTATAACTCTTACTGACCTTTTTATGCTCATCCCAAGTTTTTGAAATGTTTTTCACAGGTGAAGGTAAAGGTGCATGATGTGATGATAGTGTCAAGGATGTGTCAAGAAATAATCCGTGTTATATTTTAAATATGTTTCCGTTGATGGGAAGAATGAATACTGTCTTTTATGTAACCACTTTGTTTAAATGTGGAATGTAATGAATGTTTCATGATCAAATTCTCTAAAACTCTAAACCTGAAAGGATCCTCAATGTGTAATCTTGTAATAACTCAAGATTATGTAAGGTTTAAGGCTGGGGCCATATAAAAATTCTATGATAGCCTTGTATATTATGATTGTACTATATACAACCCCCTATTTAGAGACATTAATTTAGATAGAATCACTTGGATTTTCACATAACTAAGAAAACGTTGAGATTCAACAACTCATTCTAAAGTGGAACTATTTATTGAAAAATTTCTAACATATAGAGATTTTATCCTAGACAATGTTTATGGAAACACACCCAGAAGGTATGACCATTAAACAATACGTCCTAAGGGTGTATTCATGTGTTATAATTCTTTATGTATCTAGACCCTATGAGTAAAATTTTATATTTTAAAATAATAAAATATTATAGTATAATAATACATTTTCACTATTATATAATATAATATACAATAATTTATATAATGTGTTTGAGAAAAACTAGATTTTTATACAATGAAACCAAAATGGTATTTTTTTGAAATATATAATTTCAATTAAAACAATATTATTAATAAATCAATTATTTTTTAAATGAATAATATTTTCCTAATATAATCCTTTATATTATTTTTAATTTTAATTTTTAAGATAATATACTTATCATTAACAATTATGTAACTTTTATACTGTTTATAAATTTGATAGTGTCCAAAAAAATTGTATATTCCAAAAACATTATATATAAATTGAAATAAAGTTTTTCTGAAATTTTCATTATAATGAAAATATAATTTATAAAAATATATTTTCAAAACATTCTCTTATTTATTTGTTCATTATTTTATTATATAGCTCAGTTTTTAGGTAAAAGTAAAATATGTTATAAATATATATTCTATAATATGAAATCAAAATGGTATAAATGTTATATAATAAATAAAAATAAGCTATTCTCAAAAAACAATGGTTCGTCCTACAAAATAATTTTATAGAAGTAATTATTTATGTTTTATAAACCAATATTGAACTCTCCAAATATTATATTATATTACTAGGTTAAAAAATTATACAATATGAACCTGAAAGTTTTCCTTAACATAAAAAATGTTATTTTAATGATTTAGATTCCAATGATAATAAACTATTTAAAAACCATCTTCATTGGTGTAAAACAAAAATAAAATTATTGGGAAGGAATTTGGTCTTGATAATTGTATTATAGAGTCAAAAAGGTATTTTTTAAAATTAGTAAAGGGTCACCAATGATTTTTCTATGAATACCCAACCATTGTATAATTTATCTTCCATTAAGAGTCTTGAATCAAGAATTTCATCTTCTACTGACACTATACACCACTATAAACATTCCACTGTTATTATGAATATCTTAATTGTATTTTAAATAAAACCCTTCATGTATGGAAACCTCCTGAAGTTCCTATATATTCAATTCCATACTTTTATATACGACTTATAAATCATATTGTATTGTGTTTCTATGAGTTTATAAATAAAAATTTAATCCCCAGATAGTGATTCAGGAATGAGATATTATCTATTCCATCTAATTATAATGCTTAACTAAGATATTTTTAAAATGATATATGATATATCCCTTTATTAATTTCCATTCTTGAACATTCATTATATTAAAACGTTTTATTTGTAATTTTTGAAGTTGTCATGTGTTTTGATAAAATTATTTTTGTAACACCCCAAGATTTCATAGTGTGTTATTTCTTTAAAATAATACAATAACTTGCACTACACGCAACACCAAGTTCAAGCACACCATGACTTATCAAACAAGCCGTTCAAAAGAGGTTATGAATAGTATTAACTAAATTTTAAACTTTAAATAATCCTTATAATTTTAGAATCCATATTATGAGTTTCTTAGACATAATGCAAGAACAAATTCATTTTCAGTATTGCACTTTTATCAACTTTTAATAGAGAAACCTTTTTAAATACAATATTTTAAACTTTTTGACTAAATGGGGACATCAAAAAATTTAAAATGAAACATCCCAAGCTTACACGGTACGCTTTACTTTGAATAAAACAGTAGCGTGTGTTGTACGCAACTTCGAGTTTTAACACACACCACAACCGATCAAACTAGCCGTTATGAATAGTAATACCTAATTTTTAAAATTATATATATTTTATATTTCAAAATGGACATCATTTTTGGATTCAGAATATCGAATTTAGCCTAAGGTGAAATTTTGGTACTTTTCGGATAACTTTAATATTCTGATGAATAGTGAAAATTACTAAATTTTAATTAAAAACAACTTTTTTAATCAAAATAATTAATAGTGATAAATTAAGAATTTTAGTGGTTTTAAATTATATTTAGAATATATTTTTACAATTTAATATAATGTTGGTAATTGTACATAATTTTACAATTAAACCGAACATAAACAAGTGTCAATCTTTTGATAGTTATTATCTCTTAAAAACACGCTATTTGTTTTGACAGCGGGAATTAATTTTAAATTAATTTCTGCCACTTAGGTGTTTTGATTTTAGAAAAATGGATACCATATTTGGAATCAGGATGTCCAAATTTTTTAAATAGGTAACATTTATTTTTAGACATTTTGAATAATTACTGCGGTAAATATTTTATTTACCATGGTTAAGGGTAAATCCGGTAAATAAGGGTTAAAAGAAATAATATTATAATAATACTAAATTACCCTAAAACGTATCTTAACCCTATTGGTTGATACATGGTCGACCATGAGAATCTTTGGGTCGATTTTGGGACCCCATGGATCAACTTGTAAGTGATAATGACACTTTATTTTAATTAAGTTAAAATGAATACAAAAATGACACAAGCATATATCTTTTAGTAAAACAATTGTTAAATAGGGTTATATATGTTGGATTTTAGATTATAAATTTTCATTAGAAAGCTAAAACGATATTCTACATAATTATATTTTATTTATAATTTTTAGACATTAAATAATTTATTTTACTTATGACACAATGATGATGCAGTAATAACTATAATAGTGAAAAATTAAAATAATTGATATTATAAATACCCAAATAAATATAATAGAAACTTTTAATGAATTAAACTAATTTTATAGGATAATATGATATATTATAATTGATTTAATTGAATTTTTTCGAAGTAATCAATCTGTTATGAGTTTCACAAAAAGCAACTATTGACTAGTGTCAAAATTTACATAAAAGAGTTCTAAAAACAAATATTATATTATTAATTGATATTAAATTCCTAAAAATCTAAGGTTCGGCCCAGAGACTTATATCATGATATTTTAATCATTAATGGACCACTTGGGGGTCGCTTGAATGTATGTAGTAAGTTTATTAACCATATTATATAAAAATAAAAAGAGACATTGTAAAAGTGAAACTAATTAACTTAGAGTTAATACTTAAAGATAAGGTTAATATAAGTACCCAAACCTGTCTAAATTCTATTGGTTGAGTGGTTTTCGACCTATACCCACCTTAACCTTTGAATAATAAACTTTGGAGCCATTAGAAACCGAATATGATTTTATTATAAACTAATATCTCTAGCTTTTCCAAAGGTGCCCCTCACCCCTCTTATAAAAGGGCACTCCTCCTTCTCATTTCTTCACACATTCAAAGCCTTTTGGTTCGGCCAAACTCTGCCCAAATAAACTCCCAACATCCCTCACTACAACCTAGAGGCCTTAGTTTGATCAGAAAGCCAACTTAAGGAGCCCTTTTGATCAAATCAAAAGGAAGAACCCAAAGAAGAGGTAATGATTTCACCACCCTTTTCCAAGATCATTTCATCTTCCACTTCTTCTTCCTTTGTTGTTACCATTATAAAATAATAACTCCAGTATCATATATATACTGTGATGTTATTATAAATATGGTACAACCATATTCAGTATTCTATCCACCCTTTGAATAACATGTCACCATACGTGCGTACGTACGGCTTACCGTCTCCACGTCGTGGTGTAATTGTTATTCAATATATTATTATTTGGATGGGTATAATAATGATATGTAACTCATGTAAATAATAAATAAAACATGATAATGATTATGTATATATGATATAACAACCATTTATATATTATTTTAATATCGAAAGAATGATATTGTCGCTCGTGCGTACGTACGGACTACCGTCCCCACGAACGCGATGAGATTCATTCTCCATCGTATCCATTCAAGTATAATTATCATTTTATGATTTAAAAATGATGTTAAGGACTTGATATAATTCTAGATATGAATAATATACAACCTATCCTTTACAAAAATGTCTTACGTAACAAAACATATAAAGGAAAACAAGTAAGTTTACACCCGAAACAACGATAATACTAAGATATTATTATAAATCGATATTAAAAGATCATATATGATATCATATTAATGTATATGATTCTTGTATAATTTAATAACAATTATTTCAATATTATACAGGAGGTTAACCTGCCTCAACCAAGTAAAAGTACAAGGTAAGGGATTTTCTTATCTCACATTCAATTCCGTGAGATTTCCATTATTCACCACTAAATTATTGAAAGTGGTGTATTGTGTACTGGCATTTGATATATATTATCATGATTATCTTTATATTCATGTTATTCTGTAAATAGTTTGGTGGTTATTAACTTTTGGCCATACGTCTCAGTTGATTAACATGGTAAGGGGTTTTCATCTCACTCTTTATTTCCGTGAGATTCATGTAATATTTCCACTATTATCTTTTGTGTGGTGTATGTACTGCCCATAATTGTATTATTTGTGTAATACACTTTACCTTATGTGTGTTTACATTTTCATTGTATGATACCTCTTTCATGGTTTTTATGTTTCATAAGTTACCAAATTGATAAGGGTTTACTTCACAATCTCTTTAATATCTGAGGTTGTCTTTACGTAAGTATCTACAGGGACATATTTACTATCCATGTCCATATTTCATAAAAGAGTTTTCAAAGGGATTATTTCTAAGGGAACTTTTACTAAAAAATCATTTTAAATGTTTTAAATATTTATTCTTCTAAATCATCCTCATTTATGTCCACGTTTTCAAAATGGTTTGTAAGGATTTATTTATATGAAAATGAATGTTTTAAAAGTGTTAATTCCATTCAAAAGTTTCAAAGTGTTATGGGACACTTTGATTCAAAAATGTATTTAAATGCCTTACTTTCTAAATTGTGTAACATTAAAATGTTTTCATGAAAAAGGGATATTTATCTCAATAATTTTTTTAAAAAAACATTTTCATCAATTTCAACATCCTTTGATGGATTTTTAGATTATTTGAAGTTGATTTATTATGATTTAAAACATCCATATTGTAATGAAGTTTTGTGATATGTTTGATTATAGATGTGTCATTTATACAGCATTCATGGTTTATGAGTAATGTATTGACATTTCGTATGCTAGTTCCAATAAGAATGTTTATGCTATATTTCAACCTTTACTACATATGAATGTGTTAGACAAGTATGTTCCAGGTTGGGGACTGGTTAAAGTAAGCCCTCCAGGTTGGGGACTGGTAAAAGTAAGCCCTCCAGGTTAGGGACTGGTAAAAGTAAGCCCTCCGGTTTGGTCTTCGGTTATTAGAGGCACTCCGGGTTGGTGTCCGGTAATTAGAGGCACTCCGGGTTGGTGTCCGGTTATTAGAGGCACTCCGGGTTGGTGTCCGGTTATTAGAGGCACTCCGGGTTGGTGTCCGGTTATTAGAGGCACTCCGGGTTGGGTTCCGGTTACAGTTAGCCCCAAGGTCTTGGGATGAGGCCTTGACAAAGAAATTAATGTTTAGCATTATGCATTCCATCATTATGAAAGTGGTTATTGATTTTGCATGTGATTATTCGATTAGTAGAATATCCATGTAAATAAGTAAACGGCATTATTTCATTTTACTTTTGCCATACTATGTTGAAGTTCAAGTTTAAAAGGCTTTTGTTTCAGTAATGCATTGCCTTAAATGTTTATGCTTATTTTGAATGTTCCGCTATATTGTTATCCTTACTGGGCATTTGAGCTCACCCCTTTTCTATGTTTTATTTTCCCCAGGATGTGAAGAAGTATGTTATGAATGACCTGCAGGGATATTATGAGGGGATAATAGTGTGGACTGTGGAGACATTATGTTGTTGTAGTATTTTTTCATTTTATGATGTAATGTAAAACTTATGAATATATCTAGTGTTTCCAAGGCTACTAAACCAATCGGTCTTTCATGATTTGATCTTTCTTGTGATCATGCCAATGTTATGTAATAATTCACCGACTCTGGGTAACTAGGGTCGGGGCGTTACAGTTGGTATCAGAGGAAGTTTATTACAAACCTTGGAAACTAGATTTAGATAAACTCTGATTAGAGCACGTAGACCTAAGATGAACTTTGAGGATTAGCATAGAATAACTTTCTAGAATTTTGGTATTGTAGGGATTTTGTGAGTTTTCCGAGCAATACATCCCTGTCTGGATACGAGCAGGTAGAGGCGGCTCTGTCACGGATGTACCTAGGGGTAAAACCCGAAAACACCGCTTTGAGCTAGACTCGAACGGGAACTGGGGCACGACAACGGGCCTTGCTGCACTCTTGGTTACGACACTCCCGAGGGATATGCTTAGGATAACTCTCAATTTATTTACAAATCATTATGAAGGGTTTATGAGTATATACTTCTTCAAAGAAAATATTTTATATGATTATGGATTATATCCATAAATAGTTCAATTTATGTTAAGTGTTTTATAAGTATGGGATTAGGTATTTTGATTCATAAACTAATCTAGTGTATGCCATTGTTTAGAAATGGTTCCTAGTAGAAGGAATGAGAACTCCAGCAATGCACATGATCCAAAGAGAAGGAAGGATCATATATTTCATGGTCTTAAGCTAGAATTTATAAGAGAAATAGTCTCCCACGTATTATCATCATATGAAGAAATAATATCATGTGTTGATAAGATAAGTAAAGAGTTTACTGAGTCCTATGGCTTTGAAGGGAAGCAAGAGAAGAAAAAGATGGAAGAGAGAAAGATGGATAAAGGGAATAGGGAAATGAAGAATTTTCTCATATGTGGTAACTGTGGAAAGAAACACCCTGGAACATTCCTGAAAGGAATGGGAGTTTGTTATAAGTGTGGAGGAAAAGGGCACAAAGTACGTGACTGCAAGGGTAAGAAAATGGTTTCAAATGTACAATGCTTCATTTCCAAGGAGTTTGGACACTACGCGAACCTATGTCCCAGTCATCAGACTATGCCGCAAATGATGTTATTGGATAATAATCAAGTTATGATACTACCACAGATGAAGAGGAATGATTACAGTTCTTATGTTGATTATGTCAATTGAGTGTTGTATCAACAATGTACTTGTTATAATAATTATGGAGTATATAAGGATTGTAATGCCGTACTATTTCATTAAGGACTTGAGATTGTGTGGAACAAAGAAATGTGGCTCAATAGCAGGATAAATTTTTGGAAAATATATGGTTGAGAGAATGATAAATCATAATATAGTTCTGATACTGAGGTAGTGATTTTGGAATAATATGTGATTGTTTTGGATAAATTATATTGGATATTCTTGACTACCTTGGAACTGATTAATGATTTGTATATTCCATCATTGTTGGGGTTTAAAACATTTTTGGATTAATGAAGTATATCCATCATTCTATATGGAATAAGGGAGCATGAATGTAATCAATAAGGAATATGGTAATACATGATGAAGGTATTAATATTCTATTACGGGGTAAAAAGGATCTATATTATTTTTACCTTCCTTATAAATGTTGGACTGTGAGTTTGGACAGAAGTATTTTGGATAGTTCTAGTTTGGATTATTTTGGATTGCCATAAAAGGACAACCCGGAGGTCGGGCGGCAACCCGTCGCGTCCGGCAAGGCTGTGATACTTGAACCCGCAACCGAAGGGCGACAAGGGTGTATCACCTACCACTGGACCACGATATGTCCTGGATTAAATAATGTAGTTTTTATTAAAAGATCTTGTAGATTAATTATAAATTCGTTTATTTTGGAACCCTATACGAATAGTGTAAATAGAATTTTTTACATTCTATTATCTTTTAGAGTGAAGATGAGTTTGTGGTAGAAATTTATTAATGGATAAAACTCTAATTATAAAGTAAGTATATATCCTTATGATCTTATCCAATCTCATAAATAAATTCCTCAAAATTAATAAAAGGAACTTAGAAAAAAAAATGTTGTCTTATATGGTACCTTAAATCATCACTAATTTATGGATTTGGGATTTTTGGCCTTTTCATAGCCATGTTCTCTACCACTCTCCATCAGATAATTGATGGTTAGATTTCTCTTCCATATCCATATTTTCCTACATGGAACCCTAGTATGTGTTATTATCGGTAATCTTCATACTTTCTGCTCTTTGTTTTAAATAGAGGCCTCATTAATTCATTTTTCGATGTGGGATTTCAACTAAGATATTTTGAAACGTCAAAAATGTGTTATCCCAATACCCTATGTGTTGTTGAACCGATGGTATTTCAAATCATCATAGATTGATGAGTTTATGGACCTTAATTTTATACTTGTTTGTGATTGATGACCTCAATCACTACCTATAAATATTTACGTTTTTCCTCCAATTAGATGTCTCTAATTGCCACCAATGTTCTCCTAATCGAGATCATAATTTGTTGGTCACCCTTTCATTTCTCATTTCCTCATATTAAGACTAAATTTTAGTAACCCAATTTCCGATGTGGGTTTTCCCACGAAGATATTTTTTTATTTTCAACCTTTTATTTTCGAAGAACAATTTCAAATTGCAAGGACGCAATTTATTGAAGGAGGGGAGAATGTAACACCCCAAGATTTCATAGTGTGTTATTTCTTTAAAATAAAACAATAACTTGCACTACACGCAACACCATGTTCAAGCACACCATGACTTACCAAACAAGCCGTTCAAAAGAGGTTATGAATTGTATTAACTAAATTTTAAACATTATATAATCGTTATAATTTTAGATTCCATATTATGAGTTTCTTAGACATAATGCAAGAACAGATTCATTTTTAGTATTGCACTTTTATCAACTTTTAATAGTGAAACCTTTTTAAATACAATATTTTAAACTTTTTGACTAAATGGGGACATCAAAAAATTTAAAATGAAACATCCCAAGCTTACACGGTACGCTTTCCTTTGAATAAAACAGTAGTGTGTGTTGTACGCAACTTCGAGTTTTAACACACACCACAACCGATCAAACTAGCCGTTATGAATAGTAATACCTAATTTTTGAAATTATATATATTTTATATTTCAAAATGGGCATCAATTTTGGATTCGGAATATCGAATTTAGCCTAAGGTGAAATTTTGGTACTTTTCGGATAACTTTAATATTTTGATGAATTGTGAAAATTACTAAATTTTAATTAAAAACAACTTTTTTAATCAAAATAATTAATAGTGATAAATTATGAATTTTAGTGGTTTTAAATTATATTTATAATATATTTTTATAATTTAATATAATGTTGGTAATTGGACATAATTTTACAATTAAACCGAACATAAACAAGTGTCAATCTTTTGATAGTTATTATCTCTTAAAAACATGCTTTTTGTTTTGACAGCGGGAATTAATTTTAAATTAATTTCTGCCACTTCTGTGTTTTGAATTTAGAAAAATGGATTCTATATTTGGAATCAGGATGTCCAAATTGTGTAAATAGGTAACTTTTATTTTTAGACATTTTGAATAATTACTGTGGTAAATATTTTATTTACCATGGTTAAGGGTAAATCCGGTAAATAAGGGTTAAAGAAATAATATTATAATAATACTAAATTACCCTAAAATGTGTCTTAACCCTATTGGTTGATACATGGTCGACCATGGGAATCTTTGGGTCGATTTGGGGACCCCATGGATCCACTTGTAAGTGATAATGACACTTTATTTTAATTAAGTTAAAATGAATACAAAAATGACACAAGCATATATCTATTAGGAAAACAATTGTTACATAGGGTTATATATGTTGGATTTTATATTATAAATATTAATTAGAAAGATAAAAAGATTTCCTACATAATTATATTTTATTTATAATTTTTAGACATTAAATAATTTATTTTATTTATGACAAAATGATGATGTAGTAGTTACTATAATAGTGAAAAATTAAAATAATTGATATTATAAATACCCAAATAAATATAATATGAAACTTTTAATGAATTAAACTAATTTTATAGGATAATATGATATCTTAGTATTGATTTAATTGACTTTGTTCTAAGTAATCAATCTGTTATGAGTTTCACAAAAATCAACTATTGAATAGTGTCAAAATTGACATAAAAGAGTACTTAAAACAAATATTATATTATTAATTGATATTAAATTCCTAAAAATCTAATGTTCGGCCAAGAGACTTATATCATGATCGGTTCATAATTAATGGACCACTTTGGGGTCGCTTGAATGTATATAGTAAGTTTATTAACCATATTATATAAAAATACAAAGAGACATTGTAAAAGTGAAACTAATTAACTTAGAGTTAATACTTAAAGATAAGGTTAATATAAGTACCCAAACCTGTCTAAATTCTATTGGTTGAGTGTTTTTCGACCTATCCCCACCTAAAACTTTGAATAATCAACTTTGGAGCCATTAGAAACCGAATATGAATTTATTATAAACTAATATCTCTAGCTTTTCCAAAGGTGCCCCTCACCCCTCTTATAAAAGGGCACTCCTCCTTCTCATTTCTTCACACCTTCAAAGCCTTTTGGTTCGGCCAAACTCTTCCCAAATACTCTCCCAACATCCCTCACTACAACCTAGAGGCCTTAGTTTGATCAGAAAGCCAACCTAAGGAGTCCTTTTGATCAAATCAAAAGGAAGAACCCGAAGAAGAGGTAATGATTTCACCACCCTTTTCCAAGTTCATTTCTTCTTCCACTTCTTCTTCCTCTGTTGTTACCATTCTAAAATAATAACTCCAGTATCATATATATACTGTGATGTTATTATAAATATGGTACAACCATATTCAGTATTCTATCCACCCTTTGAATAACATGTCACCATACATGCGTACGTACGGCTTACCGTCTCCACGTCGTGGTGTAATTGTTATTCAATATATTATTATTTGGATGGGTATAATAATGATATGTAACTCATGTAAATAATAAATAAAACATGATAATTATTCTGTATATATGATATAACAACCATTTATATATTATTTTAATATCGAAAGAATGATATTGTCGCTCGTACGTATGTACGGACTACCGTCTCCATGAACGCGATGAGATTCATTCTCCATCGTATCCATTCAAGTATAATTATCATTTGATGATTTAAAAATGATGTTAAGGACTTGATATCATTCTTGATATGAATAATATACAACCTATCCTTTACAAAAATGTCTTACGTAACAAAACATATAAAGGAAAACAAGTAAGTTAACACCCGAAACAACGATAATACTAAGATATTATTATAAATCGATATTAAAAGATCATATATGATATCATATTAATGTATATGATTCTTGTATAATTTAATAACAATTATTTCAATATTATACATGAGGTTAACCTACCTCAACCAAGTAAAAGTACAAGGTAAGGGATTTTCTTATCTCACATTCAATTCCGTGAGATTTCCATTATTCGCCACTAAATTATTGAAAGTGGTGTATTGTGTACTGGCATTTGATATATATTATCATGATTATCTTTATATTCATGTTATTCTGTAAATAGTTTGGTGGTTATTAACTATTGGCCATACGACTCAGTTGATTAACGTGGTAAGGGGTTTTCATCTCACTCTTTATTTCCGTGAGATTCATGTAATATTTCCACTATTATCTTTTGTGTGGTGTATGTACTGCCCATAATTGTATTATTTGTGTAATACACTTTACCTTATGTGTGTTTACATTTTCATTTTATGATACCTCTTTCATGGGTTGTATGTTTCATAAGTTACCAAATTGATAAGGGTTTACTTCACAATCTCTTTAATATCCGAGGTTGTCTTTACGTAAGTATCTACAGGGACATGTTTACTATCCATGTCCATATTTCATAAAAGAGTTTTCAAAGGGATTATTTCTAAGGGAACTTTTACTAAAACATCATTTTAAATGTTTTAAATAGTTATTCTTCTAAATCAACCTCATTTATGTCAACTTTTTCAAAATGGTTTATAAGGATTTATTTATATGAAAATGAATGTTTTAAAATTGTTAATTCCATTCAAAAGTTTCAAAGTGGTATGGGACACTTTGATTAAAAAATGTATTTAAATGCCTTACTTTCTAAATTGTGTAACATTAAAATGTTTTCATGAAAAAGGGATATTTCTCTCAGTAATTTTTTTAAAAAAACATTTTCATCTATTTCAACATCCTTTGATGGATTTTTAGATTATTTGAAGTTGATTTATTATGATTTAAAACATCCATATTGTAATGAAGTTTTGTGATATGTTTGACTATAGATGTGTCATTTATATAGCATTCATGGTTTATGAGTAAAGTATTGACATTTCGTATGCTAGTTCCAATAAGAATGTTTATGCTATATTTCAACCTTTACTTCATATGAATGTGTTGGACAAGTATGTTCCAGGTTGGGGACTGGTTAAAGTAAGCCCTCCAGGTTGGGGACTGGTAAAAGTAATCCCTCCAGGTTAGGTACTGGTAAAAGTAAGCGCTCCGGTTTGGTCTCCGGTTATTAGAGGCACTCCGGGTTGGTGTCCTGTTATTAGAGGCACTCCGGGTTGGTGTCCGGTTATTAGAGGCACTCCAGGTTGGTGTTCGGTTATTAGAGGCACTCCGGGTTGGTGTCCGGTTATTAGAGGCACTCCAGGTTGGGTTCCGGTTACAGTTAGCCCCAAGGTCTTGGGACAAGGCCTTGACAAAGAAATTAATGTTTATCATTATGCATTCCATCATTATGAAAGTGGTTATTGATTTTTCATGTGATTATTCGATTAGTAGAATATCCATGTGAATAAGTAAATGGCATTATTTCATTTTACATTTTCCATACTATGTTGAAGTTCAAGTTTAAAAGGCTTTTGTTTTAGTAATGCATTGCCTTAAATGTTTATGCTTATTTTGAATGTTCCGCTATATTGTTATCCTTACTGGAAATTTGAGCTCACCCCTTTTCTATGTTTTATTTTCCCCAGGATGTGAAAAAGTAAGTTATGAATGACCTAGAGGGATATTATGAGGGGATAATAGTGTGGACTGTGGAGACATTATGTTGTTGTAGTATTTTTTTCATTTTATGATGTAATGTAAAACTTATGAATATATCTAGTGTTTTCAAGGCTACTAAACCAATCGGTCTTTCGAGATTTGATCTTTCTTGTGATCATGCCAATGTTATGTAATAATGCACCGACTCTGGGTAACTAGGGTCGGGGCGTTACAATTTTTATCTATATGATGCCAACATAATGTGATAAAAACTTTTACTCTCATTAAGATATCCCATGAACATATATGTAGAATGATTATGCAGTTAATGTTATCAAATTATATTCAATTAAAATATTATGTTTTCAGAATTACCAACCATACATTCATTCATAGATATTAATCTAAATGTAAATATCCTTCAATAAATACATATGTCCATTTTTACAACTGACATAAAAAAAATCATTGGAATCAGAGAGATGAAATTCATTATTATATTGTATGATATATGTGCCATAAAATTGCATATACGTGATATTAATATATTGTATTAGACTACACTGTTATATCCGTATATTGTATTAGGTAATGATTTTATTCTTGACATTCCCTAAACGACTGTTTGAATGTTAGCCTATAAAGACTATGTTATTATATCCCAGTGGTTATTCTTGACTAATTATTATGATTTCATATTTTATATATCCTCCATATTTAAATGATGTCTTGATGTTATTATATCATATTCTCCCATGCTACAATGTCCATGGTTGTGAGTCTCATTATTTTATTTGTTCATGATATGCCTCTTTTCTCACACATATTACATTACATGAATTTATACATTTATAATTAGCACACTTATTATTATATATCGCCTGATTTTAATATATGAACACATGTTATCTAGTGTATCATTAGAATATCTAATGAATTTTTATGAATTTTATGGAAATTTGATATTATATCATTGTACTCATTTTTTATAATTATTTGTGTTTTGTTTATAACATCCTAAAAACACTAGACATCTCGAGTATTAAATGATATATTACTTATATATATATATATTTAATATATTGAAATATAGTGTAAAATAGTTTTTATTTTTCACATTTGGTATAATTGGTATTTCTAGTTATATTTAGTTAGTATGACAAAAAACATTAATGAAAACCTTTATGGTAATTCATAAAATAGTAAACCTCACTGTAATTTGAAAAAATATTTGGTTCATAATTTAATTAGAAAATTTATCCATCAACGTCTATTGGAAATTATATTTTGATATAGATTAGATGAATTTAGTGGTAATAACTCTAAATGGTATCATTGGGTATTAACACAACATATATTTGGTACATAATAAAGAGTCTTAGTACTACACACCTAGTCAGACCATCCCAATGGAGATTATTTGGATAACTAAATAATTTTTACAAAACCATATGAAGAGAATAAATATTTTAGTGACATTTAATTTTAGTAAATAGAACGTGGTTAATGATGAACGAACCCTATAAATTAATAGGTTACAAAATTCATGGAATATAAAGATTATCCAATTCATGTTCATAGTTTTCCAATTATATATGAAATAGTTTCTAAATTCATTATGTTTTCTTATCCTTTATTTTAGTTAATTTATCGATGTAGGAGGTAACTTGTTAACAACAAATGTAATGTGACATGTGATGACTTATAAAATGATTATTCCAACTTCATTGGAGAAAGTATTTAAATGTTTATCAAATTACATAATAAATTAACATATATATTTTGATGAGAAAAATAAATTTTTTAAAGCACACATGTCCCCCTATGAAATATAATGTTGGGATTATGTCCTTAATTGGATAAAGGGTTGCAATATTGAGAAAAATTTAAAATAAATTAATCATTAAATTATAGAGAAACTCAATTGGAAATATACTTTCTGTCCACCAACGCACTTAGACAAAAAATGTTGTGCTGGTTGTTTGTCTGTAAGTGAGAAAAATAATTTTGGTGTCCATTGATCATGATTATGAATCCAAATTAAGTAACAAAAACGTTATAGTGGAAATAAATTAATAAAAAATTCAAATAAATATTTTCCATAAACATTCATAAGAAATATTGAGAGGGAGTTACTAGGAATCCTGAAAAAGTATGTAAAATACATATGAGTATATGAATAAAATATCATATGAGTTATAAAACATGCCCAAAAAAGTTTCATTGAACCACATTTTAATGTTGACCACTTCATTATTATCTTTAAATGATTTCAATGACGTAATTTCAAAATTATAGAGATTAATAAATGTGGTGAAATTGTTTGGGAATCCATCTAATTCAAAATGGATAAGGTGATGAATTGGGAAGGATGGAGTTCTTCCATGGAGACTTGATAGGTATATTCTTTATAGGAAAGGACTTTCATCTTCCCAATTATAAATGTTATTGGGAAAACAATTATAAGAAATTTCCTGAAGGGAATATGGAATTTATTTATGAGTTGGATGGAGGGGCTATACAATGGTGAATACTAACAAGAGATGAATAATCCCAATGATTTGATTGAATAAGGAAAACATACAATCAATATCAATTATATTTTTCATTGATTAAACTACAAGAGAATAAGGAAATTATATAAACCAATGATTTTTTAAAAGGGACTTCCAAGATAATATGAAACATTAATATCCAAGGCCTAGTTATAAATGGATATCAAATTCCATTAAACTAATGAGGTGTGTCGAGACAATAAATTTTTGATATGTGCACTACTTATTAATTTAACAACATTGAATATAAATCTTATTTTAGTTAGATTCATTCATTCATATCAACCATGTTTTATAAAACTATTCAAATACTACATAAAAACATGGATGTTCTGTTATCAGTTAATGTAAAAAATGGATAAATCACTGGTCCCATTGTATAATTCTCATCCCCTATAAATATTTTCATTCTAAATTTCATTGGGAATCTTTTGATAATCCCATTAGTAGTAGTCGATGATATTCTAGTTATATAATCACTATACTTTTTATAGATGAAACATAAGTTCTGGGTATAATGATATAACATTTCAAATCCTGAATTAACAACTAATTCCGTATAATTTTATGAAGGAGGTTGGATCTCTTATTAAATCACATCTCATGAATGGACATTATTTCCCTATATGAAATCATTTATGGTTTAGTTAAATAAATCAAAATAAAATATCACCCTTTTTATCATTACCATTGTAATAGAATATGATTATTTATTCTATGAGAAATTGTATAGTCTTATAACTAAAAAATAGGTTGAGTTTTCAATCTAATATATATATATATGAGGATTTAAAATTATACAGTTCTCAATATAAAATGTGGACAATTTAACATGATGAAATGAAGGTGAAACTACATAAGAAACTAGATAAATGTATTATATGCCATTGTGAATCACCATGGAGTTTTCCAACACACTTCATCATGAATAATGGTGGTATGGTGAGCCTCTACCTTTATTATGATGATCTCAACTGGATAACATTTAAGAAAATATAACATCTACCATTGATTTATTTGTTATTCAATCAACTATAAAGTACCTTGTAATTATCCGAGGGGCATATTTAGTTTCTATATTAACATTTAAAGGGGAATAATGAGTATATCCCCAAAAATGCTTCTCATAGAAGGTACTTACATTATGAATTCAGTTCACTTCCATTTGTAAGTACTAATGATCCATCATCATTAGTGACATAATTAATAATGTCAATAGATATTACCATCACGTTTTTTAGAAGACCTTATAGTTGATATTCATATATAATAAAAATAAAATATGGAAGATGACGAGTATTTGGATTTTGTGTTTAAGAATTTGAGATCATAAATACAAAATGTTATTTATCTTACACTACTACAAAACGGCCTATATCAGTGCTCAAAACAGGATTTAACAGTGCTAAAAAAGCCCTGTAAATCTCAGCACTAATATAGGCGGGTCCCTTTTATTAGAGATCTGAAAAGTTCTAATAAAGGCCGCTTTTATCATTGCTAAAAAAGTGCTGATAAAAGACCCCTTTATCAGCGCTTTTAAAAAGTGCTGATAAAGGTCAAAAAAATTAAATAAATAAATAAATAATGTTGGGAGTGCCTTTAATCAGTGTTTGAATCCCCCTTTATCAGCGGTAGGAGGACTCTCGCATGCTGACCTTCCCGCGCATCCTCATATGTGCACACCCCCTTCGGTTCCACCCGAACTCGAACCTGCAACCTCCCACCTTTCGCTACTGCACCCTTACCACTAATCCATTTTGTTTTTTTCTATATTTAATGATATATCTATATATATATATAGTAATATTTATTCATATATTGATATAGATTCATATTAATATAAATATATTTATTCATATATTAATATATATATGTATTAATTTGTATATTACTATATATATATATATTTAGTTGAAATATTTTATACGTATATTTATTTGTATATTAATATATTCTTATAAGATTATTTTTAAATACATTTATGAAAAAATATCTTTTTTATATTTGTGTATATATAAAAAAATACATACATACATAGATATATACAACACACAGACACACAGAGAGATACACACACACAGACACATATATATTTACAAATAAATACATATATATGTGTATTTGAAAAGCCATAGAATGTTAAAATGACCATAACATATAAGATTATTTTTATATAAATTTATGAAAAAATATGTTTTTATGTGTTTTTATAAATAAATAAATAAATACATACATATATACATATATACAACACACATACACACGCATAAACACACAGACACACACACAGAAAAATATATACTTACGAATAAATACATATATATGTGTGTTTAAAAATCCATAGAATGTTAAAATGACCATAACATATAATCTAGAATCCCATTTCAATGCAACAACCAGTAAAATCGAATAAAATGAATCAATATTCGAAATGGTATGTGGTACATGCCTAACAGACATCTGGATCAGAAGTTATACTTGTTTGAATGTTAATAAATCAGGGTATCCCGACTAAAAACTCAGTTTTGGAGGACTTTTGGGCCTTTTTTGGGCACTAAAATTGTGACTGAGGATTTACCTTAGACACAAGTGCATAGAGCTCGTCACAGGCTTTGATTTGATATGCTCTATATCTCAAAAAGACACCTGGATCAAAAGTTATGTCCGTTTGAAGTTTGAGTTACATTTCAACATTTTTAGATCTTTTATTAATTGTTTTTTTTGTGTCCCCAAATTGTTATTAAATTATTTTTAATCGATAATAATTATTAAATTAATAATTAAAAAAATTAAAATATTTTGAAGCTATTTCTACAAAATTTGTTATATATTAAATGTAATAGTCTATTTATACATATCTATAACATATTTAAAAAATATATTTTATTTATATCAATATAAATATACTTATATAACAAAATATTATTTTTCATATATTTTTATTAAACTTGTCATTTATCAGTGCTCGGGAAAAGTGCTGATAAATCCCCCCTTTATCAGCTCATTTTTAGCGGTTATAAAAGTGTAGCACATCTCTTTCCCTTTTTTGTAGTATTGTTAAATGTGACAAATTTAGGTAATATGTTACATTTTTATGGTATGTTTTCTAAACTATAGGGATATCTATGGATCAATTCTTGAAATTGGATATTAAAGATTATAATATAGCTATATATATAATACATATTTATAGTTTATTTGGGTTAGATGTGTACAACATTTGATTCAATATGAATAACTTGATATTATAAAAAATATAAATATGCTAAATCAAAAGAGTTTATAGTTTTTATGGACTAATGAATGTGAGTAAGGAATTAATGAGAAAACTAAAAGGTTAATCCTCTTAACTAAAATCACATTACCCACTAGTGGTAATGGATATGTGATCTCAAAAGATGTCTTTAACAATGTCTTAAGTTGTTTAATCATGAAAAATGTAGAGTTTATAGCATATGAATCCCACTACCTAAATACCCCTATGATGTACTACCCAATTAATAATCTAGAATTGACTATAGTAATATTTACATGGAATAATTTGTAAAATTATTTTTATTAGTAAAATAGTGAAAAATATTTTCTTCAAAAGGGTTGTATGTATATAATATCACAAAATGTGATCAATGTAATCCGCTGAATATGGTTAGAGCTGACAAGGTATTATGACAATTAAATAAATTATTATCCTTAGTAGGTGAATAATTTTTTTTTAGTGAGTATAAACCATCCCATAATTCTCTCCATGCAAAATATTGGAAGTGATCCAATCTCCCACTAAAAAAATATGGATATTAGAATTGTAAAAGAGACATGATCCTTTCTGGAAGAAATAACATTTTAACTATTTATTATTAAGAAGATCAAGAAAGCTTAAAATGACATTATGGAGATATAGATAAGTGTATTGAATATTCTATTTTTATACATTTCATAATTCTAGATTTATATATTTTGTATCCCGAATATGGGTCCCATCAAAACAATCACTTAATTTTCAATTATATATTATTTTAGATAACATAATTCTCTATTAATCCAATACTAACTATTATTATCAATTCCTATTATTATATTAATGGTGGGATATCATGAAGTGTGATATAATATAATTTGTTTATCAATGCATCATATAAAAGATACTAATGGTTGAATGATAGAAATCAAGGGGATTATTTAAACCATTTTCCATTATAGCATGGTAATGGAAAAAATTACCAAATACTTCATCAATGGACTAACTAACATTTCTAAGGTCTTTAAAAACATTTTGGTGGTAGTTGATCTCCGTAATATGTTATAAACTTTGATATAACTAAAGGGAAATTGTTCTCTTGATCAACCCAATAGAATGATAACAAGAGAGGACGTAAGACCTTATGTAGATCCATTATACTTTATATTGGATTGAGATATTATATTTACCTCATGGTTATTGAGAATACTTCTAATAGTGTTGTTTAATTAGACGATCTTTAGTTGATTTTATTTCCCTTAAATAGAAATTTATACTAATTGAAACATATAAACACTATTGTAAATAATAAAATTGTTTTCAATGCACTTCCAAGGACATTAGGATCAAAAAATTATCATATTATAGTATTTATATATTTTTTTTCAAATATAGAATTTAAATTGGACCTTATGTGGTTATTTAGTGGAAGAGGATTCAGAACGAAACATGATGTGATGAATTTGGAGAGCACGATATGATTGGAAATAATAAGGTAAAAGAAATGACAAAATAGGTTTCAAATATTGATTACCATATGAAATATTTGGATGGACGATAGGAATGATACACATATAATTGGTATTAAAATCAACTTTTTGAGGTGAAAGATAATGATTTCCATTATATATACCATTAATAAAACTCAAGAGGATTCTGCTGAATGGATAGAATAGTCCTTGTAATATCATCCATGTTTAGATTCTTGATCTCATATGAGATATGTCATATGGTCTAAAACCTCATACTATCCCAACTTAATATATCAATTTGTTTAATGTATCTCTATTAAATCAGTATATTCAAAACCCCACAAATATACTCTATCTAAAGGTTGTACCTTTGGAGATTGTTCATACAATGAAACTAGATTATGCAACAATATAGAATAATCCACATCAATTTTTTAGTATAAAATGATATTTTGATGGTATAATTTATAATGTGGGGGTAAATTTAAAGAACCAAAAATCTATAAATGAAACTCACTTCAGAATAAATATATTCTTTATTAGGTAATAATTTTTTTTAAATAACATGGACTATAATCCAATATTTTTTCACTATTATAAATATTAATATAATATTTAAATTGATAATAATAACAATTAAACATCTGGAAAATTAATAATATATCTAATATGAAAATACCATTAATAGAGAAATATATGAAAGGTTTTACCAATATATAATTATAAGAAAATGGTGAAGTTAATGACTCAATGAGCATGAACATACCTTGTGAATCTCATTTATTGGATCATTAGTGGTAGATGACCTCATTGGGAATCACCATAGACCATGACCATAATGGATTTAAACAGTAATAATTTGAGGAAATTATTAATAGGGGAATTTTATGCTTATAGAGAAAACCTACCAAACCATATTCATTAAACCACAAAATTAATGTACTATCCTCACACACCATTCCAATATGGTGTATACTAGGTTATTAATGGGTTATTTATACATCCCCTAATAGTATGAATGGTAATTTATTTCATTTTAGAAAAACAAATATTGATTATATTTATCTAATTTCATTGTTCCATATTTACATATAAATTATTATATATTTATATAGAATAAAATAAATTTTGATCAAAATAATTAAAAAAATATTTTCCAAAAATATATATTTTCAATTAACAAAACGTCTAATACGTAATTGGTTTTGAAATAAATTTATTTTGAAGAAATTGTATTATTATTTAATATTTATTAAAATATAATGAAAGTATATTTTAATTCAGGATCACATAATTTTTACAAGGATCATAATTTAATTAGAGACTTATTTGTATTTACTTTTATGTGAATACAATATATTACAGAAAATTTTAAATTCGAATATTTTGAAATTTTTTATAATATGAAACATCATTAATTAAATCTACACTCAAAAATAGTCCATGGTTATTTTTTCAAATTTTTATGAGAAAATATACTTTATGGGAAACATTTATTATACTATAAATTGAAATCAAGGATCATAGAGAAATTGTTTTACAAAACAAAACTACTGTCCATGTTAATGATCTTAGGAGGAATAAAAATTCCGGAAAGATCGTTTAGAATATAAGTGTATGGTAATTTATGGATATCATCATCTATTTGAATTATATTAAAGGTATTTTGTGGGGATAATTAATTTTCTGGTGGGTATAGTGTAACAGACCATAGTTTTACAAGTATTTCCTTTGAAAAAATCATGAATGAATCTATATATTTCATTAAACACAACCCAAATCCTAAATTATCCTATTATGTAGTATAATATAATAACCATTATATTGTTTTGTTATGTAAGAAAACAAATTAAAAAATTATAAAAAGTATTAATGAATGTTTTCACAAAATACATTCTGTTGAAATATTCCCATCATGTAATAATTATGTTTATAATAAAATAATTAAATCAAGAAAGATATACATTTTAAAATAACATATATTTCAATGTTTTATGATTTATAATTAAAAAAATATGTTAATAACTATTAAAAACTTATTTTGATGAAATTTATTTGTAATTTGTAGATACAAATTGATAAATATTTATCTATTTGTTAGAAATAACAATCAAATTATATGAAATCGTTATTGTTATTTTTAAGAAACAATTTTTATGAATGAACTGTATTTTTTTCATAATAAATTAATTAAATCATTATATATTTTTATTATTAATGAACTATTTTCATAATATAATCAAGAAAATATTTTAAAATTTATTTAATAGTTCGTAATGGGAAACTAAATAATTAGAATTCAGTTTTATGATTAAAAATGAATTTTTCTAAAGACCGTTTTTCATTATGTTTCAAGGTTATATTTTATAATAAATATATATAAAATATATAATTTATGATTGATAAATTCAATTACATATTTCAATAAAACAATTATGTATTTGGAAATTATGGAACATTTATTTTTTTCTTATAAGGAATAATAAAAATGTAAAATATTGTTACAATTGCTATAGTTGAAATGGGATTGAATTGGGAATTAATTTATGAGATAAGAAATTTATTTACATCTCAAAATAGATAAATATTATTTTTTAAAGATATTTTGACCATATTCAATTTGACCATGGAATTCATATCCATTTGTAATCATGATACTATATAAATACAATATTAATATATAAGTAATTTACATTATTAAAATTTTGTTATCTCTTACAAATAAACCATGGTACCTCCATCGATCATATGTTCAAAAAACATTCTCATTATAAATTTTTAAATGACACCCAAGATTCATTTCTTTATTTTTAGATAACAAATTATACTCCTAAATCCAATCATTCATGGAAGAAGGTGTAATCCAATGGAGGTTTCTCAATGAATAGGTATAAATCATATCCAAGATCTTTAATTTATTTTCTTCTTATGCCTTATATAAATTTTTTTAATACTATATAATGTGATGAATCAAGTATCATAAATATATGAATTTTAATTTACTAGAATGGAATGACCATTTTCTAACAATAATATATTTCATGGGAAATTAGAATGTTGTTCGTGCAGAAGTATGGACAACTGCAACCTCATAAAGATTTGATTATTTTTCCATCACCACTCCACATAAATTTTTATAATGTTGGATTTTATAAAATATATGAAATTTATGATTTAATAATTAATTATTAATTATTAAATATTTTTTATCATTCCTCTCTTATTTTCATTTGAATAATTAAATAGTGTTTATACATATATATGCTACCATCTCCAAGCATGGTAAAATTATTTTCACAAAATCTACCATTAATGAATGTTTTTATAAATTTTAATAATCAATATAAATATAATTTATAGGATTACTAACATTTTTTAGATGATGAAATTATGTCCCAATAACAAAGATATGGTCCTTGGACTTGGAACTAACATGTAAAATGAAACAGTTAATACAAGATAATGATGATTTTAATGAAGGAGTATTAATAAAATATTGTTTAAATATTATTAGTGGATAATATATGTAACTATTTGAATATTTATCGGTTTCTTTTAAAATATATAGATATAAATTCACTATATTGGATGTGTGATTACTTATGATGATATTAAAACCTGTGGTAAGGGTTTTATATCACAATCAAAATGTTTAACATTAATTATTATTATAAAATTACTAATTAAGAAATGATATTATCTATATCTCAAAATTAATATAACATTTATTATCCTATAGTAATTTATTGATATTAATGGATTTATATTCATTTTTCTACTATTTTCTACTAAATAAATAGAAATAATTTTTTAATGAATGATAACATCATTTCAATATTTTGATGGGAATATTTTTCATCAGTGTATATTTATTCAATAAAATTATTTAAAATGTTTTTATTTATATATGTTTTTTATTGTCACATTATGGGAAATTTTATTCTCTAGAAATATCTTAACTGTTTTCTTGTTTTAATTTTCCAAATGTGATAATTTTTTCAATTATGTTCATGAAATACTTTTCAATGTATACCACACAAATATATTTTCCTTAAATCATCAATAAAAATTTCTTTGAAGATTCCATTACATGATTCAAATGTTCTATTAAAAAAATTTTCTTCAATAAAAAATATTTACATATTTATATTTTAAATATTATATTTCTATATGATCATATTGTTATTTAAAAAAAATTGGGGTTATTTAAATCTATTAATCAATTTTGATAACATCCATTGATGTGAAAAGTTATTTATTGGGAATAAGATCATCAGATACCATCTATATCATTATATGGATGGTTTGTTACTAAGATATTGAACTTTTAATGAAAACCTCTTTCTATTCTTCTAGATATGAAATGAAAAAAAGATAAATGTTTTCATGATGTTGTGGAATATATTCAAATAGATCATGATTATATGATGGGTGGTTCTATTATATCCCTTAAATAAATTTATAATTATAAATGTTTGATGATATTAATGTATAAACAAGGGTTTATATGAATGATATGGTATATTACACTAGATAAAAATCCATTCCCAATAGAGGGTACATGGGTGTTTATCCAATGATCGAATTCGGTGCATTTTTGGTTAGTCGAAGCTTAACATGTGTTGAATGTAACTCAATATATCTTTGAACTTATATTTTTATTATTAGGATTATTCAATATTTCATGTCACCAATTTATTACATGATATTATTAAAATTGTATTCTCACATGGATAATATTCATATTTATCATTATTATTTATATCTTATAGATTCCCATTCTATATTACATTAATAATGATTATTATTGTTAAATTTAAATTTCTTTTTGTGGTTTTAAAATTTTAGTATGATGTTCTCATACCTCTATTGTAATATTTATGCATAATTTCCCATTTATAATTTTATATTTTACACTCACTGATTCTCTAATATCACGGTTTATTATGTACACTTTTCCTCAAAATATGAAGAATTATTTTAAGTAGAATGTCTTTAAAAAGGATCTATTTGTAGTGAACTTAGTGGAAAATGGTGTAAATCATTTCTGTTTTAGTGTTTTCAATATCAAAATTTCTAATGACACTAAACCTGTAATGTTTAGGAATGTATCATAATGATATACAATTAATATTCATCATATAAGATGTAATATTGATCCATGATGTGTTTGGGTAAAAAAAATTTACATATTTTGAAAAAAAATCAAAAACATCCCATATTGAATCATTAAAAATTGATATCATTTTTAATTTTTCCAAAATATCCATGGATATATTCTCCCTATAAAAATTTCAACTTTAACCCCATAGATAGGTATTATTAAACTTTAAAATACTGAAATTTAAAAAAATTCACATAAAAATTAACAATATAATTATTATCTCCTCCCACAAATATTGTATTTTAGGGTCTTTCTAAATCATAGATTTGGGTTGATATACAGAAAAACGAGTGTTGTGAGCCTCACTCATTAATGCATTCTTCAATTGATAATCAATTGATAACTATGAACTTGTTAAAAACCTTATATCAATGTAATTATATATTAACTAAAAAATATCATTAATTAAAGAATTTTACTCATTCTTAAAAATAAAATAATAGTTTTTTTATTTCATTTAGACAAGTATATGTGTACTGGTGCCCAATCCAAATGAGAGGATGTCATCAAATTTCCAAAAAACCAAAATACTTTTATCAAATTATTAACTATATTATCATGTTTTAAATATAAAATCAGAAATGAAACATTATCTTTTCAGCTAAAAGAATCCGCTACCATGTAAACTTCACCCAGATGGTATTGAATCATAAAATAGAAATTTATCAACAATTATTTCCATCTTCCATGTCTCATGAAAAAATTATTTTGATTGAATATATACTTCAATTTTTTTGTTTAGTATATGTATCACATTTAAACATATATAAATGACACCTTGAATTTTATAAATGATTAAATAATTAAATATGTTGACGATCTAGAATTTTGTTATTTTTTCTTAGGGTTCAAACTACCATGATGGGTATTCAATAACAAGATACTTGGAAATTAATCCCACAACATGACCCATAAATGAAGATTTACTATAAATTAGAAAATTTTCATTTCAGAATGGAGATGATACAACTGGTTAATTTACCAACTATTTTATAGTACATAGAATCATCAAACATGATCATCTTTATAAATGAATTTTACATAAATTACAAGTTAATATGGTTTCTAAGAAATATAACCAATAAGATTACAAAAATCCATTTATATAAACCACATAATCAATGAATACATTGAATATAAGTAATATTTGATGGTCATGTACATCAATAAACCATATTATTATTGTATAGATCCATAGTTATTCCATTATTAGAAAAAAACATATTGTTGAAGAATGAAATCATTTCAAATAGAAATTCATTATTTAAAAAAATTCCATAAAATTAATCTTAATTTAATGTTCATAGAACAATTCTTAGATATTAATTATATTCCTCATAACACATATAATATAATATAATCCCATAAAGAAATACAATAATAAAATTATCCAAATATTCATCCATAATTATATAACTTATATCGATTAATATTTTACAAAATTTTATTATCTAGACAGAAAAACTACCTAATCATGAAGATAACACCATGTATAAAATAAAATACTCAGAATATTTAAAACCTCATCCATAAATTAATGATAACATTACATGATAAAAATCATCGCAAAATACTAATCACCTTATATCGGATATAAAATGTCATTTATAAGTTTAAAATGTTTAATTATTCATAATATTGTTGTAATTTATTTTATATATATTCAATACAAATCCTTATAGTTCATTTTTTATTTTAAAAAATCCAAAGTGGATGAGTGGAACCCTTATATAGAAACTATTATAACAAAATTTTCAACTATAATTTCCCAAAGTGATCGATTCTTTTATAGGTTATTGATATTGGATTATGTTTTAGAACATTGTTTAAGGAAAAATCAGACTCTTAGTACGGAATTAGACTAACCACCATGAAATACACAATAATATTCATTTCCATTATGAAAACCACTCGTCAGAAAAACATGCATATTTTCAATGAAATTTCCCTGATATCAACCATTCATATCATTAGATAGAAATTTTAATAATTACCAACCTAATTTATGTTAATGAATCTGTTTACCAACTAAACAATATTGGTATCAATGTTTTTTTCATTACAATATTCACTCAAATATTTAATGAATCAATATTTATATCAATTCTGATATTACATGAGGCTCTCCATATAGTGGTATATTCCATAAATATCACAAGAAGGATGTTGATCACTCTTACAATTTGATGTCAATCCGGGAATCCTTGTTATCATTATTCATATTGAAATATTCTTATCCTTGTTTATACGAGACCCATAATACATAGTTCATTCTATTTCAACCATTTCAATGAATCAAATGATTTTTTTCCTAAATCCATATTTTCTAGGCAACCAAAAACATTTATAAATAAAACATGAAACCATAAAAAAAATATATAAATATAAATTATAATACACTTAAATAAATAATGTTTATATCTATATTATCTAGGAATACATTCTTCATAAAAAAGACCCATAAAATCACCATTATTCATAATGTCTAAAAATTATTTCCCTGTCTTAAGATGTAGACCTTTATAAAAAAAATTCAAGATGAATTTATTTGTATACCATTACCTGAAATTTATCTATTTCATTTTTTTCATTAGTGTTCCTAGTCACTGACAAACTGCTATTTGATTCAACAGGAAGATAAAAAATGTAATGATTTTATAACAAGAAAAAAATATTTTTTCTAATTAATATATATATCATTAAGATATCATTATATTTATATATCCAAAAAATTATAAACTACTTTATTCCATGAAATTATATATAAATGGAACATTTAAATACAGAAATTATATATTTAACTTGAATGGGAACCCTAAATAATTAACTTTTTCATTAGAAAATTAACATCCAAAAACATCTCTATTATAAATCCATCAAATGTATGCTTTCTTATTCTTATGGATATCTCCATATTTCTTCATTCCAAATTCGTTCACAAAATTTTAAATAGACATGTACAATTTTTGCATTTTCAAAGGTCAAAACCATTTAAAAGTTTTATTTTTAATATCTTAAAAGGACCCTTTAAAAGCCATGGCTAAGGATAAAAGTGATATTGATTTCATATAGGTATATTTTAAAGTCCAAACCTCTAAAAACATGGAAGGTGGAATGGGAAGAGTAGTTATCTGGAACCGTGAGACCCGGGGCACACACCATGCAACCCATTGTGGGTTCTGAATAGTGGGAAAAGACATGATTTTCAGATAATTATTTAAACTGTGAATATTGATAATGGTCAAGAAAATTATTAGGTAAAAACAATTTATAGATTTCTCCCATTTCTTTTATTTCTTTTTTCCTTATTTTTCTTTTTATTTTTTTCTCCTTTATTTTTCCCTTTTAGTTTTCTCTTTTCTCTTTTCTTTTTCTTTTTCTATTTAATTTTTTTTCTCTTTTTATTTTGTCATCATTCTTTTTCATTTTCATCATTATCTATTCTCCTTCCTTATTCCTCTTCTTGCATGCTCCCCTCTTCCTCTAGGGGTGTTACCTTCTCCCCTCCCTCATCATGGGGTTGTTTCATTACACCTCTGTTTTATCTATATTTTCATTTCCATCAATGTTTCTTGAAATCTCTTAGTAAACTCTCACTTCCACACCCCTCTATTTCAAGTTTTTCCATCATCAGATGATCTATATTTGTTCGATGGGTTTGTTCCATATATTTTGTGTTTTTTAATTCATCCAATTTCTCCCCTTTTTTGTTGAAACAAAGGTTGTTTCTATATGTAGAGAGTGATACGATGTTGATGTAGGGTGGAAATTCAATTTAATGATTATTACATTATTGTTTTTATAATTTTCCATTGTGCATATTATCATAATCTTCCAATGAAGATTTATATTTTGTATTTAATTAGTGGGACTACTTATTTATGCATATAGTGACCTCCACATGTGAAGAAACCCATTCATGGGGTGTTCTATTTCCCTTTGGCCACCATTTTTGGTGCACAATAAATTATGGATTCCTTTACCATTGTTTACAATGTGGAATTAATTTTTAGTTATGTGTGGGACCTTGTTTAGTGTAAGGACCCCTTTGTTTTGAACTAGATGAAATTCTAATGAAATTTAAATTTTCAGTAATTACTAGATGGGTTAACTTTAAACTAGAGTTTTGGAATGATGTTCTGCATATTCGAACCCCTTAAAGTTTTATTTTTGGGATTTAGATAAGTACGAAGAATTTCCTCAAGTGCCTCAGTCAGTTTCAGGAGCATTTTACCCAAAATAGGCATGTTTTTTATGGAAGAAAGGGGAGCATGGGTTTTACCGGGGTTATCATGCCGTGTGGCCTAAACTGTGCGACTTGTTTTAGTCAGACAGAGGTGATTCACACGGTCTATTCATGATTAGGCTAAGCAAGAAAGAAAAAGCATTTTTGGTGCCCCGGGTTCCTAGTGATGGGCACAGGTTTGGGGCATGGTTTGTCAAACCGTGTGGCCCAAATAGTGTGTGATACCCTATTTTGGGTTGTTAATTATTTTAAATGGAATTTAAAATAAAAAAACAAAAAATTTAAATTTATTATGCCAACCTTACTCCTCACTCGAGTCGCATGACACACCCCACCCAGGGGGGTAACCCTTTAGTCTTGTGATACCCTAATCACGCCCTCATACAATTGTGAATATTCCTATGAATTTATTGAGGAATTAGGTTTGGCTCATCAAGTCTTGACCTTCTATGCACTCTCCTATTGATTTTCATCATTATTTTGGCATATCCGTCGGTGAGTGAAAAAATGACTGAACTATAGGGTTGTGTGGTAATTTGTTTATGTGTTTTATTTTAGATCTAAGCATTGTGTAAGATCTTTTTGGGTGTGTTCTTGCGTATTCCGGTGATCCACACCATAGGTGAGGCAGTTCGGTTTGATTCGATTGGTCGTCCCTTCTGTTTGTAAGGGTATTCTACCATTCCTTAGTTTCACACCCTCTATTTTTGGATCATAGGTGGTTTTAAGGTTTTTATTGATTGTGGTGTAGTGTTTTGGACTATTACGGGATGTTTCATGTTGTTAGAGTCTAGGCGACTTGCCTATGTGTTTATAGGTATGTGTTTATGTATATATGGTTTCCCCTGTTAAGTGTATAATCACCCATGGTAGTGATTAGACATGTATGGATCTAGGTGTTCCCATTTATATATATGTAAATGTATATGCAAGTGAGTGGAGACAGGTATATAATTATAATCATTGGTTTAAGGATCCCCTTCCTCATTCTCATGGCCATGAAAAAGTGTGCATAGGTTTTATGTGTCCTTGTATATGTGTGATGGTGCATATGATGGGTGGCGGAGTTGAATATTATGGTTAGAAAGCATTAAGGGCCGAATTTTCGGCTTGGCCTCTATTGAGTTGTGGTCTTTAACCTTGCATTCATAATCATGAGTGCATTAGTTTATTATTTAATGCTTCTTGATTAGTTGATTTGGAATTCTATAATGAATTTCTTAATCCTAATAAACTATTTGTTTGAGAAACAATGTGATGATTGTATAATAAATCCCCTCTATCAGGAAGTGCACTTCCTTTAAGATAAAAACGTAGCAATATACTATTATGGGTGCTTGGCATGTGATATGAGATTTTCCTATTCTTTCATATTTAGATAAATCCTTGTTAATTTAAGGAATATGGTTTTCATATAAAGGGGATGCTTTACCTCCTTTACTTTTTGATGGTCTTGGAATATATTATTCCAAGGAACTATAATGAAGTACATGGATGGTTAAACCTTTCTGGTATGCTTGAGAGTAAATTATTACATGATTGGGAATAGTTAATGGGTTTCCTTGGGTTATATAAGGGATTAATTAAACTAAAATTGAAAGGTTAGTGGGTAAACTGATACCAAATGTATAACTTGAAATGTATAAGTAACAACGAGTGGGTAGACTCCTTGGCTTCTTGGGTTATGAATTAGGTTTAGTGAGTGGGTACGCTCATTGTCCAAATAGAATGTATCTTAATTCATATGATGGAAATTTAGTGGGATTACTTATTATATGCCTTGGATAGGAAATGGTAAAATGAGTGATTAAACTCATGGAATGTTTTGTAATATGAAATGTCATCATGAGAGGGTATGGTCATGGGTTGACTTGTGTTAATGATGGGAAATGGTGACATATTCATTTGTATATTCATACGTCTTGTTTAAAAAAATGAAACATATGAGTTGTATACTCATGTTGACTGTGACTTATGTGAGTGGGTAAACACACTAAATGATTCTTCTATGGTTACAAGGGTGTGTATACCCTTGTGTTTTTTGTTTAAAGTCTTTCTTGAATTGTGATAAATGGGTGGTTAAACCCTTGGTAAATGGTTAATGGATTATAATAGTGGTTATACTCATGTGTAATGTAGTTATTAAATGTTTTTATGAGTGGGTATACTCATATGTAAAATGATTGAATGGTTTATATGGGTGGTTATACTCATATGGTTTGATTTTATGAATGATATAATATGATTGAATGGTTTAATAGATGTCATGGATGGCCCTCAATGAATGTGGAACTCATATGTGGACGCCTTGGATTGATAATACTCTATGGGACATGACTCTTTGGGATGCCTCGGGACTCACTACCCACATGATCTGGCATTCTTGGACTCACATAGGACATGTCGGTACACATGATTTGAGAACTCCAACGAGTGGCTAGCCGAGTTTCCACTAGGACTCCCATGGGACTTGATGGGATTCCATGGTTCTATTCACCTTGAATTCTGCCCTCATTGCTCTATAAATTCTTCAGGGATGCCTTGGTCCTCTAAACCTTGGATCCGACACTTCGAGGTCTATACTGCTTATGTGGATGCCTTGGAAAAAGATACCTTGGATCTGACCCTTTATCGTATACACTTCATTATGTGACATGGTCATGAGGTACATGGTACACATGAATATACGGCCTGGACATGGTAAATTGGTACATTTTTTTCCAATGGAAAGGCCATTTTATTGTTTTTTCAATGCTTGTAGTACCCTTGTTATAGAATCTTGACTATCTTGTGCATTAAGCCTTGAAGGGATATTTTGTTATCACTAGTTTTTGGATTTTAGGCCCTGGGTATTTCTAACATACATATATTTCGTTCATGTTTACTTGCACACTGCCTGGTTACATTTTTTACATGTTTGAAAAAGCTAAAAATATGTGGTGCTGGCGTACTGGGATTTATATATCACACCCTACTCAGGCCTCCATTACATTGGGGTACCCGAGTAGACTCTACTTGTTTTTCGGGCTATGTACCTTATTTTGTTGTGATTCATGTACCTAGAAGATAGGAGAAAGGAACTATGTGGGAGGTCATGATTCTCGTGGAGATCACCAATTGTATTGAGTATTTTATTTATTTCTCTACTAAAATTTAAAGCATGTTGTATTGTTTCCTTCTTTCAAAATATGTATCACCATGTCATGCATGCATTGTATAAACTGGCATTGTCTATTTCTTATATTCAGGTGTTACTGTCTTCATCTTCCACTACTTCATTTTTTTCATTATATATAGTTACCATTGTTCCCTTTGAACATGAGGGAATAATCTTTCCACTAAAGTATCATTACACCATTGCTGCTAGTTGGCTGCCTCTGGCGTAATGGAAGGCATACTTGAGGCCATGTGGTGACCAGTCTGGCAACTAGTTTAGTGGTATGTTATGTCGGGACATTACGAAGTTGTATCAGAGTTTGGTTTTTCCATTTTTTTCTATCTATTTATGGCTAGTATATAGGAGACTAGGAAAGTGTCAGTGATTTGTAAATATTCATGCATGGGACTGATAACCCCACGCACAGGAAATGGCCAAGTAGTGAGGTATGGGAATTGTTTATTATACTGTTTGATGTGATAGTCGATATGATTGCACCTTATGTGACTGATGTATTTCAGCTGCTTATTGATTATGAGAATTTTTATAATTTACCAGTGGGATGGAATATCAAGGAAGTGACATGAAAAGTATCATATTAGGTACTTATAAATTCACATGCCATGCATATTCAATGCCATATAGTTGTATTAGTAGGTTGTCTGCTAATAATGATTGTGTTCCTTGAGTGATGTTATTCTTTTCTTTGTTCCTATTGAGGTAATCGTTTAGAAACCTACTTTATTTAAATACCATGCGTCCATGTTATAGATAGTTTCAGTGTTTACTACTTATCATAGAATGCTTCGATGTTTATTGGTTGTTACAACATGCTAAGTGTTTTTCAGCTTGATTTTTTGTTATGCCATGATTTATTCCTATTGAGGCATTCTAATATATATGAAAATGATTCAATGGGATGAATTTTTTGGTCACCTTTTCTATGGGGGAATATTTCAGTTATAAGGAATATGAGTGCCATATAACTATAAAAAGGGCAGCCTATGTATATAAACCATTGAAAAAAGGGATGGTAATGTTAAAATATCACATGGAAATTGGATGTGATCAATGGGAGACAATTACCAGTTTGTGAAGTGTATGAGTGCATCACGAATTGGGAAATTCCCCCCATATTAAATGTAAAGGCATGAAATGGATGAAATGATGTAATGTGAAGGTTGTTATGTTTTTAACATAAATGAAATGATTTGATTAATGGGATATAAATGCCACGATAGGGTGTATGGGCGCCTTATCGATTGGTAGGTTTCCACCCATGTGACTGAGCCATGGTTTGGTTAATTTTCAAAATTCTCAACTAGACCCAAGTAGGTCAGATGGACAATGTTTTAATTAAATGAACTGTTATGGGGTTGCTTTTTTATGAACGTGGGTATAATAAATAGGACCCTCGTAGGTCGCCTAATCAATTAAATTGAATTTTGATTCAAAATTACAAGATTATGATAAATATCTATGAATGTTAACATTCCTATTTTTCTCATGAGGCATTGAATTGAAACCATGTTCGTTATTGTGAAACAGTACATGTGGGTTTGCTAAAACCTTCATTCAAATTTTTTATGGTTGAAATGAATTAATAAAATGGATTTTAATTTAAACCTGATACGATGTCCTTTTTTGAAACCCTCCTGGAAGGGTAGTTCTAAATGTTTCTTATTACATGTCTTGGAATGGATATGTGAGCATATATCTATAGGTTGTTCATGTTTGTGATGGCTTGAATGAAAGGGTCTCTTGTGCTTAGATTAATCTATTTCACGTCACCAAGGGATGGGGTCAACGTTGATGCTTCTTAAGATTTTTTCCTAGGTAGGTACTACCCTTAGAGCTTGATGCCTTGCTTTATATTGTGAGCTTTTTGATTTTTTGTGTTGTTCAGTTGTTTTAGTCCATAGTTGGACCAATAGTTTTAAAAGGACACCCTTATTTAGAAGTATTTTCATTGCTTCTTGTTTCTTTATATCATTATGAGCATCGAGGAATGCTCGGTTCAGCAGGTTAGACATGTATTGGGTATGGTCAGCTTCAAATGAGGTCATGTGAACCACTCTTTCATTAGCGATGGATGACTCGGTATGCCTCAATCTGCATTATGGTTTTATAAGATGACAGACATTGGATTTGGTGAACCCAGGGTTATATTTGATGACATACGTGGTACCCGTCATGTGTTTAATGATATAATGAATTGTTCGAGTTCGTCCCACTACTTGAGAGGACTATCTGAAACTCGTGGGTTTTGACACGTCGGTCGGCATAATTTCGGCTTCCATTCCAAATGTTATTACGTGGTGATCATGGTTCGTGTAATGCCACATATTCATGTTAGGTGTTCAGATCTAGCATGATTGCGAGCGGCTAGTTTTTCTTTCGATGATTTGGATACACATAAGTTGGGTAGTATTTCTTTGGTTTTCGAGTATGGGTTGGTGCATGCTTGGTAGAAAAAATTTGACGAGTTTATTAGTATGCAAAATCCTTTAGAAACATAGTTATTCATGGAATAGTTTCAGTGGCGAGATTGAAGGAACACGAATTCCTTGAGTGGTACAGGCATCAGGGTTCAGTTGATGATGCATCGGTCGTCTAAGATGGGAATCTTTGAGAATGGTTTGATCGGATTTTTCCCTTTTTTCTGTGAATGTATTTGGTTATTTCCATTAAATTCTACAACCCATAGTGGAAATCACCAATGGCCGGATGGTTAGATAGATGAAGACAAGTTTCTGTCTCTAGTTTTTTTGCCTCGGTTAGGCACTGTTTCAATGTTCTGGGTTAGAGTTTGAACTTTGTCCATGGTTTTAATGGCTTATGTGTTTTGGACTTGTGAAATGATAACGATGCATTGGGAATTTGGAAATGCAATGCAATAATTTGAATGATTCATCACAACCTCTTTGGGTTTATTCATGTTGTTATAGTTCCTGAAGGCCTCTCAGGTATGAGAAGTTTTAATGTGGGTAGATTGTAAGAACGTGTGTTTTGGAACTAGATGAAATTATGAGGGAATTTGAATTTTTGGGAATTACTGGATGTTTCATTTTTTAACCCGGGTTATAGAATGATGTTACACTTTTTGGAACCTCTTAAAGTGTTTTTTTGGGATTGGATGAAGGCCCAAGAAGTTCCACGAGTGCCTCAAAATGTTTCATGAGATTCGGACCTAAAAAGGCATGTTGTTTTATGGCATGAAGGGGCACACATGCTATGATTTTTTAGCCAAACCATGGGGCCTAAAATGTGTGACTTGTTTTAGTGGAATAGAGGCTATGTGAGTGGTCTATGAATGGTTAGGGAAACCGTTCAACACAAACCATGTGGGGGTCCCCAGGTGCTCGGTGAGGGGCACTTGGTTGGCGCACAGTTTGTCAATCCATTCATTCCAAACCCTGCATGATGCCCTATTTTGGGTTTTTAATTATTTTTAATGTAATATAAAATAAAAATAAAATAAAACAAAAACAAAATCTATAAACCCCCCCCCCCTCTACTCACTTGAGACAAATGATGTACCCGACCCATGGGGGTTCCCCATGAGTCGTGTGATACCATCTTCACCTTCTCCTCCTTTTGTGATGAATACTCTGAATTTCATGTTGAATTGGTGTCGGCTCATCATGTTTATTCCCCCCCCCCCTCTCCTCCTGATTTCTAGAGTTATTTTGGCCTATCAGTTTCCCCGAGGGAAATGGTTTAACCCTAGTTTTTTTGGGTGATCCTGTTTTAGTTTTTGTTTATTTCTAAGTTGTACAAAAGATCATTTAGGGTGGGTTCTTGCGTATTCTGGGAACCACCATAATATGCTAGTAGGTTTGGCTTCATTCGGTTGGTCTTACCTAACAGAGGTAAGGGTTTTCTACTATTCCTTGGTTTCCCACCCTCTAACATATGATCTTAGACTATTTTAAGGTTCTTATTGACTATGGTGTTGTGCTTTGGACTGTTCTGGGTTGTTCCGAGTTGCTGGTGTCTAGGTGACTCACATCCATGTGCATAGGTGGGTGTTTATAAATATATGGGTTCTCCATTATTTGTATAATCACCAGGGGAAGTTATTATACATGTATGGGGCTTGGTGTTCCCATGTATATATAAAACAATTCATACACAGGTGAGTGGAGACAGGTTTATGCATATAACCCTAGGTGTAAGGATCCCTTTACGCATGTTCATGGCCATGCAGATGTGTGCATAGGGGATAGGTGTCCTTGCATATGTGTGATGTTGAATATGCATAGTGGGGGAGCGCCGACTTATGGTTAGAAACTGACAAGGGCCGAAGTGTCGTCTTGGTCTCCATTGAGGTAGGGAATTCAACCATTCCTTTTTATTTAAGAATGCATTAGTTGATTATTTAGTGCTTCATAGTTAGGTGATTTGGTATTCTAGAATTCATTTCTCAACAAAGAGAAATGATTTGTTTGAGAAATGAGGTCATGATTTTATAATAAAACCCCTCCATCGGAGGTGTTCTACCTTCAAGCTAAAAACATATAAAGTAGAGAGAGGCGTGTTCTTCTCTTGTGATATGTGATTTTCCTATGCCTGACTAGTTAGAGGAAGCCTGGTTATTTAAGGGAATAAATATTTCTTAGCAATGGGATGCTTTGACTCTTTTTCTTTTTGATGCTCTTGGAATTAATGGTTTGAAGGAACAATAATGGAGTACATGGGTGGCTAAAACTATGTGGTATGGTTTAGGGTAAATGATTACATGAGTGGGAAAACTCATTGGGTTTCCTTGGGTTTTTTAACTGATTGATTAAACAACAATTGGAACGTGAGTTGGTAAATTCATACCAAATGTATAAGTGGAAATATATAATTAACAACGAGTTTGTAGACCCCATGGTGGCATAAGTTATGAATTGGGTTTAATGAAATGGTGTGATTATTATGTGAATAGAATGTAACTTAATGTGGTTGATAGATAATGAATGGTTATACTTATTATATACCTGGGATTGGAAATGGGAAACTGAATGGGTAAACTCGTGGTATGTTTTGTAAAATGAAATTTCAATATGAGAGGGTATTCTTATGGGTTGACTTGTGTTAATGATGGGAAATTTTTTTTATGTGTGGGTATTTCCGTACGGCTTGTTTAAATGAAATGAAACACATGAGTGGTATACTCATATTTTGTGTGGCTTATGTGAGTTATTAAACTCACAAAATGATTCTGAAATGGTTACAAGGGTGGGTAAACCCTTATTCTTTCGTTTAATGTATTACTTTATTTGTGATTAATGGATGGTTATACCCATGGTAAATGGTTTATAGATCATATTAGTTAGTATACTCATATAGAGGGGAATTTTTAACTATTTGTATGAGTGGGTGTACTTATATGCTAAATGATTTACTGGTTTATATGAGTAGGTATACTCACATGGCTTGGTTTGATGAATGATATTAAATGATTGATTGATTTAATAGATTTCATGGATGGATCTCCATGAATCTAGAACACGGTAGTGGAAGCCTTGGATTGATACTTCTCCATGGGTCTTGATTCTGTGGGATTCCTTAGGACCTGCTACCCCTCGGTTCTATCTTTCTTGGACTCATGTAGGACATGTCAGTACACATGCTTTTAGTACTCCAACCAGTGCCAAACTGAGTTTCCACTCGGATTCCCATGGGACGTAATGAGATGCCTTGGTCAATTACACCTTGGACCTGACCCTCCATGGTCTATAGATTCATCAAGTATGCCATGGTCTTTTACACCTTGGATCCATCCTTTTGAGGTCTACACTACCTATATGGATGCCATGGTACATGACATCTTGGATCTAAACCTTCATGGTCTACACTTATTTATTCGATGCAGTCATGAGGAATGTTGTATGCTCTAATATATGGAATGGCTGCATTAAATTGTGATATGTTTGGATGAATGGAATGGCCATGTTATATATTTGTGTAATGGTTGTAGCTGCCTTGTTATAGTAAATTGACTATATTAGGAAGAGAGTCTTTAAGGGATATATTAGTATTACTGGTTAGCAGATTATATGCCCTGGGAATTTCTCACTTACATATATTTATTTTCTATTTACATGCACACTTAATGTTTCCATTTTCACATGTTGTATAGGGATAGACTTCAGTCGTGCTGGCCTACTGGGATTTATAAATCACACCCTACTCAGGCTTCCATTTCACTTGGGTACCTGAGTAGACTGCACTTGTTTGCATGGATATAAAACTTATTTATCTTTGATGCTTATACCTAAAAGATAAGAATAAAGGGAGGGAGCTCGAGCTTCTCATCAAGATTACCTTTGGGATTGTGTCTTTTCATTATTTAATTACTAAAATGTTATCAATGTTGTGTTGTTTCCATCCTTCAAAATATGTATCACCATGTCATTCATGGATATATAAACTAGACATGGCAATTTTTTATATTCAGTTGATATTGTTGTTGTATTCTGCTTCTTTGTTTATTTCTTTATATCTGGTCACTGCTGTGCACTTTGAGAATGAGGGTATAGTCTTTCCACTGAACTACTATTACACCCTCACTGTTAGTCAGTAGCCTCCGACATAAGGGGAGGCACACATGAGGTCATGTGGTGATCGGTCCAGCTACTGGTTTAGTGGTATGTCGGGCTAGGATGTTACCATTAGTGTTTAAAAAAAATTCATAAAATAAATTAAGATGGTTGTTGGACTTTTAGTTGGATCGCTCTGATTACACATGTGCATGTTTCTTTCATTTGGCCCACGTGCAATGATTTTTTCCATTGATTAAACATGATGAGATATGTGTTTCCCTTAGAAAATGATTTTGTTTATTTTATATTGCTTACATATTTATTGACTACACTTGAGGTTTCAATTTGAATGTGATGAACATTACCTTTTAATAAATATTTGTAACACCCGAGACATTTATGTTATATAAATCAACAATGAAATCTTTTTCTACACAACACTTGCTTGGAATGCTTTACAGGAAATCGCGACCTTCCCCGATAGCTTGCGTCATACGCAATACCGAGTTTCACTAAACATCGATATACTATTAAAATATTTTTAAAACTAGCCGTTATGAATAGTAATAACCACTTTTTGAAATTTTATAAATTTTATTTTTCAAAATGGACTTCATTTTTGGATTCGTAATATCAAAATTATCCTAGGGTGAAATTTTTGTGTTTTTCTGAAAAAATTCAATTTTTGAACAGTGAAACCACTAAGTGGTAGTTAAAAAACTGAATTTTTCATAAAACATAATTTTACCACTTCTGTGAGTGGAATTTCAAAAATCCGAGAGACGCGGTTGATGTCAGTAAGTAAAATGTGGTTCAATGAGATGAAAATAATTTTTTGGTGAATATTAACTTTTTACTTTTATTTACCACGGTTAAAAGTAAATAGGGTAATTAAGGGAAAAAATAATATTATTATTACCCTAACACATGTCCTAATTCTATTGGATAAGTTTAATTCGACCAAAAACAAAAATAGGAATAAAATATGACCATTTTGGCCCACTTTTATTAGATTAGGACATTTATTATTAATTTATTTAAAGAAGGGTTAAAATAGTTAAAATCAAAGTTTAATAACTAAATCATTTTTAATATGGGGTTATACATAAGATAAATTCGACTATAAATATTCATTAGAAAGATACAAATATTTCCTACATAATGGTATTTTATTTTTAATTTTTATAAATTAAATAAGTTAATTTATTTATGACACAAAGATGATGCAATAATTTTCTTATTAATGAAATATTGACATAATTGATGTTATAAATACCCAAATAATTATAATTTGATCCTTTTTATGAATTCCACTAATTTTCTAGGTTAATATGACATGTTATTATTTATTTAATTAACTCTGTTCGATCTTATCATTCTGTTATGATTTTCATAAAAATCAATTACTAAATAGTGTCAAAATTGACATAAAATAGTTTTTAAAATAACTGTTATATTATTAATTGTTATTTTATTACTAAAAATATAAGGTTCAGCCAAACGACTTAGATAAGGTTATATATATTAATAATAAACAACGTGGGGTTCTTTTGATTTCTTATAGTATGTTTATTAACCTTATAGTATAAGAACACAAGAAGACACGGTAAAAGTAAGATTATTTAACTTAATGTTAAATCTACATGATAAGGTTAAAATAGGAACCTAAACTTGTATAAATTCTATTGGATGAGAGGATTTAGACCCATACCCACCTTAGCCTCGAAATAAATCAATTTGTAGCTATTTAAAACCGAACTTGACTTTATAATAAAATAATATTTTTATTTATTCCAAAGGCGCCCCTCTCCTCCCTTATAGAAGGGCACCTCCTCCCTCTCTTCCTCAAAACACTTTGAGCCTTCATGCTCGGCCAAAACCTGCCACTTTATACTCTCCAATTCCCTAGAGACATCCTAGAGGTTCTTTCCTTCTTCAAATACCTATTTTAGTGCCCTAAAAGGAGGTCTCAAAGAAGCACTTCAAAGAAGAGGTAATGTCTGTTACCGATTCTTTCATCTTTATTTCTTCTTCCACTTCTTCTTATTTAGTTTTTTCATTATGAATTAATAACATAAGTATCCCTCATATAATTATATGTTATTATAAGTATGAAACAACCCTATTTCACCATCTATCCATCCTACGGAAAACTAAATCACCACGCGTGCATACGTACGGAATACCGTCTCCACACCGTGGTGTAATCTATTTTCCACCACCACCTTACTTGGATGGGTATAATGGTGTAAATAATGACTATATATTACTATTATAAAGTGATACTAATTCTGAAATAGTATACATACACTCCAAGGAAATTCCACCATCATAGGAATGATATCATCACTCGTGCGTACGTACGGAATACCGTCTCCACGATGTGATGCGACTCGTTCTACATGATCTTAATTTCATAATGATTAAATAAATGAATTGAATGAATGAATATGATATATATTACACTAATACCATTCTGTAAATGAGGTATCTATAACCTAAAAATTATAATATGAATTTATTCGACAAAACACGCATAAGAACAAAAAGTTATAAACACCCGAATAACAAGTAGCAATGAAATATTACTACTAAGAAGATAAGAATATGACAATATATGATATAATAATAATAATTATGATTCTGTAATAAGTCAATAACATTATTTAAATCATTATACAGGAGGTTCGGACACGTACAAAGCATATCGGACCTAAGGTAAGGGAAATATCACAATCTCATTTTTATCGGAGATTGTTTATACTTTGGCATTTACTGGGGTGTATTTTATCATCCACATCCATTTTTACTCAATATGTAATATTATTTCCATTCAACTACATTTTTTTTAAATCCTATTTTACCCTTCGGTGAGTTTTTAGTAAAATATATGAAATGATTCTTTTATAGTTTTTCGTACGAGGAATGTTTTTGACTTTTCCGACAAAAGTACAAGAAGAATGTTTTTTTAACTTATAGGGCATGAATGGATTTTTAAAACATTACTTCCAAAAAGATTCCTTTACAAGTTTTCAAGTTTATTTTTAATCAACTTCATTTAGTTTGAAATTGTATGACATGTTAAGAAAGGAAAAATGTTTTTGAAGTAGAATGGATATTTTCCTCAAGAATGGAGTTCAAGTGTTTTATCAAAATTATTTTCCATATAAGATAATAATGGGTTATATTTCTATCTCTATTATTACATGGATTTGATTATGTTGTGATGGAAATATTTTTATGAATTCTTTTATCTTATATAAATTGTTTTATGATGTCATGTTGTTTAAGAATCCCATTTTTTCTACATGGGTTATGTAATGATGTATGATTTATGATTTTGTGGCACACATAAGAATGGTATCATTATGAGATGGGTGGGACCTATATCTACCTCCAATGCATTGGATAAAGATTTTATATCTCCTGAGATAGACATGGATGAAACGGTAGGTTATACCGGTTCAGTGAAATAGGACTGAAACGAGGGTGACTCGGTTCAGAAATGGATTTTGACCACTAAGATATTCTTGGAAATGAGTCTTGACTAATAAGAAATGATTCTCTATGATTATGTGTTTATGCCACAAAGTTTCATGTTTTATGTTATGATTATTGGGATTACATTTCACTTCTATGATTTATCCCATGTTATGATATTATGATCTCTTTTGCAGGTTAAGATTTCCAAAAGTTATGTTCTTATGTATATGATGTGATTGATATTTCTTTTGTTTACCCTTACTGAGCATTTGAGCTCACCCTTTTGTATGTTTTATTTCCCCGGTCAGGAAGAAGGTTATTATGTAGAATATGCCAAAAAAGGGACTCTAGATATGATGAAATAAATGGGAGGCAAAGTAGATGTTTTATGAACCAATTGTTTAGGTTTCCCAGTTTCTAAAGACACTATACCTATACGGTCCCTTCTTGGTTTTGTTATATGTTGTAATAAGTGTGCTTCAATTCTGAAGTAATAACAATGTATGTAATGTATGGGTCGTTATAGTTGGTATCAGAGGAAAGGTATAGTCAACCTTTGGAAACTAGGATGTGAAAGCCTTAGTAAGAACCCTAAGGATAAGTCTAAGCATAGAACACAATCTTAGTGTTTTAGAAATTTCCATGAATAACCTATTATAAGACCTTAAGTGTGAAATTTTATTCTTGATTATGTGGTTTTCCTATTATAATTAGTGTTGGTCACACTATTCTTCTTGGTTTTAGTCAATGGCTTGAACCAGAAGGAACCGTGTTAATGCGGAATGCAACTAGCAATGTAATGATTATCCCCCTGAGCAACCAAACGTTATGAAAGATGGAATGCAAAATCTTGTAGCCATGCTCACACAACTTTCTCAAGAAATGAATCATGCAGGACTTCCAAACGAGCAAAGAAAGAAGAAACATTCTGTTGAATCCTTCATGAGACAACATCCACCTTCATTCAGCGGGTCTACTGATCCATTAGTTGTTGAACAATGGATTAGTACTACTGAAATGATATTTTTAGTTCTTCAATGTTCTGACCATGATAAAGTCATCTTAGCAGTGTATTGTTTGGAAGGTGATGCTGATCAATGGTGGAATCTTATTAAGAATACGAGGCAAAGGGATGAAATTGAGTCCATGGAATGGGATGAGTTCAAGAACTTATTTTTCAATAAGTACTTTCCTTGTATTCTATAAACAAATATTGAGAAAGAGTTTTTTGAACTGAAGAAAAAGGATGATGAATCTTTTGGTACCTATGAAGCAAATTTTACAAGACTTGCAAGGTACGCTTCTGGTATTATTATCCAACCCGAGAGTAAGATCAATCGATTCTTTAGTGGCTTAAAACCAATTCTTCGAAGGGCCCTAGCCATAAGGTACTTCAATAGCTATGAGGAAATCGTTCGATGTGCTCTTAAAGTTGAGATGGAGATTGGAGTAACCCATCAGTCATACGGGTTTGATAAGAAGAGGAAAATGGAATTCAAAGGAAAATCTAAAGAGAACACTGAAAAGAAGATGAGATTTCCCTTATGCTCAACGTGTGGAAAGAAACATGGAGGTATTTGTCTTAAAGGGACAAGTAAATGATTCAAATGTGGAAAGGAAGGTCATCGGGCATTTGAATGCCGTAATGATGGGAAGAAGATGTCTAATGATGAAAACAAAGGAACGGATACACAGAATGACCCTAAAACACTTCAATGTTTCAAGTGCAAGGAGATGGGACATTATGCCAATAAATGCCCTAATCCAAGGGTTGATGATGATGGTCGACGTCAAAAAACTCTTAAGGCTAAAGACAAAGGAAAGTCACATGCAATTTCTATCAGCGATTTGGAGTACGATAACGATGTGGTGAAAGGTACACTTACCATCCACTATAAAGTAGAAAATGTTTTATTTGATTCTGGATCCACCCACTCCTTTATTTATGAAGAATTTTCTAAGGGTATCACCGTATTACCTCAACAATTAGATGTTGAGTTAGCTGTGACAACACCTAATGGCACAACAGTCGCATCATAAGTTTATAATTCTTCTCAGATTGATGTTTGTGGGAAAGAGCTTCCAGAAAATCTTGTGATCCTTCCTACAGTGGAATTTGATGTGATTCTTGGCATGGATTGGTTTTCTCTACATAGAGCTCATATCAATTGCCAAAGAAGGGAAGTCACATTTCATATTCCAGTTCAATCTATGATCGTCTATCGATGCAAGGATGAACATAACCGTCCAGTGGAAATTTCTTCCTTTTTATGGGTATTGATTCCATTAAATGAAGGTTATTTATCTCAAATGGTTGGTGAGGAACTCACTATTAAGAATATGCCCATTGTACGGGAGTTTGATGATGTCTTTCCGGAGGAATTACCGTGTCTTCCACCGAATCGTGAAGTTGAGTTTTCAATAGAACTCATACCGGGTGCTTTGCCTATTTCAAAGACACCTTATAGAATGGCCCCAATTGAGTTGCAGGAATTGAAGAAGAAACTCCAAGAGAATCTTGATAAGGGGTTCATACGCCCTAGTGCATCACATTGGGGAGCACCTATTCTGTTTGTTAAGAAGAAAGATGGATCAATGAGACTCTGCATTGATTATGGAGAACTTAACAAGATTACTATCAAGAACAAATATCCTCTCCCGCGCATTGATGACCTATTTGACCAACTACGCAGAGCTCAATACTTTTCCAAGATTGATCTTCGATCAAGGTATCATCAATTAAGGGTCAAAAGGGAGGATATAACAAAGACGGATTTCCGTAAAAGGTATGGACACTATGAATTTATAGTGATGCCATTTGGTCTTATAAATTCCCCTGCTATCTTCATGGATCTAATGAATAGAGTCTTTAGAGACTATCTTGATCAGTTTGTGGTAGTCTTTATAGATGATATTATTGTCTATTCAAAGGGCAAGGAAGAACATGAAGATCACTTGAGAATTATATTGAAGACCCTGATAAAGGAGAAGCTTTATGCCAAATTTACCAAGTGTGAATTTTGGCTTCAAAAAGTTTCATTTTTGGGTCACATAATTTCAAAAGAGGGGATATCTATGGATCCAGCGAAAACAGAGGTTATCGAAAGATTGTCGAGACCAACAACAGTAACTGAGATCCGAAGTTTTCTTGGTTTGGCTGGATATTATCGATGTTTTGTGAAATATTTTTCACGATGATATAATCCACTCACCAAGTTGACTCGGAAAGGATTTAAGTTTGTTTGGATGGAAGAATGTGAAGAGAATTTCAAGGAGTTGAAAAGAAGGTTATCCAGTGCACCTGTGCTCACAATGCCTTGTAGTGGAGAAAGGTTTGTGATCTACAGTGATGCATCCAAGAATGGATTGGGGTGTGTTCTTATGCAAAATGATATGGTGATAGCTTATGCCTCACAACAGTTGAAAATACATGATCAAAATTACCCAACTCATGATTTGGAGTTAGCTGCGGTAATCTTTTCATTAATGATTTGGAGGCATTATCTTTATGGATAAAGGTGTGACATTTATACTGATCATAAAAGTTTAAAGTATATTTTCACACAAAAGGAGATGAATATGCGCCAAAGAAGTTGGTTGGAGCTGATTAAGGATTACGACTGCTCAATCCATTACCACCCTGGGAAATCAAACAAGGTGGAAGATGAATTAAGTCGACAAGACCATGCTAGTTTATCCAGGATGAGGATCACAAAATATCCAATATTTATGGATTTACAAAGGATGGATCTTGGAATTATAATGAAAGGGGTAAAATCGTATCTTTCTCAAATGAATGTTCAACCATCTATACATGTGAAGATTAAAGAGGCACAGAAAGAAGATGTCGAGTTACAAAAGAAGGTGAGAAATGTTCCTGAATTCATCCTTGATTGTGAGGGGATAATAAAGTTCAGGAATCAGGTTTGTGTTCCTCCCATCCCCGAATTAAAGGAGATGCTGGATGAGGCTCATAGTTCTTCATTCTCTATTCATCCTGGAAGCACGAAGATGTATAGGGACCTGAAAGAGTACTTCTGGTGGGATGGCATGAAAAGAGATGTTGCTGAATATGTCTCTCGATGCTTGGTTTGTCAACAAGTTAAAGCTGAGAGATAGAAATCTAAGGGGATGTTACAACCATTACCCATACCTGAATGGAAATGGGAGAACATCACTATAGACTTTGTCAGAGGACTTCATAAAACATCCAAAGGTAATAATGCTATCTGGGTCATAGTTGATCATCTTACAAAATCTGCACACTTCATTGCTATTAGAGAGGATTTCTCTCTGGATCAGCTTGCCAGGATATATTTAAAGGAAGTGGTAAGATTTCATGGAGTACCAATTTCTATTATATCTGATCGGGATCCGAGATTTACCTCGAAGTTTTGGCCAAGTCATCAGCATACTCTGGATACAGAGTTGAGTTTTAGCACTGCTTATCATCCTCAGACAGACAGTCAGTCTGAGAGAACAATTCAAACTCTAGAAGATATGTTGGGAGCTTGCTCTATGGATTTAAAAGGTGGTTGGGATCAACACCTAACTTTGGTGGAATTTTCTTATAATAATAGCTTTCACTCCAGTATTCAGATGGCTCCTTATGAAGCTCTCTATGGAAAGAAATGCAAGACTCCAACTTCCTGGGATGAAGTTTGGGAAAGAAAGCTATTAAGACCCGATCTCGTTGATGAAATGGCAGAAAAGGTCAGATATATTCATCAACACATAAGAGCAGCTCATAGTCTGTAACACCCGAGACTTTTATGTTATATAAATCCTCAAAAGAATCTTTTTCTACACAACACTTGCTTGGCTTGCTTTACACGCAATCGCGACCTTCCTCGATAGCTTGCATCGTACGCAATACCGAGTTTCACTAAACAACAATATGCTATTAAAACTAGCCGTTATGAATAGTAATAACCACTTTTTGAAATTTTATAAATTTTATTTTTCAAAATGGACTTCATTTTTGGACTCAGAATATCGAAATTAGCCTAGGGTGAAATTTTGGTATTTTTCTGAAAACTTTCAATTTTTGATGAATAGTGAAACCACTAAGTGGTAGGTTAAAAACTGAATTTTGCATAAAACTTAATTTTACCGCTTCTGTGAATGGAATTTCAAAAATCCGACAGACACGGTTGATATCAGTAAGTAAAATGTGGTTCAATGAGATAAAAATAATTTTTTGGAGAATAGTAACTTTTTACTATTTTTTTACCGCGGTTAATAGTAAATAGGGTAACTAAGGGTAAATATGATATTAATATTACCCTAACACATGTCCTAATTCTATTGGACAAGTGTAATTCGACCAAAAACAAACTTAGGAATAAAATATGACCATTTAGGCCCACTTGGATTAGATTAGGACATTTATTATTAATTTATTTAAAGAAGGGTTAAAATAGTTAAAATCAAAGTTTAATAAGTAAATTATTTCTAATATGGGGTTATACATAAGATAAATTCGATTGTAAATATTCATTAGAAAGATAAAAAGATTTCCTACATGATGGTATTTTATTTTTAATTTTTAGACATCAAATAATTTAATTTATTTATGACACAAAGATGATGCAGTAATTATCTTATTAATGAAATATTGACATAATTGATAATATAAATACCAAAATAAATGTAATTTAAGACTTTTTATGAATTACACTAATTTTCTAGGTTACTATGATATATTAGTGTTGATTTAATCAACTTGGTTAGAACATATAATTCTGTTATGACTTTCACAAAAATCATATATCAAATAGTGTCAAAATTGACACAAAATAGTTTTTAAATCAAATATTATATTATTAATTGTTATTTTATTCCTAAAAATCTATGGTTCGGCCAAATGACATCGATAAGGATATATATATTAATAATAAACAATTTGGGGTTCGTTTGGCATGTTATAGGAAGGGTATTAACCATATAGTGAAAGAAAACAAAAAGACATGGTAAAAGTTAAATTATTTATCTTACAGTTAAATCTAATTGATAAGGTTACAATAATACCCTAAACTTGTCTAAATCCTATTGGTTGATAGGATTTAGACCCTTCCCCACTTTAGCTTCGAAATAAGACCCTTTGGAACCATTATAAACCGATTTTGACTTTAATATAAAATAATATTTTGAGATATTCCTAAGGTGCCCCTCTCCTCCCTTATAAAAGGGCACCTCCTCCCCCTCCTCCTCACACCAAATTGAGCACTCAAGCTCGGCAAACCCCTGCCCTTTTCTCCTCTCCACTTTCCTAGAATAATCCTAGAGGTCCTGGTCTTCTTCAAAGACCAATCTTAGTTCCCTAAGTAGAGAATTCAAAGAGGCGTTCCAAAGAAGAGGTAATATCCATTACCGATCTTTTCAATTTCTTTCTTCTTCAACTTCTTCTTCTTTAGTTATTTCATGATAAAGTAATAAAATCATTATTAATTACATACTGATATGTTTTTATAAATATTAAACAACCCTAATTCACCTTCTATCCATCCTACGGAAAAATGAAATCTCCGCGCGTGCGTACGTACGGAATACCGTCTCCACGCCGTGGTGTAATCTATTTTCCACCACCACCTTACAAGGATGGGTATAATGGTGTAATGACTAACTATTTATGATTATTATAAAGTAATATTGATACTGAAATAATATACATATACTCCAATACAATTCCACGATCATAGGAACGATATCATCACTCGTGCGTACGTACGGAATACCGTCTCCACGATGTGATGCGACTCGTTCTACATGATCAACATTACATAGTAATTATATAAATGAATTTAATGAATAAATATGATATATGTTACACTAATACCATTCTGGATATAAGGTATCTATAACCTTAAAAGAAGAATAAGAATGTATTCGGCAAAACACGAATAAGAACAAAAGGCAATAAAGACCCGAGTAACAAGTAACAATGAAATATTACTAACAAGAAGCTAAGAATATGACCATATATGATATCATATCAATATGTATGATTCTGGAATAAGTCAATAACATTATTTAAACCATTATACAGGAGCTTCGGACACATACAAAGCAAATCGGACCTAAGGTACGAGAAATATCACAATCTCATTTTTATCCGAGATTGTTTATTCGTAAGTATTTACTGGGGTGTATTTTATCATCCACATCCATGTTTCATCAATATGTAATATTATTTCCATCCTCCTACAATTGTTTAAATCCATTTTTACCCTTCGGTGAGTTTTTAGTAATATCTATGAAAGGAATCTTTTGTCGTACGAGGTACTTTTTGACTTTTCCGACAAAAGTACGAAGAATGTTTTTTTAACTTATACGGCATGAATGGATTTTTGAAACATTATTTCCAAGAAGCTTCCTTTAAAAGTTTTGAAGTTTATTTTTAATCAACTTGTTTTATTTTAAAGTTGTATGACATGTTATGAAAGGAAAAATGTTTTTAAAGAAGAAAGGATATTTTCCTCAAGAATGAAGTTCAAGTATTTTATCAAAATTATTTTCCATCTAAGATAATAAAAGGGTTCTGTTTTTATCCCTATTATTACATGGATTTGATTATGTTGTGATGGAAAAATTTTTATGAATTCCTTTATCTTATATGAATTGTTTTATGATGTCATGTTGTTTAAGAACCCATTTTTATTACATGGGTTATGCGATGATGTATGATTTATGATTATGTGGCACACATAAGAAAGGATTCATTATAAGATGGGTGGGACCTATATCTCCCTCCAATGCATTGGGTAAAGATTTTAAATCTCATGAGATAGACATGTCTGGAACGGAAGGTTATTTCGGTTCAGTGATACAGGACTGAAACGAGGAGTGAACTCAGATCAGAAAGGGACTTTGTCCACTAAGATAGTCTTGGAAATGAGTCATGACTAACAAGAAATTATTTTCCATGATTATGTGTGCATGCCACAAAGTTTCAAGTTTTATGTTATGATTATGGGGATCTCATTTTCACTTCTATGATTTATTCCATGTTAAGATATTATGATCTCTTTTGCAAGTTTTGATTTTCAAAAAGATATGATATGATTTTTATTTCCTTTATTTTCCCTTGCTGTGCATTTGAGCTCACCCTTTTATGTTTTCTTTTCCCCAGGTCAGGAAGATGGATATTAAGTAGAATATGCTAAAAGGGACCCTAGATATGATGAAATAAATGGGAGACACTGTAGAAGATTTATGAACCAGTTGTTTATGTTTCCCAGTTTCTAAAGACACTATACCTATACGGTCCTTTGTGGTTTGGTCATATGTTGTAATAAGTGTGCTTCAATTTTGAAGTATTAACAATGTATGTAAAGTATGGGTCGTTATAGTTGGTATCAGAGGAAAGGTATAGTCAACCATTGGAAACTAGGATGTGAAAGCCTTAGTAAAAACCCTAAGGATAAGTCTAAGCATAGAACACAATCTTAGTATTTTAGAAATGGCCTTGAATAACCTAAGATAAGACCTTAAGCATGAAAATTTTATTCTTGAATTATGTGGTTTTCCTATTATAATTAGTGTTTCTCACACTATTCTTCTTGGTTTTAGTAAATGGCTGGAACCCGAAGGAACCGTGTTAATGCGGAATGCGATGGGCAATGCAATGATTGTCCCCCTGAGCAACCAAACGATATGGGAGCTAGAATGCAAAATCTTGTAGCCATCCTCACACAACTTTCTCAAGCTATGAATCATGCAGGACTTCCAAACGAGCAAAGGAAGGAGCAACATTCTGTTGAATCCTTCATGAGGCAGCGTCCACCTTCTTTCAGTGGGACTACTGATCCATTAGTTGCTGAACAATGGATTAGTACTACTGAAAAGATATTTTCAGTTCTTCAATGTTCTGAACATGATAAAGTCATCCTAGCAGTCTATCGTTTGGAAGGAGATGCTGATCAATGGTGGAATCTTATTAAGAATACGAGGCAAAGGGATGAAATTGAGTCTATGGAATGGGATGAGTTCAAGAACTTATTTTTCAATAATTACTTCCCTCGTATTCTCTGAACAAAGATGGAGAAAGAGTTTCTTGAACTGAAGCAAAGGGATGATGAATCTGTTGGTACCTATGAAGCAAATTTTACAAGACTTGCAAGGTACGCTTCTGGTATTATTATCCAACCTGAGAGTAAGATCGATCGATTCTTTAGTGGCTTAAAACCAAGTCTTCGAAGGGCGTTAGCCATAAGGGACTTCAATAGCTACGAGGAAATCATTCGATGTGCTCTCAAAGTCGAGATGGAGATTGGAGTAACCCATCAGTCACATGGGTTTGATAAGAAGAGGAAGATGGAATTCAAAGAAAAATCTAAAGAGCACACGGAAAAGAAGATGAGCTTTTCCTTATGCTCAAAGTGTGGAAAGAAACATGGAGGGAGTTGTCTTAAAGGGACAAGTAAATGTTTTAAATGTGGAAAGGAAGGTCATCGGGCATTTGAATGCCGTGATAATTGGGAAGAAGATGTCTAATGACGCAAACAAAGGAAGGGATACACAGAATGAACCTACTACACTTCAATGTTTCAAGTGCAAGGAGGTGGGGCATTATGCAAATCAATGCCCAAATCCAAGGGTTGATGAAGATGGTCGACGTCAACAAAATCTTAAGGCTAATGACAAAGGAAAGTCACATGCAATTTCTATCAGCGATGTGGAGTACGATAACGAAGTGGTGAAAGGTACACTTACCATCCACTCTAAAGTAGCAAATGTTTTATTTGATTCTGGATCCACCCACTCTTTTATTTCTAAAGAATTTTCTAAGGGTATCACCGTATTACCTCAACAATTAGATGTTGATTTAGTTGTGACAACACCTAATGGCACAACAGTCGCATCAAAAGTTTATAATTCTTCTCCGATCAAAGTTTGTGGGAAAGTGCTTCCTGCAAATCTTGTGATCCTTCCATTAGTGGAATTTGATGTGATTCTTGGCATGGATTGGATTTCTCTACATGGATCTCATATCAATTGCCAAAGAAGGGAAGTCACATTTCATATTCCAGATCAATTTACGATCGTATATCAATGCAAGGATGAACATAACCTTCCAGTGGAAATTTCTTCCATCTTATGGGTATTGATTCCACTAAATGAAGGTTATTTATCTCAAATGGTTGGTGAGAAACTCACGATTAAGAATATGCCCATTGTACGGGAGTTTGATGATGTCTTTCCGGAGGAATTACCGGGTCTTCCACCAAATCGTGAAGTTGAGTTTTCAATAGAACTCGTACCGGGTGCTTTGCCTATTTCAAAGACACCTTATAGAATGGCCCCAATTGAGTTGCAGGAATTGAAGAAGCAACTCCAAGAGAATCTTGATAAGGGATTCATACGCCCTAGTGTGTCACCTTGGGGAGCACCTGTTCTATTTGTTAAGAAGAAAGATGGATCAATGAGACTCTTCATTGATTATCGAGAACTTAACAAGATCACTATCAAGAACAAATATCCTCTCCCACGCATTGATGACTTATTTGACCAACTACACGGAGCTCAATACTTTTCCAAGATTGATCTTCGTTCAGGGTATCATCAATTACGGGTCAAAAGGGAGTATATACCAAAGACGGCTTTCCGTAAAAGGTATGGACACTATGAATTTATAGTGATGCCATTTGGTCTTACTAATGCCCCTGCTATCTTCATGGATCTAATGAATAGAGTCTTTAGAGACTATCTTGATCAATTTGTGGTAGTCTTTACAGATGATATTCTTGTCTATTCAAAGAGCAAGGAAGAGCATGAAGATCACTTGAGAATTATATTGAAGACCCTGAGAAAGGAGAAGCTTTATGCCAAATTTTCCAAGTGTGAATTTTGGCTTCAAAAAGTTACATTTTTGGGTCACATAATCTCAAAAGAGGGGATATCTGTGGATCCAGCAAAAACAGAGGTTATCGAAAGATAGTCAAGACCAACAACAGTAACTGAGATCCGAAGTTTTCTTGGATTGGCTGGATATTATCGACGTTTTGTAAAGGATTTTTCACGATTATCTAATCCACTCACCAAGTTGACTCGGAACGGAGTTAAGTTTGTCTGGACAGAGGAATTTGAAGAGAATTTCAAGGAGTTGAAAAGAAGGTTATCCAGTGCACCTGTGCTCACACTGCCTTGTAGGGGAGAAAGGTTTGTGATCTACATTGATGCATCCAAGAAGGTATTGGGGTGTGTTCTTATGCAAAATGATATGGTGATAGCTTATGCCTCATGACAGTTGAAAATCCATGAGCAAAATTACCCAACACATGATTTGGAGTTGGCTGCGGTAATCATTGCATTAACGATTTGGAGGCATTACCTTTATGGTGAAAGGTGTGATATTTATACTGATCATAAAACTTTAAAGTATATTTTCACACAAAAGGAGCTGAATATGCGCCAAAGAAGATGGTTGGAGCTGATTAAGGATTATGACTGCTCAATCCATTACCACCCTGGGAAAGCAAACAAGGTGGCAGATGCATTAAGTCGACAAGACCATGCTAGTTTATCCATGATGAGGATCACAAAAGATCCAATATTTATGGATTTACAAAGGATGGATCTTGGAATTATAATGGAAAGGGAAAAATCTTATCTTTCTCAAATGAATGTTCAACCATCTATACATGTGAAGATTAAAGAGGCATAGAAAGAAGATGCCGAGTTACAAAAGAAGCTGAGAAAACGTTCCTGAATTCAACCTTGATTGTGATGGGATAATAATGTTCAGGAATCGGGTTTGTGTTCCTTCCATCCCCGAATTAAAGAAGGAGCTGCTGGATGAGGCTCATAGTTCTTCATTCTCTATTCATCCTGGAAGCACGAAGATGTATAGGGACCTGAAAGAATACTTCTGGTGGTATAGCATGAAAAGAGATGTTGCTGAATATGTCTCTCGATGCTTGGTTTGTCAACAAGTTAAAGCTGAGAGACAAAAGTCTAAGGGGATGTTACAACCATTACCCATACCCGAATGGAAATGGGAAAACATCACTATGGACTTTGTCACAGGACTTCCTAAAACATCCAAAGGCAATAATGCTATCTGGGTCATAGTTGATAGTCTTACAAAGTCTGCACACTTCATTCCTATTAGGGAGGATTTCTCTCTAGATCAGCTTGCCAGGATATATGTAAAGGAAGTGGTAAGATTGCATGGAGTACCACTTTCTATTATATCTGATCGGGATCCGAGATTTACCTCAATGTTCTGGCGAAGTCTTCAGCATACTCTAGATACAGAGTTGAGTTTCAGCACTGCTTATCATCCCCAGACAGACGGTCAGTCTGAGAGAACAATTCAAACCCTAGAAGATATGTTGAGAGCTTGCTCTATGGATTTCAAAGGAGGTTGGGATCAACACCTACCTTTGGTGGAATTTTCTTATAATAATAGCTTTCACTCCAGTATTCAGATGGCTCCTTATGAAGCTCTCTATGGAAAGAAATGCAGGACTCCAACTTGCTGGGATGAAGTTGGGGAAAGAAAGCTATTAGGACCTGATCTCGTTGATGAAATGGTAGAAAAGGTCAGATCTATTCAACAACACATAAGAGCAGCTCAGAGTCGACAGAAAAGTTATGCCGACAACCGAAGAAAAGACCTAGAGTTTGAAGTGGGTGATAAAGTGTTCTTACGAATATCTCCCTGGAAGAGGGTTATGAGATTTGGAAAGAAGGGGAAGTTGAGCCCGAGATATATCGGTCCTTTCGAAATACTGGATCGTGTTGGGAAGGTAGCTTACCGATTGGCGTTTCCACCGAATCTCTCTCAAGTTCAAGATGTGTTCCACGTATCTCTCCTGAGAAAGTACATACCAGATCCTTCACATGTACTCAGCTCAGAAGTTGTACCGCTGGAGCAAGATATTTCTTATGAAGAACAACCGATAGAGATTCTGGATCATAGTGAAAAAGTCCTACGAAACAAGACCACTCGCTTGGTGAAAGTTGTATGGAGGAACCACCAACTTGAAGAAGCTACATGGGAGCTTGAGGATATGATGAGGGAGAAGTATCCTCATATGTTTGTTACAAAGTGACGAATTTCGAGGGCGAAATTCTTTTTAAGGGGGGTAGATTGTAACACCTGAGACTTTTATGTTATATAAATCCTCAAAAGAATCTTTTTCTACACAATACTTGCTTGGCTTGCTTTACACGCAATCGCGACCTTCCTCGATAGCTTGCGTCGTACGTAATACCGAGTTTTACTAAACAACAATATGCTATTAAAACTAACCGTTATGAATAGTAATAACCACTTTTTGAAATTTTATAAATTTTATTTTTCAAAATGGACTTCATTTTTGGACTCAGAATATCGAAATTAGCCTAGGGTGAAATTTGGGTATTTTTCTGAAAACTTTCAATTTTTGATGAATAGTGAAACCACTAAGTGGTAGGTTAAAAACTGAATTTTGCATAAAACTTAATTTTACCGCTTCTGTGAATGGAATTTCAAAAATCCGACAGAAACGGTTGATATCAGTAAGTAAAATGTGGTTCAATGAGATAAAAATAATTTTTTGGTGAATAGTAACTTTTTACTATTTTTTTACCGCGGTTAATAGTAAATAGGGTAACTAAGGGTAAATATGATATTAATATTACCCTAACACATGTACTAATTCTATTGTACAAGTGTAATTAGACCAAAAACAAACTTAGGAATAAAATATGACCATTTAGGCCCACTTGGATTAGATTAGGACATTTATTATTAATTTATTTAAAGAAGGGTTAAAATAGTTAAAATCAAAATTTAATAAGTAAATTATTTCTAATATGGGGTTATACATAAGATAAATTAGATGGTAAATATTCATTAGAAAGCTAAAAAGATTTCCTACATGATGAGATTTTATTTGTAATTTTTAGACATCAAATAAATTAATTTATTTATGACACAAAGATGATGCAGTAATTATCTTATTAATGAAATATTGACATAATTGATAATATAAATACCAAAATAAATGTAATTTAAGACTTTTTATGAATTCCACTAATTTTCTAGGTTAATATGATATATTAGTGTTGATTTAATCAACTTTGTTCGAACAGATATTTCTGATATGACTTTCACAAAAATCATATATCAAATAGTGTCAAAATTGACATAAAATAGTTTTTAAATCAAATATTATATTATTAATTGTTATTTTATTCCTAAAAATATAAGGTTCGGCCAAATGACTTATATAAGGATATATATATTAATAATAAACAATTTGGGGTTCGTTTGGCATGTTATAGTAAGTGTATTAACCATATAGTGAAAGAAAACAAAAAGACATGGTAAAAGTTAAATTATTTAACTTAGAGTTAAATCTAATTGATAAGGTTAAAATAATACCCTAAACTTGTCAAAATCTTATTGGTTGATAGTATTTCGACCCTTACCCACTTTAGCTTCAAAATAAGACCCTTTTGAACCATTATAAACCGATTTTCACTTTAATATAAAATAATATTTTGAGATATTCCTAAGGTGCCCCTCTCCTCCCTTATAAAAGGGCACCTCCTCCCCCTCCTCCTCACACCAAATTGAGAACTCAAGCTCGGAAAAACCCTGCCATTTTCTCCTCTCCACTTCCCTAGAATAATCCTAGAGGTCCTGGTCTTCTTCAAAGACCAATCATAGTTCCCTAAGTGGAGAATTCAAAGAGGCGTTCCAAAGAAGAGGTAATATCCATTACCGATCTTTTCAACTTCTTTCTTGTTCAAATTCTTCTTCTTTAGTTATTTCATGATAAAGTAATAACATCAGTATTATTTACATACTGATATGTTATTATAAATATGAAACAACCCTAATTCACCTTCTATCCATCCTACGGAAAAATGAAATCACCGCGCGTGCGTACGTACGGAATACCGTCTCCACGCCGTGGTGTAATCTATTTTCCACCACCACCTTACAAGGATGGGTATAATGGTGTAATGAGTAACTATTTATGATTATTATAAAGTAATATTGATACTGAAATAATATACATATACTCCAATATAATTCCACGATCATAGGAACGATATCATCACTCGTGCGTACGTACGGAATACCGTCTCCACGATGTGATGCGACTCGTTCTACATGATCATCATTACATAGTAATTATATAAATGAATTGAATGAATAAATATGATATATGTTACACTAATACCATTCTGGATATAAGGTATCTATAACCTTAAAAGAAGAATAAGAATGTATTCGTCAAAACACGAATAAGAACAAAAGGCAATAAAGACCCGAGTAACAAGTAACAATGAAATATTACTAACAAGAAGCTAAAAATATGACCATATATGATATCATATCAATATGTATGATTCTGGAATAAGTCAATAACATTATTTAAACCATTATACAGGAGCTTCGGACACATACAAAGCAAATCGGACCTAAGGTAAGGGAAATATCACAATCTCATTTTTATCCGAGATTGTTTATTCGTAATTATTTACTGGGGTGTATTTTATCATCCACATCCATGTTTCATCAATATGTAATATTATTTCCATCCACCTAAAATTTTTTAAATCCATTTTTACCCTTCGGTGAGTTTTTAGTAATATCTATGAAAGGAATCTTTTGTCGTACGAGGTACTTTTTGACTTTTCCGACAAAAGTACGAAGAATGTTTTTTTTAACTTATACAGCATGAATGGATTTTTGAAACATTATTTCCAAGAAGAGTCCTTTACAAGTTTTGAAGTTTATTTTTAATAAACTTCTTTTATTTTAACGTTTTATGACATGTTATGAAAGGAAACATGTTTTTAAAGAAGAAAGGATATTTTCCTCAAGAATGAAGTTCAAGTATTTTATCAAAATTATTTTCCATCTAAGATAATAAAAGGGTTCTATTTTTATCCCTATTATTACATGGATTTGATTATGTTGTGATGGAAACATTTTTATGAATTCCTTTATCTTATATGAATTGTTTTATGATGTCATGTTGTTTAAGAACCCATTTTTATTACATGGGTTATGCGATGATGTATGATTTATGATTATGTGGCACACATAAAAAGGATTCATTATAAGATGGGTGGGACCTATATCTCCCTCCAATGCAATGGGTAAAGATTTTATATCTCATGAGATAGACATAGCTGGAACGGAAGGTTATTTCGGTTCAGTGATACAGGACTGAAACGAGGAGTGAACTCGGTTCAGAAAGGGACTTTGTCCACTAAGATAGTCTTGGAAATGGGTCATGACTAACAAGAAATGATTTTCCATGATTATGTGTGCATGCCACAAAGTTTCAAGTTTTATGTTATGATTATGGGGATCTCATTTTCACTTCTATGATTTATTCCATGTTAAGATATTATGATCTCTTTTGCAGGTTTTGATTTTCAAAAAGATATGATATGATTTTTATTTCCTTTATTTGCCCTTGCTGAGCATTTGAGCTCACCCTTTTATGTTTTCTTTTGCCCAGGTCAGGAAGATGGATATTAAGTAGAATATTCTAAAAGGGACCCTAGATATGATGAAATAAATGGGAGACACTGTAGAAGATTTATGAACCAGTTGTTTATGTTTCCCAGTTTCTAAAGACACTATACCTATACGGTCCTTTGTGGTTGTGTCATATGTTGTAATAAGTGTGCTTCAATTTTGAAGAATTAACAATGTATGTAAAGTATGGGTCGTTATATAGTCGACAGAAAAGTTATCCTGACAACTGAAGAAAAGACATAGATCTTGAAGTGGGTGATAAAGTGTTCTTACGAATATCTCCCTGGAAGAGGGTTATGAGATTTGGAAAGAAGGCGAAGTTGAGCCCTAGATATATCGGTCCTTTCGAAATACTGGATCGTGTTGGGAAGGTAGCTTACCGATTGGCGCTTCCACCGAATCTCTCTCAAGTTCACGATGTGTTCCATGTATCTCTCCTGAGAAAGTACATACCTGATTCTTCACATGTACTCAGCTCAGAAGTTGTACCGCTGGAGCAAGATCTTTCTTATGAAGAACAACCGATAGAGATTCTGGATCGTATTGAAAATGTCATACGAAACAAGACCACTCGATTGGTGAAAGTTTTATCGAGGAACCACCAATTAGAAGAAGCTAAATGAGAGCTTGAGGATGTGATGAGGGAGAGGTATCCTCATCTGTTTGTTACAAAGTGATGAATTTCGAGGGCGAAATTCTTTTTAAGGTGGGTAGAATGTAACACTCGAGACTTTTATGTTATATAAATCATCAAAGGAATCTTTTTCTACACAACAGTTTCTTGGCTTGCTTTGCTCGAAATACTAAGTGGTAGTTAAAAAAAACTGATTTTTTCATAAAACGTAATTTTACCGCTTCTGTGAGTGGAATTTCAAAAATCCGAGAGACACGGTTGATGTCATTATGTAAAATGTGGTTCAATGAGATTGAAATATTTTTTGGTGAATAGTAACTTTTTACTTTTATTTACCACGTTTAAAAGTAAATAGGGTAATTAAGGGTAACAATGATTTTATTATAACCCTAACACATGTCCTAATTCTATTGGATAAGTGTAATTCGACCGAAAACAAACTTAGTAATAAAATATGACCATTTAGGCCCACTTGGATTAGATTAGGACATTTATTATTAATTTATTAAAAGAAGGGTTAAAATAGTTAAAATCAAAGTTTAATAACTAAATCATTTTTAATATAGGGTTATACATAAGATAAATTCGACTATAAATATTCATTAGAAAGATGAAAAGATTTCATACATAATTTTATTTTATTTGTAATTTTTAGAAATTAAATAATTTAATTTATTTATGACACAACAATGATGGAGTAATTATCTTATTAATGAAATATTGAAATAATTGATGTTATAAATACAAAAATAAATATAATTTGAGACTTTTTATAAATTACACTAATTTTACAGGTTATTATGACATGTTAGTATTGATGTAATTTACTTTTTTTGAACTTATCATTCTATTATGATTATCACAAAAATCAATTACTAAATAGTGTCAAAATTGACATAAAATAGATTTTAATATAAATATTATATTATTAATTGTTATTTTATTCCTAAAAATCTAAGGATCATCCAAATGACATAGATAAGGTTATATATATTAATAATAAACAACTTGGGGTTCGTTTGGCTGCTTATAGTATGTTTATTAACCTTATAGTATAAGAACACAAGAAGACACGGTAAAAGTAAAATTATTTAACTTAATGTTAAATCTACATGATAAGGTTAAAATAGGAACCTAAACATGTCTAAATTCTATTGGATGAGAGGATTTCGACCCATCCCCACCTTAGCCTCAAAATAAATCAATTTGGAGCTATTTAAAACCGAACATGACTTTGTAATAAAATAATATTTGTTGTTATACCAAAGGTGCCCCTCTCCTTCCATATAAAAGGGAACCTCCTCCCTCTCTTCCTCACACCACTTTGAGCCTTCATGCTCGGCCAAAACCTCCCACTCTCTCCTATCCACTTCCGTAGAGACATCCTAGAGGTTCTGGTCTTCTTCAATGACCTATTTTAGTGCCCTGAAAGGAGGTCTCAAAGAAGCACTTCAAAGAAGAGGTAATGTCCGTTACCGATTCTTTCATCTTTATTTCTTCTTCCACTTATTCTTCTTTAGTTTTTTCATTATGAAGTAATAACATAAGTATCACTGATATACTGATATGTTATTATAAGTATGTAACAACCCTATTTCACCATCTATCCATCCTACGGAAAAAGAAATCACCGCGCGTGCGTACTTACGGAATACCGTCTCCACGCCATGGTGTAATCTATTTTCCACCACCACCATACTTGGATGGGTATAATGGTGTAAATAATAGCTATATATGACTATTATAAAGTGATACTAATTCTGAAATAGTATACATACACTCCAATGCAATTCCACGATCATAGAAATGATATCATCACTCGTGCGTACGTACGGAATACCGTCTCCACAATGTGATGCGACTCGTTCTACATGATCTTCATTTCATAATGATTATATAAATGAATTTAATGAATTAATATGATATATATTACACTAATAACATTATGGAAATGAGGTAACTATAACCTAAAAAGAAGAATAATAATTTATTTGACAAAACATGCATAAGAACAAAAAGTTATAAACACCCAAATAACAATTAGCAATGAAATATTACTACTAAGAAGCTAAGAATATGACCATATATGATATCATAACGATAATTATGTTTCTTTAATAAGTCAACAACATTATTTAAATCATTATACCGGAGGTTCGGACACGTACAAAGAATATCGGACCTAAGGTAAGGGAAATATCACAATCTCATTTTTATCTGAGATTGTTTATACTTTGGCATTTTCTGGGGTGTATTTTATCATCCACATTAATTTTTACTCAATATGTAATATTATTTCCATTCACCTAATTTTTTTTAAATCCTATTTTACCCTTCGGTGAGTTTTTAGTAAAAGATATGAAAGGAATCTTTTATCATTTTTCGTACGAGGTACTTTTTTGACTTTCCCGACAAAAGTACGAGAAGAATGTTTTTGTTAACTTATACGACATGAATGGATTTTCAAAACATTACTTCCAAGAAGATTCCTTTACAAGTTTTCAAGTTTATTTTTAATCAACTTTTGTATGACATGTTAAGAAAGGAAAAATGTTTTTGAAGAAGAAAGGATATTTTCCTCAAGATTGGAGTTCAAGTGTTTTATCAAAATTATTTTCCATCTAAGATAATATAGGGTTCTGTTTCTATCCCTATTATTACATGGATTTGATTATGTTGTGATGGAAATATTTTTATGAATTCCTTTATCTTATATGAATTGTTTTATGATGTCATGTTGTTTAAGAATCCCATTTTTACTACATAGGTTATTTAATGATGCATGATTTATGATTTTGTGGCACACATAAGAATGATATCATTATGAGATGGGTGGGACCTATATCTCCCTCCAATGAATTGGGTAATGATTTTATATCTCATGAGATAGGCATGGCTGGAACAGTTGGTTATACCGGTTCAGTGAAAGAGGACTGAAACGAGGGTGACTCGGTTCAGAAATGGATTTTGTCCACTAAGATAGTCTTGGCAATGAGTCTTGACTAATAAGAAATGATTCTCTATGATTATGTGTGTATGACACAATGTTTCATGTTTTAAGTTATGATTATTGGGATTACATTTCACTTCTATGATTTATCCCATGTTATGATATTATGATCTCTTTTGCAGGTTAAGATTTCCAAAAGTTATGTTATTATGTATATGATGTGATTGATATTTCTTTTGTTTACCCTTACTGAGCGTTTGAGCTCACCCTTTTGTATGTTTTATTTCCCTAGGTCAGGAAGACGGTTATTAAGTAGAATATTCCAAAAAGGGACTCTAGATATGATGAAATAAATGGGAGGCAAAGTAGATGCTTTATGAACCAGTTGTTTATGTTTCCCAGTTTCTAAAGACACTATACCTATACAGTCCTTTCCTGGTTTTGTTATATGTTGTAATAAGTGTGGTTCAATTCTGAAGTAATAACATTGTATGTAAAGTATGGGTCGTTATAATATTCATGTGGAAATAAATGTTTAATAGTTGATAATGAAATTATTGTTGATAAATGTCATGATTTTATAATAAAACTCCTCCAACTGAGGTGCACTATCATCTATGAAAAAAAATGTTACTATTTTTTAATGTGTTTTTTCCATTTGGAGTTTATGTTTTCTTATGATTTATAATGTGTGCAATTTTTCACCTTACATTATGACATGACCCCGACATATTTGTACTCTCTTCTAGAGCCATTTAACTGAAATGAACATTATTGAATATTTTTGGCAAGATCGATAGCTTGTGCTATTAAATTTAATGTGATGATATGGAATAATTTGAATTTTATTTACTTTCTATATTAATTTCACCATTATTGATTGTCTTAATTTTAAAATATTGATTAAATGGTAACCATGTGATATTTAGATGCTTCAATGATGGAATGTTATTATATATTCAGACACAGTCTTGATTTTCACCTTAGACATTTGGCTCACATTATACGTCCCTGGAGATAACATGGGATCCATATTAAGGACTCATAGATAGAAAACCGTGCTTGGGTGATTATGCCATGATAGTCCAGGGGTGATTTTTTGGCGTTCTAGGTGAGGGCTTTATAGGGATTTTAATTATACTACAGTGTGATACTGGTTCCGTAGGGGAGAAACCATGGATATACCATTTGGTAATATGGCTACACTTGGCCATGGGTGATACTCAGTCCAATAGTGAAATAGTTGGGACAGATATATAGTTAGCATGCCTCAAGAGATACCAGTGACTTCTTATGGATCTGTAAGGACAGACTCGATGGTATAAGATTTCATTCGGTGTACCATAGTGATACCAAGGATTCTTCTTTGATCGTCATGGATGGGCCATGAATTTGCTACTATAATTGAGAAAGATGATTTAATTTCATGAAGACATGAGTATCATTTATTAATATTTAATATAGATCATTAATGATTTTCTAATACATATCTATTACTGTTTATCACACATGGATGTCGGTTTGTGAATTTAACACAAAATCAAATCATAAGATTAGGGGTATGATTCCATGGTTTTCCTTGTGTATATTTACTCTTCTATACATATCATATCTTTACATGTTGTTTTTTAGACTCTTATCATAGGCTAAAGCAGGTGGTATGGGATATGATTCATCATGGGAACCTAACCCTTGTTGTAGTTGTTTTATATTTTTTACTATATTCATTTATTATATATGGAACAATATTATTTGTCTACAGTATGAAATGGAATCATAGTGACACCATGGGTACCTGCATACTGAGACTATATCTCACACCCTGATTGGGTGCCATTTGGTACACAATAATACTTTAATATCATAGATATGAATAAAGGGAAGTGTTTGTTAGATGCTAGATTTATTTACTATGCAATTTGGAACTTTGGTGGAGGATGACCGAGCCTATGCTCGAGATGCCAGGTAGCATTTTTTGTTCATTAGGCTTTTTTTTGTAAGAATAGAGTACATGAATATACCCACATAACCCTACACTCTTATTTTTTACGATATCATACAATTTTATCATCATGGTATTTTTTTAATGACTATTCATCTTCCGTACATATTATTTATTCTTATTTGGTCCTTTTTAATGCTTCTATTGATGTCTTCTTATTCTTATTCTTCTCCAACTAATGATATATTGTTTATCATGATGTTATACCTTATCTTATAAGGGAATATTCTCCCCACTGACGCACCCAAGGACCTCACTATCGGTGTCCAGTCTTTGGCATTTGGGGTGTTGCACTTGAGGTCTTCTGGCCCTCCATATCGGGGCCCGATTTTATGCCAGTTGGGGCAGGATGCAACAAAGTGGTATGAGAGAATTTTATTTTCCTTTTATATTACTAGTTATGTTAGAGAATATACTAGGAATCATGAATTTCGAATCAACCATGTGGTTGGATGTAGAAAACCAATATACAGGGGAAACACATATTGTCTGGTTGGGAGGTACAGTTAATTATTATTCAATTTATCATTGATATGACTTAACTATTGGGTGATCATGTGGTTTTGTGCTACTATTTCTAGTGGTATTATTGGGAAATTGATTTATATTATGTCATCCTGATTAAATTACGGTGTTGCATTACAAGAATCTAACTAGGCACCCTAGGGATTGAAGTGACATGCATTATGTCACACAATATTTATTTTCCACATGCATCTGCTTGTTTGCATGTGATTACAATTGTGCCTCATTGTTATATCATGTAGTTCCAATTTTTTTTACAATATATAAATGTTTCAGTTTATCTTGTAGGGTCATGTTATAAAATGGGTTAAGTAGACATCAAATTTTGATTAATAACGTGTATGGGTCTTGATAAATTGTAAAGGTTATCCACCTAATTCAATATTTCTAAGGGGTAATTAAATGGATATATGAAATTTAAATCCAATATCCACCTTAAATGGAGATACGAGACCTTGAATTGACATTACCATGGAAGTGGGATCTAGGTCATGTGTCTCTGTGACCCTTCTGGGGTTTCTTCTTCCAATTTGGACCCATCTCTTACACAGGACTATTAGTTTTGTAATTATAATATCCAACCCATCTACATATACTCTTTTATCATTTTACTTTTTGTTGTGTCATATTTTAGGGAGATCTTGCACCTATCCATTTTTAATACTTCTTTACCTAAAGTCATTGTCTGTTCTTAATATCATGACTCTAGTGTGAACATAATAATTATAGAGCTATTCCACTATGATGTCCTTTTTCATTACGATAAGAGAGTGGAAATCATCACACTAGGGAGGTGGTGGTCCTTAATCCACCCATAGTACATCCTATAGTTCCCCCTATGGAACCTCCTTTTGATCTTCCACTATGTGAAGAAACTCAGTTCTGTGATAGTTTTCTCATGTTAATGTACTCTGTTTAGTGTATTTTGAGGCATAACCTAACTATGGGAGAGCCTACACAAGACTTACAATAGATTCATCCTCCCGCTTTCGCAAGATATGGTGGTCCCCATGTTGTATAATCATGGATAGATGTTAAGATATACAACCTTGAACATCTTGAGATGCCTCCTGAGTGGAGGTTCAAGTTTTTTGTACATATCATTAATTACTCTACCTTGAATTGGTGAGATTACATTTATTATTCATAGGATTACCAAGAAACTGTTTGGGTAGAATTCTAGAAAACAATTTATGATCACTTCTTCTAGTATACACTATGATTATAATTATTTAGTGAGTTCTTTTATCTTAAATATTGTTCAACAATAGTACTTGAATATTCAACTCACATTACTGAGATTGAGTGTTTTCCAATAACACTAACTAAGGAAGAATTGATGACTATGATCCACTTTGAGGATGGGATTGGTTATACAATCCATTCATTGGTAAACATATTTTGGTTGATGTTTTTTACGTATATAATAAACTAGGCCCTTATTATAGAATGAAATATCTGAGAAGCTGGTCTTGTGATCTAGGTTGGTTCAATTTTGAGGCAGGTTTATGGTTCTTATGGATGTTTAATGCACCATTAAAATGGTGCAGGGGGGGGGGGTGTGTGCTTGATGACATGCACTGAGAGATCTATCGTATGACATCAGTGGGGTAGGATCATCCCTAAAAATACCCAGTGAAAAAGAAACCTAATAGAATTCTGATCATGTGGTAGGATGGGTCACATTTAGTGATTCATCCATTCCTTTCCACCAGCATTCAGTGGTAGGGGATCTAGGATAGTGCCTCAATTTGTTATAGGATCACTGACACCACATCAGGCTAGGATTTGGCCTTCTACTGGCTAATCATCTTAAGGTAGCAGAGGTCATGTCTGAGGTAGTAAAGATTTATTACATTAGTTTCGGAAGTGCGGACCTACTCAGGCTAGTCATGTGGAATATTAGGGTCATGGATTTGGCCATATGTATCATGTGTATCTGAAAATAGTTTAGAATAGTCAAGAACCATCAAGGGTTAGAGGTAATATTCTTGTACCCTCTACATTAGTTTCCTTCATTTTTGATACAATTGTATCAAAAATTTTTATATTTGTTGTGACATTTAGAGTTTGGGTATTTACATTTTTTAAAATAGTGGTTTTAGGTCTCTCAACACTACAATAGGTTTCAGAATTGAGTGCATACCCATGTTTTTGGAGTTCCCCTTGAGATAGGTGGGTATTGATTCTTATGGAATTGCATCATCCTTGATAAGACTGTATTCGATGTCATTATTGGTATGGATAGGGATATCTACCACCTTTTAGTGTCACCCACATCACTTGAGGTAGAGAAAACATACAAAAGGGTGAATATGAAATCTAAGAAAATTTAGCTAGACCCAAGAATTTATGGCTGGGTAGAGTGACAGCTCAGTATTTAAGTTACTTTATGAACAATCAAAGAAAATAGTCCATGGATTAACCTACTATAGTGGATTGTTTCACAAACATTTTCCTTGGTGATTTCTCTAACTTACCTCCTTTTTGAGAGGTTCTCTTTGTAAATTATCTAGTTTGAGGTGCTACAAAAAATTCTCATTCCTCCTTATAGGATGTCACCTATAGTGATCTAGAAATACAAGAACCAGCTGGATGATCATGAAGAGAACATTTTTATTAGACCCAATACATCACCGTGGGGGTTCACCAATCCTCTTCTCTAGGAAGGTTGTGGTACACATATATTTTTCATGGATTAGAGTCAACAGAACTCGCTTATATAATGAATTGGTATCCATTACCTCATATAGATGTCCTCCTAAACAAAATATGAGGAGAAAACTCTTACTCCAAGATTAATATATGGTTGGGCCATCATCAGGTTCATGTGTGAACATTGGAAATACATCAAAAAAAATTCTTGAGCAGGAACGAGTTGTATGAATTTTAGGTTATGTCATTCGGTCTAACGAACTCGGTAGAAGTTTTCATGGATCTAATTAATCTTTTTTTCCACCCATACCTTGATTCCATTGTGGTAGTCCATTTAGAATACATCATTGTACACTCTCCCTCTAGAGAAGATCATGGAAATTATCTTGAGATTGTTCCCAATACATTGAGTGAGCCCCAACTATATTTTAAGCTATGAAAATTCCACATATGGATTAGTAATGATCTCTTCATGGTTCATATAATATCAGATGAAGGTGTATCAGTTGACGTAGAGTAAGTCAGTTAAGTGGATTCTAGAGAGTATCCCCAGAATGTGTTTCACACACATATATTCTTAAGTATTTCTAGCTATTACAGGTGATTCATATCAGTCTTCTCTCTCTTTGAAACACCTCTTACATCTCTGACTATTAATGGTTTGCAATACATCTGTTCTAAAGCCTGTGAGGAATTTTTTATTAGTTATAGGGTAGACACATGTTTCCTATGATTCTAATATTTCGTGATCTAGGCAGAGGTTATATTTTATTTTTTTGAAGCTTCATGAATCGTACTGGGTGAATTTTTAATTCAAGGAGATCGAGTTGTTTGTTATAGACTCGCCAACTAAGGCCTGATAATAAGAACTATTTTATAAATGATATATAGATGTCAATGGTGTTTTATGATCTATGCAGTTAGTGGAAATATCTTTCTGGTTAGAGGATCAATGTTTACTGGTATTATAAAATGTTGATATAAATATCTAGACAACAAGAAATGAATTTTAGGAAATGTGGGTGGGTAGAATACTTATAGTCATTAGGTATTTAGAATAATTATGCACCAAGTAAATGTAATGTCATGGATGATGCATTAGGCTATAAGGCATAGATGCAATTAGTTATGGCTAATATCATTTTGTGGTAGATGATGGTTCTATTTTATTTTTTTTTCATATTGAGGTTAAGGAATAGTAAAGGAAATCAGTTAAAGTATCTCTAGCAGTGACATCCACTCTTTTATAGCAAGTCATAATGTGGAAGTTATGTGATTCAGAGGGACTAATGACGAGGGAATGCATCGTGGTAGTTAACCCACCTCATGGTTGGGTTATTGATGGTATTGAGACCCTACTCTACTATTTTCATGTATTGTTGCCTTCTGATTTTAGGTGAGGGCTAATGAGGGAAACTAATACCTTTGTGTGGGTATTTCATATGGGGATTACCATGATGTATATAGATATGGACCATCAATATTGGTGGCCTGGTATAAAGAAGAAGATAAAAAGTTTCACCACTCGATGCTCCACCTATCATATGGGGAAGGCAGTGCACTAGAGACCTGCTAGACTTGTAATCCCTCAATCAATTCCTGAGTTGAAATACAATGATGTAACCATTGATATTTTCATATTATTTCCAAGATCCCCTCATGATAGAGAGGTTTTATGGGTGATAGTCTATAGGTTGACCAAATTCATGCACTTCTTACTAATCTAGGAGACAATATCTATTGATGAGTTATCGGGATACATAACTAGGAGATTGTGAGACTTCATGGCATACCCCATTCTATCATATAGGAATGAGATGCCCAATACACTTCTCAGTTCATGAAATGGTTGCAGGAGTCACTGGGTTCACAGGTGCTATTAAGTACTACATATCACTCTCATACTGATAGGCAGGACGAGCGAACCATATAGGTGTTAGAGGATATGAAAAGGGATTTTATCATTTAATGATGGGGTTTCTGGTAGATGTATATTTTTCTAGTTTTGTTTTCCTATAATAACGACTTCTATGAAATAATTTTGATGGATCCATATGAGGCCCTATATGATAGATTGTTCTGTTCACCTCTATACAGGCTGGAGGAAGGAGAGGCAACTCCACTAGGACCTTGTCTCATTCGGGAGACTTCAGACCATGTGCAATTGATTCAGAATCATATGGAAACATTTATGTTGAGGCATAAGTCTTATAATGATTTTCACTATGGACCTATGGAATTTCAGGTGGGATGTCGGGTGTTTTTACATGTTTCAATGATGTTGGGTGGTAGACAAATTAGGTGTCAGGGGAAGTTGTCACCTAGATATGTCATATCGTTTAAGATATGATAAATAGTTGTTCTGATAGCCTATAAATTATTGTTACCTCAAAGATATTGCTCCACACATGATGTCTTCTATGTCTCTCAGCTTCGATAGTATCACCCAAACCTGTCTCATTAGTTTGACATAGATGATATCATACTTGAGGTATATGCATTATTCTAGGAATGTCTAATTTTTAACATCAATCATAACATAATGTTTCTCCATGGTAGGTTAGTTGCTATGGTTCAGGTGTTATGGAAGCACTAACTTGTTATGGACAAGACCTAGGAGAGGAAGGTTGATGTATGTGGGCCATGGATGGAACTTTTTTCAGACTAAGCTTTACTGCCCTCGGAAGGGAAACATGGGGATGAGATGTCTTATGAAGGCAGGGTTATAATGACCATAAATTGTCTAATGTACGGAAAATTTAGAATTTTTAGTTTAATACATTAAAACGGCCCGTTAAATATCATTTCTAAGGATAAAAGAGATCTCTATTGTATTTTTTTGTCCTTTAAGGCCTGACGCACCACAAATGTGGAAGGAATAATGGGTCATGCAGTGTATAGAACCATGATTCCAATGGTTGATGTTGTGTGGCTTGTTTTGGGTTATGGGAAGTGGGAATGCACATAGTTTTCATGTGGTTATTTACACTATTCTCTTTTACCATGCATAGATAAATATTGGGTAAAAATATTTAATGGGTTTCTCTAATTTGTCTTATTTCATTTTTCATTATTTTTCATTATTTTTCCCCTTTTTCTCCATTCTTTGTCCTGTTTATTTTTCTATTTTATTTTTCTATTTATTTTATTTCTATTTTTCATTTTACTACTATTATTGTTTCATTTATATTTTTTTCTCTCCTATCCTCCGTTAACACTCTCATCGTGCGATCCCCTCTCCCTCCAGGAGCATCTCTAACTCCTAAATCATTAAGGTTTTTTGTTGTTGAATCTCTTTTTTCTTACTTGTAAGATGCATTGGAATGGTATTTGTATGATCTCTCTCTAGCACCACTCTATTTCAGAGTATCTCCATCATCCACACTGCTATCTTTGTGTTACAATTTTGGTCAATATATTGGGTGTTTTTTAATTTGTTTAATTTGTCCTATTTTAGGTTGAATAAAAGGTTGTTGTTGGGCATTGAATGTTCTATGACATTGAGGTAGTGTTCCTACACATTTTATAAATTATTTCATCCTTTAGTAAATATCACGTTGTTATACAGCTTGTTATAACCTTCCAGAGAAGAATAATATCGTGGATTAAATTAATTTTATTGGGTTGTTGTGTCAATAGTGAACCCTGAATGTTGGGAAACTCATTCATGGCTTGTTCACATCGCCATAAGAAACACTTTTTGGCACTCCCTCAATTTTGGACTATTTTTTTAATATGGATTTTTTGGGTTGTTAGTGGCACCTTTTTTAGTGTATTATAAAATTGATAAAATATATTAATATTGGTGTTGGACTGTGAATTCGATCCCTATAGATATGTATGTTACTATTTTTATTATTTATCCAAAGTGAAATGATTTTACCCATTAATTATACTTGATGACATAGATGTTTCCCTTAGGAAAGGCATATGATTATTTTATATAACTTTCATTTAATAAGACCACTCTTGGTGTTTTAGTTTGATTGTGTTAAAAATTACCTTTAAATTCTTATTCAAGTATAATAAAATGTTTAAAAAATCATATTTTAATTATTGGTGATAAATGTCACGATTTTATTATAAATCCCCTCTAATTCAGGTGTGTAGTCTTCTATGATAAAATATAATGATTAATGTTTGAATAAATTTGGGAAATTTGGAATTCGTGTTTCCTTTTTCATTATAATCTATATAATTTCTCACTTAACATTATTCCATGTTCCATGCCTGTTAGTTGTCTCTACTAGAGACATTTAAATGGCATGGACTCTATTAAAGAATTTTATAGGCTTGATTGCTTATTCTATTAAATGGCATGTCATGACTTGCAAATTTTTTACAGTTATTGCCTTGATATATAAATTGCACGACTTTTCACTAGCTTAATTGGCATTTATTGATTTAATTGTATGTATTTGATATTTAAATGCTTCTCTTTTGTTATGAGATTATATAATTATGGATAGCCTTGATTTGAAACATTCTAATTTTGGTCTCTTTATACGTGATGGGTGAGAACATGTGTTTTATATTGATGACTCAAGGATGGAAACCCGTGCATAGATGGTTATGACACGATGCACTGGGGGTGCTGCTTTGGGTGACCACATGAGGTATTTCTGGGTGGTTTAATTGTACTCCTGGGTGATACCAGCTCTCAAAGAGAGAACCCACGAAAAAAACGTTGAAAATATGGATTCACAATGCCTTGGATGATACATGGTCCTCTAGGGAGATAATTGTGATGTACTCAGAGTCATGATGCCTCGAGTTATACTAGTGAGTCCTTATGGATCGCTTGGGATAGACTCTGTGTAATTGGATTACATTGCATGTATCATACTGATACATGGGATTATTCTTAGATTCCTAGGGCAGGGCTTGGACTTCACCTCTATAATTTATGGACTTTATTTAATTTCTTGAAGGACATGAGTTTCATTTATTAATATTTCATATAACACAATTATGATTATGTGATACCTCTCTATTGCCTTGCAGCACACTTGGATGTTGACATGTGAATTAGACCCTGATTCAAAGCGCAAGCTTAGGGGTGTTCTCTCTTGGTCTTCATTATATCTATTGTCTCTGTTATACATTTCATATCATTTACAGATACTTTTTGCAGACTCCCAAAATTGGATGAAGTAGGTGGTATGGAAGGAGAGGCCTCTTGGGAACCCAGAGCAGGTTGGAGTTATTTAATCTATTTAACTACTTGCATTTATTATATCTAGCACAATGTTATTTTTCTACAGCATGAAATGGAATTGTATAGAAACAGTTGGTACTGGCCTATTGAGATTATGTTTCACACCCTACTCGTGTGTCATTTGGTACCTAAGTTGACTTTATCTTCACATGTATGGATAAAGGGAAGCACGCTCTTTCTGATGCTTGAGTTATTTGTTGTTTAGGGTAGATATTTGGAAGAAGAGGACTACGCCTATGTTTGAGATACCGTGTAGTAGTTTTTGGTCTTTTAGGTAGTTACATTTATTATGCATTACAGGATCATACCCCCATACCCATGAAATATTTTTTTCATGGTTTTATACATTGACATCATCATGGTATTTTTATGACTATTTAGATTCCATAGTTATTATTTATTATTCTTGGGTTATTTATCTACTTCTGCTATGTTATTATTATTCTATTGATTCTCCTAATTATTATATATTGTTTACCGCAATGTTATAATTTATCCTATCAGGGAATAGACTCCCCAAGAACACACCCTAGGCCCTCATAGATGATAGATATCCTTTAGAATTCGTGGACATGTTCTTGAGGACTTGTTGGCCACAATCATAGGCCCGATTTAGTGACAATCGGGATGAGACTCTATAGGAGAAACCCATTCTAAAATAGAAAACATTTTTTTTGAAATATGGAAAACATTATTGTAACAAAAAACTATCTAATTAATATATAAATATAAATTGTTAAACTATAAATTGTATTTTATTAAAAGAATAATAACCATTAATGTTATGTAACCACTGATTGGATGCCAACTATAACTACAGAGTCATTTTTATCATGTAAAATTTCTATTGAGGGGAAAATGTAGAATTACATATATTCTGATGATCATTTAGTTTTATCATTTTAACTAATTATGAAAATATATTCAATTTTAATTTTGAATTATGTTCATCTTTATACTTTGAAATGATGTGGTTTTATTAATTATATAATATTTAATGATCAAGTGAATATACCTAAAATAATATTTTCCAATAAGAATATTTATTATAGTACTAGGAAATGTTTTCTTGTTATAGTATTCATTATCAAACAATGCATTGATTATTTAATATAACTCTAGCATTATATTATAAGACTACATGTTAAATGCTCGTCATGAGGTAACCATGCGCCATATAGATTTATCATTTGATTAAAAAACATTATAGAAAATAAAAAAAATTATATATTCCAATTATCATATATTATATCAAAAAAATCAACGACAAATGTATGTCATAATTTCATAACCCCCCAAGACACTTTAATCTATAAGGAAATCATAAGTGATTTTATATATTATTATTATTAAAACCAGCTTTATCTAACTAAAGGATATAAAAGACTAAATGTGAATCATGTTGCTAGTTGAAAAAAAGTAACCCTTCTCTTGAAAGAAATTACAATACATTGCAAAAATTAGTGGTTATTATAAACAACGGTTCAATAATACAACTGATGTATCTTGAAAAAAGTGTTTGGATTGTTGATAAAAACTTGAGGAAGAACAATTAAAGAGTACCATCATATACAATATAATTCCTCAACACAATATAACAACATATTCATATAACCAAAAAATAATACCTAAAAAATACTTTATATTATAAAAAACAAGTCATTAGATAAAATAAATCATCATGTTTAACCCAAACCACAATCATGTTATATGAATATCAAATATTCAAATCAAAACGAATAGTACAATAAAATAATGATTATTTATGATATTAATTTTATTCGAAAACAAAAACATTTTATATTTCTACCTACTATATAGAATTCATATTATAATGGTGTCACATGTTATATTCACATATATAAGAACACAATACCACGCTAATCTTGTCTACAAAAATATGAATGGAGATAATAATAATCTTCCACCATATTATTAACAACAACCTATGAAAAAGGATTTTAATTTCAAAAATAACTTTCCAAAAAACCTAAAGGGTTATTTATTTTATAATAATTATATATTCAATATGTAAAATTAAACTAAAATGGATACCAATGAATAAACTGTGAAGGAATTTCATTAGGGAATAAATATTCTTGAATTTTTTAATATAAATCCATATATAAATTACCACTTGGGACTGGGCTGTATGATGGATTTTTTATTTTTTCCATATATAATTTACTTAGTGGGATTTGAAAATATTTCATTGAATTATATATCAAATATAGATCAGTTTAAAATTCATAACATCTTTCTTAGAGTGTTTAGAAATCCCACACTAGAATCACATGAGTAATAGCATCCCCTTATGTATAAATAGATTTAGGTGTGATGAATGACTCTTACTAGCTTGATGCCTCTAATCAAATGAGTCATTCTTATCCTTATAACGATATTACACATATATAATTGGGGTTTTATTTTAATCTATTATATATATATATATATATTTCATTTTAATGTATCATATGTCAAAATTTATAAAAACGACTCATGATATTTTTCATTCTACATTTGAATTTCATATTACATGACCTTCCATTAATCATATGGAATATTTAATTTCAGTATTCTATGATTTAATTTGGTAATCTATTATTATGTATTTGATAAAAGATAAATCTTATAGATATTTTATCCTTATTAAAATAATTTAATAAAATATTCATAACGGAGAATCATAATAATTTATGGTTTGAAAATGATTATAATCATATCAATAACACATATATTATATATTAGATATGTCATTTAATAGGTAAATTTGGGGTGTATCATGGGGTAATAAAAGGATGACACTTCATCAAAATGGAATTGTTTGAGCTGGTTATAATTATATTGGAAATGTTTCCTTATTATTTCATTATATCTGAGAATGGATGATCCCCTCCATGTTGAGAAGGGTGATCATTCTCCATTATTCATGGGATTTGGAATCATCTCATGGATATCAATGTAGGGGGGAATGACATTAAGATACCTTTTAGGGTATAATAATTATGATCATTAAATGAATAAGTTTTTTGGAAATCCTTGGTAAAATAAACACATCTCTTTATTGAAAAGTGTATCCTTTACTTTAGAAATCATATTGGGTGATCATATTTTATAGGTTTCAATATTTAAATTTCTATTTATAATGGGTTTAGTTAGATCCATTATAAATCAATATTTGTAATAGATCCATTGACTATATTTTTATAAAATAAATAATGTTTTAAATGAAGTCATTTTGGTTTTTATAAAAAATATTTAATCGAATCAATACCAATGATTCATAACATGTTATATAAAATTATTGTGGAATTCAATAATAAGTTGAATTAAATCATATGTTAATATTTTTTTTGGGATAAAAACATTTTGTAATGTAATAATTACATTTATATAATGGGTCATAGTTAATGATATTCAACAAATCATGCTAGACATTATAGGTTTTCTTTTTTGTGTCCTTCTTGAGTTATTAATAGGCAAGTTATTTAATAGGGATTTAATATTAAATGTAATATTTTATGAGTAATTTTATCTCACATGGATTTTTTCAAACTTAAACCATTATTATCTTTGTAATCTCCCACATGATTAACTATTCATTTCAATTTTAATCTAACATTTTCTAAAGTTAATTGCATGCAGGCTATTAGTAGTTAACTCTTATAAAAATATTAATCCAATAAATTTAATCATATGTAGCAGATTATATTTGAGTTCAATGAAAATAAATTATAGGTTTAATCCAGTAACAATTGGGATTATATTTACATGACCCCTACAAATTGAACAAAACTAATATGTTTCTAGTTTAATATCAATAATGGGAATTATTTTATCACATTAATGGTCATGTAATGTTTTTTATCCTTTGTAGAATGCAGATTCATGAATTCCATCTAATGTAGGAAATATTATATCATTTAATTTATGACTATCCATTTTACTCATATTCAACATACTAAGAATATTTTTTAATAATAACTCAATTATGAATTAAAGCTAATAATTTTGTATTTTTTTATTTTTGAAAAGTTTATTTAGTGATATTTATTAATTTACAATTGTTGTTGTAAATTATTTATTTATAAAATATTTATAAATTATTAAAGAAATATTTATGAGTCATTTAATAGGTAATTGTCCATTGATAATAAATAACATTTTATACTATTTAGAAAGACATATAATTTATATATAAATTGTTTCCTTAGAAATTATTAATGTGATTTGTAAATATTTTATAAATTAAAAAATATGGAGAATATAATAATATTTAAGTAAATAATGAAGTGTTTATTATAATTAATTTGACATGTTAAAATTATGGACATATTTATAGAACCATTTCATCCATATGAAAGTGAAATTTGATTTCTAATTTGAATAAGGTTTATGTAAAATTTAATATATTTTATCCAAAAATGATTAACACTTTACAAAATAGAACTGAAATATAAATTATTAAAATTTAATTTTATATCTTATATTAAATAGTAATTTTGTATATTTTGTAACATGAAAGGGTTTATATAAGAAAATGAATAAAAAATTTTTCTATTAAAAACTATTATTATAGATGTAAAAAAATAAAATGTAATAAAATGATTTTAATTACGAATTTTTTATCAATGTATTACTCATATTTTAAGACACTAATTTTTTATTTAATAATATTAAATATCTCATTTATTAATCGAAAAAATCTGTTTTATATTCTAAATTTTGTTTTCTTATTTACTTATATGATGAAAAATTTATTAAATATTAATATTATAAACAAGTCTATACTGTAACCCACTACTAATGATAATGTATCATTCAATGTTGTACCATGATATCATCTTGTATTTGTTTATGAACAATAAATATGAAGGTAATTATGATTTATATGTATCAACTATCTGATTTATTATTTTATTAACTTCTGTGAATTATAATAACTCTATGGGTAGATAACATTTGAATAAATAACTCATTATCTCAATGTATTATGCGATGAAATAGAAAGTGAGGTTTAACTAAATGACATGAAATGGTTAAATAAGTGAATATTAATGATTTCATATGAGTCTAAATATTTATATTAAATGGTTCTTTGACAAACCATATCTTTAATACGCATAATTATATGATTCTCTATATAAATATATAAATATTGCAACTCTAGAAGATCACGAGAAAAGAGTATTTGAAAACTTCTATACATAAAATAATTACTTTTAGTAAAAAACACATACAATATAATAATTAAAAAATCATCAATGTGATATTAAAATCAATTTGACTTCTAAAACTACACATTATACCCTCTAGAAACATATCATAAAGTAGTAAACTATAAATCCCAGAATGGTATTAATGAATGAAAAATTGATCAAGGAAATTCCAGAGATGCAATAAGAATATCATGCTAATTAATTTTTTTTTAGAATCACAAAAACCAACATCGAAGAATGATATATATTGAAAACATGGAGGAAACATGGGCATGAGGAATCAAATTAGAAAATGAAATCACAAACATATGTTTCGGATAAACACCATGAAAAAATAAAATAGTTTTTATTTTCAGAGTAGTCCATGAACTATACATGGAATCTTCTGAGAAAAACTACATACCCAATGCTTTGTAGGGCTATATAATTACATGCCCACCAGTCACTTTCATTCCATGTACATTTAGAATTTTGTATCATAGACTATTTAAAATATGGATGTATTTCATCTCTTTTAATAACATGATCATTGATTTGGGTAATAAATACATATAATATTTTAATTTACCTAATATATTTATATCTTTATGAGTACCCTTTAGTTATAATAGGTTTAGTAATTCATAATTTAAAATATTAGAATGGATAGGCGGGGAATAACTTTTGTATCATAATGACTATATAAATATTTTCATGAAAGTGTAAATTGAATTAGAAAAAATTCTCTCACTAATATCCAATTATTAGGATTTAATGAATTATGTGTAAAAACATATCCCATAATGAGATAATGGAAAAAATCATAATATAATTTAGGTGATTTAATAAAGATGAGAGGAGAGGATCCCTTATATTTAGGGGACTCTTTTCAATTCATGGGAGGATCATCCTAATATCTTCGGGGATAATTCAGTTATATATATAGAAGTAATATCATAATAATTTAATTATTTATTTTTTATAGTGAAATAACATGGGATCTTGGGTTGAATTTTATAGGAAATGCTAGGGGAGTTCTCTTTTTTCTATAAACATAGTTTTTGGACACTTTATATGACAAAAATCCGAAAAAACTATCTAATGGTTTTTCGAATGATATATTGAAAATAATAGTGGATTTTATTATTTTATAAGTTTAAGAGATTAATCATTGAATTAATAACATTGTTGATGTGAGTGTGGGTCGTGTTTGTAATGAATAGATTGAAAAAATAGTTTATATGAAATAAATTTTTCAAGATTAACTAATGTTTTATAAATATAAAAAAATAAACCTAAATGATATCATTTTAAAAGAAAATCATAATTTTGGCAATGGATAACCATTTTCATATTTATTACATCAATTTGATTCTTTTTTGTGTCATAATAAATATTATATAATTAGCCATTATTCAATTTTCACCCAATAATTTGATTATCACATCAAGTTATAAAAATTCCTCATTGGATAATTTTTACATGGGTATTTCCAAAAATTATACTTATTTTATAAAAATTTGTATATAATACTAATATTTAATCTTTTAAATCATATAACTTATTTTATTGATAAATGATATTTTTTAACAATAATTGTTACCAAACAGCCATTACAATTGGATATGACTTCATACAAATTATATAATAATCTATTATTATTAAATATTATATAATTATTATATTTTATTCAATTTTCATATATTTCATAATGTAGAGAATTCATCATCTTGATTGAAAATATATATTTCCTCAAAATAAAATTTTTGTTTTATTATATTAAAATAAATTTTTTGTCAAACTAATGTTTTAATAATATTAATACAAGTTATATAATTGATTAAATATAATAATAATTTATTTTAGGAAAATAATAATCCATAATATTATGGTAAATATACATAACCCTTTATTTCACAAAATATTTCCCTAAAGGTATTGTTGGAAATGATAATATTTTCATTGGGTGGTTTAGTGAACATGATTGGGATATTAAAATGATTTTCTTTAATTTATATCGTATACGATTTAACTCATTCTTTTATTATTATACTATTCATTTTGATCCTTCATGGAAATAATCCCAATTATGAAATCTCCCTTGGAAGATTGAATAATTGGGCTTCATAAGGTATAATCCCACCCGTCGAGGCCATCAGTACTTCATTTTGGGTGAATTTTATTTTTTATAATTTTTAATAAACTATCATAATTGAAATTTTGAATTTTGTATATTTTCCTTGGATATGTTGCTTACTGATATTTTCATTTTGTAGACTATATAATGGTTGAAAATAACTAATGTAGTTCATGTGTTTTCTATAACTGAATTACATTAACTAGAAATTTATTCATTAAAAATAGGAATTTAATTTATGAAATTTTTGGTCATTACATCCATTCCCCTTATAGAATTTCATCCTTGAAATTCTCATTTCATACTCTAAACTAAATAAGTATACCTATATTTCATCGCATCCTCATGTTCCATGATCACATCATTAAAAATGGGATTTTACTTTTTCATCAATATTTATTACAAAACACAATACTTTTATGGGTGTATTATTGTAGCTCTTGAATCCCTCACCTTGTTTGGGTAATGATAGCATATGTGTAGTAATTATCTTCATCTGCGTAGATTAAAATCATTCATTGTATTCATCATTCGGATATGTCATGCCCAGTTTTTAGTCCTCCTCAGACTTTGCCTGTTCTCCATGGTGATCAGGGTCCGTTAGAGGCAGTGGAATGGCTCGAGGAAGTGGAATGTGTCTTTAGAATGTTGGGAACTCCCGATAGTGTTAAGGTTCGTGCAATTATGAAGTTGTTCGAGGGCCCAGCTCTGGACCAGTGGAAGGTGGTTGCCCCACCATCGGCGCAAGTTGAAATGACGTGGGATGTCTTTAGAATTGTTTTCATCCAAGGGTTTGTACCTGAGGAAGTGAAGCTGGATAAAAAGAGGGAGCTTGTGCATATTCAACAAGGTCAACGGACGGTGAAGGCATATGTTGACCATTTCAAGGAACTGATTCCCTTTTCTCCAGAGGTAGCATCGCATGATCCCATGAAGGCCTCTCTTTTCACTGGGGGTCTTCGTCCAGAGATCAAGGAGCGAGTCCACCCTTATAAATACCTTTGTTTCGAGAAGCTGGTGGAGGAAGCTTTCTTGGCTAAGTTAGTTTCTGGTGTGCGGGTGGTTAATACTTCAGCGTCCCCTGTTGTTGTTCGTAATAGTTCCCCCTCTGGTGAGGAAGAGGCGCCAGAGATACCTGTTCCTAAGGAGTTATCCCCTTGGGTTCCAGCTTCCAGTTCATCAGATCGTTCGATGGTGTGCTATCAGTGTGGTCGTTTCGGGCATTTAAAGCCGTCTTGTCGCAACCCTCCGAAGACGTGTCATCGCTGCGGTTGTCTGGGTCATCTGGAGAAGTTTTGCAAGAAGCGTCACTTGAAGAGGAAGCTGTGATGGGAGAATGTCAGTACCTGACTGTGAGGCAGAAGATGCTTCAGCCATCAGAGCCCCAACCACAAGTCTCGGGGTGAACCTCGCGCACAGTCAGGAGTCCCCAGGGTTGTGAAGCCTTGGTCCAGGTTTCGTGTTCTGTGTTAGCAGTGGAACAATTAATATCTTTTGTACTCGTTTGCTGTTGTTAAGGTTTTAGCATCGTTGTAAGCATGTTGTTTTGATATGAAGTAATCATGGACTTGTTCTATTATAATCCATGTAGTCTGGTTTATGTAAATGTGTTGTTTTTCTAAAAAGTGGCAATGGACTTGTTCTATGATAAATCTAAGCGGACTTGTCGTGAGAATGTAATATTCCGAATCGTGTGTCCTTCTTAAAAGTGTGTTTGACTCTCGTGTGGGTTGACCTCGTTTTAGTTATGTTGTCGATGTGGTTATGTTTTGTGGACTACGGTGGATCATGTCTCCATTTTGATGTCGGTTAAATGTTTTTCTATAGGTTTTCCCTGGTCGAGGATTTAATGTCTTGACGGAGGTGCTGTTTTTCACTCGTGCTATAAGAGTTGGTTTGAATTGGTTGGGAGTTCCCGCGTTGACCCCCCCCCCCCTTTTTTCTAGGGTTGTCTCTTTAAATGGACTTCTTTTCGGCACTAGTTGAGTTCTTGTGGTGGGGATAACCCCTTCGGGCTCTCCCCTCACCCTCGGACCCCAGTTTTCTCTTGAATCGGTCGGGTGTGACCTGTGTAGAGTAAGGTCATCCCCGAGAACTTCAGTTTTCTTCAGTATTGTTGGGCATAGACTTGGATTTTTTGGCTGACTTGTGACCTGGTGACTTTCTGGGGGCAGAAAGTGTCTGTGGTGGGGAGAATTGTCACACCCCGACCGCGGACATCAGTAATTTTTCTTCTTTCTTGGTCCCGGTTTAAATTTTTTTCGAAGATTAACTGCGATTGGCGGTTTCGCGCCGGTGCGCGGTCATTGCATCATTAGCGGTGACCGTGCGTTCAGCCCGGGTGACCGTGTATTCACCCGGCATGTTTAAATATTATAATATTTATGCTGATATTTTATTATTAACGTTATCTAAGTTGTGTTATTAATATGATAGTTAATCTTATTTTTATATATGTTTATGTATGTTTTACATATATATATGTATAATAACGTATATATATACATATAGTTCTATATATGGTTATGTATCTATATATCTTTATATGCATGAATGTAATGTATTATCTTTAAATTATTTTATTATTTGGTCAAAATAATTATTATAAGAATTAACTAATGTATTATTATTATTATTATAAGTTCTATTATTATTATTATGATAAATTTTATTATTATTGAAAGGTTTTATTATGATTATTAATATTATTATTTTTATCATATATATATATATATATATAATCCTATCCTAACCCTAGTCTCCCCGTAGCCGCCAGCCCTTTCCTCCCCTTCTCCCTCTCCCCGTTCCTTTTTTTTCGTTTTCTTCTTCTCCCCCACGCGGCTCCCCGCTCACCTCCCCATCTCCTACGCCGCACCCAGAAGCCGCGCCTCCTCCTTCGACCCAGCCCTGCTCCCGCCGTCTGGTACCTCGCTGCTCCCGGCCCCTCCATCCCAACCGACCGCCGACGAACAGCCCACCGTTCCGCTCCCCCTCCGGACCTCCGCCTCGCCTCGTCCCGGCCTTGCTCCGCACCTCCGGCCTCCTACTGGTTCGGCCGACCCGCACCACCCTCTCCGGCGCTGCCCTCCCTCCTTCCTGCGTACGCCGCCCCCCCTGCTCGTCCGGCGTCCCGCGCCTCACCCCAGCGGCGGCCGCCCCTGCTCCCCGCCCTATTCGCCCAGCCGCCAGCCTCCCCTTCCGTCCGGCCGCTCCCCTCCCCTGCGCAACCCGCGTCGCCCTCCCTGTCCCGGCCTCCTCACGCCGCCGTCCCGGCTCCTCCGCTGCTCCGCCTCTCACCCCCCCTCCGCTGTATGTCGTTTTCATTTTTACTTTTATCTTTTTTTTTGTTTGTTTTTTTTGTTGTGTTAAATCTTATATAACGCTTAGCATTTTTATCATATTAATAAAATTATAATTATATTATTATAATTATATTATTATTATTATTGTTTTATTATTATTATAATGTTAATATGATTTTATTATTATTGTTATTATGTTAATATTATCATTTATATTATTATATCATTATTAAAATTATTATTATGTTATTATTATTAATACTATATTATTATTATTATTATTATTATAAATATATTATTGTTTTAATTATTATTATATTATGTTGTTATTTTTATTATTATATTATGTTAATATTACTATTTTTATTATTATCATGTTATTATTATTATTATTATTATTATTATTATTATTATTATTATTGTTATTATTATAATTATCATTGCGCTATTATATTTATTATTATTTTTATTATTATAACATCATTATTATTATTATGTTTTGTTATAATTATTATTGTGATTATTGTTATCACCGCGATTATTTTCACTTTGTTAATATTATTAATATTATTCTGTTATTAATATCGTTGAGACCGTTTAACGGTCTACTGTTTTAGGACCCGCGCAGGGCGTTTCCGAGGAAGCGCCATCACTGCGCCTTGTTTCCGAGGTTCTGCCGTCTCCGCGCATCAGTTTCGAGAGTGTTGGATTTTATCACGTGGCTTCGGACACACGTCGGGTCATCGCGCCTTGGTTCCAAGATCTTTTTACCGTCGCGCTTGGATTTTGATGTAGGTCTCCCATTGCACTCGCCTTTAAATTAAGAATTTATTTATTCCTTGCCTTTAATTGAATTTCAGTAAATTTAAAAGAATATTTAGTAGTTTTTATAGTGTGGTGATCTGCTGATGATAAAAGCCGTTTTTAATTCTAGCGTTTCATTGAAAGTGTTCTTCTTGGATTTAGTTTTGTGCTTCCATGGTAGTATTGCTAAATGGTTCCTCCTGAATAATGAAAGTCATGTTAAATTGTGTTTTGAAATGTTTTTGGCGTGTGTGAATTTGTAGATGTATTGCTTATGGAAAGTGGTGTTTTCTTAGAACCTTGATTAGAGAAAACGTCGTGTGGCCTTTGAACTTGTTTGGAAACCTTATGTGTGGCTCTTGGTTGATGAAAGATGTTTTCCTTTGTTACGCGAACAAAAGTTTGGTTTTCATTTGGGAAGGGTTTTCCTTCAAAAAAATGATTAATGGCCCGTTTGTCTCTTGATAAAAGTGGGGTGCGTTTGGTGATTGGAAAGTGACTCTACTTGTGAAACAAATGTGTTCCAGGTTTAAGATGCTGATTTGAGTTTCTTAAATAAATTTCTAAGTGCGTTTCTGGTTTTCAATGAAATGGCGTGTGTCATCCCTCTTTAAAAATGCTTTGGTCTTAGATGTTCAAAATGTAAGTGACATGACGGCCCGGTTGGCACTTTATCAAATGTGAAGTGATTATATATATATATACGTACTTGTGAGGGCATTTCTACAGGGGGACTTCCCTTCGAGGGTTGTCGTGTAGCGATGTCCGTGTAAGGGGTTGGCAAGTGCGGTGAGATGAGTCACGTGTGCGCGGGTCTCCCACTTACACAGTGTTACAAAAAACTACTATGGGTTCCTGGGCGTCTTGTAGATTATCGAGTGACGGTTACTTGCTAGCCCTGATTAGACGGGTTAGTACCCCCTGGAGTTACAGACAGGCCAGGAGGGATGTGCCACTGGTTGGCTGTTAGGGCGGCCAGTTGGTTATTGACTATGGAGTACCATGCCGGCAGGTAGTCTGAACCCGAGTACGTCCAGGGGTTTTCTAGGGATGTTCAGGATCACCCATGGTTATTGCTGATAACTTCTGGTTTACTTTTGCTTGCACTTGGTTTTCCTTGCCTGTTTACCTTTACTTGCACTTGTTTTCCCTGCTTGTTTACTTTCAGTCATCCTTCACAGCCTGTACTGTTAGATTTTTGGAAAAATGGTTTTCAAATGAAAATGTTTTATTCTCTTTGGGTAAGATTTGGAAATGTAACACTTTGCTTATCAGAATGAGTTTAAAAATAATGGAATGGAACCAACTTTTAAAAAGGAATAAGAGAAATGTCTCGTGTTTGATTTTCAAGTAAAGCATTGTGAAAACTTACTTTTATACATTATAGTTCAAACCTGGATTATGTAGATTCTATATTTACTGGCAGTGCTTTGGGATTTTGTTGTTGGGCTCACCTACTGAGTACTTTTGTGCTCACGCCTATCTTTTACCATTTCAGTCGCAGGTCTTCTGTTTTGAGTCGCTCAGTGTTGGAGCGAGGTTGCTCTCTAGTTGGGTGGTGACCTGAGAGGTCACATGGAGGTACGTGGTTGTGTGGTTTTTATTTCTTTTCCGCTGTTAGTGTTTGTTTATTCTGTTCTATTTACTTTTGTTTTGGGCTGAAATCGTTCCCAACGATCAAGTCTTAATGCCCGGCACTGGTTGCCATCCCGGGGGGATCGGGAACGCCCCTCGGGACTTGTTGCAGACCGGCTCGGGTGACCGGTTCAGGGACGACCCGGGTTGGTTCGTGACAAAATGGTATCAGAGGTGGTTCTTGTTATTTGGGTTGTCCGGTAGAAGGAGATTAGGACTGTCGGAACTCGAGGGGTAGGTACGGGAAGAGCGTCGCGAACTCTTGCTCGCACTGATCCTCGAGTTACCAGGGGTAGTTCGGGAATTGTGCCCTTGTCTTTTCTGGTTTGTCTTGGATTGAGAGATGACAATGGAGGCAAGACGATGTTACGTCGTGATTTCACATGGAGTAGTGACCCATGTGGAGTCTGAGTACACGGTTTGAATTCCTCCTAGTGGTCGACACTGACTTGGGACATGGCTCACTACCATGTCGCCAGGTTGAGTGTGACTACTAGTCCCTCATTTCAGTGGTTGATGCAAATTTGGATCCTGCTTTTGTTTTGGTTTGTGTGAGTGCGTTGTTGGGAATGAAAAAGGTTTTTGAAACTTGGAATGGCTTCTTCTAAAGGACTTTAAATATATGAAATGGGTTTTAAAACTGAAATCTCTTGATTTGAAAATCTGTTGTTTGCTTGGAATTGGATAAGAATGATTTGGGTTGAAACCTCGGTTCCTCTTTACGAACGTTTGAACATGTGTGAGAATGCATGGAAAGTGTGTGTTGACGCACGTATGAATGGAATGTGGATAAATACATGTGCAGCGGTTCATGAGATTACCTGGGTGTGTATTTGAAATTAAGGGCTTGATCTTGTTTTCTAAATTGGTTTTAAAGAGGAAATGTTTTGGAAAGCTTTTGGTTTGAAAGTGGATTGATTTTTGGAAAGTGATCTTGAGAAAGGGTGGTTTTGAAATCAAAAATGAAAAGGGAATTTTAAAGAAGAGATTTTATTTTGGGTTGTGTTGTATTTGTTTGGTCCTGGTGCTGACTATTTTTGAGAAAGGCGCTTTTATTGATGTTTCTTCGTTTTGATGTGGGTTTTGGCCTTGTGTTTTATATGTCGCTCAGGAAATGCCGCCCAGAAAGGTCTTTAAGGATTCGGATATGTCATGCCCAGTTTTTAGTCCTCCTCAGACTTTGCCTGTTCTCCATGGTGATCAGGGTCCGTTAGAGGCAGTGGAATGGCTCGAGGAAGTGGAATGTGTCTTTAGAATGTTGGGAACTCCCGATAGTGTTAAGGTTCGTGCAATTATGAAGTTGTTCGAGGGCCCAGCTCTGGACCAGTGGAAGGTGGTTGCCCCACCATCGGCGCAAGTTGAAATGACGTGGGATGTCTTTAGAATTGTTTTCATCCAAGGGTTTGTACCTGAGGAAGTGAAGCTGGATAAAAAGAGGGAGCTTGTGCATATTCAACAAGGTCAACGGACGGTGAAGGCATATGTTGACCATTTCAAGGAACTGATTCCCTTTTCTCCAGAGGTAGCATCGCATGAGCTCATGAAGGCCTCTCTTTTCACTGGGGGTCTTCGTCCAGAGATCAAGGAGCGAGTCCACCCTTATAAAGACCTTTGTTTCGAGAAGCTGGTGGAGGAAGCTTTCTTGGCTAAGTTAGTTTCTGGTGTGCGGGTGGTTAATACTTCAGCGTCCCCTGTTGTTGTTCGTAATAGTTCCCCCTCTGGTGAGGAAGAGGCGCCAGAGATACCTGTTCCTAAGGAGTTATCCCCTTGGGTTCCAGCTTCCAATTCATCAGATCGTTCGATGGTGTGCTATCAGTGTGGTCGTTTCGGGCATTTAAAGCCGTCTTGTCGCAACCCTCCGAAGACGTGTCATCGCTGCGGTTGTCTGGGTCATCTGGAGAAGTTTTGCAAGAAGCGTCACTTGAAGAGGAAGCTGTGATGGGAGAATGTCAGTACCTGACTGTGAGGAAGAAGATGCTTCAGCCATCAGAGCCCCAGCCACAAGTCTCGGGGTGAAGCTCGCGCACAGTCAGGAGTCCCCAGGGTTGTGAAGCCTTGGTCCAGGTTTCGTGTTCTGTGTTAGCAGTGGAACAATTAATATCTTTTGTACTCGTTTGCTGTTGTTAAGGTTTTAGCATCGTTGTAAGCATGTTGTTTTGATATGAAGTAATCATGGACTTGTTCTATTATAATCCATGTAGTCTGGTTTATGTAAATGTGTTGTTTTTCTAAAAAGTGGCAATGGACTTGTTCTATGATAAATCTAAGCGGACTTGTCGTGAGAATGTAATATTCCGAATCGTGTGTCCTTCTTAAAAGTGTGTTTGACTCTCGTGTGGGTTGACCTCGTTTTAGTTATGTTGTCGATGTGGTTATGTTTTGTGGACTACGGTGGATCATGTCTCCATTTTGATGTCGGTTAAATGTTTTTCTATAGGTTTTCCCTGGTCGAGGATTTAATGTCTTGACGGAGGTGCTATTTTTCACTCGTGCTATAAGAGTTGGTTTGAATTGGTTGGGAGTTCCTGCGTGGACCCCCCCCCCCCACTTTTTTCTAGGGTTGTCTCTTTAAATGGACTTCTTTTCGGCACTAGTTGAGTTCTTGTGGTGGGTATAACCCCATCGGGCTCTCCCCTCACCCTCGGACCCCAGTTTTCTCTTGAATCGGTCGGGTGTGACCTGTGTAGAGTAAGGTCATCCCCGAGAACTTCAGTTTTCTTCAGTACTGTTGGGCATAGACTTGGATTTTTTGGCTGACTTGTGACCTGGTGACTTTCTGGGGGCAGAAAGTGTCTGTGGTGGGGAGAATTGTCACACCCCGACCGCGGACATCAGTAATTTTTCTTCTTTCTTGGTCCCGGTTTAAATTTTTTTCGAAGATTAACTGCGATTGGCGGTTTAGCGCCGGTGCGCGGTCACTGCATCATTAGCGGTGACCGTGCGTTCAGCCCGGGTGACCGTGTATTCACCCGGCATGTTTAAATATTATAATATTTATGCTGATATTTTATTATTAACGTTATCTAAGTTGTGTTATTAATATGATAGTTAATCTTATTTTTATATATGTTTATGTATGTTTTACATATATATATGTATAATAACGTATATATATACATAATGTTCTATATATGGTTATGTATCTATATATCTTTATATGCATGAATGTAATGTATTATCTTTAAATTATTTTATTATTTGGTCAAAATAATTATTATAAGAATTAACTAATGTGTTATTATTATTATTATAAGTTCTATTATTATTATTATGATAAATTTTATTATTATTGAAAGGTTTTATTATGATTATTAATATTATTATTTTTATCATATATATATATATATATAAACCTATCCTAACCCTAGTCTCCCCGTAGCCGCCAGCCCTTTCCTCCCCTTCTCCCTCTCCCCGTTCCTTTTTTTTCGTTTTCTTCTTCTCCCCCACGCGGCTCCCCGCTCACCTCCCCATCTCCTACGCCGCACCCAGAAGCCGCGCCTCCTCCTTCGACCCAGCCCTACTCCCGCCGTCTGGTACCTCGCTGCTCCCGGCCCCTCCATCCCAACCGACCGCCGGCGAACAGCCCACCGTTCCGCTCCCCCTTCGGACCTCCGCCTCGCCTCGTCCCGGCCTTGCTCCGCACCTCCGACCTCCTACTAGTTCGGCCGACCCGCACCACCCTCTCCGGCGCTGCCCTCCCTCCTTCCTGTGTACGCCGCCCCCCCTGCTCGTCCGGCGTCCCGCGCCTCACCCCAGCGGCGGCCGCCCCTGCTCCCCGCCCTATTCGCCCAGCCGCCAGCCTCCCCTTCCGTCCGGCCGCTCCCCTCCCCTGCGCAACCCGCGTCGCCCTCCCTGTCCCGGCCTCCTCACGCCGCCGTCCCGGCTCCTCCGCTGCTCCGCCTCTCACCCCCCCCCTCCGCTGTATGTCGTTTTCATTTTTACTTTTAACTTTTTTTTTGTTTGTTTTTTTGTTGTGTTAAATCTTATATAACGCTTAGCATTTTTATCATATTAATAAAATTATAATTATATTATTATTATTATATTATTATTATTATTGTTTTATTATTATTATTATGTTAATATGATTTTATTATTATTGTTATTATGTTAATATTATCATTTATATTATTATATCATTATTAAAATTATTATTATGTTATTATTATTAATACTATATTATTATTATTATTATTATTATAAAAATATTATTGTTTTAATTATTATTATATTATGTTGTTATTTTTATTATTATATTATGTTAATATTACTATTTTTATTATTATCATGTTATTATTATTATTATTATTATTATTATTGTTATTATTATAATTATCATTGCGCTATTATATTTATTATTATTTTTATTATTATAACATCATTATTATTATTATGTTTTGTTATAATTATTATTGTGATTATTGTTATCACCGCGATTATTTTCACTTTGTTAATATTATTAATATTATTCTGTTATTAATATCGTTGAGACCGTTTAACGGTCTACTGTTTTAGGACCCGCGCAGGGCGTTTCCGAGGAAGCGCCATCACTGCGCCTTGTTTCCAAGGTTCTGCCGTCTCCGCGCCTCAGTTTCGAGAGTGTTGGATTTTATCACGTGGCTTCGGACACACGTCGGGTCATCGCGCCTTGGTTCCAAGATCTTTTTACCATCGCGCTTGGATTTTGAGGTAGGTCTCCCATTTCACTCGCCTTTAAATTAAGAATTTATTTATTCCTTGCCTTTAATTGAATTTCAGTAAATTTAAAAGAATATTTAGTAGTTTTTATAGTGTGGTGATCTGCTGATGATAAAAGCCGTTTTTAATTCTAGCGTTTCATTGAAAGTGTTCTTCTTGGATTTAGTTTTGTGCTTCCATGGTAGTATTGCTAAATGGTTTCTCCTGAATAATGAAAGTCATGTTAAATTGTGTTTTGAAATGTTTTTGGCGTGTGTGAATTTGTAGATGTATTGCTTATGGAAAGTGGTGTTTTCTTAGAACCTTGATTAGAGAAAACGTCGTGTGACCTTTGAACTTGTTTGGAAACCTTATGTGTGGCTCTTGGTTGATGAAAGATGTTTTCCTTTGTTACGCGAACAAAAGTATGGTTTTCATTTGGGAAATGGTGTTCCTTCAAAAAAATGATTAAAGGCCCGTTTGGCTCTTGATAAAAGTGGGGTGCGTTTGGTGATTGGAAAGTGACTCTACTTGTGAAACAAATGTGTTCCAGGTTTAAGATGCTGATTTGAGTTTCTTAAATAAATTTCTAAGTGCGTTTCTGGTTTTCAATGAAATGGCGTGTGTCATCCCTCTTTAAAAATGCTTTGGTCTTAGATGTTCAAAATGTAAGTGACATGACGGCCCGGTTGGCACTTTATCAAATGTGAAGTGATTATATATATATATACGTACTTGTGAGGGCATTTCTAAAGGGGGACTTCCCTTCGAGGGTTGTCGTGTAGCGATGTCCGTGTAAGGGGTTGGCAAGTGCGGTGAGATGAGTCATGCGTGCGCGGGTCTCCCACTTACACAGTGTTACAAAAAACTACTATAGGTTCCTGGGCGTCTTGTAGATTATCGAGTGACGGTTGCTTGCTAGCCCTGATTAGACGGGTTAGTACCCCCTGGAGTTACAGACAGGCCAGGAGGGATGTGCCACTGGTTGGCTGTTAGGGCGGCCAGTTGGTTATTGACTATGGAGTACCATGCCGGCAGGTAGTCTGAACCCGAGTACGTCCAGGGGTTTTCTAGGGATGTTCAGGATCACCCATGGTTATTGCTGATAACTTCTGGTTTACTTTTTCTTGCACTTGGTTTTCCTTGCCTGTTTACCTTTACTTGCACTTGTTTTCCCTGCTTGTTTACTTTCAGTCATCCTTCACAGCCTGTACTGTTAGATTTTTGGAAAAATGGTTTTCAAATGAAAATGTTTTATTCTCTTTGGGTAAGATTTGGAAATGTAACACTTTGCTTATCAGAATGAGTTTAAAACTAATGGAATGGAACCAACTTTTAAAAAGGAATAAGGGAAATGTCTCGTGTTTGATTTTCAAGTAAAGCATTGTGAAAACTTACTTTTATACATTATAGTTCAAACCTGGATTATGTAGATTCTATATTTACTGGCAGTGCTTTGGGATTTTGTTGTTGGGCTCACCTACTGAGTACTTTTGTGCTCACGCCTATATTTTACCATTTCAGTCACAGGTCTTCTGTTTTGAGTCGCTCAGTGTTGGAGCGAGGTTTCTCTATAGTTGGGTGGTGACCTGAGAGGTCACATGGAGGTACGTGGTTGTGTGGTTTTTATTTCTTTTCCGCTGTTAGTGTTTGTTTATTCTGTTCTATTTACTTTTTTTTTGGGCTGAAATCGTTCCCAACAATCAAGTCTTAATGCCCGGCACTGGTTGCCATCCCGGGGGGATCGGGAACGCCCCTCGGGACTTGTCGCGGACCGGCTCGGGTGACCGGTTCAGGGTCGACCCGGGTTGGTTCGTGACAACCCCCATCCTTCTTCATGATCAAGAAGATCTGTTAAAACCATGGTGACATATATGGTTGTATAATAACATTACCTATATTATCCTATAGTTAATTTTTTAGCTCCAAATGTTCAATAATAACCCTTTTATATTGAGTCCTTGAAATTGGAAAAGATCCATGTATACGATTGATTGAAAACTCAACCTCTCATATTAGAGGAAGACTATGAAATAACTCATTAAACACATCAATATATTCTTTATCAATTGGAATTCCTTCTATGATTATTTTTCTTATTGGTGTAAATAATTTTATAATTATATGATTTAATTTTGGGAAATAATAATGATAAATTAAATGATGATAAAAATGGGTTTTCATCTTCCTAATTGAACTTGAATAGAATTAGAGGATGGTTCACAACACTGAGAGTGATTTCTATATCATTTAAATTTATGATAAAACTATATTAAGGGAAGATAAAAAATAACTTGAATAACATTTAATTTCACTAATGAAAGTATCACAAGGATTTATGGAAATGTAAACCTTGAAATATGTACATTTGGTAAGTTATATTCTTGGGACACAATAATTTACCAGTTCCCTATCTTCACAGAAAATTGGATATCTAAATCATGAGTTTGTTTTTGAATATTTCATTTAATCTTTTTTGATATGAAATAATTCATATAACCATAGTTGATAATAATTCCTTTCATTATTTGTTTATAGTTCTAATCATTTCCTTCATCCTATATGGAATAAAGTATGAGAATATTGAAAATATTAAACACATAAAATTGAAATTTATGAACAATGAAGTGATAATTCATAAGAGAAATATATTCCTTAAAATATTAATTTTTGGATTCCATATTTTTTATCCAAAATCTATTTCAAAAAATTAAATGTTTTAATAATTTTATTCCCTTCATAATAGATATTAACAAGAGTATGAATTTTCTAAAACATATCCCATGGGTGTTTCAAACATTCTTTGTAGTAACACCCATTTTTGTGAAGCAGAAAATGATATATTCCATCTCAATGCATAATTTCCAATTTTTGTATACCTTCTAATTATTTTTTTGGGGCCACATTCACCTGTAGTATCCAGTCATGTGTGAACTTTCTTGGAATCCTCTAAATTTGATCATTAATAAATTTTTTCCATATTTTCATATGATTGGTATTATTCAAAATTCCTCTACTAGGATTTTATAATCATCCTTCAAAATAATAAATAGACTTTCATATCATACAATATTTGAAAAACGATATCATTATTCCAACTTTTTAATGGTTTATTACATCACTATATACTTAATAAAACTCCAAGAGATCACAAAGACTATGGTCATTGGAAAATTATAAACATAACAAATTAAAATTCTTCAATAATTACTATTTGATTTTTTAATACTCCTTAATAATATATTAAAATATATTGACATTATAAAACTACAAGGGATATCCAAGGGAATATATAAGAATGTGTTGATATAAAAATCCCATTAATTGAATAATAAATAATAACATGATGGAAGCAATACATGAGATTCAGTATTGATAACAAAAAATCATAATTAGGTTAAGAATCATAAATGTGATCATTGAATCATAATATATGTAGAAAACATAACAGAAACGTGGTTATATAAGAACATCATAAAACATGACATCATAAAAATAAGATGATACTAACCAAAAAGACAAAAAACATAGTTATAATAGGTTAACCTCTAGTGTACCATATATGTAATCTTTTGAAATAAAAAAACCAATTCATTTGTGGATATATATTTTCTAGCCCAACCATTATATTAATATCTTTACATGGATAAGTTTTTAATATAGATCATTCAACATAAGGATTTATTTCATCACATATAATCCAATTCTCAATGAATGTGGTTATAAATAAGGGTATTTAAAAAATCAATAAAGGATAGGTATATATAGGTCAGTGACATTGAGTTATAATAGGGTTGTGTATTCACAACACAATAATTAAAATGGGAATTAATGAAATAATTTTAGGAGAATGAGTTCTATACATAAAATTTAATGAAATGATTAAAAGATAAAGAAAAGGATATATCATGATATTTAAATCATGAGTATAGTATATGGGATGTGAAATAAAATATCTAAATATTATAATTTAGAAAAAAGGTATATCATACGTGAGTGTTCTAAAAAATATTTAAGATGAGAGGATTTTTTACCATGAATGGGAAATTATAATTTCTTGGGAGGTGCATCTTTAGTTCATACAAGAATGTTAAGAGGGATCTATAAAAGGATTCATTTATTGATTTCATTATATAAGGGGTCTTAATGATGTTAAATTGGATCTTTTGTGGGTTTATATAGGAAATGATATGGGCACTATTTATTATTTTCTAAACATATTTTATAGACCCTATATGATAAACTAATTAAACCCATACACAATACCATTTTTTTACAATGGTTTATACCAAATAGGAGTGAATTCAAATACATAATAATAATAAGATCAAAAATAATTAATTTAATTTCCCTAGTGATGTGGAGGTGAGTTTTTATAATGATCTCATTTTAAAACAACAAAATATAATATATATCATGGAAAAATCCTTAAGGCTTTATAAAATTAATGAAATAACCTAAAAAATATATTAAATAGGAAACCTAATTTTGAATTTCCATACCATTTATATAATTTTATCTATTATATTTTTTCATTTATTATGTCCTTATACATACCATATAAATATACCATAATTAAATTTTACCAAGGAATTATATTTTCACATAAAATTATGAATAGACCAAGTTTGGAAAACATATACCTGATGAGTTAAATATAAATATGTTATTATCAAAATATTTATATATATATGAGAATTAATAAATTGAAATAAAAAATCCCCATTTACTATGAAATGCTAGTTTTTTCACAATATAAGTGTTTTGTCACTTATAAAAAGTTTTTTTGGTTATTTAAAAATTATATTATGATTTAAATTGATTAATATTACTGAATAATAATTTTTTTAATATATCATATAATTAGAACATTAATGTTTTTAGAAAAAATACTGACTTCATTGAAACCATATATTTTTCAAAAATAAATTTTGTTTTCATGAAATGAAAATATATTTTTTCTTCTAATTCATATTTTAATCAATTAATTTTTTTAATTAAATGATTAAATATAATAATTAGTTAAATAATAATAATAATATAAAAATCCATGGTAATTGGTTTTGGATAAATTACACTTTCTTACACCACTGAATTACCTAAAGGTATGATTTGTGATAATGAGATTTTCATTGGGTTTTTTGGAAAATGTCATTGTGGTTGTGAACTTGATGACCATGACCTTCCCCCATTAAGGATTAGTAACATGATTTAGTTTGTAAATAACATTGAAACATTGGATAATGGAAAATCATAGGGATTTCATCTCCTTGAATTCTCTATAAATTTGGCATTATACTTTATGATTGTATTGGTTGATGACATCACTCCTTTTCTAATTTTTTTTATCATAACCCTCAATCAACTATTCTTAGAGGTTATTATGAATCACCATTATTATTTAAATCTATGATTCATAGATGTTTATTAAACCTAAAACACTCTTTAATGGTTAAAAACTAGTAAATATATGTGTACATTTTACAAAAATGCATCACATTATAAAAAATTATTCATTAAAAAGGAAATTTAATTTTTAAAATCCTGAGACATTAAATTCATCCCCTGTTATAAATTCCATTCTAAAAATTTTCATTTCTCTTAAAATAATATATGTTGTAAATTCTATTTAATCTCCTCTTTTGGTTACAACATTTCTTCCTAAAACATTTTATCCCATTTTACATCGTCACGGGGTTTTGAATTATTTCATTCTATATTTTCTCTAGTATATATAATCATTACCAGATTATCCTCGTATGAAATATCATTAAGAAATAGTATCACCTCTACATTCAGTACATTTTAGTGGTTTGGTATATACGTCATAATTATTTATACATAGAACATATCACGTGATTGAGATATGGTTGGTAGGAGTGGTATTCGATATGGAATGACTAAAATGTGATCATATAACTCATAGGTTATGAAATATCATTGTCTAAGATATCACATTATCTAATCAGTCACCAATATCTTCCATGGAGATATATAAATGAAAAAGTTATCACCAACCTATAACATGAATTCTCAATGACAATTTTCCTTACAAAATTTTTATTGACTTTTTTAGGGTTTCATATAATGATGAAAAGTTTAAACATTCTTTATCCTCTCATGGACAAGGCTAGGTCCCATCAGCTACTACTATACAATTTCATATGTGCACATTGGTGTCCGACACATCTTCACAAACAGATGCTCATAAGGTCACATTTGATTTTTAGAATGAATCAATTTATATATATGAACAACACAAGGGTATGATTTTGATCACAAATTCATTGTAGATATATTGATTATGATCTCGTCATTTCATATAGTTTTCAAATGGTCCATTCAGTTAGACCATCCATTTTAGGATGATAAAAATTTCTAAATCTCAGTCTTATATCAATTTCCTGTTCAATGGTTCTCCAAACCCATGTGGTAACAATCAGATAAATATCAGATTCAATAATTATTGTATCTCAATATTTTATTACTACATACTATAAGTATATCATGAAAATTATTTCAAGAGGGGAATATTTCAAGATAAAAAATAAAATTTAAATTTAAGGGGGAGATCAACAACAACCCAGATGGAATTATTGCAATTATAAGTCCTATGGAGTCTTGTGAAAATTTCCATGGTTATGTTATTCATTTAGATACAAGAAATGGAAGTGGATTCATTATAACCCATGTCTTCAATTATAATATGTTTACCATTTTTATTCAATGAATAATTATATATACTTTGTAATCTTCCACATTATGTTATCCCACATAATTTTTTTAATCAAATCACTAATCATCTATGTGCCATCTAGATGAATAATGAATGATGATCTATGTGAGACATCTATAATTCCGCTATAGTATTATGGTTTTTATGGGATATATTTCTGGATTTCTAACATCAAAAATCCATAATTAGTAGGGATATACATTGTAATATTTATTTCATTCTTCTGTAGCACTTCATAATTTTTTACTCCACCTTTTTCCTCTCACAAATTGATGGATGAGAAGTTATATTAGAAAGGATAGATGTTGATCATTTCATTATCCCCATATATATCCATTGCATGTCCAATCAGATTGGGTACCTTAAAATCATATTCATTTATAGCATTGAAAGACCTTTATATAGTTATTATCCATCACATTGATCTCCTTCCTTGGATGGTGAAAGATTGAACTATCACAATCCCGATTAATCACTAAAAAAAATCTTTCATTCATATTATATTCTCCTTTTGTGTCAATCTATAGATGGGTATTTTTTGAACTGTGTAAATGTCATAAATTTCTTTCTAAATATAATTTCATAAAAATATAAATGAAAAATTAACTACATCCTGTTATAGATCATGAGTTGGGTAGTTCTGGTAAATGATCAATAGTTTTAGGGTGTAATAGACTATCAATTTGTCACCATTAATGAGTATAAAACCTGAGTCTTATTTTGATGTGTCAATATAGATCAATATTTCTTCCCCACTAGTAGGTAACTTGATCATAGGTGTAGGAAATATCCTCTTTATCATCTCATTAATCATTAATAAAACAAATTGACTCCCTTTTGTGTTAACATTCTTAGTGGGATAATAAATCAAGGGATTATCCTCACAAATTTGATAGATAACCAATATAATTAAAGGAAACAATTGATATCCTTCAAATATTTCAATATCAACTATCCTTTGATATCCAATTTTTTAAAAGGATCAATTGATATCGATTTTCTAGTGATTAAATTCTGTAGGAATGATTTATTTATCAAAAACACATAATAAATATTGTTTGTAAATATCTTTTGATTTTCTAAATTACATATCATGGAATTTAAATTCCCCTCATTGTCATACTTAATTTTTGAGTATGAAAGAATATAATTTATTTTGACTGCTTAATGGTTTTCATGACAATACTTAAAGGCTTAATTAATTATGCCCATAATGATTGTTTGAACTTTTGTTCACCACTATGGAATAACTATTGACATTTAGTTCCCATTCATTGTAAGAAAACAATTCTTTTGGATATAATCCTCCATCAACATAGTAGATAATATCATGACCAACGATATATATTATACATGTACAATATTCTACATAGCTAATTGATTAAGTCATAAATCCTAGGTACCAGGTCCCTTTTCTTTATCATGATCATTTTTAGCTCATGAAAATAAATGGAGAGGAACGTTGGCCAATCCTTCATATTAAAAAAGTGGACTAATGAATCACAAAGTGATATTCTTTTCTATAAAATCTATTTAGCCAGATTCTACTATAGTTTCTTGAAAAAATTCTAAAATTCAACAACAGACATTCTAAATATAGTCATGTATGTTAGAGATGGTATAGGTATATGATTGATTGAAAAGTAAACCTCTAAAACGGGTGGAAGAAAAGAAAATTTTTCGGAAAAATTATACCATATTCTGTCATAGTGGGCATGTAATTATGGATGATTTTTTCAATGATATATATTATTTTAGAAAAATATTCTTTCCTATATGGAAATAATATCAATACATGTGATAATGATGTAAAAGGATATTCATCCCCCTTATTTCACTTATAGAGAATTAGATGATGATTCAAAATAAAAATTTTGAGTTCATTCTCATATAAATATATGTGGGATCTATATAAATAAACCCAATCATGTGAAGACTAGAATAAATTCTTCTAAAGGGAGTATCTAAATGATGTTTGAGAAGTCCAACCCATGAATATGGGAATGTGATGAGTTATATTATTAGCATGCAATAATTGACCCATTATCTATCATCATTGATAACATAACTACTATGTCTCGTGGTAGTGTTTGAATATTTCTATTAAACATATGTGATATGAAAGAATTGTTAGAAAAATAGATGATAACCCTTCTACCCAATTTTTCATTCTTGTTCAAATCATTTAATTCATCCACTATCAAATTAGGGGTAAGAATCATAAAATAAATAAACCCAAAAATATAATAATTATAAATCATTAAGGGAATAATCATAAATGAAAACAATTGATGAAAAATGGTTTTCTAGGCTTCAATATCTGTTATCTATGATATATTTCCTAATATAAGATAATATGTGCATTATCTCCCTATTATAATGGTGTATAAAGTTATTCTTAATTTAAAACAAATATCTCCCAAGAGTGTCAAACTATTAATGTATTAAGGACCATTGTAATACACTATGTGACTATTGAGTCTATATCAATGTGTGCTTTTTGGGTTAATTTCTGCTGGGAAAATTTGTTCCCTAACAACATCCATTTAATGTATCCAAATAGGGATTCATTTTTTTTAAAACCCAATACTCAATACTTTTCCTCAATCATTGTATTTTTTCCTTGGATGGGTTTTATTCATAAGGATTCCACTGGGGTTTGTTAAAACTAATATAGATATATAACTATACATTCTTCTTATACAAAATTTGAAAACACGTATCTTTAATCGACATTATCTCATGACTTATAAAATAACTATAAACTTAAAAAAAGCCAAGAAGATTATGATGCCTCGTGTCATTTGATAATTAGGTACAAATTATAAGAACATCATATAAAAAATATGATATTATTGAGGACTACTTAACATTCTATTAAAATTTACCGATCCTCTAAAACTACCTAGGATTACTTGGATGAAATCCTATGAAAGTGGTGACCAATAAAGCCCAATAATGGAATTATAAAAAAATAACAAGATGATCAAAATATTTGATATTATATCGTTTTATTAAGGTATCATAACATGGGTTAATATCACAAACATGAACATCAAATCGTTTTATATGATTATAACATGAAGGTAACAATTGAATTTTAAAACAATATAAAACATGACATAATAATCCTAATTTGAAGATAAATACATTAAAAAATATCAAAGTTTCATTAGGATAATATCTTCTAAACCATACATGGAATCAAAATTGATGAAAATATTTCACAATTCATGGGAGTAATATATATTTTGGATCCGACCAATCACATTTATATCATAGACATTCACAACATTGAAACATATATAAATCATCATAAGGGTTACACTCATCAGTTTTAATCAATAGATCAAGTATTATGAAAATGAATATAAGAAATTTACCAATAAATGATGGATATATATATCTGGGATTGTACCCATGAGTGTAAATATGGATTTTTATTGGAAACACAAAATATTTACATGTAAAATTAAGAAATAATTTCATCACTAATATATCTATACAAAATGATTCAAAAAGTGTTTAATGAGAGATAAATGGGAGTATAATTACATCTATATTAGAAGTATAGTAATTGGGTTATGAAAACATATATCCCAACATGATAAAATAGAAAAAAGTCATAACATAAAAATGTTCATGAATATAGAAGTTTAGCATATAATCCCATTCCTTTGAATGGTGCTTCTAAAATCATAGAAGACGTCTCTTGATAGCATTGGGGAACCATAAACGGGATCTAGAGAGGGAAATACTAAGAAATGTCATTATAGGCATATTTTTATTATAGATAATTGGTAGATTTGTGCGTTTATATTGGAAAAGAAAGAGTATTTCTTTATTAATTTCAAAACATTTGTTTTGAAACCTATATATTAATTAAATCAACACCACAAACCATTAATTGGTTTTTAGACATGGACTATTCTAATGAGGTGTTTATTTCATAATTTTATTAGTCTTTGATTAGTTATCAATAAATTAATTCCATGGTGACGGAGAAGTTAGTCATGATTCTTAAGAATTGACTTTAAAACCATAACATTTAAAATATGTTTTGGTGTATTCATTAACTGTTAATAAAATAAATTGAATAACCTAAAAAAATTATTTTAGAGTTTAAATAATTTTTTTCAGGGATTCTCATTATTGTATTTATTATTTACCCCTTCAGCTATTATGATGTGATAATATAAACCATAAAAATAAATGGTATATATTTTTACCCAAAATTCGAAAATCATATGATATGTTGAAAAATGAACTATTCTGAAAATTTGGAATTTAAAAATATAAATTATTTCTTTCAAAAAATTAATTCTGTAAAAATGATATTATTACGTTTTAAATTAAAAATATCATTTAAAGGGAATTTTTTTCAATAATTATTTTATGACAATTATAATAATTTAAATTGACTTCTTAAAAATTATATTTTAATTTATATTTAACAAATTTTATTTAAAGATTATATTTAATAAAAATATCCTTCAAATCAAAAAAATTGAATTTATCTCCAAGAGTTTCTTGGTTGATAAAAAATTTGTGTTTCACCATATGAAAATATATTTTTTATCAAACAAAATTATTTATCATTTAAATGTTGATAATGAAAATTAATAAATATAATAAATATATTGTTGAAAAATATATATATCCATAATATTATGGTCTAGATACATTGATATATATTACACTAGTGAATCCCCTATGGGTATGGTGTGTGATGGTGAGATTTTCAGAGTGTTGTTCTGTGATCATGGATTTGGTCATGATATTGATGAGTGTGAATAACTCCCATGAATTATTTCACTGATAAATTATTTTTCAGATCTTAACATTAAAATTTTCATTGAAAATCCCAGAGACGCCATCTCCTTTAAAGGATCTTATAAATGGGATTTATAGTGTATGATCATTTTCTATGATCCCATCACTTCATCCTTCCATGTCAATTGTATTTTATCATAACCCTTAATATATTGATCATAATGGTCAATGCCAAATGGCTATATTATTGACTCTTATAATTCATTTTGATTATTAAAAACAAATAGACTATATAATGGTTCAAATTAACCCATGTAGTGCTTTTTTCCTATAACAGTGTATCCTAATAATGTATTTATATAATCAAAAAGGAAATTAAATTTAGAAAAAGTGAATTTTGATAAATATTCTAGGATTTTTTTAAATTCAATGCATTGGGAAATTTATAAGAATAGTGGTCACTGTATATGTTGTAGTAACATTAATTATAAATAGTATAAAGTGTTGCAACAAATAAATAATAAAAAATTGTAATTTTGTGAATGTGATGGGATAAAAAAATCCATACACACATGTATAAATTAATGGAATTCATGAGATGCTATTTTGAGATTAAATATCGACAACAAAATTATGTTGTAGATTCCTTTGAACTAAAACAAAACTAAAAACATCAATCATTCAATTGGTAAGGTTCTGTAAGGCATGGTGAAAGAATATTACATTGTGTTTGTATTTGAATAAATGGTTGACCCTAATAGTTAGGAATCCAAATACTATTATGAGAATTATGATAAAAATTCCTATGAAACCATTATTAATTGGTTACCATATGTATAGAGTCGGGTTTATACATAAGATGAATTTGGAAAATATTCTTTCACTCAAATTCCAAATAAACTTATATAATATGATTTTGATTCTAAAAATTCTGATTATCTAAAATTTGAGAGGAACCAAATTTTTTTCACACTTCTTAGTTAAATATATAAGATTGAAAAATAATTTTATGAGGGGTTTTATGGGGTCATCATTTATATGGGAGTCCATTTTTAAATAATCATTATTAAATTAAAATATTTGAAGATAATATTTTGATAAAATAATCCATTATATATAATTTTATCATTATATTAAAACATGTAATTGTGATTAATACATTCTAAAAAGAAGCATAATATGGGAAACTCGTTAAAATAGTAATATAGGAACATATTTTTTATACAAACAAATATGTTATAAATTAATATCTTCTAAAGTATCTAATGATTTATGTTATTCAACTATCTACATAATTGTATAAGACAGATGATCATAGAAGAAGTTAGTTATTTAGGTGTTTCATTTTCTGTATTAATATTAAAAATGGGTTAAATTTGAAATTAAAAAAGTACATGAAAATTCAATAAATAATTATTCATTTTTTCAGTATTGTCCACTGAAATTAATGGTGTTATTTAGAAGTGGGGGTAATGAATCTATGTGATAGAATTATCATAGATTCCAGAATGGGTTTATAAAAATCATTATAATTCCAATGTCATTTATTAGTGTTATAAATATAAGTCTTTTGTTATAAATTTTATATAATAAAGAACATATAATTAATTGGGTTTGTAAATATAATGGTTTTAAAAACTAGGGAATAATTTATATATATATTTTTTAATTCATTTTATGAATAAATTAGTTTATATATTAATGATTTTATTCATCTAAAAAATTTCAAGATCAAGAAGTCTCATTACAATGGTCATGTATAGCTATATGATTTCAAACACATTTTAATTGGTGTGTTTTATTTAAAAAGATTTATAATAAATAATAAGATATGATATATTCAATATGTTTGTTTTATGATTCATCAGATTCTATAATATTTTTTTTCATTTAAAAAAATATAATAATGTTTTATCAAGGATAAAAGTTTTTAAGTAGTGATTGGATAAAATATTAATAATTGATATTCCCCACAAATAGTAAAATATTTTAACGATTAAATTTAATCGTAAAAAAATATATAATTGAATATATAATAACATATGAGATATAAATTCAATATAATATTTCATATATATCAAACTATGATTAAATAAGATTTATTTCCTATTACAAAATAGTTTTTTAATATTAAATTAATATTCATTTTATCCATATTTTTATTATGATCTAATTTAAATTGTTATATTTTATTTCAATAATACAATTATTTAATTAGAATTAATGGAAATGTTATTCAGTTATCTAGGAAGAGTTCTACATAGACTACCAATGTTGTGTGCACCATAACATTAGATGATGGAGAGTAAAATATTTTGAATATGTTGATGGAGTTGAACATTATGAATATGAATCTTATTTATTTCCATTATTCACACTTAATTATATCATATTAATTTGTCAACTCAGAATGTTTTTAGAGGTATTTATCCATGATCGTGTAGATATATGATTGGAATTTCATACAAATTTTATGAATTTTAAAAAAAACATAGATATTTTAGAATTGATAAGGCAGTATTGGTAGTTCATCATTTATGATATTTCAAACAATAATATTTCTATAGTTTTATTATATGTTAATATTATAAACAATGGATTTAAAATGTATCATGTTATAGAAATGGAAATAATTATTTTATCCTTCTATTATGTTTCATATATATTAATATATTGGTCTGAATTTTATGATGTAACCCCTTATACTATAATGTAATTTTTCCCCAACAACATTTGGAAAATATATTTGGGCCACCATATTATTTGGGTTTTAGTATAAAAGGTTCCATTTTGGTTGATTTCATATTTTTTTCATTTTAGATTTTATTATTTTTTTATGCATCTAACCAAACCCCAAAATGTGGCCATAAGTAAAAATATAAACAATAATTTTACATTTTCTGTTAGCAATTATTGTCATATTGTGTTACTATTTTTTTTAAAACATGAGAGTTATTATTAAAATTATTTAAATATTTTGACATAAAATATTATTGAATATTTCAAAATTGGTTTTATTCACTGAATAACCCAATTAAAATAACCCTCTGTGTGCAAAAAACTATGTTTTTTGTATATAATTGTAATATATATCTTATTTAGTTTTCCTATTACCTGATGATGTAGTTATTCCTAAAATTTTTACCATATTACATTAATATGATTCGTATAAAATTATAGAGGCTTTGATAATTTCACAGTGGATGGGAATGTGGTGTTCATGATTATGTTATGATCTCAAATAATGAAGTTATTTAATATCTTTTCAAAATATTTGTACAAATGGTCACTCTATTGAGAAACATTTAGAATGTTTATTATCATTCCTATACTAAATATATTATTTACTCAAATATATAAGTGAGTAGCATGTGATGTGTTCATCCATAATGGTAAATAAACAATATCGTATTCATCAGTCGCGTTCATCAATATGTGATGATTAAAAATATATGATCATATTTTATGGTACTAACATAGAATGTTTCCCATTTTTGAGTTATTTTCATTAATTAATTGGCATGTATGATAATCCATACATAAATATGATGTCACTTGTAGAAATAGGTATATAGGTTCATGTGTTTGATAAAGATAACCCAATTTTTCTTCACGAAATGAGTATCATTGATAGTTTTCTAGATTCAACTCTTAGATTAAATTAATGGATATAATGATTCATATTACCCTATTAATGATAAAGTGTACTTCATATTCAAAAAGTGTAGCTATTATATTAGGTATTTTTGACTCTAAACATAGTACTAAAAGTGTTTTAGTATGGGTAAAATATGATATTTAATTGAATTTGTCAACATATTTAAAGTTATTGGATACAATGTGACATTTATAATAAATATCAAAATGTATTTTGGAAAATATCTAAATGGTGTACCAGATATTATTCAACTAGTTATTGTACATGATAAAATATAATTTAAAAAGACTATAAGTTTATAATATTTTTGTGCATGTATGAAATTTAAGGAGATATGTCCGAAAATTAAAATTTATACAATACATTTGGTATGTCATAATAGAAGATATATTGAATGATCAGAAGATAATTTGTGTGATTCATGTGTGTGTCATATTTTATCATTTTTGGTGACTTATATGGTATGACTAATTTTTCAACTATTTGATTCATTTTTGTACTATTTTATAAGTTTCTTATAATAAGACACCTCACAGCCTAAATTTTTTAAATCTTTTTATTTATTATTTTTTCAGCTTTGGATAACTTTTTCAGGGTTCGGGTGAGGCTTAGTTTAATATTTTGAGTTTTATTGAGAAAGATGTGTGTTATGGGGTTTGGCTGTGTCTAACGCATGGGCATGGGATGGTTGGGAGACTATAAGGCTATGCCCGGGTCACTGCATGGCCTCCCAGTTTGCAGGATGAATTAATAAGTTAAATGAAGAATAAAATGATGTTAAAATGAGTGTTAATAATAAATGAAATTTAAAGGTATAATAAAATTGAAAAATTGTTTCATTAATAGTAATAATGACAATATTATTAATTTTATTGTTATTACTATTATTATTGTTATTATGATATTTTTATTTTTATTTTCATAACTAAAATGTTATTAACTATTATTGTTATTTTTATAGGGAGTTGCGGTGGGTTTTAGACCATTGTGTGGGCACCACACGGTTAGCGGAGACCATTTTGTCTGCCCAGGTACCCGTGCGGTGGCTTCTGGAGTATATATAAGCTACTCCACGGTACACACATGGTCGTTTGTTGAGTGCGTGGACCGAGCAGTTCCAATATTCAAATAAATAAAATTAAATAGAAAAAAAGAGAATACATTAAAATATAGTGAATAATTATATTATTTTTATATAATTTTTCGATTCTTATTATTATTATTATTAAAGTTATTATTAACATCATTGTTATTCAAAGATTATTATTAGTATTATTATTATACGTGAAAAAAGATTATGATTAATTTTGGAAATTCTATTATTATTATTATTATTATTATGAAATTATTGTTTTTATTTTATCTTTTTTTAGGAATTACCTTTTTTATTTTTCCTCCTTATCTTCCTCCCCCCTTCTCCCCCCACAATACACCCTACCCCTATGCTACTCACTAGTGCGCAACACCCCTCTCACGCAACTCCTGTGACCAACTACACCTCTGGCGCCGCCCACTCTTCCGGCCAACCCCCTTGCTGAACGTGACTGCATTGGGAGACCCCTCATCTAGATACCAACCCCTACATGTGACCCCCTCTCCAGCGCAACCCCCATTTTTCAGGGCACCCTCCTCCAACAACAATCTCGCTGGAACACCTCACTCCTACGGCCGGCCTCCCCCCTTTTCCCATCCAGTGAGCATATTCTTACCCCCTTCTTGATTAGGGTTTCTCTTTGGTAAGGGTTTTTTACCCAAACAAATGTTGTTATGGAATAATTTTTATGGTCGTTTGCTAAAATTTGTGGGCCTATCTTGGTGCATAGGGTTAGGTTTATCTATCTGTGGGTGCGATGGTGTTCTATTTCAGTTTTGGAACCAGTTTCCCATTGTTTCGCAATCGGTTTGAGGTAGGTTTCCCCCTTGCACAGACCATTAATTTAAGAGTCAACTATTTCATATTTTTTGTACCTTCTATGATTTATAATTAGTGAATTTAAATATTTAGAATAATTTTCTTATGTGCAATTGGATTGAAATTGGATTCCCATGTGAAAATTTTCTATATTATTTTTGCAATCCTTGTTGTCTGTCTTACAAATAGTTTATAAATTTTTTAAAAATTTATTAAATTATGAAGATTATGGAAATCACAATTTTAGATAGTCTTAATATACGGTTGAACATAAAGTGATGTTTTGGAGGTGTTTTTGACACAAAAGACTAGGGGTGTTTCCCGAAAATATTTAATAAATAGTTTTAATGGTTTAATAAATTATAAAAAAAGTGTGAACCATGTTTGAGAGATATTTTGATGTGTGCATGATTTTAAAGAATAATAATTTGACGTGTGGTTTGTCTCTATTATGTTTTTCATTCCACGTGTTTTGTTAAATAACCCAGTCAACTCTTTTAAGGGGTTAATGATTTCATTTTTAAAATTGTGGTTTGTTTTTTATAAATGTGTGTTGTTGTTAAAAATAGATATTGGTGTTTTAATTGGATTTTTTCACTTGAAATTCATAATGGTAAGACTCTTTATGAAATATGATTTTTGTGTGTCGATAAATGTTAGTTTTTGAAATGTCTCAAGGCTCGTTTAGTCGCTATAAAAATGGTGAAAATGATTAATTTTAAAAAACACTACGGAATGACTCTCATGCCTTTATATGTTTAATGGGTGTGATTTCCTCACCGTGGAATCCTTGTGACCCATTATTGGAGGTCCTCGACATTGAATCCTAGTGATCTATTCATTCTCTGTCATGTGAGTCAATACATTTACTAGCTCAGGGTGATGAATGATGTTGTCTATTTATTTTATATATTCTCGTGATTGGATTATCAGCAGGCATCAGTTGGATCACCCATAATATATACATGAGACCTAGGAACCTAGCATATATAGATAATTATCTAGAATGATTTTTGTAATTACAGTGGATGTGCTCACTAGTGACCCATTTTTGGTGGATATATATATTTTGGATTATTACTATAGAATTTTCCTTGGGATTGTCATGAGTTAGGGAGGCTAAGCATATTAAGAATTTTGATTTCAACCTTTGTGGCGTACCAATGGGGATGAGGTCTCGTTTATTATTATCTTTTAGATTATTCTTTATCTCATGGGATCACCTATGTCTACACATTCTTAGTGCTTACAGTGTCAAATGTGTTACATGTATATATGTTTTCCTTTCATTTAACTTGTTTTGTAACTACTGTAGAAATTTCATATGTAGTGATTTTGCTAGAAAGTGATGTCATGTTTTAAAGTGGCTTATGAAAACTGTTTTCAAAGAAATGTTTTTTATTCTTTTTGTGAAAATTGAAAATATAAACATCACTTTCCCTTTGAAAATGCTAATGCCTCAATAAAATAATGTCTTGGGTTTTGGGAAATGAATAAGGTAAATTACTCGTACATTGTTTTTGAGTAAAATATAAAAAAACATAATTTTATATATTGTAGTTCAAACTTGACAATTAAGGTTTCTTTTATTTTAATTCTTGTTCATTGGGAATATATTATTGGTCTAGCATACTGAGTTTTAACACTCATGCATATTGTTTCTTTGTTTTTTTCTATAGGCTTCAACATGTGTTTGTTATCCTTGGGTGGAAGTTGATCGTTGAGTTGGGGAGTGACATGTGAGGTCACTTAGAGATAGTGGTTGTTCTATTCAGTTTGTCCGGTCATGTTGTTTAATTATACTTATAGAATCTTTTGTAAATAAAGTTCAGTTATTTTCATTTATATTTTGGTTTTTTTGGATTCATCTCACAATTTAGTTTATTTTTTATTTATTGGGAAAAATAATTCTACTGTGTACTCTATGAGGACCATGGTTCTTTTCGCCAGCTCGGGAGGATCAGGAACACCTCTTGGGACTTTCCATGGATTGACATGGGTGAATAGTTCAGGGTTGACTAGGGTAGATTTTTGGAAAAATGGTATCAGAGTCGGTTGGCTCTTGAGTGGACCTTTCCATTCAGAGTGCCCATTTTTATTTAGGGATTTCACAGTAGAAGGAGGGGGATCATCAAGTCTTGAGTTGTAGGAACGTGAAGCACATCATGAACCCTTGCTCATTACAAACTTCATGTTTCAAGGGGATGTTTGGGTTTTTCAAAATATTTTGGTTCTTATTGTTTATTTAGTGTTGGGAAATTAAATGGGAGATGGTAATGTGGCCTCTATAAGCTCATAGGGACTAGAATGACATGTGTAATTGGGTAAATACACTATAATGCTCCTTGTGGTGGTGGTGTGACTGACATATGGCTGCCAACCATATGTCTGAGTCACCTGCTGGAAATATTTTGGACATTGTCGACCATTTGAGGTCTCTTTAATTTTGTAAGTGGTTTGGAAAATATCTATTTTGTCCAATGGACCAATTCGATTGTGTCCTTATATTCTCCTCATTGGTTATAGTGAAACCACATGAAGAATCAATGTATCCTCGTAATGTGGCCATGAGTGACGTGAACCCTCCAGTTGATAAATAAAAGGATTTCCATCTTAGAATTTGGAACTCGAATTTACCTCATTCCTTTTTTAGTTGAGAGGATCCTCTCACAGTAGAAGAGTGGTGGTGACTTTGTTCATGAAAGGTTGTTATGCCCGTTTTCAAGAATAAGGTTCTAGTTAAGACCTGGGTTATGATCTCTCCCTTTTTAATGTATCCATTGGTTGTGGGGGTCAAGTTCGGTGGAGTTAGGAAGTGTTGTGTTCTATTTTAAATGTAAAGGTGGATGTTGTGGAGCCTACTGGGAATTCTGTTTTGAAAAAAGAATATTGTTCCTTCTGTAATTTTGATCATCTAGATTCTAGATGAAAGTGTTTCTCATTGTATCATTGTTCTCTATTCGAGGTGAAAATGGTGATGCATATGAATATTCTAAATCCCTATTACGATAAAGTTTCATGTTGAGGTAGAGTGAGTCGTGGGGTTTTTAGGGTCTGTTGGTTTGGCCTAGAATGTGGTGTGGTTTCTTGTGGAACCAGATGGATAAGTTTCATTTGGGTGTTTCTATAGCCAGGAAAGGGATGATTTAATTAGTAGATCCCTGGCCTTTGGTCCTGAAGTTAAGCTGACGCGTAGTCATGAGAATACAAGTGGTGTGAGAAGGCTTTGGTCTGAATCCTATCCTCATAATGGGATAGGGAGATAGTTATGACTTTAGGTATAGGCCTTTTTGAAAGGGTCTTATTGTGGCATGTTTGGCTTAATTGAGTGTGGCTTGGGTTGTGTTCTTTCACGGTTATGGATATGTATTGGTTTCAGTTGTGGTTTTGATGCCTCTTAGTAGGTCCCTTCCCTACCCACCAATTTTTGTAGGGGTTACTAGTCTGGTTTAAACAATCTCATGGTTGTCTTCTTTCGTGGGTTCTTATAGTGGGGAGACCCATCACAGGTCTCATTGAATTCAAAGATTGCATGTTTATTATGGTGGGAAGTCCAATCGGGCCTCCCTGTGTCAGTACCTTAGTTATGATACTGGAATAAATTTGGTAGTCGAAGGTCTCATACATAGCCACCAAATCCTATGTTTTTCCATTGAGTAAGTGTTTAGATAGAATAGCTTCGGTAGTTTCGATAAAGTAGGGTAAGGAGGTTTCCCCAAGATGGTGTTTAAATTTCATCTTTATGTTTTATTTGAAGCGTTTAGCATTGTCTGGTGATGATAATGTTTTACGTATTTCATGAATAGTATGTGAATCATGAATGTACTATGTCTATTTGGCCGATCAACTGGGGGGTTTTATGCTTTTGGGGGCGGGTAACTCTTAGTAGGGAGTTTGGTTCGGTCTCCAAAATTCAACTTGTTAGTATTTCTCTCATTGAAGGTGTTTTGTGACCATTCATTTATCATTCTTTGGAAATATATTGAACTGTAATGGAAAATTGGTCTCTATTTTGGGGTTAATCCTTGTTTTGGGTTTCCAGGGGCGGAATACGTTATGGTGGGGTGACTTTTTAAACACTAAATTTTGTAACTCTTTTATTTTATTATCTTTTCAGCTTTGGATAACTTTTCCAGGGTTCGAGTGAGGCATTGTTTAAATTTTTGTTTTTTATTAAGAAAAATGTTTATTTTGGGATTTGGCAGCATCTAGCGAACCGATAGTGCACAGTTGGGAGAATGTGTGGCTACACCCTTTTCGTCTCATGGCCATCCCAGTATGCATGATTAATTAGAAAGATAAATGATTAATAAAATGAAGATAAAATGAGTGTTAAAAATAAAAAAATAAAAAGGTATATAAAATTTAAAAATTGTTTCTTTAATTATAATAATGATATTATTATTAATTTCATTTGGATTATTATTATTATTTTCATTATGATATTACTATTATTATTATTAACAAAAATGTTTTTAATTATTTTAGTTATTTTTATCGGGAGTTGCGGTGGGTTTTAGACCAGTTCGTGGGCACCACATGATTAGCAAAGACCATGTTATCAGCCTGGGTACCCATGCAGCATCTTCTGGAGTGGACGGAAGCTACTGCATGGTTCGTACACGACTTCTTGTGGCATGCACGGACCGCACAGTCACAATATTCAGATAAATAAAATTAATTAAATAAAAATAACATTAAATTAAAATAAATTGAATAATAATATTATAATTATAAATTTTTTCTACTATTATTATTATTATTACTAAAGTTATTATTATCATCATTGTTACTACAATATTTTTATTAGTATTAATATTATTAAAAGTGAAAAGAGGATTATGCTTTTTTTGGAAATTATGTTATTATTATTATTATTTTTAAGATATTGGTGTTTTTATTTTATCTTTTTTAGGGTTTAACTTTTTTATTTTTTTTATCCCTATATCCCTCTCCCCCCTTTCTTCCCCAACGAAACCCCCTACCCCTATGCTACTCCCTGGCACAAATCCCCTCTTTCATGCACCTCCATTGAGCATCCGCACCATGGTCACTGCCCACTAATCCAGCAGCCCCATGCAAAGTGTGACCCCTCTTCTAGTCAGACAACTCCATGCACGTGACCCCCTATTTGGAGTGACCCCCTTTGCTGATGCACCCTCCTCTGTCCGTGATCTCGTCGACACACCTCAATCTGGTGGTTGGCCATCCTTTTTCTTTCTATGATGAGTATATTCATCCTATATTCTCCATTTGGTGGTCTCCTTTGGTAGGGATTTGGTTTACCCAAACCCTGGTAGTTATGGATTAACTTTTAGGGTTGTTTCCGAAAATCTGGGTTTCTATCTTGGTGATTGGGTTTTGATATAGCTTTCCACTGGTGCGATGGTTTTGCATTTGGGGTTTGGCACCGGTTTTTGGTTGTTTCACATTGGTTTTGAGGTAGGATTACCCCTTTCACATACCATTAATTTAGGATTCATCTATTTTAGGTTTTTCGCACCTTTCGTGATAATTAATTAGAAAATTACAATGTTTAGAATAATTTGTTTTATGTGTAATTGGATGGAAATTTGACATCTAGGTGAAAATTGTTTATATTTTTATGCAAACCATGTTGTGTCTCATGAAAATATAATATAAATTATTTAAATAGTTAATTAAATTATGAATATTCTACGAATCAAAATTTCAGATAGTCTTAATATTCAGTTGAACCTTAAGAGATGGTTTTTGGTATTTTTTTTTAAACAAGAAACCCTTGGTGTGTTTCCTGAAAAGGAGTTATAAATTGTTTTAATGGTTTACTAAATTATAAAAAAAAGTGTGAAACATGTTTGGGAGATATTTTGATGTGTGCATGATTTCTAAAAGAAGATTTTTATATGTGGTTTGTTTTTATTAAGTTTGGAATGCTGCATTGTTTTTAAAATGGACTTGTTAACTCTTTTAAGTGGATAATGATTTATTTTTTAAAAGCATGGTTTGTATTTTTATAAACGTGTTGTGATGTTCAAAATGGTGGTTGGAGTTGTTAAGTGTATTTTTGCACATCAAATGCTTGATGGTATGTCTCTTTATGAAAAGAGGTTTTCGTGTGTCGATAAATGTTAGTTTTTTGAAGAGTTTAATGGCTTGTTTGGATGTTGTGAAATTGGCGAAAATGTTTTTTTTATACCTCTATAGAATGAATCTCATTCCTTGTTATGTTTAATGGGTGGAATGTTCTCGCTTTCGAATCCTCATGACTCGTTATTGGAGGTCCTCAGCATGGACTCCTTGTTTTCTATTCATTCTATGGAATGTGAGTCAATTCTTGGAGTGGTTCGGGGTGATTCCTATTGTTGTCTATTTATTTGTTATATAGTCCCATTGGATTAATGGCTGGAATCAGTTGGCTCACCCCTATTATATACATGAGACATAGGAACCTGGCATATTGTGAGACGTTTGTAGAATGATTCTTTCCCCGGTAGTGGATGTGCTGACCGGTGGCCCATAATAGGTGGATATATATATATATATGGGTTTTTTACTAAGTGATTTTCCCTCATACTATCCTGATTTAGGGATACCGAGCATATTTAGCATTTTTATTTCATCATGTGGGGTATGCCAAGGGGTGTGAGGTCTCAAGTATTAGAATCTTCTAGTTTATTTATGATCACTTGGGTTCACCTATTTCAAATATTTCTTAGGGCCTGTAGTGTTTAATTTGTTACTTGTATGTATATTTTCTTTTCATTTCCCTTATTCTGTAACTAATATAGTGCTTTCATGTGAGGTGTTTTTACAGGAAAGTGATGTTTGGATATAATGTGGCTTATGAAAACTGTTTTAAAAGAAAATTGTTTTATTCTTTTGGTGAAAATTGGAAATGAAAACATCAATTTCCCTTTGAAAATATTAATGACACACAAATAGAATGTCTTGGGTTTTGAGAAATGAAAAAGGTCAATGACTCATACATTGTTTTTGAGTTATAGGTAGAAAACCATATGTTTATATATTGTAGTTCAAACATGAAAATGAATGTTTCTTATACTTTAAAGGTAGTCCATTAGGAGTAGATTACTGGGAATTCCTACCGAGTTTTAACACTCATGCCTATAGTTTATTTGTTTTTTAGTTTTTGATGTAGTCTTCAGCTTGTGTTAGTTCACATTGGGTGGTGGTTGATCATTGAGTTGGGGAGTGACCTTCGGGGTCTCCTGGATATAGTGGTTGTTCAGTTCGGTTTGTCTAGTCATGTTGTTCTGTTGTACTTTCATCATCTTATAAAAATAATGTTCAGTTATTTTCATTTATATATTGGGATTTTTGGTTTCTTCTTGAGGTATAGTTTAATGTTTATTAATTTGGAGAAATCATTCCCATGTGTTATCGGTGATTCCCTTGGTACTTGTCTCTAGCCCAGGAGGATCAAGAATGCCTCCCGAGCCTTGCTATGGATCGACTTGGGAGACCAGTTTAGGGTCGACCCTGGTTGGATTGTGACATGACACATCATAATTTTGATAATATTTTTGCAATGAATTATTTTCCTTGTGATGATCAGTCTTTTTGTCAGACTTATCATATTATAATCACTTATAATATTATTAGAAAAATCATTACCAATAGTCATGATCTTATATCTCAAAATATCATTTCATTGAATCAATAATGTATTTTTTGATTGTTGGTGTATTGAAGATTGAATTGTCACATCTTTTTAGAATTTCAACCTTCTTAGAAAGCCTAATAGAAATGGTAATATTACTCTTATTCATGATTTCATTAATTCCTTTCCAATGAAGGATTTTATATTCATTTATACAGTCAATAAGAGTATAAAATTCAACCACAGTTTCATTGGATGTGTGAAACCCCTATTTAATTCATCTCACAAGTCTGTTCTCATTAATGGATCCTCTAAAGGATAATTCATGTTCTTTCAAAGGGGTTTTGATGGGGGACCCTTTCTCCATTATTTTATTATACATTTTTGAAAACTATGTCAGTTGGCACCTATCTCACATGATTGATCAAATATGCTCCAACCTGTCCATTCCCCTAGGGGTCTTGATGAACAAACACATCTTTATTTTTCTAATGATATCATCCTCTTCTAGTATTTAAATATGAGGAATCCACATAATCATAAGGATATTCTCCACCACTTTTAGAAATATTGTATGAATGTTATTAGTGGTTATAAAAAATTATTTTTTTTGTAAGGGATATATTCATTCTACATATCATGTATTTAGATGATAATTAAAACAATAAAGGTTTTTATTCCCTTTAATTACCTTTTTATCCTTCCTTTATAGGGTATTTCAAAATCTAGAAACATTTATCACCATGTTTATTATATCAAAAATTAACATTCATCATATAAAGGGAACCCACTATCAATGGATGGTCATATTTCCCTTGTTAAATCTACTATTTTCTCAAAGTTTATTCATTATTTTATAGATGGCCCATGGGACTAATTAATTGAGTAAATTTATGCATCAAAAATATTTTTTTTGAGATACATATTCTTCAGCGGATAATGGTAATGGTTTCTTGGAAAAATGTTTTAGTTCTCAGTCCCATGGTGGAATTGACAATAAAAAAATACAATTTAATGATGATAGTTTGGCTAGATTCACTTGAAACTGGATTAAGAACTATTCCAATGAATTGGAATTTAAATAATATAGATATGGAATATTAATATTTTATTGATTTAATGTAAGGTAACTTAAAAAATACATTTGTTCATGATATGTTTTATTGTGGCCATTCGAGATTTGAATGTGCTCTAGAGTGTTTAATATTTCAATATAATTAAAAACAGTTATGGTTTATTGAATGAAAGGAATAGCGGGTAATTTCAATCCACATGCTAGTAATTTTGATGTTTTATTGTATCCAACCTAACATAACTGGATTTAATTTAATTCTTGTTGTTTTTTGATAAGAAATCATAGACCCTCTGTATGTTGTGTTATTTTCCATGTCCATTATGGAATCTTACTTGGATGTTTTTTTGGATCATGTCGCTTATAAACATCGATGGAATATAAAATTTTTGGAGTCATTAATGTGGTTTCAATAGCTATATTTAAATGTTGGAATAACTTACTGCTCGAATGTGAGTTCCTGTAATTTTTTGGCCATTAGGAATGGCCAAATTCATCTATCTTATTGTCTCATGGATCAATGGATAGAATACTTGATTAACATTTGAAGTATTAACTACTTCATCACTCACTCTTAATAGGAGATGAATTTGGTGGAAGATGGATATTCAATTAAATGGAATTAAATTACACTTATTTGGATGGATGGGATTTTTTCTGACCGGATGAAATTTCATGAAAAATAATGTTTTAAAATCACATAATTCAGACGCATGTATGGGTTTCATTTTTTAATAAATATTCCCTAGAAACTTTATTCATTTAACCTCCAAAAAAATTAAATGAAATCATTTATAACATGTTTTTCATTAAATAAAATATGCAGTAGGTTCCTAAAATATTCGAGTTCTAAAATGACCCTTAGTGAATTCATATATTAAGTATTATATAATATATGATTTATTTCATGGATGAAATATGACTGTATTTGGAAGATATAAAGGGATCAAAATCCATATAGATGTAATTCAATGAAAAAAAATTAATCTACCAATTATTAACTCATATTCATGCATTTTGTTAAAATAAGAAACTTGATACCATAGGGAGAAGGATAATCCAATAGTGAGCTAGAATAAATTATAAAATACCTCCAAATAAGCTAGTTTATTTTCATTCATTTGATGTTATATTTTTCATGACAAAGGGAAAAAGGTATATTTATAGAAAATAATTAATTAATGGTACATGTCTATTATATTTTATAGTTACGATGGTTTTTGAATTTCATTCAAGGAAATTTATATTACAGGTTTTTATATAGCTTATTTTTTGATTAAAGAGTGTTATAAATTGCATTTAATACTATAAATTCATACTCATAACATATGGAATTGATACATGGTCTACTATGTGTTTTTGTGACTATCTAACATCCATTATCATGACCCATTCAACCACTTTTATTTATGATATATAACCAGATTCAAATAATACCATTCTGTGGTCTGACTAAATCAATCATTCAATGAATTAAGCATTGTGAAATAAAAAATTATAAACTCAAGATAGAATAAGACCATCTATGATGAATAATAAATATATTTTTTCGTATTACACTCAACTTGATGGAGTCTCATGAGGTCAATGGCTTCCACTGCATTCATATTCATTGTTTCATTTAACTAAATGTTGATTCTTACAATGATTCATTAGTCATATTATCTTTTGGTATATATTTTAATGTAACTACCCCCAATCATGAAACATAGAGAAGATTGTTATTTTTGGACATAAGAATATGATATTTAAGATCAAATCTTAAATGTATTTAGTGTTTTATAACTATTTAGAGATAATATACATACATGAATATTAAATTACATTTGAAAGTATAAAACAAAATATTAAATTTCCAGTGAAAAAAATATTACATTAACTATATTATACTTTCACACCAAGAATAATTCATATGCTAGAATCATTATAATGGAAATAAGATAAAATGTTGAATGTAGATAAATTTCTATGAAAATCATACAACAGAAGCTATTATGGAATAAAAATGTCATGAAATATTTTATAGCAATAAATAGTCATAATCTAATTAAATATAAATAATTACCTGATTATGAAACATATCTTGGGATATTATAACATTTAAACATGAAACATTGATATCTATAACTGATTTCATTCTTATTTTAGTCAATATAAAATAACTATGTTTCTTATTTTCATGTCCTCATTGGAATACATTTTTATTTTTGTGGGCAAGGCATGCACTCTATCCCAAATATGTTATTTATCATGACTCAAAATAAATCAATGATCAGATAAATTATTCCTAGAATCACCACTAAATTTTCATGTTAATTTCATTTATAATTATATTGATAAATACAACAGAATCAATAAACCATGACATTAAGTATACATCAATAATTGTAAACTGTTATATGAAATTGAATTATTTTCCTGATTAAATATAGGGATGCACATGCTCATACACTATCTAGTGAAAAAATGTAAAATAAAAACATTATATCATATCCCTATTGAAACAAGTTATTTCATAATGTTTTTTGATATATATGGAAAAAATTTAACAAAAAAAATTTCAAATTAATCATTGAATGAAAAAGAAAATACACTTCATTTTGATGATAAAAAATTCATGGAATGAAATAAATATCTTTAATTTCAATAAAACATATAATCAGTTTGAGGTAGATTAATTATAAATCTGTGAAAAGTGATAGTAAAATGATTGAAAATTTAAAACTATAATAAATCTTATTTATATACATTCGTTAAAAGGTAAAATAATAACTCAAAAAAAATATCCAAATTATTTTTTTATAAATTTTAATAAACATGTTAAAATAATTCAAGAATGACTAATAATATTATTTTATATTATAAAATAACATCATTGTTAAATGTTTTTTATAATTTGGTATGAAAATTTGTAGTAAAATATTCGAATCATGTGAACATGACAATTTAAAGAAAAATCCATTACCTTTAACCCCAAACTGTCTCAAAAAATATTTTAACAACTAAATTAATATATATAATTTAATATATACATTATCTAGATCCTAATTCATGTTCATTAAATTATTGAAATTCCTTTTATACCATTCAATTTGTAGTATTATTTATTTACTAAATTGGGTGTGTTCTCAGTAGTCGTTTTTGAGGTCATTTAATTTTATTTATTTTAAATGTGATTTATATGATGAACATGGTCACTGTGTCATTGATTAAAAATATTTATAATTGTTTAAGAAATATATTTCATCAATAATTAAATGTTTTAATACCAATTTTGAAAGGTTTTCTATAAAATTGAAACACATTGTTTCCTAGATGATGTATTTCTCATGGGCACATTAGGGTCTTTATCATTTTATAATTTGATAGATATTAAATTGTATGTAAAATATATTATAATTGTTGAATTATAAATATTTTTATATTTTTATATTTTTTCATTATTTCAATCCTCATAACCTACAATGTATAATGTCAAGGATTAATTAATCAAATCATTTCATAGAGGTGGTATTCCACTCATACACATGTTTATTGTAATCATTTTCCAATAGATGGAAGGGAAAGATGATATGTAATATCTCATCATTAAATAATTATTATAATGAAATATGTATCATATATATTAATCTATTCCATTATTATAACTAAACATAATAGGATGTGATGAAAAATGAAAAACAATTCTTTTAGTAGATGGTAGTTTGTATGTATGCACGAGCGATGTGTTCGTGTTATATATGATCAAAAAGAATATATAAAAGTTACTTTCCATAAACATAACATCAACATGCTATATTTAAAACACTACTAGTATTATTCATTCTATGTTATGTTAGGATTTATGGAGAAGGAAGATTTATTAAATAGGAATTCACTCATTTAATAGTTATTTCTCTAATTTTAATGAACTCCATTAGTATTTACCACAATCCTTTCAGGATGGTCTTTTGGGAAGACAATAACCACTATGTACTTAGGAAAAATGATGGGAATGGTTTGGGAAACTAATTGGATGAACTATTATGATCCGATTTTGTGAATATGTTTGGATAGGAGGTTCCCATTTGTAAGGGAGAAAAGTGGAACACATGGAATTATCCATAAAATTTAATTGTTTAAAATATATTACTCATTTACAGTATAAAATAAATAAATAATATCTCACTGATATGTTTATAATGTTTTAAATCCACCCTTAAAATAATATTTATGTCATGATTTTATGACATTATCATAACATTTTATACAAATTTACCTATTTTAATTTTTATTGCAGATATTAAATTACAACACAGTTACAATTCATAATCAAAAAATATATTTTCCTCATTTTAAATATTAAGTCTCCAATTTGATAATATAAAATCCATTTTTACATATTCTATATAAATATTTTCATAAAATTATATTCATCATCTGAAACCAAATTTGATGAAAAATCATTTTTAGAGATATACCTTCTTATAAAAGAAATTCATTTCATAAATAAACATTTACAAGGATTACATATATTTAATTAAATAATTTTTTATTAATAATAAGAATCTAATAAAACATTAGAAAAACATTGAATGGACATTTTAGATAATTTATTAATAAAAAATAACAAGATAAATATTATTTGAATTTTAAAAATATATAATTTTTAAATATATGAAACATTAATTTATTTTTTAAAAAATATACTAATAAATATATTATATTAATTCATAAATATAGATATTGTTTTATACAACAAATTAAAATACATTCAATTCATTTTTTTTTATTTTGATAATGAAATATGACTATAGGAATTATAAAAATCATTATTTTACACTATTTAAGAAAAAAATAATTCATTTTATAAACAGATATAAAATATACTCTAAGTGAATATATAAATTATGAATTGAAAAAATAAAAATTCAATTCAATTCCAAAAATCTAAAAAATATTTTTTTTCCATTTAATAAATATAACGACCCATACATTACATACCTTGTTATTACTTCAGAATTGAAGCACACTTATTACAACATATACCAAAACCAGGAAAGGACCATATAGGTATAGAGTCTTTAGAAACTGGGAAACATAAACAACTGGTTCATAAAGTATCTACTTTGCCTCCCATTTATTTCATCATATCTTGAGTTCCTTTTGGAATATCCTACTTAATAACCTTCTTCCTGACCTGGGGAAATAAAACATACAAAAGGGTGAGCCCAAATTCTTAGTAAGGGTAAATAAAATAAATATCAATCACATCATATACATAAGAACATAACTTTTGGAAATCTTAACCGGCAAAAGTGATCATAATTTCATAACATGGGATAAATCATAGTTGCGAAATGTAATCCTAATAATCATAACATAAAACATGTAACTTTTTGGAATACACATATAATTATAGAGAATCATTTCTTATTAGTCAAGACTCATTACCAAGACTATCTTAGTGGATAAAGTCCATTTTTGAACTGAGTTCATTCCTCGTTTCAGTCCTGTTTCACTGAACCAGTTTATCCTACCGTTACAACCATGTCTATCTCATGAGATAAAAAATCTTTACCCAATTCATTGGAGGGAGATATAGGTCACACCCATCATATAATGATATCATTATTATGTGTTCCACAAAATCATAATTCATACATCATTGCATAACCCATGTAATAAAAATGGGATTCTTAAACAACATGACCTCATAAAACATTTCATATAAGATAAATGAATTCCTAAAAATAATTCCACCACAACATAATCAAATCAATTTAATAATAGGGATAGGAACATAACCCTATATTATCTAAGATGGAAAATAATTTTGATAAAACACTTGAACTCCATTCTTGAGGAAAATATCCTTTCTACTTCAAAAAACATTTTCCTTTCTTAACATGTCTTACAATTTTAAACTAAAAGAATTTGATTAAAAATAAACTTGAAAAATTTTAAAGGAAGCTTATTGGAAATAATGTTTTAAAAATCCCTTCATTCCGTATAAGTTAAAAAAAATTCTTCTCGTACTTTTGTCGGAAGAGTCAAAAAGTACCTTGTACGAAAAACGACAAAAGATTCCTTTCATATCTTTTACTAAAAACTCACCGAAAGGTAAAATTGGATTTAAACAATTTTAGGAGGATGGAAACAATATTACATATTGAGGAAACATGGATATGGATGATAAAATACACCCTAGTAAATACCAAAGTATAAACAACTCGGATAAAATGAGATTGTGATATTTTCCCTTACCTTAGGTCCGATTTTCTACATAACTGTCTGAACCTCTTGTATAATGATTAAATAATGTTATTTACTTATTCCTGAATCATACTTATTTTTATGATATCATATATGGTCATATTCTTAGCTTCTTATTAGTAATATTTCCTTACTACTTGTTATTTGGGTGTTTATTACTTTTTGTTCTTATGCGTGTTTTGTCGAATAAATTCTGATTTTTCTTTTTAGGTTATAGATACCTCATTCCCAGAATGGTATTATTGTAATATATATCATATTAATTCATTAAATTCATTTATATAATCATTATGCAATGAAAATCATGTTGAACGAGTCGCATCACATCATGGAGACGATATTCCGTACGTACGCAAGAGCGATGATATCGTTCCCATGATCGTGAAATTGTATTGAAATGTATGTAAACTATTTCAGAATCAATATCAATTTATAATAATCATATATAGTCATTATTTACACCATTATACCAGTCCATGTAAGGTGGTGGTGGAAAATACATTACACCACGGCGTGGAGACGGTATTCCGTACATACGCACGTGCGGTGATTTCATTTTCCGTAGGATGGATAGATGGTGAAATAGGGTTGTTTCATACTTATAATAACATATCAGTATATTTGTGATACTGATGTTATTAAATCATAATGATACAAATAAAGAATAAAATGTGGAAGAAGAAATAATGTTGAAAGAATCGGTAACGGTCATTACCTCTTCTTTGAAGCGCCTCTTTGAGTCCTCCTCTTAGGGGACTAAAATTGGTCTTTGTAGAAGACTAGGACCTCTAGGATGTTTCTAGGGAAGTGGAGAAATTAAATTGGCAGGGTTTGGACGATCATGAAGGATCAAATTGGTGTGAGGAGGAGAGGTAGGAGGTTCCCTTTTATAAGGGAGGTGAGGGGCACCTTTGGAATAACTAAAAACATTATTTTATTATAAAGTAAAATTCGGTTTTTAATAGATAAAAATTGATATATTTCGAAGCTAATGTATGGATGGGTGGAAATCCTCTAATCCAATAGAATTTAGACAAGTTTAGGTCATTATATTAACCTTATCGTTTAGTTTTAACTCTTAGTTAATTAGATTGACATTTACTATGTCACTTTGTATTTTTATATTATATAGTTAATAAACATACCATATACATACATGAGACCCCCCAAGTGGTCCATTACTGATACACCTATCATGATATAAGTATCTTGGCCGATCCTTAAATTTTCATGAATATAATAACAATTAATAATATAATATTTTTTTTAAATACTATTTAATGTCGATTTTGACACTATTTGGTAATTGATCTTTGTGAAAATCATAACAGAATGATTAGTTCGAAAACAATTAATTAAATCAATACTAACATGTCATATTAACATATAAAATTATTTTAATTCATAAAAAGTCTCAAATTACATTTATTTGGGTATTTATAACATCAATTATGTCAATATTTCATTAATAAGATAATTACTGCATCATCATTGTATCATAAATGAATTAAATTATTTTCACTCTAAAAATTAAAAATAAAATACCATTATGTTGGATATCGTTTTATCTTTCTAATGAATATTTATAGTCGAATGTATCTTATATATAACCCTATATTAAAAATGATTTAGTTATTAAACTTTGATTTTAACTATTTTAACCCTTCTTTAAATAAATTGATAATAAATGTCCTAATCTAATCCAAGTGGGCCTAAATAGTCATATTTTATTCCTAATGTTGTTTTTGGTCGAATTACACTTATCAAATAGAATTAGTACATGTGTTATGGTAATAATAATAACACTTTTACCCTTAATTACCCTATTTACTTTTAACCGTGGTAAAAAAGTAAAAAGTTACTATTCACCAAAAATTATTTTCATCTCATTGAACCACATTTTAGTCCATGATATTAACCGTGTCTCTTGAATTTTCAAAATTCTACTCAAAGAAGCGGTAAAATTATGTTTTATGAAAAAATTCAGTTTTTTTAACAACCACTTAGTGGTTTCACTATTCATCAAAAAATGAACGTTTCCAGAAAAATACCAAAAATTAGGCCTAAGCTATATTTGATATTATGAATTCAAAAATGATGTTTATTTTACCAAATTCATAAAATATCAGATACATTAACTAATTTAAAAATTAATTCTCGTTGATAAAACAAATAGCATGTTTTTAAGAGATAATAACTATCAAAAGATTGACATTTGTTTATGTCTAGTTTAAATGTGAAATTACATCCAATGAACAACATTGTATTAACTTGTAAAAATATATTCTAAATATACTTTAGAAACACTCAAATTAATAACTAATCACTACTAATTATTTTGATTAAAAAAGTTGTTTTTAATTAAAATTTAGTAATTTTCATTATTCATCAGAATATGAAAGTTATCCGAAAAGTACCAAAATTTCACCCTAAGCTAATTTTGATATTCCAAATCCAAAAATGAAGTCTATTTTGAAAAATAAAAATTAAAAAATTTCAAAAAGTGGTTATTACTATTCATAATGGCTAGTTTTAATAATATTTTAATAGTATATCATTTTTTAGTGAAACTCGGTATTGCGTACGACGCAAGCTATCGAGGAAGGCTGCGGTTGCGTGTAAAGCAAGCCGAACTAGTGTTTTGTGTAGTGAAAGATTCCTTTGATGATTTATATAACATAAAAACAAAATATTTCTCATAGAAATCTCGGGTGTTACATTCTACCCCCCTTAAAATGAATTTCGCCCTCGAAATTCGTCAATTTGTAACAAAAAGATGAGGATACCTCTCCCTCATCATATCCTAAAGCTCACATGTAGCTTCTTCTAATTGGTGGCTAATCCATAATAATTTCACCAAGTGAGTGGTCTTGTTCCGTAGGACTTTTTCGCTACGATCCAGAATCTTTATCGGCTGTTCTTCATAAGAAAGATCTTGCTCTAGCGGTACAACTTCTGAGATGAGTACATGTGAAGGATTAGGTATGTACTTTCTCAGGAGAGATACATGGAAAAAATCGTGAACTTGAGAGGGATTTGGTGGAAGTTCCAATCGGTAAGTTACCTTTCCAACACGATCTAATATTTTGAAAGGACCGATATATCTAGGGCTCAACTTCCCCTTCTTTCCAAATCTCATGACCCTCTTCCAGGGAGATATTCGTAAAAACACTTTATCACCCACTTCAAACTCTAGGTCATTTCTTCGGTTGTCGGGATAACTTTTCTATCGACTCTGATCTTCTCTTATGTGTTGTTGAATAGATCGTACCTTTTCTACCATCTCATCAACAAGATCAGGTCCTAATAGATTTCTTTCCCAAACTTCATCCCCGCAAGTTGGAGTCCTTCATTTCATTCCATAGAGAGCTTCATAAGGAGCCATCTGAATAATGGAGTGAAAGCTATTATTATATGAAAATTCCACCAAAGGTATGTGTTGATCCCAACTACCTTTTAAATACATAGAGAAAACTCTCAACATATCCTCTAGAGTTTGAATTGTTCTCTCAGACTGACCATCTGTCTGAGGATGATAAGCAGTGCTGAAACTCAACTATGTATCCTGAGTATGATGAAGACTTCGCCAGAATGTTGAGGTAAACCTCAGATCCCGATCAGATATAATAGAAAGTGGTACTCCATGAAATCTTACCACTTCCTTCACATATATCCAGGAAAGCTGATCTAGAGAGAAATCCTCTCTGATAGCAATGAAGTGTGCAGACTTTGTAAGACGATCAACTATAACCCAGATAACATTATTGCCTTTGGATGTTTAAGGAAGTCCTGTGAAAAAGTCCATAGGTATGTTTTCTCATTTCCATTAGGGTATGGGTAATGGTTGTAACATCCCCTCAGACTTATGTCTCTCAGCTTTAACTTGCTGACAAACCAAGCATCGAGAGACATATTCAACAACATCTCTTTTCATGCCATCCCACCAGAAGTACTCTTTTAGGTCCCTATACATCTTCGTGCTTCTAGGATGAATAGGGAATGAAGAACTATGAGCCTCATCCAGCAGCCCCTTCTTTAATTCGGGGATGGGAGGAACACAAACCCGATTCCTAAACATTATTATCCCATCACAATAAATTTTGAATTCATGAATATTTCTGACCTTCTTTTGTAACTCTACAACTTTTTTCTATGCCTCTTTAATCTTCACATGTATAGATGGTTGAACATTCATTTGAGAATGATACGATTTTCCCCCTTCCATTATAATTCCAAGATCCATCCTTTGTAAATCCATAAATTTTGGATCTTTTGTGATCCTCATCATGGATAAACTGGCATGGTCTTGTCAACGTAATGCATCTTCCACCTTGTTTGCTTTCCGAGGGTCGTAATGAATTGAGTAGTCGTAATCCTTAATCAGCTCTAACCATCTTCTTTGGCCCATATTCAGCTCCTTTTGTTTGGACATATACTTTAAACATTTATGATCAGAATAAATATCACACCTTTCTCCATAAAGGTAATGCCTCCAAATCTTTAATGCAAAGATTACCGCAGCTAACTCCAAATCATGAGTTGGGTAATTTATCTCATGGATTTTCAACTTTCGTGAGGCATAAACTATCACAATATCATTTTTCATAAGAAGACACCCCAATCCCTTCTTGGATGCATCACTGTAGATCACAAACCTTTCTCCACTACAAGGAAGTGTGAGTATAGGTGCACTAGATAACCTTCTTTTCAACTCCTTGAAATTATCTTCAAATTCCTCCATCCAAACAAACTTAACTCCTTTCCAAGTCAAACTGGTGAGTGGATTAGATAATTGTGAAAAATCATTCACAAAATGTTGATAATATCCAGCCAAACCAAGAAAACTTCGGACCTCAGTTACTGTTGTTGGTCTCGGCCATCTTTCGATAACCTCTGTTTTTGCTGGATCCATAGATATCCCCTCTTTTAAGATTATGTGACCCAAAAATGCGACTTTTTGAAGCCAAAATTCACACTTGGTAAATTTTCCATAAACCTTCTCCTTTCTCAGGGTCTTTAACATAATTCTAAAGTGATCTTCATGTTCTTCCTTGCTCTTTGAATAGGCAAGAATATCGTCTATAAAGACTTCCACAAATTGATCAAGATGGTCTCTAAAGACTCTATTCATCAGATCCATGAAGATAACAAGGGGCATTAGTAAGACCAAATGGCATCACTATAAATTCATAGTTTCCATACCTTGTATGGAAAGCCTTCTTTGGTATATACTCCCTTTTGACCCTTAATTGATGATACCCTGAATGAAGATCAATCTTTGAAAAGTATTGAGATCCACGTAGTTGGTCAAATAAGTCCTCAATGCACGGGAGAGGATATTTGTTCTTGATAGTGATCTTCGAAAGTTCTCGATAATCAATGCAGAGTCTCATTGATCCATCTTTCTTCTTAAAAAATAGAACAGGTGATCCCCAAGGTGACGCACTAGGGCGTATGAATCCCTTATCAAGATTCTAATGGAGTTGCTTCTTCAATTCTTGCAACTCAATTGGGGCCATTCTATAAAGTTTCTTTAAAATAGGCAAAACACCATGTACGAGTTCTATTGAAAACTCATCTTCACGAATTTGTGGATGACCCGAAAATTCCTCCATAAAGAAATAATCAAACTCCCATACAATGGAAATATTCTTAATCGTGAGTTTATCACCAACCATTTGAGATAAATAACCTTAATTTAGTGGAATCAAGACCCATAAGATGAAAGAAATTTCCACTAGAATGTTATGTTCATCCTTATGTCGATAGAAGATCATAGATTGATCTAGAATATGAAATGTGACTTCCCTTCTTTTGCAATTTATATGATATCCACATAAAGAAAGCCAATCAATGCTAAGAATCACATCAAATTCCACTATAGGAAGGATCACAAGATTTTCAGGAAGCACTTTCCCAGAAATTTCAATCGGGGAAGAATTATAATCTTTTGATGCGACTGTTGTGCCATTAGAAGTTGTCACATCTAACTCAACATCAAATTGTTGAGTTAATACGGTGATTCCCTTAGAAAATTCATCAAAAATAAAAGAGTGGGTGGATCCAGAATCAAATAAAACATTTTCTACTTTAGAGTGGATGGTAAGTGTACCTTTCACCACATCGTTATCGTACTCCACATTGCTGATAGAAATTGCATGTGACTTTCCTTTTTCTTTAGCCTTAAGAGTTTGTTGATGTTGACCATCATCATCAACCCTTGGATTTGGGCATTGATTGGAATAATGCCCCATAACCTTTCACTTGAAACATTGAAGTGTAGTAGGTTCATTCTATGTATCCCATCCTTTGTTTGCATCATTAGACATCTTCATCCCATCATTGCGGCATTCAAATGCCCTATGACCTTCCTTTATACATTTGAAACATTTACTTGTCCCTTTAAGACAACTCCCTCCTCGTTTTTTCCACACTTTGAGAATAAGGGAAAGCTAATCTTCTTTTTAGTGTGCTCTTTATATTTTCCTTTAAATTCCATTTTCCTTTTCTTATCAAACCCATATGACTGATGGGTTACTCCAATCACCATCTCAACTTTGAGAGCACATAGAATGATTTCCTCGTAGCTATTGAAGTCCCTTATGGCTAAGGCCCTTCGAAGACTTGGTTTAAATCCACTAAAGAATCAATCGATATTACTCTCAGGTTGGATAATAATACCAGAAGCGTACCTTGCAAGTCTTGTAAAATTTGATTCATAGGTACCAACAGATTCATCATTCTTTTTCTTCAGATCAAGAAACTCTTTCTCCATCTTTGTTCGGAGAATACGAGGGAAGTACTTATTGAAAAATATGTTCTTGAACTTGTCCCATTCCATGGACTCAATTTCATCCCTTTGCCTCATATTCTTAATAAGATTACACCATTGATCAACATCTCCTTCCAAACGATACACTACTAGGATGACTTTATCATGTTCAGAACATTGAAAAACTGAAAATATCTTTTCAGTAGTACTAATCCATTGTTCAGCGACTAATGGATCAGTAGACCCGCTGAATGAAGGTGGACGCTACCTCATGAAGGATTCAACAGAATGTTTCTCCTTCATTTGCTCATTTGGAAGTCCTTCATGATTCATATCTTGAGAAAGGTGTGTGATCATGGATACAAGATTTGGCATTCCACCTCCTATAACATTTGGTTTCTCAGGGGGACAATCATTTCATTTCCCGTCACATTCCGCATTAACATAGTTCCTTCGGGTTCCATACATTGACTAAAACCAAGAAGAATAATGTGAGAAACACTAATTATAATAGGAAAACCATATAATCAAGAATAAAATTTCAAACTTAAGGTCTTATCATAGGTTATTCATGTCAATTTATAAAACACTAAGATTGTGTTCTATGCTTAGACTTATCCTTAGGGTTCTTACTAAGGCTTTCACATCCTAGTTTTCAAAGGTTGACTATACCTTTCCTCTGATACCAACTATAAAGACCCATACTTTACATACATTGTTATTACTTCAGAATTGAAGCACACTTATTACAACATATAACAAAACTAGGAAAGGACCGTGTAGGTATAGAGTCTTTAGAAACTGGGAAACATAAACAACTGGTCCATAAATCATCTACTTTGCCTGCCATTTATTTCATCATATCTAGAGTCCCTTTTGGCATATCCTACTTAATAACCTTCTTCCTGACCTGGGGAAATAAAACATAAAAAAGGGTGAGCTCAAATTATCAATAAGGGTAAATAAAAGAAATATCAATCACATCATATACATAAGAACATAACTTTTGGAAATCATAACATGCAAAAGTGAGCATAATTTCATAACATGGGATAAATCATAGTAGTGAAATGTAATCCCAATAATCATAACATAAAACATTTAACTTTGTGTCATAGACACATAATCATAGAGAATCATTTCTTATTAGTCAAGACTCATTGCCAAGACTATCTTAGTGGACAAAGTACATTTCTGAACTGAGTTCATTCCTCGTTTCAGTCCTGTTTCACTGAACCGGTTTAACCTGCTGTTCCAGCCATCTCTATCTCATGAGATATAAAATCTTTACCCAATGAATTGGAGGGATATATAGGTCCCACCCATCTCATAATGATACCATTATTATGTGTGCCACAAAATCATAACTCATACATCATTGCATAACCCATGTAATAAAAATGGGATTCTTAAACAACATAACATCATAAAACAATTCGTATAAGATAAAGGAATTCATAAAAATAATTCCATCACAATATAATAAAATCAATGTAATAATAGGGATAGAAACATAACCCTATATTATCTAAGATGGAAAATAATTTTAATAAAACACTTGAACTCCATTCTTGAGGAAAATATCCTTTCTACTTCAAAAAACATTTTCCTTTCTTAACATGTCTTACAATTTTAAACTAAAAGAAGTTGATTAAAAATAAACCTGAAAACTTTTAAAGGAATCTTCTTGGAATTAATGTTTGAAAAATCCATTCATGCAGTATATGTTAAAAAAACATTCTTCTCGTACTTTTTTCGGAAGAGTCAAAAAGTGCCTCGTACGAAAAACGACAAAAGATTCCTTTCATATCTTTTACTAAAAACTCACCGAAGGGTAAAATTGGATTTAAACAATTGTAGGTGGATGGAAACAATATTATATATTGAGGAAACATATATTTGTATGATAAAATACACCCCAGTAAATAACAAAGTATAAACAATCTCGGATAAAATGGGATTGTGATATTTTCCATTACCATAGGTCCGATTTGCATCGTAAGTGTCCGAACCTCCTGTATAATGATTAAATAATTCTATTGACTTATTCCATAATCATACATATTTTTATTATATGATATATAGTCATATTATTAGCCACTTATTAGTAATATTTCATTAATACTTGTTATTTAGGTGTTTATTACTTTTTGTTCTTATGCGTGTTTTGTCGAATAAATTCTTATTTTTCTTTTTAGGTTATAGTTACCTCATTTAAAAATGGTAATAGTGTAATATATATCATATTAATTCATTTAATTCATTTATATAATAATTATGATATGATGATCAGGTAGAATGAGTCGCATCACATCGTGGAGACAGTATTCTGTACGTACGCACGAGCGATGATATCGTTCCCCGGATCGTGAAATTGTAATGGAGTGTATGCATACTATTTCAGAATAAATATCACTTTACAATAATCGTATATAGTCATTATTTAGACCATTATACCCATCCAGGTAAGGTGGTGGTGGAAAATAGGTTACACCACGGCGTGGAGACGATATTTCGTAAGTACGCACGCACAGTGATTTCGTTTTATGTAGGATGGATAGATGGTGAAATAGGGTTGTTTAATACTTATAATAACATATCAGTATATGAGTGATACCGATGTCATTACGTCATAATGAAATAAATAAAGAATAATAAGTGGAAGAAAAAATAAATTTGAAAGAATCGGTAACGGACATTACCTCTTCTTTGAAGCGCCTCTATGAGACCTCTGCTTAGGGAACTAAAATTGGTCTTTGAAGAAGTCAAGGACCACTAGGATGTTTCTAGGGAAGTGTAGAAGAGAAATTGGCAGGGTTTGGCCGAGCTTGAAGTCTCAAATTTGTGTGAGGAGGAGAGGGAGGAGGTGCCCTTTTATAAGGGAGGAGAGGGGCACCTTTGGAATAACTAAATATATTATTTTATTATAAAGTAAAATTCGGTTTTTAATAGCTCCAAATTGATATATTTCAAATATAAGGTGGTTATGGGTCTAAATAATCCCATCCAATATAATTTAGACAAGTTTAGATCATTATATTAACCTTATCTTTTAGTTTTAACTCTTAGTTAATTAGATTGACATTTACTATGTCACTTTGTATTTTTATATTATATAGTTAATAAACATACCATATACATTCAAGAGACACCCAAGTAGTCCATTAATAAAACACATATCATTATATAAGTATCATGGCCGAACCTTATATTTTTAGGAATATAATAATAATTAATAATATAATATTTGTTTTAAAAAATATTTTATGTCAATTTTGACACTATTTGGTAATTAATTTTTCTGAAACTCATAACAGAATGATTAGTTAGATGAAAATTAATTACATAAAAACTAACATGTCATATTAACATATAAAATTATTTTAATTCATAAAAATCTCAAATTAAATTTATTTGGGTATTTATAACATCAATTATGTCAATATTTCATTAATAAGATAATTATTGCATCATCATTTTATCATAAATAAATTAAATTATTTTAAGTCTAAAAATTACAAATAAAATATCATAATGTTGGAAATAGTTTTATCTTTCTAATTAAAATTTATAGTCGAATTTATCTTATATATAACCCTATATCAAAAATGTTTTATTTATTAAACATTGATTTTAACTATTTTAACCCTTCTATAAATACATTGATAATAAATGTCCTAATCTAATCCAAGTGGGCCTAAATGGGAATATTTTATTCCTAAGGTTGTTTTTGGATGAATTAAACTTATCCAATAGAATTAGGACATGTTTTAGGGTAATAATAATAACACTTTTACCCTTAATTACCCTATTTACTTTTAACCGTCGTAAAAAATGTAAAAAGTTACTATTCCCCCAAAAATTATTTTCATCTTATTAAACCCCATTTTAGTCCTTGATATTAATCGTGTCTCTCGGATTTTCTCAATTCTACTCACAGAAGTGGTAAAATTACATTTTATAAAAAAATTAGTTTTTTTAACTACCACTTAGTGGTTTCACTATTCATTAATAAATGAATGTTTCCAGAAAAAATACCAAAAATTAGGCCTAAGCTATATTTGATATTATGAATTAAAAAATGATGATTATTTTAACAAATTCAAAACATATCAGTTACATTAACTAATTTAAAAATCAATTCCCATCGTCAAAACAAATAGCGTGTTTTTAAGTGATAATAACTATCAAAAGATTGACACTTGTTTATGTCTGGTTTAAATGTGAAATTACATCCAATGAAAAACATTTTATTAAATTGTAAAAATATATTATCAATATACTTTAAAACCACCCAAATTATTAATTTATAACTATTAATTATTTCGATTAAAAAAGATTTTTTTAATTAAAATTTAGTAATTTTCATTATTCACCAGAATATGAAAGTTATCCGAAAAGTACCAAAATTTCCCCCTAAGCTAATTTTGATATTTTGAATCCAAAAATGAAGTCTATTTTAAAAAATATACATTACAAAATTTCAAAAAGTGTTTATTACTATTCATAATGGCTAGTTTTAATAATATTTTAATTTCATATCATTGTTTAGTGAAACTCGGTATTGCGTACGAAGCAAGCTATTGAGGAAGGTCGTGGTTGCGTGTAAAGCAAGCCAAACTAGTGTTGTGTGTAGTGAAATATTCCTTTGATGATTTATATAACATAAAAACAAAATATTTCACATAAAACTCTCGGGTGTTACAATAAATATTGTTTGATCTATATATTTCAATAATTTTATCATTTACCCATTGCAGTGATGTTTTGGGGATTTCATTATCCTTATTTAAAAAATTTCAACATTGAAAATGACTTAAAATTATCTCCACAGACAATTTTGTGTAGTATATCTCATCACTTCTTCAGGTTCCCTCATTTAATCTATCATTTTATGATACCATCAATGTACTATTCACAATCACATTTTATTATTTAGTTTCACTAGTTCAATATTGTATAGAATTTTGATTGTCCCATGATTATATTATATAAATTTCTTCCAATGTGATTTCATCCATAGTGAGTGTTTGTGATGGATCTTTTATTTACATCCTCAATAATGAGCTGTATATTATTTCATACCTAACTACAAGGTAGGGTGGAAATTATGAATTATTTGCCACAACACTATTGAATCTGAAATTTAGTAAGGCCTAATAAATCCTGGACAAAGCTCAATTATTTTTTTAAAACATCATAACCCAATTCCATTGTATAATTTAATAACAATGTGTTCCCCATCATAAATATTTATGTTCTTCCTCTAGTTTTCATCATAGATTTTCTATCTGATTTGAGTTTCTCTTATATGTACCCATATTGCTTATAATTTCATAGTTATATTCTAAAACATCTTATACGTATGAAATATTCATTTCACAACCATATCTAATAATATTTGAGTATGAAATATCTTACTACATAATTATACATTCATTTATATTTATATACATTAAAAATTTAATTATTATATTAATGATTTACCAATAGTTCTTAAAAATAACATGTACCATGAAAACCATGAGTTGAATAACTCAATAAGTCGACTAATTAATGAATACATCTTTTAAACAACCAATCAGTTTGTTAAAAATAATCATTAACTATATGTATCAATGTATTTAGATCCTTATTAATACTACTATGAAAATTTTGTGTGAATCATGGCTCATGATCTGATAAAATTGAAAGAGGTACACCCAAGGAGTTTCACGAATTAATAAGTATAATATAAACTTCAAGTTTTGAGAATCATATAATAATTCCCTCTTAATCATTGGTATATATAAAACGTATAACCATGTTATAAAATATGGTAAAAAAAATTTCTGGATGATGTTTGATAATATTAAACCATTTATGGATTTATTCTTTCATTATAGCTGTAACACCCATATTGTATTGAAGTATTTTTACTTAGCCAATATATTTTCATTGATGCCTTGTGTAACATGAAAAAACAAGTTTCGATGAAGCATTTAATATTATTAAAATATTAAAGGTTCATTGTCTCCAAGCTATTAGATTAGAGTGTATGAATAGTAATAACTACATTATGAAAAATTATGATTTAGACATTTATAAAATTAATCAATTGGTTATCAAATAAATAGAAATAAATATGTAGATAACATGAAAATATAAACGATATTTTTCTGAAAAATAAATTCAAATACAAAAATGTGTTTTATCTTAATAAATTAAATTAATCACTATTAGTGAAATATTTTAATTACATTTAAATAACATTTAATAGTATAAATTTTTTATAATTCATCTAATTTTTTTCATATTATATATAGGATAATATTTAATCCATATTTATGTTTAAATATTAATTTTTCATAAAATATACTTGAATTTTTCACATATAATTTTAAATTAAATACATCCACATATTGATGTTGAATTAGATTAAATGATTTACATATTATGAATCTTGATTTTCAAATTTGGTACATAGGGCCAATTTTTATTACTGTTATATCTAATGAAAAAAATCTATATATTTATAACCCTAACAAAAGTTAAATCTACTAATATATGTTAAAATTCTGATATATGGAAATAATTATTCAAACTATTTCTTATTGGGTGAATTTAATTTTACAATTATCAGCATATGCTTGAAAGGTATTTGTTTAATGGACCCATTTGCAGGAAATTAACTTATACATTTCATAAATAAATGAAACATAAAAAATGAGACTCTCTTAGTATTAAATATCAAATATTCCTGCACATAAGTATAAAATATACTTATAAAGGTATATAAATAATAATATTGTGCATAATAATATTATATTCACAATGTTAATTTATTTATTATTTTAATGTAATATGCAATTATCATAAATTCTTACACAACACCAATATTGTATTTATTCAATTAATTAAAAATTAAAATAAATGAAAATTAAAAAAATTATATGTAACAGAATTTGAGAGAATAAATTTTATCAAAATATTTACAATGTTTTAATATAATTGGTTCAAATTTCATATTCTATCTTTATGTTATTAAAATAAATTTAATGAAAAGTTAAAAAATTGACAATAGTAAAATTTTATTAAAAAAATATAATTTTTAATTATTTAAAAATCATGAAAATATAGACATAAGAAATAAGTGAATATATATGGTGACAAATTCCATTAATTTATCATATTTATGAAAAATGTTTTATTGTATGGGAAAATTACAACACCTTAACAAGAAAAATGTTTTTACCATAGTTAAGATTAAAATTTGTTAAATCATGGTTAATCAAAATGATAAGGACTAAAATGAAAGCAAAACATAACTAAATTCTACTAGTTTTAAGGATTACAACCATATCCAAAAATCTCATTGAATTAGTCGATATTTTATTGAAATATTCTTCACAATGAATTTTTTTCATGAAATCATTTGAGAAATTCCAAAATTGAGATTCACCTCAACTATGTGAGGGAACCTATTCCCTCACCACATTACATCAAATTAGGCCCTATGAATCAAAAAAATACCAATTTGTAATCTAAAATTTCCTATAAATAATCTATGTGTTCTTGTATTTGGAGAAGACCAACCCTAGTTCCCTTAGGATAGATCTAAATGAGTCGTTTCTAATAAAATATAATTCCATTAACCGATCACTTTGTTCTTAATTATTCTTCTACATATACTACATATGGTATATTCTGTATAAAATACAAAATTCATTATCTTTAATATGATGAAATTTTATTATTAATTGGATACCAAAATTATACATCATCTTTATCTTCAAATGGGAAGTGGAATTATCAGTCATCCATATGTATGACATATCTTCTTCAGGTATCAATAAATTTAAATTTTCATTATTATATTTTATGGATTTATATATTGATGGGTTAAATATTTATATACAAAATTTAGGAAAAAATTATATTTCTATAATGAAAATCCCATGACTGACATCATATCAACCAATCATTTTGGAAATGATAGCTTCTCTTGTGCATATGTGTGGACATCTACAACCACTGAAAGAAGTTTTAAGTTATTAATTGTTATTTTAAAGTTATTGTAATAAAGAAATATTTAATGCATATATATGATATATAAAATAATATAATTACTATATAAGGTTTAACTAATATTCTTCTTTCATTCATTCCAAAAATAGAAAAATTAAAATAGTCTTCATCCATACGTACATCATATTGTCTCTGGGAATGATGTAATTCATTTATCTATGTCTAAAATTTATTAGTATCTCCAAATATGTTTATAATGAATATATATTATATTTATATCATAATTATTATTATGGATATGATTTACCCATGATAAATTTACAAGGACTAGATGTATTGAACTAAAATACTCCTAATAAAATAAAGTTAATTCCCTGAAAAAAATTTAATAAGGATTTATTGATGTATTATCCATTTGAATATTATAAATATATCATATATATTATTGTAATTATTAAAATTCATCATGTATGGAATTATAATAAATTTAAATTTATAATATAGTAGGTTACAGTGATTTAAAATATAGGATAACACGAGGTAACAATATTATGTTATAATCTCATTCATTATCAAGATTGGTTATGATTACGATTCAAATGAATAAATATATTGATCCTTCTCTCAGTAAAATTATTAAATTTCTTATACTTTATTTATTGGGTTAATATTACTATTTTATTTTCATTTATATAATATATGGTTCTAATGATACTGAAAATATATTTTTAATGAAATTAGACTTCATTTTTTCTTTGGCCAAAAAACATTTTTCACTAATATTATTATTTTCAATAACTGTTTTAATGATTTATACTATTAGTATCCTACAACTTCATAAAATTAATTTATATAATTTCATGAATTTTTTAGAGATTTTGTATAAAAGGGTTTTTTCCATTTAATGAACAAGTTACTTTTGGAAAACATACAAAACTATAAATGTAATATTTTATTTAAAGTAATATAGAATGAATAAAATTTATAGCCATTAAAACTCTTAAATACTTTGATATTTAATTTACATGTTTCCATGATTCATTTAAAATAAATATTCTTCCATAATTTTTTGGAAATTTTCATATTAGGATATTTGTTTTCAATATAGAGTGGTTATTTTACTCAATATTTGTTTATTGATAAACATTGATATATCCATTCAATAAAGATAACATCATGTTATGTTTCATAGTATTTAAAGTGTATATTATCAAATGATACCATTATTATTCCTTCTCAAGATGTTTTATGATTACTACGGGTTTATTATTTATACGAAAATATATTATACAAAAATAATACATCATTTTTTTGAATATTAAATTCATTTAATAGAAAAATACCAGTGGAATGTATTTGTTTAGTTTATTTGGAGAATAGAATCCTTGTATTAATATTTCATAATTTATTTTCAATTTATGTCAAAAATATCATCCCATATAGTACTTATCCTTAACATACTCTACTAAGAAACATTCTTCATAATCTGGGGAGAGGAAACATAAATATGGGAGATCATCGATTCTCAGTATGGTAATTCAAGGGATATATCAATATATTATCTTCATATGTTTATGCGAACTCGAGAAAAACATTTTAGAATTATAACCTACTTATCATTGATAAGAAACATGATTTATTTCATAGTCATGGATATTTATAAAACATGAATCCTTATGGGATCATAGAAAACTAGACATGAGGTAATAAGAATGTCATAAGACAATGATTTGTGGCATAAAAATAAGAATATAAAATATTACATCAAGGATATCAGTCAAGAAAACCATAACCCATTGGTATTGGGATACTCACATATATACCTTCTTCGAGATTGGGAGAACCTCCTCTGCACCCTATTGTTTTAATCTTGGTATAACCTCATGGGCACCGATATATACTGGGATTGGGATAACCACCCATGTCCCATTATTATTTGATCATCGGATGACATCAAATGTGAACTATTTTTTTATGATTGGATAACATTTTATCTAACCTATGTTTTTAGGAATCAAATAACCTCTCGTGTAACCTTTGATATCATATAATATTAATATTTTCACATTTAATTAGAGGGAGATACAATCCCCCCATCAAATAATTAAAAACATTTATATATTTTCCACAAGATCATTAAAAATTCATCATATATGAACCCATGAGAAAATCGGTTTTAAAATCCATTCTTCATTTTATCATAACATAACCTATAGAAAGGTAATGAGTTTAATAATAATATGTTGATTGTAATAATAAATTTTTTTGGAAAGAACAATAATGGGTTTCATCAATCATATCTACAATAAATTATATGAAGCATCAAATTATGTCAATATGGATGGAAAATAATTTTGATAGATCACTTGAACAATTATTTAGTAAAATAACCTTCCATTGGAAAATAATATTTAAAAATTAAATTTCATAAAATATTTAAATAAATTTATTTTGAAATAACCAAATGATAATATAAATGATGTCTATAAATTAAGAACACATCTTGTAGAAAAAATTATGTTATATGTCGTGTGTATAAAAACAATGATTACGTTCACATTGGTTATCGAATTAAAAAAAACCTTATTAAGAAAATGAAAATATGATTCAAATTATACCATTTTATAAAAATAAAAAAAAATTAAAAATATTTTAATTAGATCATAATATAATATTTAAAACATTCATGAAATTGTTTTTAGAAAACATGAATTTGAAGGAAAAATGTATTTCGACCAAACAATGAAAAAGTCCATCTTAAAAAAATAATTTTAATCTATTGAGTACATAAAGTGTTGAAAATAAATATAAAATATATATTATAATTTAATAAACATTATGGATGATATTTTATGAGATTTATTGAGAGGTAGATCATTATATTTTTACCATTGGACACTTATTAAAAATATATCTGGAAAGATGTAGAGATTGTAGCATAAAATCATAAATACTTTGGTAGCATGTAAATCCCATGAATTAGATATCATAAAATGGAAATGTAAATCCATATATAATTTAGTATATGTAATAAAAACAAACTCCTGGTCAATATATAATCCACATTATTTAAATTAGTGGTTTATATAGAATGTGTCTCGTAGAAGTAAAAAGTGAGATGAAAATATCCTACATTGAGTAACAACTTATTTTGTATATGATCGATCCTCCAGTATAATAAATATATGTTTATTATGAATATATAATCGAATGAAAATTATATAAAAAATTACTTGTGGGATTTATTCATGTCCTTTTATTACCATTTTATTATCAATTCCCTGTAAATTTCAGGTTTCGGGGAATGACTTATTTTCATTTTATGGATGTTTTGATTTGTAAACATTCTTTCCATTACGTTTATCATATTCAAATCATCTCCATATTATTATAAATAATAAAAATATTTTTTATATTACATATATATATATAGTAATCCATAAATTGTATAAGTAAGAAATTAATTTCACCTTTCATGGAGATCATAGTCCATGTGTAATCTTGATCATAGATTAATTTTCTCGACAGGTGGAATGAAAGGATGGTAAACAATAAATCAATGTAAAAAAATATTTATGATGTTATTTATACTGAATATTATCATTAATTAATTATAATTACCTTCTATGTAAAGAGTTAGTGAAAAATAAATCACATCACATCGCAAGGTTGTATTCCACTATACAGACAAACGATGCAACTATACTCCCAAGAGAATATAATTTTAGAAGGTTTTATGGTAAATTATATTTACATAAGTTTAATTAAGTTACTAGTATCATATTACTTTTATAAATCCATCATTATACCAAACTACGATAAGTGGTGATAGAAAACAAGTTATGTTGGTTCACGAGGTGGTAGTCTATCGCATAAGAAATCAACAAATTTGTTCATCATTTTAGAGAAATTTATATGGATATAGGTGATTCGATTAAAAAAATAATATATAAATTTTTATCATATAATAATGTAATCAAATTATCATGGTTTAATAATAATTGAATTATTAGAAATAAGGAATAAAAACAATGTTAAGAAATATACCTCTTCTTTAGGGAACTCATTTAGTTTGATACATAAATAATACATAAGAGAGATTACTAATAATAATAAGACCCATATTACATGAGAAGGCATTTGAGGATGTAGTTTTGGGAGGGATTATTATATCATATGATCCTATAGTGTATAGAATAGGGGATAAGATGAGCCTTTTTTAAAGTGGGGAAATGAGCTCACATTGAAAATACATGAAAATTTCCCAAAAAATAAAAAATGATATATTCTTTTACATTAAAAAGGATAGTATATTAACATTTATTTCTACTTGGCATGATTAATAATGAAATATGTTCAGAAAAAAAATTATTTATACAAGATTTAATGTTAATATTATTCTTACATTTTTAGATTACCCATCTAGTAAGCCCATTTTTTACTTTAAGAATGGTAAATTATTTTTATAGTTTTCAATATTAATTATGTTAAAAAAATAATTTTACCCTATTTGATAACATAAATTATGATGATTTCAAATATAGATACCATTTTAAAAAATTCAATAAATAGGAGTGGAGAAAATAAATTTGAATTGAAAACATCCGTTGTGAAGAAAAAGTGGGTTTTCAATTAATGTATTCCTAGACCACAAATGAGTTTATTTTTAAACAATGTCTAATAATAGTCATTTTATGAATGTAAATAAAACGTTAATGATAAATAATTTATATATTTCATTCAAAATAATCATCGTTGTGGGTAATTAATTTTAAATAAAATAAATAAACATTAGGAATTTTAAAACAGATTTTGAAAAAACTATTTTTTAAATCCTAAAATAAATGATCATAAAAATATAATATAAAGTTGATTAAAAAGTTCATATAAAAATAAAATTTAACAATTGGAATATTTTTAACTCAAACCCTAATAGAATAATTCTGTTACTATAATTATTAAAAATAAAAAATATTTTCTAAAAAATATTTATTTCTCACAATTCATTGGAAAATAAATATTTTTTGAAAATTATAAAACATCACCATATATTAATTTAAATATAAATTTTTCAAAAACAAAGTTCATTTTGTCGAATAAATTTTATAAAGGCATTATAAATTAATGGTAATATTTCCACATAAATATCATTTTCCATGAAATCATATTTTTGATAAATATACATAAATCACTAAAAATATAATTATTATTTAATATGAATTTATAAATAAACTAATAATGGGTAGAATATGTATATATATATTATATTATTTATTATTTTTCATAAAATCATATAAAATAGCTATGTTATAAATGTGAAATTTAAAATAATATTATTTTATTGTTTACTGAATCATGGCATCACGTGTCATGCATGCTATCAAATATACTCATTTTTTCTTGTAACACAAGTTATTGAAAAATATATATTAATGAGAAAAATTATAACTTATAGAGTTTCTTAATGTTATATTCACCCACCACCATCTAAAAATGAATTTCTCCCTTAACATTTAGTTCAGTCATTAAAAGATTATCTTTGAAAAATCCTACATAAAACCACATCATGTAAATGAATAATAAACATTCCCATAAACATGAAATGAAAGTATCATAATGGTTAACTAAAATAATTCATTACCAGGTTTACTCAAATGGAAATCATAGCTTGGATATACGAATATAGACATGGAAGAAATGATTAATTTCAAAATAAATATGGGTTGTGATAGAAATAGTTGATAAAAAGAATGTGAAACATCATCAAAAAATAGACAACCACAAAACCATAAACCAAGAATTATTGAAGAATGAAATTTATATCGACAAAAATGATGGTAATAGGAAAAAAATAATTTTATGATACATTTCCAAATCTTGATGAAATGATAGGAGAAGATATACCTACTCGATTTCATTAGATTTCATGGGCACAATCTCATACTTTGGTTGTTCCTTAAGTAATTTTCACTTCATCCATTACTGTACGAATTGAAGATAATTTTTTAATTATTGACTTATTAGTGGTCCAACATATTTATAACATAATCATAATCCATTACGTGTATCTCAAATTATCATAATAAAAAAAGAGATATCACATGTTATCCATTATTCATAACTCGTCATATGGTGAAGTAATACATTATTTTATAAAACATAATCAAATAGTCAACATAAAAAAATTCAATAAATGGATATCCTAATGAACCATATAAAATATTATAATCTATATCATTATAAATATGTTCATGAAAATTTGAACATCAACTTATCATTAATCTACAAGTGTACATGAAGTAGCTATTAATTTTCATATACAATAAATGTGAATACATAAGTCACTTATTTTCATAATTCATGGTAACAAACTGAGTAACCATTAAACAATATTGAAAACCTAAATATGACCTTATTACATTAATAAGATATTCACTATTCAAGGTATTACTTAAATACCTAAAAAATTAAACTCCATCAATGATTGGATAATCCCCTGTGTCAACACATGATTAATCAATTCCAAGAGAATTAGTAAATTCCAATTTATATTATCCAAGTCAACCATTTAATTTTACTAAACTCATTATCACAACATTTAAAACAAATTAATGTTTGTGTTTCATATAATCATTTATTTTTATTCAGCATCACCATTCAATTAAATAACATTTCAATGTCTTCAGTACCATTCATCAAATTCATGGAAATCCATACTGAATTTCATTTACTAAATAATCCTAATATATTTATAATTTCATTTGTCATTATACTTAATTTAAACACTCATAATACTACATTCCTAAAACATTAACTATAAAAACCCAAGATTTTATAAGATATATTCTCTTTAATTTCTTTCATATCTTCTATTGTATGCTACACCAAGATTATCGTGCGCTATACGCAACACTGTATTAGCTTGCAGTATACGCAACACTAATCTTGGATCGTGTTACACACAATTTCATGTTTGTTTGATAGTAGTTTTTCTAAGAAACATTGAGTATATATATATATATTCTAGGTATTTTGTTATACGCATCAAAAAAGGAGGCGTGCATTACAGGCAACCCTGACTTGGCATGCGTTACACGCAATCACGACCTTCCTCGATAGCGTGTGTTGTACACAATACCAGGTTTCACTAAACAACGATATATAGTTATAATATTATTATTAACTAGCCGTTATGAATAATATCAACTATATTTTTAATTTTATAACATTATTATTCATCTTACACATTATCTAGAACATGGTATGAGAACAAAATCAATTTTTCGAGTAAAATAAGTATTTTTCAAAAAATGTAGTTTTGCTGCCTTTTGATGGAACACCCACATTAAATCTTGTTTTTTACATGTATATAAGTTCAATTTGACAAAATAAAATTTTTCTTTGGAATCAAAATATAAAAATTTACTTTGGATAATTTTTTCATAATATTCTTATAACTTTCATATTTTAATGAATAGTAAAAACACGCTATATTTTAATTAAAAACAACTTTTTTCATCGCAATAAATTATATGGTTATATTATATTTTTAATTGGTTTTAAAGTGCAATTAGAATATATTTTTACCATTTAATCCAATTTTGGCCATTGGAATTAATTTCACATGGAAATTGGATATAAACAAGTATCAATCTTTTGATAGTTATTGTTTCTTAAAAAACACGCTATTTGTTTTGATAACGGGAATTATTTTTAAAATTAATTAATACCACATCTATGTTTTGAATTTTGAAAAATAGACATCAATTTTGAATTTGGAATATCAAATAATGCTTAGGCAGAATTTTTTGTATTTTTATGAAAAACTGCAATTTTCGATGAATAGTGAAACCACTTAGTGGTAGTTAAAAAACTGACTTTTTTTAATTTAAATTAAATTTTACCACTTTTGTGAATTAAATTAAAAACATCTGAGAGACACGATTAATATAAATGATTAAAATGTGGTTCAATGAGATGAAAATAAGTTTTGGTGAATACTAAATGTTTTACTTTTATTTACCACGGTTAAAAGTAAATAGGATAATTATGGATAAAAATGATATTATTATTACCCTAACAAATGTCCTAATTCTATTTGATAATTGTAACTAGAACAAAAACTACCTTAGGAATAAAATATGACCATTTAGGCCCACTTGGATTAGATTAAGAAATTTAATATTAATTTATTTAAAGAAGGGTTAAAATATTTAAAAACAATGTTTAATAAGTAAATAATTTTTAATATAAGGTTATACATACGATAACTCGACTATAAATATTCATTAGGAAGCTAAAAAGTGTTCCTACATAATGGTATTTTATTTATAATTTTTAGAAATTAAATAATTTAATATATTTATGACACAATGATGATTCATTAATTATCTTATTAATGAAATATTGACATAATTGATGTTATAAATACCCAAATAAATGTAATTTGAGATTTTTTATGAATTTAACTAATTTTATAGGTCCATATGACATGTTATTTTTGATTTAATTATCGTTTTTCGAACTAATCATTCTGTTATGAGTTTCAAAAAAATCAATTACCAAATACTGTCAAAATTGACATAAAATAGTTTTTAAAACAAATATTATATTATTAACTATTATTTTATTCATAATAACCTATGGTTCGGCCATATTACATAGATAAGGCTATTTATATTAATAATAAACACCTTGGGGTTCGTTTTCCTTGTTATAGTATGTTTATTAACCTTATAGTGTAAGAAAACAAGAAGACACGGTAAAAGTAAAATTATTTATCTTAAGATTAAATCTAAATGATAAGGTTAAAATAGATACCTCAACTTGTCTAAATTATATTTTATGAGAGGATTTATACCCATCCCCACATTAGTTTCTAAATAAATCAATTTGGAGCTATTAAAAACTGAATATGACTTTATAATAAAATAATATATTTAGTTTTTCCAATGGTGCCCCTCTCCTCCCTTATAAAAGGGAACCTCCTCCCTGTCTTCCTCACACCACATTGAGCCTTCATGCTTGGAAAACCCCTAAAAAATAAACTTATACACTTCCCTAGAAACATCCTAGAGGTCCTGGTCTTTATTAAGGACCAATTGTAGTGCCCTAAGAGGAGGTCTCGAAGAGGCGCTTCAAAGAAGAGGTAATATCTGTTACAGATTCTTTCAACTTTATTTCTTCTTCCACTTCTTCTTCTTTAGTTGTTTCATTATGAAGTAATAACATCAGTATAACTAATATACTGATATGTCATTATAAGTATGAAACAACCCTATTTCACCATCTATCCATCCTACAGAAAACGAAATCACCACGCGTGTGTACGTACGGAATATCGTCTCCACGCCGTGGTGAAATACATTTTTCCACCAACACCTTACATGGATGTGTATAATGGTGTAACGAATAACTATATATGGTTATTATAACATCATACTGATTCTTATATATTATACCATCCACCCAAATTCTATTAAATAATTATGGTAACGATATCATCGCTCGTGCATACGTACGGACTACCGTCTCCACGACATGATGAGATTCATTCTCCATGTTAAACATACATGAATGATCATAAAGTTTATATAATGAATAATAATGAAATATATGAAATAATAATTCTACTGGATTTATGTATTTATATTTATGTCATCTATTTAGTTTCATTAAATTCAATAAGGAAACGAAAACATTGTTCATGCGTACATACGGCCTACCGTCTCCATGAACGGTGTATTTCATTTCTTTTATCGGTATATAATATATATATTCATATGATGAATATATATTTTATATAAATCATCTTTTACATTCTAGAATTATGTAAATCCAGATATAAGTAATAATATCAAGAACGACAAGTCGAAACACATACAATAAATGAAATGATTTTACCCAAAACGCTGTTTTAACATGGAATTTACAAAAGAACGGGTAATATAAAGTCATAAGTGAAACATATATGATATCATAACAATTAATATCATTCTCTAATAAGTCAATGAAATTATTTAAATCATTATACAAGAAGTTCGGATACATATGAAGAATATCGGACCTAAGGTAAGGGAAAATTTTTCAAATCTCATTTTTATCCGAGATTGCTTATTCGTAAGTATTTAGTGGGGTTATTGCTATAATCCATATCCATGTTTTATAAAAGTGTATTCATGTATGTTTAAAGTCCTTTTTACCCATTTTTACTTTTTCCCCATGGTATGGAAGGAATCATTCTTTTATTTAACCTACAAGGTGCTTTTTTACTTTTCCGACAAAAGTACGAGAAGAATGTTTTTTTAACGTATATGGAATGAAAGGATTTTTACAGTTTTATAAAGCCTTATTTTCATGAAGCTTCCTCAAAAATATTTAATGACTATTTTCAATAAAATACTTTTCATTTAAAATTGCATGAAATTTTGTAAAAAGAAAATTATTTTGAAGAAGAAAGGATATTTTCCTCAAGAATTCATTTCAAGTGTTTTATCAAAAATATTTTCCATCTAAAATGAAATTATTTAATATGTTTATGTTTCAAGTATAATGTTTACATTATTTATATGGTTTTATTCTTCTTATGATGAAATGATATCCATTTTTTATATGGATTATGTTATGATGGCATGATGTTTAAGAATCCCATTCTATTACATGGGTTATGCTATGATGTATAATTTATGATTTTGTGGCACATGAAATAATGATTTCATTATGATATGGGTGGGAACTATATCTCCCTCCTATACATTGGGTAAAGATTTATATCTCATGATATTGACATGGCTGGAATGGTAAGTTAATCTGGTTCAGTGTTACAGGACTGGAACGAGGAGTGAACTCGATTCAGAAAGGGACATTGTCCACTAAGATGTTCTTAGCAGCAATGCTTTGGCTACCATGAAAACCATATCATGTGCTTAATGTTTTTCCACAATTAAATGTTTTATTCCCAAGCTATTTTATCATGATTGATGTTCTATTATGATCTATGTCTCACGTACTTCCATTTTTTATGTCATTGCTCAAGATTTCGATGTTTAAACATTATGTTCGTGTTTTTATGTTAAAATGTATATGGTTTGTTTCATTTTCTACATGCTTACCCTTACTGAGAATTTGATCTCACCCTTTATATGTTTTATTTTCCCCATTATTAAAAGAATGAATTTAGGTAATGAAACAAAAAGGGGAAGATCATTATGAGAGATGTTGAAGATCTTTCACCACGATTAGAATATTATTTTTCCGAGTTTCCAAATACACTAAACTATTACAGTCCTTGTGTGTCTGTTTTCGTAATGTATTAAGTATTCCACAAAAGTAATGTGATATCTATTTACATCAAGCTTCGGGTCTCTACAGTTGGTATTAGAGGAATGGTTTAGTCAACCTTTGGAATCTAGGATGCAAGATCTTTAGTGATATCCCTAGAGATATTTCTAAGGTATGTCTAGGGATGTACCTAAGGATAATTATACGCATAGGATATAATCCTAGAACTACAATAAAGATCTTAGAATTTAACCTAAGATGTTAGATATTTAGGGAAATCCCCCTTTACTATGTTGTTTTCTGTAGCATGATTTTTTTCCTCTCACAGAATTCTTTTTGTGTTTTAGTCAAGGGAGGGAACCAGAAGAAATTCGTTTAACTTGAATCCAATGGACAAATTGGGGACTATGAGAAAAAAATTGCGTAATTCCTAGAGAGAAAGATATTGTGATTATGCCGAATCAGTCATCGCGATATATGATTAACAAGGTGAAAATTAGTGGTACG